>JAHHUM010002894.1:0-695261 GCA_036173005.1 Crenichthys baileyi
AACTATTTTCTTTTAAGAATGTGTCGTCACACTTTTTAGTATAGCTGTCGTTCTTTAAACAACACTGCCAAAAATATTCATACCCCATAAATGTTTCCGCATATGATGCTGTACAACTATATATTTCAATATATTTTCGGTTTTTAAGCAACACAACTTGCACTGACAAAACTATTCATACTTATTAGATCTTTACCCTCTTTGATGTTGTAAAACCACAAACTACAATGTAATTTAGTTGGGTTTTATGTAATGACCACATAAAAGGACAATGATAATACACCATTTTCAGGTGTTAAACTAAGGAAAACCTGTCAAGTGTGGCCTGCATCTGTGTTTACCTCCCCGAAGTCCACACTTGTATTTTATTTTTTAATTTTTTTTTACTTATTGAACTATTGGATTTTTGTCAAGTCTTGTAATACTCAAACAAATTGTATGGATTATCCAGAAAAAGACTTGTCCTTTCTAAAATGTTAATATGCTTTTATATAGGTTCTGACTTAATGTTCGGGGTTCTTGGGGTTGAAAGGCAGACCCCCCGAGACTCGAGGCTTCTGAAGAACGCGTTGATGTGGGGAGCGGCCAGCGGTGCTGGCGGAACGCAGAGTAGGGGTGCGCGCAGGGACAGGCGGAGCCAGGGAGAGACTTGCTACTTGGAACCCGTCAGTACTGCTGGTAGAACTATTTATTTATTTATTTATTTTGAATATGTACTAGCATACAAAGTATGTTAATAAAGGGAAAAAAATAACAATAAAAGAAAAATGGAGAAATACAGGTGCTGGTCATAAAATTACAAAATCATGAAATAATAGATTAAGGCAAAGGCCTTTAAATGGTCTCTCAGTCTAGTTCTGTAGGCTACACAACCATGGGGAAGACTGTTGACTTGACAGTTGTCCAAAAGACGACCAATGGCATCTTGCAAAAGGAGGGCAAGACACAAAAGGTCATTGCTGAAGAGGCTGGCTGTTCACAGAGCTCTGCGTTCAAGCACATTAATAGAGAGGTGAAGGGAAGGAAAACAAGTGGCAGAAAAAAGTGTACATGCAATAGGGATAACCGCCCCCTTGGGAGGATTGTGAAACAAAACCCATTCAAAAATGTAGGGGGGATATTCGCACAGAGTGGACTGCAGCTGGAGTCAGTGCTTCAAGAACCACAACGCACAGACGTATGCCAAAGGACTGGGCTGCTGCTGAGTGGTCCAAAGTTATGTTCTCTGATCAAAGTAAATTTTACATTTCCTTTGGAAATCGAGGTCCCAGAGGAGGAAGAGAGGAGAGGGTCAGAATCCACGTTGCTTGAGGTCCAGTGCAAAGTTTCCACAGTCAGTGATGGTTTGGGGTGCCATGTCATCAGCTGGTGTTGGTCCACTGTGTTTTCTGAGGTCCAAGGTCAACACAGCCATCTACCAGGACGTTTTAGCGCACTTCATACTTCCAGCTGCTGACCAACTTTATAGAGATGCAGATTTCATTTTCCAACAGGACTTGGCACCTGCACACAGTGCCAAAGCTACCAGTACCTGGTTTAAGGACCATGATATCCCTGTTCTTAATTGGCCAGCAAACTCGCCTGACCTTAACCCCATAATAAATCTATGGGGCATTGTGAAGAGGAAGATACGATACGCCAGACCCAATAATTCAGAAGAGCTGAAGCCCACTATCAGAGTAACATGGGCTCTCATAACACCTGGTCAGTGCCACAGACTGATCGACTCCATGCCACGCCGCTGTTGGGACCCACAGCCATGGATTGCAACATGAAAACTCCGGAACAGACTTTCCTGGAACTTTCAAAATAAATTGCATTTAACCTGCTTTCATCACATTTTGGGAAATGGGGTGTAACAGCGGACTTCCCAAGATGTCACTGGCCGTATAAAACCCTCACCTTTCCAATGGTCCGACCTCTTCTACGCAGGTCACACAGGGACCTGGACAGAGAGGCACAGCGCGCTAATGTCTCTTTGCTGGCAAACAGACATAAACTCTTCAAACTGGATCCAAGGGTGTCATAAGATCACGCGATCATATGCACTGAGTTAAGTACGAGTGAATCACTGTTTGTGTACCCGGTATTCATTCATAAAAAGGGGAAATTAAGGTATAAGCATTGCTTTACTTTCTCTCTGAAGCCTGCAGAAACATGCTTTTATTGTGGAGCGGTTTTCCCAGTCTGAAAGAAGGACAACAGTAGCCGCATCACTGTGGTAATATTTTACCATTTCCTTTAATAATATTTCTTTAAATATTATTTCAATAAATAAAGGCAGCTAATGAGACACCGTTGAGAATTAGCCATCCAGAAGGTTGGTTTTATTCAGCAAATCATTCTTTAAAACATTATTTTATTAAAATAATATTTTATCTGATCTTGCATTGTGAATGGTTGTCTAAAGGTATGCTGATTATTGCCTAAGTTGGTTCCAAGACTAACTTAACTTCACTTCCAGATTCTTCAAGATAATCCTTGGTTCTCAAACATAAACATTGCATGGTAATGTTGCATCACTCTTTTGGTCATGATTTTTAATCATCTTTAATCAACTTGTTTATATTGTACATAGCCCATTAGTCTTCCCTATTCTTTAATTCTGCTTGGTAGTTTAGTTGGATTGTTTTAGCATAGTAAAGAGTTTGTTGATTGAAATATGTTTGACTTTGAGTTGACTTATTTTTGTTAAGAAATTCTTGTATTTTAAGAAATTGTGTAAATTAATTCCGTGTGTGCAGAGTTTTGCTGTTCAATAATGTCAGAGCTTGGCTCACTCTTTTGATTTTGTCATATTACCACTGCCTTACTGGGCTGGTATTCACAGGACAACCCTTAACAGACCGAAATATTATTTGATAAAATATTAAAGTATTAATATTAAATAATATTTTCAGATTCATAGTCACAACACCACATTGCTGCAGTAATCCAGGCAAGGAGCCCCAACTAAGTATTGAGAGCTGTACATGCTTATACTTTTCATGTTCATATTTTTCAGTGGGCCAACATTTCTAAAAATCCTTATTTTTGTATTGGTAAGTAATATTCTAATTTTTTGAAATACTGAATTTTGGGTTTTCATTAGTTGTCAGTTATAATAATCAAAATTAAAAGAATTAACATCTGAATATATATATCAGTCCGTGTGTCATGAATGAATATAATATACAAGTTTCAGTTGTTGAATGGAATTACTGAAATAATTTTTTTTTGTACATATTCAAGGGGTGGGGAGCTGCTACAATGCTAAGAACTCCAGTGTGCACAAGGAGAAAACCACAGCTTCTCCCCCACAGAGTGTGATAACAGAGAAGCTCTGCTGTATTCTGAGTCATTCTGACACACACACACATACACACACACACACACACACACACACACACACAGGCCCCTCCTTCTGTCCTTGGACTTCTCCTTTATTAATTCACAGAACACACATGTAGAAACTCTCGAGCCTCCTTCTTTCAGCCCCGGACAAGCATCATACATATTACTCTACTATTTTTATATTCAGAATTTCACAGTTGTATCAGCAGCAGGAGATGAGATGCCAACCTCAAACAGGCAGGATCCATAATTTCATGGTTAATTAAAGCTGGATAAATGAGGAGCTAATTGCAGGGAAATGCAATTAATGAAGCAGCATAGGTGTATGTTACCAGTCTGACAATCACAGCATCGCAGACAGACAGACCCGACTTCTGTGACAAAGATCTGTTTCTGCTGTGTTGCATTTTTTTGTAGGTGTCATAGAGAAAATCTTTAACGCACGAGGAATTTGCTTTGCCTTTCCATTTGTCTGCCAAAACCCCATGAGTCATCAAAGACCTAACACATACTATGTTTCAGCTACCATATGTAGTAAAATCTCATCTCAACAATGAGAAATAATAGACTTATGCACTGGTACAAAAAAGGCTGCTCTACACCTCGCCAAATATGTAACTAATTAAGGAGCAAAGGGGGTGGAGCTAGGGGAGGTGGTATTGTTTCATGTAAAGCAAAATAAAATAATCTTTTTGTTTTGCAAGCAGTAAATTCTCTTCGCTGTCAGCGCTGTGCTACACATTTTCATCTCTGTGTAAATGAAACAGCGTGTCTTCACCTCGTCTATATTCGCCTCATAACAAAGACAGGCTGTGTGATCTCTTACTGCATCCGGCTGGTGCTGTTTGCTTTTGTCACCGCTTCACAATGCCATGGCAGCGTGATGGCTAGCCTCGTTGGGGGATTCCAGCATTTTCTTCCTAGAGCTGCACTGATCATCACTGCAGCTAGACTTAAAGCTTAAAGCGGAATGTGTTGACTACATGAGGTACAGCTCTTGGACCTCCTCTATTATTTTGAGTATATTTATTGATTTATTATTAAATATGATTTATTCATTATTATTTATTTCTAAGTATAATAGACTTTGTTTGAAGTGAATATTTTTTTGTAGGCAGTGCAAAGCCAATATTGCCTTCCAACTAAACAATTTGAAATAGATTTAAAATGAAAAGATGTTTGGATAAAAACATGTATGAGTGGTGGTTCTTGGAAGAATTGCACCCTACCAGTTAAAATGCAGGAAATGTGCCTTTAATTTCAGAGTGGAATAACAAAGCACAAAACACTTAACCTAGTCTCTCTAGTCTCAAGTAGGTAATACCTACTCAACACATGGGGGATCCAGGTCCCCATTTACACAGCATTGCATTTTACATTGCACAAAAGAAATAGCAAATGTATTTAAGGCGAAAACTGACACACGTTTTCTTCAACCAGATTTCCTATCTGGTACTTTGTGCTGCCCTGGGAACTTTTTGCTGTCCTAGGCAACCGTTCATATGCTCCATGAATAGTTTCCGTTTTTGACAGTTTTTTTTTTTTTAAACGAGGACCAACAATTCAGTCATCTGTCATTTTGACAGATTGCAATTTACACCACTGACCACCTGGTGGCGAGTTAGCATATTAATTAGCCGTTTCCTCACTTGATGCATGACTTCTTTGGCTTCACTCGACAGCTGAGTGTTCGGAGTTTTTTCCAAAAGCCTAATGAAGACCGTAGGTTCATGTAGACCAGGAGGAAGTGTTGAGACTGTGTGTGTTCAGGCCACAGCAATATTTTTTTGTCAACAAGTTCATGACCATAGGTGAGAGGAGCGTAGACTGACCAGTAAATAAAGTCTTGGATTTCAATGTAGCTTTCACCCTAGTCCCTTTATTGCTTATCTTCCTTTATCTGCAACTTAAACACATGCGATTAAATTTAAAAGTCCCTCAGACATGGCTGACTCTGTGAACAAAACGGCACAAGAAGCACCTTTCTTTTTGCAGCATCCCTACATGTCCGATATCATAATAAACTAGAGACACCAACCTTTTTAACAATGCATAACTTGTCTTTCTAGCATCTTGCGGGTGATTTGCATGTGTAATGTGGAAGCTTAAAGCTTTGTTGTTAGATTAAAAGTGTTACTATTGTGTTTACCATTTTTCTGGGCATACGGGAGAGGTCACTCTGAGCAGCATGCAAGGCCTGTCTGGGAACAAATTACTTAAGTGAAAGTTCTTGGCTTGAGAAATGACTGATGGACTTGATATTGTAGAAGTGAACTTGTAGGCTGGATAGAAATAGTCCAGCTGGAAAGAATTATGATATCCTGAATCCTGCCAGGTCGCTTTGACATTAGAGTTCAGTGGTCCAGATAAGCTAATGAAATTGTTATGGTACTAACTGTCACGCAGACCAGTTTGATTTCCTGCAGATGTTTCCTGGAACTGCGCTTGAGAATCAATGTTGTGAGTGCCAAAATGTGCGGAAGTGAAAGGGTGCATCTGATTGGTCAAAAAGTATCACATACACAACACTGATATGACTGTTGGATATATATATCTTGACTCATGAAAGGGATTTTGGGATTTTGTATGAGAATGTATTCAGAGATGTGTTCTCAATAAAAGGTCCCCCGCGTCAGCTTTGAGAGGAAACCAGTTGTCTGTTCATCATTTTTAAATTAGGAAACTTTCTTCTCCCACAGTAACTCATGCACTTAGTGTTGTTTAGGACATATGTTGTCTAGTAAATTTGTAAAAAATAATCGGCCACCCCTGTTCCAGAACAGAGAGGCTGCATGTATGTTTGTGTGGGTCTGATTCAAAGCTTGTTTGATTCAGAATCAGAGTCACTTTCAACTTTTTTGGCCAAGTTTGTGTCATAAACAAGGAATCGGAGTTAGGTCTTCACAACCACAATATGTAAAACATTTTGAAGGATAAAAAAAGTAAGGACAATGAGTAGTATGGACAACAGTGTGGCAAAGTGGTGGTATGGTGGGTTGCAGGCCATCGTCATTTTTACGCATTTATAATATTTTTAATAATATTTTTTCATTTAATTTTTTTTTTGCACATTGGTCTACATGTTTTATCATGGATTATTCTTTAAAATAAAATTCCTCCAGTTGGAGACAAAATTATACAATTCAGTTAAATGTATTTTCATTATATTGATTTTATGCTGTGCAAATAGGTACATTTTGATGAGACAGGGTAAATGTCATGACCAAAGGCTATGCCATATGCAGAAGGAGTCCTACAATGGCAATCAGCACTTTCATTTTAGCAGATTCCCTTTTATTAGATGAACTACACATTCACCACTGTTTTGGCACATTTGGCTAAATTGTGCCAAAATGTCAGCTCTGCCTGGGACTCTGCCTATTAAAACCTTTGTGGAACAAATATGCTTCAACTGCTTCAGTTCAGATTTGCTGCAGTAATGGTTCAGATGTTGATGAATACAACATGAGGCTTCTCCCAGGATTTCAAAAGAATTTTTATGGTGTTTTTCCATGCTTATTTAGTGAAAACATTTCGCTAGGCTCAAAAAACATGATTTTTTCTTTGTTTAATTACAATAAAATCAGAGATAGTAACAGTTGCAATAGTGATCCACTGCTAAAAATATTTATTTTGTCTTACCTTTACACAAGCACCAAAGGTTTGTATTTAGAATTTATAACTGTGGAGCTATTCTTTATTTATTTAAGTTATGTAATTCTAGGCGGAAATTGGTCCGAAATCTTAGGTTAACAGGTTTAAAATCTTTTTAAAAACTGAAGGATGTGGGACCCCTGTTTTCGAGGGGAAAAATTGGCTGGAAAAAAAACCGAATGATTGTGATCGGGAATCACTGAAAGTTTGGTAGCATCAAAAAAAAAAAAACAGTAGAATCCGGGCTATCTTTTTAAAAGGAAATAAAAGATTTTTCCCCATGCCCAAAGCGAAGGGGAAATTTAAGGGATTTGGGATGATCAGCTGTGTAGCCTTAAAAAACCTAAACAGTGAGGAAACCGGAAAAAAAAAGGGTTAAAAATTTTCTAGGGAGCATAAAGATTTTGGGCTCTGAGCAAAGGAAAAAGGTCATATGTCGTGAGTCCCCGATTTACCCTTTCCAGAGTGACGGGGGCCCTCAGAGCAAAAAAGAGAGGCAGGTGAAAAGGATGCCCCCATCATCCTAGTGCTACTGTAAAGCTGTGGGGGCAGTGTATGATCTGGGGGGTTGCGCAGTTTTGGCAGGGCTTGGGTTTAGCAACAGATTGTTCAAAGAATGAGGTAGCTGATTACCTGAATATACTGAAAGACCAGGTTATTTCCCTCAATGGGTCTTTTTCTTCCCTTGACACGGGCTATTTCCCAAAATGACAATGCCCGATTCATCAGACCGAATTTTAAGAGTGGTTCAGGAGATGCCACATTCTCACACGTGATTTGGGACCCCAGATCCAGACCCTTTAACCCCCTTGAAACTTTGGAGTTTCCCCGGAGAAAGGCTTTTGCGAGCTTTCAGACTCTACCATCATCAATGCAAGATCTTGGTTAAAAATTAATGCAACACTGGGTGGAAATAAATCTTGTGACATTGCAGAAGCTTATCGAAATAATGCCACAGCGAATGCGTGCTGTTATCAAAGCTAAAGGCGGTTCAACAAAATATTAGAGTGTGTGACCTTTCTTTTAGTGGATACTTTTTTTTGCCAGGCAGTGTAGTTTGATAGTGATCAACAGCACAAGGTCAAATGTTTATTTAAAGGGTAAAATGAAAAAAAAAGGGTACAAATTGTTGTTGCTGAAGTCATCTCTGTACACCAAAAAGGTTCCTTTGTGGTAAGTAAACTGAAATGTGTGGAGAAAAAGACTTTACCAAGGCTGGAATATTACAGTATTGTAAATGGCACAGAGGAAAAGGAAAGGCTAAATGGCTGCTCCTGGTCAGCATAGATTAGGTTTTGACAAGCGTGTAATAAAGTACATGTTTTCCTCGAGCAACTGGCAAGATTTCTAAGATCCAATGGGAATATTCTGGGACCACATTATTTACCTACAGAGGTGCTGCGTTATCTATATCTCATGGGTCAAAGTTGTTATCGAGCCATACTGCACCCAGCTGGGAAACCTCGAGGACATTCAGACGAGTTACCTAAGTCAGCAGAACACACTGCAGGGATGAATGCACACTCAGCACTATGATGCTCAGTCCACAGGAAAACAGGCATTCTAACAAATAGTTTATCTATTATTCATTAAAAAACAAGCACATGATACAGTTGATAAAACTGTCTACGCTGTGAAGGTAGGCAAATATGTCGCATTTAAACTTACATTACACAATGTTATAAGCATAACTCCTTACCTTCTGTTTTCCAAACCCATTGTTTTGTTAGTACAAAAAGTAATGGCATGGGTTCATCTGCTAAACAATTCAGTGCAACTTTCCTGACAGCACAGACTGGTGATCACACTAGAGTTGTGTTCTATGAATTCTGCACATCAATCCGCCTCCACTGGTCCACAGCTGGCCCAAAAACATAAAGTGTAACCAGGACTAACATTGTTGATGTTGGTCCTGTGCTGGATTTTGCAGCAGTGCCTGTTACTGTTACACATAATTCTGACAAATCCATTCTTTAAATTAGCTTGTGATTAACTCTGAAATCATCCACAGTTTAGCAGTACTTTTAAGAAAGTTAGTACTGACACTACATTTACTGCATTTTACAACTTTTTCTTGAACTGACAAAGTCACGAAAAATGTCAAGCATATCACTTTTAGTGCTAAATAAATGCATTCCTTCCCTTTTGAACTTCATTTGGTCATTACAAGGCAGGACCACGTGAATGTAGATTCCAAGGTCCTACCACAGATTCTGTGTACGATTCAAACTTCTAGCCTAGTCTTGGACATGTTTAGGTCCATTGTTCTGCTGAAAAATGAACCTGTGCCCCAGTCTGAAGTCTTTTGCAGTCTCAAAAGGATTTGAGAATTTTTGAGGCTGAAGGATTCCAGGATAGTCCTGTATTTTGTTTCGTCCATCTCCCTATTGAGTCAGATCAGCCTTACTGACCCTGCTGAAGAACAGCCTCCCCACATAATGATGAACCTCCATCATGTTTCACTGTTGATAGTGTGTTCTGGATGTTGGTTTTCCACCACACACGGAGTTTTGCAAGCAGGCCAAAAAGTAACATTTTAGCCTAAATTCAAAAGAGCATCTTTCACATGTTTGCTGTGTATTCTACATGGCTTGTGGTAAATTGCAACCAGGACTTAAGGTTTTAAATGAACAAAATTGTCCTATCAACAGATCCTCCCATTATAGGCTTTTTGGTTGCTTTTCTGATTAATCCGCCCTTTGCCTGTTAATTTAAGTAGGTTGCAAAGTATTGTTAGGTTTGCAGTTGTGCCATGTTCTATGTGTTAAGAACAGAGCTTTATGAGATGGTTAAAGATTGGAATATTGGTTTCGAAACTAAACCTGCTTTAAATGTTGCCACAACTTACTCCTTGACCTGTCTGCTGTGTTCCTTGGTCTTCATCAAGAATCAAGAATCTTTGTTATGGACCCATACTGAAATTTCTTGTCACGACACTCGACTCAGCATGCACACAGATAAAAGACACACATAAATAAAACTTACAAGGTCAGGAGGATAATTGGATCACTTATAGCAGCTGAAAACATCTCCAGAGAAAAGTAATAAATATGTACATGGGGATATGGTATGACTTATTTACAGAAAGTGCAGCTCGTACTAGAGCAGCCTATGAACGGACGTACCATACCATACCATCTTTATTTGTAAAGCACTTTAAGACAAACCAAGCTGCACAAAGTGCTGTACATATGGCAAATAAAACATACAGCAAACATAGGTTATGAAATGGACTTTTGCGTGACTACATGGGGGACGATTGCCTTCACAGCTCTGGGAAAGAAACTGTTTTTAAGTCTGTCTGTTTTGGATTTAATGCAGTTTAACTGCTGTCCTGATGGAAGTGGGTTCTTTGGCAATGCATCATGATGCTGTTAGTTCACTAATGTTCTCTAACAAACATCTGAAGCCTAAATACAACAGCTGGATTCATACGGAGAATGATTATGATGAACTCTGTGTACCAAGTTGGATACTTCAGAAGGTATTTTGTTGCACTGCATTTTGCTTTAGTGGAATCAGAGTAAAAGGAGCTCATAACAAATGTTTTTAATACTTCTTAAATTTTTTTTGGTAAAAAATCTTTTTTAACCATGAAATGTTTTTCTTCCTTTTTGACTTATGTCATTATATCTGACGCTGTAAGGTGACAAAATATGAAAGGAGTGTAAATACTTAAGCACTATAGATGTAGCCCTCCATGAATATTTTTTTAAACTGGAAGTATGATGTTACATACTTGTCATATTCTTCTGCAATGCTTTGGTAGGAAACATCACTGACCATCCATGTCAAACACCTTTTTGCCTCTCGCTGTGTTAGAAAATGGCATAACATACCCAGTGTACATAATTTGTGTGTTACTGCATATGTCCGAATTAGAGGCAATTCTTGGTAAGCTACATACTTTTATGACCCATTTTGGAAGGTGCTTTGATATTTCGAGGTGAAGTAATTCCAGCCTTAAACATAATCTTTTTTTCTTTCTGGGAGAACTACACTGAGAACTACACTTCACATGATACCCTTCTGCAATGAAAGGTGAAAGCACTTAGGGTAGACAAATAGAAGAGTGGGGTATATGTTACAAACTGACAGGAGCTGTTATGGAGGTGAAATTCACCCCACTTTCCTACGTCTATTTTTCAGGCAGCAGAAGCTTGATGTTCCAACTCATGAGAAATATTTGATTTGGTACCGCCTTTCACCGCTATTGCTATGCACATAGAGAAACAGTAAAAACAAGGCCCATCCTCCTTTAATCCTACGGTTTTACATATGAATACCTAAAATGATTTAAATCTA
This sequence comes from Crenichthys baileyi, assembly GCA_036173005.1. Lineage (NCBI taxonomy): Eukaryota > Metazoa > Chordata > Actinopteri > Cyprinodontiformes > Goodeidae > Crenichthys > Crenichthys baileyi. The sequence goes on from JAHHUM010002894.1 coordinate 11,293, forward strand.
AGCTTAAATGCACAAAACACACAACAGACTCCATCATACAACTCATGATTTAGATTGTGGAACCAACTTTAGCAACAGTAAGTTAAAGTATTCCTTTTCTGTCTGAGTATCAAATGTACACACCAGATCAGATTAGATGTGTGAATGTTTTTATTTTTGAAAAGCTGTCCCAATCAAGCATTACAGCTTCAGTGTAACAGATGATCTCAAATTTAACTTTAGAATGCTTTAGTATGCAAAGAGGTTTATTGTGGAATAAATGTCTGTGTAGTTTATGCTTTTCATGATGCATATCTTTAAAGATCATTAGTAGATTATAACAAAATGAAACACAAAAGACCAAAACTTATACCCGTTGTACATGTCTAACCTTTATCTGCTGTTTAAATAAATGACAACACAAATATGCAAATAACCTTCTGCAACTGCACAATAGACCTGTGTGGCATCCTTCCATGTCCGTAGTTCATTTCATGTTATTTAATTATAGTTTTTCTGATAGAGTATAAATCCTTATTTTTGAATAATGTATGGACATAATTTAGTCTAACTCGTATTTTGTTATATTTCTTTCCTCCCATTTTGAATATTGTTGTATTTTGAGTAATATATGCATCACAATGGCTTAATATTTGATTAATAGCTTGATATGAAAATTATATCCTTTTGCTGCAAACATATAATGTCTTATATTTCACAATATTGGTCCTGGAAAAGTAGAACGGTGTTTTGGCCTTCTGGCTGCGAGAGAACTTATATTTAGGAAGGTCTTTTTTTTAATTCTTGGTGCTTTCTGGTCATGCCTTTGATTTAATGTGTTATATGAAATGTGCGTACTTGCTGTGGTTGTGTGTGTGCACCGAGAGTGCAATCTGCTGGATATTGCTCAAGGAGAGATTGAGGCAATGAAGCACAAGACCGCAATCACTTCTTGTTCAGCGGAGCTAGGGCAGACACCTGTGCTATCTCCAGTGCTGATAGCTTTGTCTCTCTGTCACGATCCGGCGGTGACGCTGAAGGCCTGATTGAATCAAAACTGACAGTTGAATAAACTGGCAGGCAAACACCAGGGCCAACAGACCAGCTACACAAGTATGCGAGCATGAACATGCATATGGATTTTACTGCTGATTACAAAATTGTGCAATGATTGGTGGCTAAAAAATACTAGTTGTATGGCATTGACTCGGGGTGGCTGAATACATGTCACACTTTTTTGATTTAACAACTTTGTGTTGGTCTATCACGTTAAATTAAATAACTGCATGGAAAGTTGTGAATGTAATGTGCCAAAATGTAACGTTTTACAGGGTAATGTAGTACTCATGTCTTATTACTGCCCTTTTATGAATGAATTCCAGGTACTCGAACAGCAAATCATTACCTAAGTTGCATACGATCGCCGTGATCGTAGTCACTTTTGGATCCAAGTTGAAGTGTTTGTCTGCTTGCCAGCAAGGAGAAAAAAATCAGGAGAGGCATTGTGCCTCTCCTGTTTGGTTCCCATCTGAGACCTGCATGGAAAGATGTTAGCCATGTTGGAGCACGGTGTTTTTGTTCAGCTCTGACTCCTCCTCTACCTAAGCCAAAGTGGAAGTTAGTGTGACACTGAAATGTGTAGAAAAGTTCATACCGGCAGGTGTACAGTTCAGAGTCATTCATGAATGGGGTCCCAACACAGGCTATCTGCTCAGCTATGTGAATAGACCTTTCAGCCTTGAAGCTAATTATTTGTTCTGTGTTTTTCAAAGTTAAGACAAACTTTATTTAATAAGTGGTTTTAAGCTCATATCTATCCTAATCTTTGCAATCAATGGCATTTCAATGTTCATGTTTCACTTTAAAGAAGTGGTGAACAAGCTATAAGCTTTTGTTTGTTAGTTACAACCGCTACCAGCTAATGCTAGTGCCAGGCAGGTCAAATATTTACACACGAATCGTCAGCATCTTATGAGAGTCAAAACAAGTTCCTCATTGTCATATCCATGGTGGTTTGTGTACAGGCTGTGTGCAGGCTGCATGCAGGCTGTGTTTGTGTTCTGTGTTCTCTCTGTGCAGGGTGTGACTGGCAGGTGCTGCTGCACAGGTGTTTCTCATCTGAGAGCAATCAGCTGGTCTACTTATGGAGTGGAAACCCAGAGGGAGGCGTGAGCTCGTTTTCTCACTTGGTGTGGTAACAGCTAGATGCTTCTCTGCAGTCCTGCTTCCAAGCAGTTTTTCTGATCTCCTTGTTTTTCTTCCCCTGCCTTGCAGATCACCCTTCGCTGAAGGAAGTCGTGGAACCTTTTCAGTCTCCTTTTTTACTCGTGTCATGTTCAGAGGAGTTTGGGAACTCCAGCCTTGACACCTCAGCCCTGAGCCTTCTCTCTGCTTCCAACTCCAAGCCCAGCTTCTCAGGAGCCACCTGAGAACCACCCATCAACCTGCCTGTCCACCCTCCAACGTTAAAACTCACCAACCATAGTGGAGTTTCCTGAAAGAGAAGAAGCAAAGCACTTCATCCTCTGAAAACTGTTCACAGCCTGTCAGCCTCAAGCCACCGTGGAGAAGGACTTATTTACCCCCGGTCTTGCCAAGAACCCAAACCCTGTAAGTCAGCATCTAATGAAAACATTCACAGTTTCTCCGTTTCCACCCAGAGTGTTTACCAGCTTCTGCCTTTCTCCTTCAGTGAGTCCCTGCATTTGTCCACCAGCTCCAGCCTTGGTTCCAGTCCAACCTTTTATCTGTGTTTCTAAATAAACTGTTAAAAACGCTATCTTTGTCCTCGTGGTTGTGTATCTCAGAGTCTAAGAAAACCCCATTATGACACTCATTGCCATTTGGTAGTCCATCACTCCATGTGATAAGTTACAACATTAAGATCAGTTATCCAGAAGGGTATCTATTTCTAATCCAGAGAATATTTCCTTAAATATTATTTTACTAAAGTAGGAATGGCTAATTAAACTACATATAAGGATTAGTTATCCAAAGGTTGATTTCTAATTCAGCAAATCATTCTTTAAAATCTTATTTTATTCTAATAAATTGTATTTACTCTGATTCTGATTTTGCATTGTGATTGTTTGAGAAATGCAAGTTCTTAATTATTAAGACAAATTTTAGAATTAAGTTCTAAAACTAATGTGTTCTCATTTCCAAATTCCTCAAGCTAAACCTTGGTGCTGAAACATGGATAACACTGAATGGTAATATTGCATTAGTTTAGTGGTTATGGTTTTTAACCATTTTATCACCTTGTTCCTTCATTTGTATATAGTTCTTTATATTGCTTGGTAGTTTTAGTTAAACTGTTCTAGCCTAGTAAAGAGTTTGCTGACTGAAATATGTTTAACATTTAGTTGAAATTGTTAAATTATATTTTAAAGAGAAGTTGTTGTCGATTTAAAGAAATGCATGTATTTCCATGTGTGTGCAGAATTTGCTGTTCAGTAATGCCAGAGCTCGAATCACTCTTTCATCTACTGTCCTAATACCACAGGTAATAGGTAATACCCACGACAATACCTAGCAGACCGAGTGGGTATTTAATTAAGCATTAAATAATATGAGCATCCGGATTGCACAACAAAGCAAATCCACAAACAAACTGAAATGGCAGCAACTAGAGAAGATAAATGACAGGGATATTAAGAAAACAGAGACATAAAGGAAACCGAAAAAGCTCAAACACCTAAGGATCAGAACATTCTCATGCAGCAAAGGTAGAGAAAGAAAAATGGGCTGTACCAGAACTTTGTCAGTGTACATCTGTTTCAACACCGATAAGGTATGTAGCTCGCCCTCCACTTTACTTAATTACTCACAGGAAAAACGAAGCCGAATGTTAACATCACAGATACTGGAGAAAAATCAGCAAATCCAAATCGAGCTGTCTGCAACATTCAACCAGTCCAAAATGCTGCTTAGCTTAGCATATGCGACACAACACTTGTACTGAGTACCCCTACGACCCACTATGGAATAAGCGGTAGAAAATGACTGACTGACTGACTGACAATCTTTAATAATTTTCAAGTAGTTGTGTTTACCATCCATCCATCCATTTCTGCTTACCTGGATCACTTATCCCCCATCCAAATCCCACTTTTCTTTCTCTTTAATGAAGCAAAGCGAAAAAATACATAACAGTGACTTTAAAACTAAAGTAGGTACCGAACCGGGATTCTTGTTTACCATTACACCCCTACTGTCTACAGTTTTCACACATCATTTTTAGTAGTTTACCAATTGATCTGCCAATGATTTGCCATTGATCTGCAAATTATTCCTTGATTGGCTCTGACTGATAATTGACTGGTTTAAGTCTAAAATGTGATTTTTTTTTTCCTTGTACAATAAGTAAAAACAAAAAGCTCTATGATGCCTTTTGTTTTGACTTTAGTAAAAATTAAACATTATACTTTGATGCAAAAATAGGGGTCATCTTGTAATCTTGTAAAATACACTATCATGGATGTACAGTGGACTGTAAACCAATCAGGAATAACATTATAACCAAAAATAGTTGAAGTAAATACCTTGGAATATCTCTTCATTATGGCAACTGTTAGTTGGTTGGAACATATATTAGGCATCAGGTGAATATTGTGTTAGAAGCAGGAACAATGCTCAAGTGTTTGGACAAAGTCTGACAAGCTCTAAATTGTGATGATTGAATGACTGGATCACGTGCGCCAAAACGACAGCTCTTATATGATGTTTCCAGGCTGCAGTGGTCCATGTCTACCAAAAGTGGTCCAGGGAAGGAACAGTAACAAACCAACAACAAGGTCATGGTGTACCAAGGTTTGCTGATGCATGTGGGGAGTGAACTTGAGCCTTGTGGTCCAATTCAACACAGAAGCTACAGTAGCATGAACTGCTGATGAAGTTAATGCTGGTTCTGATAGACAGGTGTCAGAATACACAATCCATCACTGTTTTGTATGGGGTTACATAACCACAGACAAGTCAGAGTAGTGGTACTCCATGACTGCAGAGGACACTTTCAGTAGGATAATACACCCTGCAACATAGTTAGGATGGTTCAGGAATGGTTTAAAAAACATAAAATGGAGTTTAAGGTGTTACTTTGGCTTTGAATTTTCCCAGATCTCAATCCAAAAAAAGAATCCGTCACAGGCACTGGACAAGTAACTCAGATCCATTGAGGCCCAACTTACAGGACTTAAAGGATCTGCTTCTAAAATGTTGGTACTATATACCTCAGCCCACCTTCTTGGGTCGGTCTAGTCGACTTCATCCTTTAATGGGTCTGAGCTGTTTTAGCCAAATAGGGGGGCCAACACACAAACGGACCATGTTTTTTCTGATCGATATGCATATGCGTTTCACAATGATTTAGTAAATACTGTGAAGCCTGGCAGTTTTTCATCCCATTTCCTTTGGTTTTTCAGTTTGGACTAGGAATGATCTATATTTAGAGCAAAAAAGTGGAGCTGAATGGAGATCCATAAATCCTTACCAGACAAAAAAACGAAACCTTTAGAAATGATGGAATAATTTTAGTTTTTATTTATTTTTTTATGATTTAATAATTTTTGGAAAGACCAACAAAACACTGGACATTTGATTTTAGAGTAAAATGGAAAAACTTAGTGTTTTATGGAGAGCTGAAGATGTTTTTTGAACGCTTGAAACAGCGATCAAAAGCTAGAAAAAAAGTAAGTATTTTTGTATACATTACCGAGACAAATCACACCAGCCACTTGTGTTTAAAGCTCATTTAGCAATTTTAAAAATGTACTACTTTGAAGTGGACTGATGTTCTCACCATCTGACTGCAACTTTCAAAAATATACTTTATCAGTTATATCCCCTTAGTTTTCCTTATATACAGTTTTAATGACAAGTCTAAGGATTAAACCAACTTTTGTACAACATTTAAAACTATAATGCAAAGGTTCAAAGACTATGTTCAAAGACTTTAATCTGATTTTTAGATAAGGCTGAGGAATAAGCGACTCCCTTTTATTAAATATGGCAAAAACATACAAACTAAAGAAACAGCACTTCATGCCGTTTCTCACATTAAGCTTTGACAGAAAGCTTAATGTGAGTTCTAATTTTAACTTCAATTTATTATTATTTTTTCACAACACAACAAATAAAGTGCCTTTATTTACACCTAAGAATAAAGAAAATAAATAAACTGAACTTTAACATGGAAGAAGATATTGTAACATTAAAACAGCTGATGAAAAACTTAGACACACAGTAAATTTAGTAGAGTGGCAGTGAAGGCAGAACTATACAGCTAAGACCGAATAAGCTGGAAGACCTACCAGAAGTGACTCCAGTTCCATTTATACAACACTGTGATCCAAAACATCATCAACATCACCGTCCAACAAACATCCTGAAAGAGACTGACAGGCTTACAACCCTCACAAGATATTCTTCTTATTGGACAGAACCATATCACAGTGTGCACGTAGGACGATCTATAGATGATTCAATAAATATTCTGAGCTGCACATGCAGAGAGAACTCAGAGACTTGATGGTTTTAAGGGTTTATTGTTTGCTTATGACTAAGCAGGAGGTGGCTGAAGCTATCGGCAACAAACAGCTCTGAGGATGGCTGCCACAAAGGTCTTTCTTTTATGCAGCGTTCTGAAAGGATGGAGAGGTCAAAGGTGATTACACAGAGAAGAAGTATTTCCTAGAAAATCTCTTGGAGGTTGATCAAAGGCTGGCTTGATTCGCTACAACGGACTAGCACACATGGGCTTAATCCACGAAACATGGAAGGTGGGGTGAACCCTGAGGGAATTTGGCAGTCTCAGGCGGACAGCTGAAGGGTCAATAATCAACTGAATCTTGAAAGGACCAATAAATCTGGGCGAGAGCTTCTATTCATAGACCTCAATGGAATGTATTTAGATTTGGATTGTATTTGAGAGCCAAACTCTTTGACCCGGCCAGTACCGGGGTGTCGGAGATCGTCTGCGACTCTGTTCCTGGGTGCGATTTAGAGCTATGTTAGCCATGACCCACACTCTTTTACAATGCCGCATGTGGTCGCAAACCGAGGGGACAGAGATATTGTTTTCATCAAAGGGGAAAAGAGGAGGCTGGTAAGCCAAAAAAGACTCACAGGGAATCAGACCAGTGTCAAGAGAAATGTGTGAGTTATAGGCATATTCCACCCAGGGAAGGTGGGAGCTCCAGGAAGAGGGATTGGAGGAGCACAGACACCTGAGCATGACTTCCAATTCCTGGTTTGTGCACTCCGCTTGGCCATTAGTTTGAAAACCAGAACTTAAAACCACTTTCGTCCCTAGAGCCGAGCACAAATCCTTCCAGACTCGAGATGTAAATTGAGACCCCCGGTCAGTAAAGACCTCTACTGGAATGCCATGTAGGCAAAAGACAAGGCATTAGTAGCTGAGCAGTTTCAAAAGAAGTGGGAAGTTTCTTCATAGGAACGCGATGACACGCCTTGGAAAATCTATCACAGTCAATATAGTTGGGAACCCTCTAGACAGGAGGAGACCTGTAACAAAATCTAAAGCTTATGAGCTGGGAGTGGCAGAAGAAGCCCACTAGGAGGCTGATTACAAAATTTACTGCTTGCATAAACTGAAAAGCCCAAATCGTACTCCTTCACATCCTTATTCATTGACGCCCACCAGAAATTTCTCAGAATGAGGGCAATAGTGCAAATTATTCCAGGTTGGCCCGAGAATCTTGCTGAGAGGGCCAAGTGAATGAGCCGGTCACGGACAGACACTGGGACATAAATATGATTAGGATGTCCGGTGCCAGGATCAGGATCTGAGCTCAGAGCTGATTTAATAAGGTCACTGATGTCCCAGGAGAGTGCTCCAATAACACAGGAAGGAGGCAAAATGGTAATAATAGTGGGTTCTGGCCTGGATAGGGCATCAGGCTTAGTATTACGTGATCATGCTCTGTAGGATATAATAAAGTTGAATCTGGAAAAGAACAATGACCAATGGGACTGATGGGGATGTAGACGTTTGGCTGCTTGGAGGTAGGATAGGTTCTTGTGGTCTGTCCAAACCAATACTGGATGGAGAGCTCCCTCCAACCAATGGTGCCACTCTTCAAACACCATTTTGATGGCTAAGAGCTCCCTATCTCCAATGTCATATTTCCTTTTCAGGGGGGGATAAGCAGCAAGAAAAGAAGGCACAGGGATACAATTTGTCATCCAACCCTGACCTGTCACTTGAAGACGGTTCTCAAGAGGGCACTGAAGGATTAGACGGACATTTCTTTGATGATCTGTAAGTCTTGGAAAAGATGAGAGTGTCATCCCGGTAGACGAAGACAAAGTCATTGAGAAAGTTGAGGAGGACATCATTCACAAGAGCCTGAAAAACTGCGGGGGCATTATTGAGGCCAAATGGCATTACTGAATATTCAAAGTGGCCCAAAGGTGTTTTGAATGCAGTTTTCCACTCATCACCCTCCTTTATTCGAACCAAATGATGAGATTTCGTAGGTCTAATTTTGTGAAAATAGTAGACCCGTGTACTGGCTCAAAAGCAGAGGAAAGCAATGGAAGGGGATATTTATTCCTGACAGTTATTTGATTTAAGCCTCTGTAGTCAATACAGGGACGTAGTGAGCCTTCGTTCTTGGAGACAAAAAAGAAGCCAGCACCCAGTGGGAAAGATGAGTGGCGAATAATGCCAGCTGCCAGAGAATCATTTATATATTTCTCTATGGAATCTTGTTTTGGTTTGAACAGATTGTAATGTCGACTAGAGGGTAAAGGTGCTCCAGGATAAAGATCTATGGCTCAATCATAACGTCAGTGTGGTGGTAAGGAGAGACCCTTGTTTTTATTAAATACCTGTTTCAAGTTGTGGTATTCTGCAGGAACTTTCAACAGGTCAACTGTAGAGGACTCCTCCTCCAAAAGTGATGGGCCACATGAAGGGACAGCAGACCGTAAACAAGCAGAGTGACAATGAGTGCTCCATGCGTCAACACGGCTCTTAATTGAGGTGGGGAATTTGAAGGTAAAGCCAGGAATGACCCACGACAATGAGAGTTCAGTGTTCGTCAGTTAGTTTGCATGAGTATTGTATTGAATTGATGTATTTTATTTTGGACACTTCAGAAGAAACAAAACAACCAGAAAACGAAGCAGAAGCAGCAAAACAAAAAAGCATAGATAAACTGATCCTCAAGACATTCCCTTTGTAATGTTTTAGGTCCTTGTCCCAAAATGAGTGGGTAGAAGAAAACACATAAAGTCCCATCCCCTTCCCCTTTTAAATTTTTGGTCAGTTTTTTTATTTTTTATTTCTCTTCTCTGCTTAATTGAAATGCAAAATAACGAAATCCATGACAATAAAAACAAACAATTAAATTGCAAAATAGGTATAAAAATTATTGCATTACATAAATAAATAAATGGACGACCATAAATCCCATATATCCCTGTTAATATTCAAGCCCTGTCCTCATTCCTATATCGATCTGAAACCATTCCTTTATATGGCACCACACTTAAATTATTCCAAAGCCAAACACCACATACAAAAACACATAAGGCTCTCTTTGTTGTTTGTGCAGTTAATGTTTTTAAATTTCAGTACCCTTCAAATTATATCCTCCCTCTGGATCCTTTAACATTTTCTGTATATTTCCAGGTAATGTGTAATAAGCTGCCCTAAACATAATTTGCACTGTGTGACATTTAACCAGATCTGTAAACTCAAGTAATCTAAGTAAGAGTGAATTGTCACAGGGCTTCCTGTCCAAAAACATGACTGTTAGCTTAATACCTTGCTCTAAATTGCCCTTATGATGGAGTGAGTGTCCCAATAGTTGTTTGTTCAGGTTCAGGGTGTACTCCCCCTTTCGCCCAATGACAACTGTTGCCGTTGGAAATAGGCAACAGCTCAACAGCTGCCCTGCACGGATATAGACGATGGACAGACGGGCGGATAGTGAAGATTAGTTTGAAGATTTTAAACATTGCCTTGGGCAACGCTCTGAACTTCAGTACACTGCAGAAGACTGAGTAGGATACAAACACAAGAGCATTATGCAGAGCCCAGATAAAGGGACTACAGTGGGGTTTGCTGTTAAAAGCTTTCTTTTATAAAATCTTGGGAAATCCAATTGGCAATTTTATTGCTTAGTGGATAATCTGTGCCAGTAACACCGTAAAACCTTTATTCTATCTAGTCAAATCTAATCAATCTGGTAGAAAAAAAACATAATGAACCAGAACCCTTCACAAGAACATGCCAATCTACTATTCTCAAATCAAGAACATGCTACTCGACTCACACCCCCTCCTTCTCCCCCTCAACATGAAAGCAGGTTATCAAAGCGACTAGCATGACCGGCAGCATGTACAGTTGTCAGATGCCATTAGCCCAATGGTCCATGTGTAGAGCCATGCCAGGTCATACACACTCCCACTGTCTGGAGGCAGAGCTGCTGAGTGTATTTTTAGATGATGCCACCTTTTAAACACAGCCTGGTCGCATCACATCTGTGTAGTTGAAGTGTAGCTCTCTTCCATCACAGCAATGTGCCCTTTTACCAAGGGCCTAAGGTCAGCCTATAGACCAACACTGATTTACTGTGACACTTAAAAAAAAAAAAAAAGGTGAATCCCCAATATGTGAGGCTCCAATTGATTTGGTCAGAAATTGTCCTCACCCTACCAATTTCAAAGGACATGGTGAAATTTAAAAAATATATACCGTAAATTCCGGAATACAGAGCGCACCTGAATAATAGCCGTATGCTCTAATTTTAGAAAGAAAACCAATTTTGTACTTGTACAGGCCGCACCGGATGTTAAGCCGCGGGTGTCCCACATTGTAATATGATTTACACAGAAAGATATTACACGTGAGGAGTTTTTAACTTTTAACTTAATCCGTATGGCAATATAAACAATGCATATTGCAAATGCTTTTTTTCAGTGGCTAACACAGCTACCTTTAAATATACGTACGTTATCAGTAACACACAAATGATGTTGCTTATGCTTTTTTACTGAACAGAGAACGAACAACATTCCAATATCTCCTAACTGATATACACTGCAGCCTACCAGGTCAAAGGTCATTGATCGGCTTCTTCATCTTCTTCCTGCGCACTGAAACCATCAAAGTCCTGTTCTTCAGTGTCCAAATTGAACAGCCTCAGGACCTCGTCACTCACTTCAGCCTCATCGTTGACGCTCTCATTTTCCATGTTGATGAGGGGGAATATAAATGTCTGATTTACAATACCGGTAATTGAATTGTGAAAGTGCTCTTGAGTTATCCCACAAGTTCATTGGACCTCTAGTAGTAGATTCTTCTACTGTTACCAGGCAAAAAATTTTTGGCGGCAAGAAAAAAAACATTCATTAGCTGCACCGTTGTATAGGCTGCAGTGTTCAAAGTGTGTGAAAAAAGTAGCGGCTTATAATCCGGAATTTACTATATATATGCTCTATTTTTCCTAATCCTGCCTTTGGCATCAAGAATGAAGTTTCTGTGAGTAGTGTAGGGCCTAATGCCTGGTTCACATGGCAAGATAATTTTGCAGATTTTTGACACGATCTTCCCCTTTCAACACCCTTAAGGATGCCCAGATTATTGTGATGGCTCTAAAGATAATCTTTTGAGATATTCCAGTTGTGTTTGGTGTGTTAAGAGTGATCTAGTCTGCTCGGATGGACGTCTGGAACACTCCGACCTTACATCGGGGATATTCAACATGTTGGATTGTCTTGGCCCGACATCCTAGCATGTGGGTTTTTGCCAAAGGACAAACGAGCATGTAGCCTGTTGAATGTGACGTATAGCCAATCAGAAAGCGAGGTAACGCAAACACACAGGGGAATTCAAAATACAGAAAACAAAACAACTGCCATGGTGCACCAAAAATCTATGCACATTTATTTCAACTGTAATTAACCAGGTAATCTCAATGAAATATCAGATCAGAGAACAATCTAAACACAGTGTGTGACAGTGTTTCCTGAGAAAAAGAAACAACAACTCACCTCCATATCAAGAGTGCAGCCCCTGCTAGCACTGTTTCCACTCCTGTAATAACGCCTATTCTTTTTATAATATTTTTCTCTGTTAAAGTTAGTCCACAAACTATCAAACAGGCAATGTTTATTTACTCTAAACTGATATTTGATCTTGAGAGGTTATGCAAGATTTCCTGTCTGACATCTGAATGTTTGTGAGTGAAATCTGTTCGTATCCGTGTTGCGCTTGCTGTGTGGCTGTACACCACACACTGTAGGACCAAACATGTTATATCTCAGATTTTATATCGTCATGTGTGAGGTCAGAATCAAACAAAAAAATTTAAATCTTGCCATGTGAACCATGCATTACTTAGTAGCTGGGTGGCTCTTGAATGCTGGCAGTTAAATCGTAATTACACTCTTGTTAAGTAATTTCTGGAGTGGTTACTCCAAAGAGATTATCCAAATATTGTACGCTTTTTCTTCACACACATACTAGTATTTTCAGAGAAGTCAATACAGTTTGTGTATTTGGGCAAGGGATCTGTTCTTGCCCTTTCTCCTTGACATCAGCTCTGTTTGTGGTGTTCTTGGATAGGGTCTCAACACACTGTCTTGCAGAGGAGGATTTCTGGTTTGGGAACATTATTGTTTCACTGATGCTTTTTTAGTCTTTAGTTTTTACCTCAAGGGGAGGAGCTTAAGTATTTTCATGACTTGCTCAACAGTGATGGTAAGATGAAACAGGAAAAGGATAAATAGAATGGAAACTTGGCTGTAGCAATATGTGTGCTGCTCCAGTGTATTGTAGTAAAGAAAGAGCCGAGCCAAAAAGTGAAGTTCTCACATAATGGTCTGTCAGTGGTCTGACTCTCATCTTATGTTTGTGAGAAATGGACCATGATAAAAAAACAAGCACCCCTTGGTATGGAGGACTCGGCATCATACATCTTCTAGCCTGACACAGAGATGCCTGTGTTTCCACTCGCAGATCTGTTCAGCACACAAACTGATATGGAAAGATGGATGGATGAACGGACGGATGGAATGATGGCACCTAAGTTCTCAGCAGGGCCAACATGCCCAATATCCCCACCCTGCTCGCAAAGGCAAAGCTGAAACTCTAGGATACTTTGTATCTACTATTTAGAGATTTGAGATTGACCTGAAAACCAGTAACACTTAGCACAAGGTCGACCTGCTTGAAGAACAGCTCAGAAAGGAGCAGCACTTTGTTAGATCAAGGAAGGCTCCTGCACCTGCATCTCGGGGTTATATGCTTTCTCTGACCTGCCCAATGTGCCAAAGAGTATTGATGGTGCAGATAGGCCTTTTAAATCAACTCAACAAACTTTGAATTGGAGGACAAACAAGAAAATAGGGGATATCTGAGTTCTAACAGTTGCTCCATTGAATTTTCCAACATGTCTCTATCATTTGGGGTAGTCTTGAAACCCATCAGGCAGATATGCATTATGGTGCATTCAGACCGAAACCCAATTTGAGTGTGTTGGGACCCCAGCCATGGATTACTACAAAGATAAACATGGACTCTGAATTGTTCATAAACAAAGGCCAGTGTGACCTTTTCTACACATCTCAGTGTCACACTAACTTGCACCTAACCCAGCCCAGGAAGAAGAGAAGTCATAGCTGACTCCCCATGATGTAACTGTTTGAACAAAAAGGCTGTGTTCCACACAGCTGCGGCCTCTACCACACAGCTCTCAAGGAGACCAGATGGAGGGACACAACGCACGAATGTCTCCTTGCTGGTGAGCAGACATAACTCTTTAACTTGGATCCAAAAGTGACTACGATCACGCCGATCGTATGAACAAAGTTAAGTAACGAATGGCTGCTCGAGTACCCATTATTCATTCATAAAAAGGGTGTAATAAGACAAACTTGGTTTGACTTTTCATCTGACACCTCCAGAAGCAGCCCTAATTAAGGCGAATTTTCCCCCACGGCTTGGAGAAGAAGGCATCTGCATGTCCAGGTAGCGAGAGCTACCCCGGCACGCCACGGCCACTGAAATTGCCGCAACGTGCCTTTGTTGTATAGTTCAATCCTTATGTGGATGACCGGACAGCTTTGCTTTCCTCAACTCGTCGCCCAGAACCCTTTTCCTCAGCACGGCTCACGTAAGAGGTAGTGTTTGGGCAGAGATTAGTTTAAAATGAAATAGTCTTAATAAGGTTCGTTTCATGATGTTTGGTTTTTGTTTCTGTTGAGAAAACTCAGCTAAGTGCCAGCAGACTAGCTGCTCAGCTAATATGTTCTGTGTTGTGTTAAGACTAACTTTATTTAAAGGGTGGTTTTTAATGTGCCGTTAACGCTTATGCATTTTGATCCTTTCATTAATGGTATTTTAAAGATACATGTTTGATTTTTAAGGAGTGGAAACAAGCTATAAGCTTCTTTTCTTAACTTCAACCACTATCGGCTAAGGTAACACGTGACTTATGACCGCCATCTTATGAATCCATTACGACTCATTTATCCAAAAAGGTTTCAAAATAATATTTCCTTAATTATTGTAATAAATAAAGGCAGCTACTTAAACACCACTGAGAATTAGTAATACAGAAGGTTGGTTTTATTCAGCAAATCATTCCTTAAAATATTAAAATATTATATTAAAATAATGTTTTTTCTGATCTTGCATTGTGAAGGTATTGCCAAAGATTAGTTCCAAGACTAACCTAACTTCATTTTCAAATTCCTCAAGATAATCCCTGGTTCTCAAACATAAATAACATTGAATGGTAATGTTGCATCACTTTATTGGTCATGGTTTTTAACAATCTTTGACTTATTTGTTCATATTGTATATAGTTCATTGATCTTCCTTATTCTTTCAGTCTGTTTGGTAGTTTTAGTTGGATTGTTATAGTATAGTAAAGAGTTTGTTGATTAAAATATATCTGACTATGAGTTGATTTATTTTTGTTAATAAATTCTGGTATTTTAAGAAATTGTGTGAATTTATTCCATGTGTGTGCTGAGTTTTGCTGTTCAGTAATGTCAGAGCTTGGCTCATCGCTTTCACTATTGGCCTTACTGGGCTGGTATTCACCGGATAACACTTAACAGACCGAATCATTATTTAATAAAAAGGCATCCAAACTCTCAAGTTGGATGCTTGTGCACTTTGAAGTCAGACAAGTGATATTGTCAAAATCACTCTAGATGTCCAGGCGCCTGAGCAAAGTGTAGACAGACGCTCGTTAGGAGGAGCTACCCTTGGTTGTTTTCCTTTGCCGGTCTCTTGTGTACAATGGCAAATGCAATCGAGAGAGTGGCTTGGCTTCACCAAATAATTCAGAGCCATTGGTAAATTTCACCATGTGCTCCTGGAGCTGTGTGCAGATGAGGATCTCTTTCAGCCCTATTTTTTTCTTTCCCGGGCCAGTTTGATGATCTGCTGACACGCATAGGTGCCCGCATCTCATACCAGGACACCAACTACAGGCGCTAGATTCGAGCTAAAGAGAGCCTGTCCATATGTCTACAGTAAGTGGGAATCTTTCATTAATGAAGCTTAGCAATTATTGTTTATGTTTTTCCTTTTAAAATGTACCTATTTGATTCTTGAATTTAACATCACAATACAGTGTCAAACGTATTTGCTGTCAATGTGCATCTGTCAGCAAAAGGGCTAAACATTTTAAACAAAACATTAACTGCTAAACAAATGTATTTATTTTTAAGATTTGTCCCACACCCACCAGAGCAAAATATATATTCTTGGAATACATTTAAATTTTTTTTTTAACAAAGTTTTAGTAAATAAGTTGGTTGTTTACTGTTGCATTTATATATATATATATATACAGGGGTTGGACAATGAAACTGAAACACCTGGTTTTAGACCACAATAATTTATTAGTATGGTGTAGGCCCTCCTTTTGCGGCCAATACAGCGTCAATTCGTCTTTAGAAAGACATATACAAGTCCTGCACAGTGGTCAGAGGGATTTTAAGCCATTCTTCTTGCAGGATAGTGGCCAGGTCACTACGTGATACTGGTGGAGGAAAACGTTTCCTGACTCGCTCCTCCAAAACACCCCAAAGTGGCTCAATAATATTTAGATCTGGTGACTGTGCAGGCATTGGGAGATGTTCAACTTCACTTTCATGTTCATCAAACCAATCTTTCATCAGTCTTGCTGTGTGTATTGGTGCATTGTCATCCTGATACACGGCACCGCCTTCAGGCTACAATGTTTGAACCATTGGATGTACATGGTCCTCAAGAATGGTTCGGTAGTCCTTGGCAGTGATGCACCCATCTAGCACAAGTATTGGGCCAAGGGAATGCCATGATATGGCAGCCCAAACCATCACTGATCCACCCCCATGCTTCACTCTGGGCGTGCAACAGTCTGGGTGGTACGCTTCTTTGGGGCTTCTCCACACCGTAACTCTCCCAGATGTGGGGAAAACAGTAAAGGTGGACTCATCAGAGAACAATACATGTTTCACATTGTCCACAGCCCAAGATTTGCGCTCCTTGCACCATTGAAACCGACGTTTGGCATTGGCATGAGTGAACAAAGGTTTGGCTACAGCAGCCCGGCTGAGTATATTGACCCTGTGCAGCTCCCGACGGACAGTTCTGGTGGAAACAGGAGAGTTGAGGTGCACATTTAATTATGCCGTGATTTGGGCAGCCGTGGTTTTATGTTTTTGGATACAATCCGGGTTAGCACCCGAACATCCCTTTCAGACAGCTTCCTCTTGCGTCCACAGTTAATCCTGTTGGATGTGGTTCATCCTTCTTGGTCGTATGCTGACATTACCCTGGATACCGTGGCTCTTGATACATCACAAAGATTTGCTGTCTTGGTCACAGATGCGCCAGCAAGATGTCCACCAACAACTTGTCCTCTTTTGAACTCTGGTATGTCACCCATAATGTTGTGTGCATTTCAATATTTTGAGCAAAACTGTGCTCTTACCCCGCTGATTGAACCTTCACACTCTGCTCTTACTGGTGCAATGTGCAATCAATGAAGACTGGCTACCAGACTGGTCCAATTTAGCCATGAAACCTCTATCCCAGTTGTGGTGACTGCTACCTGGGACTGCCTAGTGGAGGAGTTCATTGCAGAGGAGTTTGCAGAACGGTGGCACTTTCCTCTGTGCTGTGGTGTCCTGGATGGAAAGCATGCCAGGTTAAAGGAACTCCACACCTCTGAGCTTCTCTGATGAAGACCTGTGAAATGTGCCGCAGGACCTCTCAATGCTCCAACATGTGCGTCCACCATAGACTTTGCATGAAAACCTGACGCTCAAATCGCGATCGGTCTGAACGCACCATTATTGTGATGGGGTAAAAAAATACAACAATAGACAGTTACTTTTTAGAAAAAGTAGAATGCACTGCACATCACCTGTATAAAATATTCTTTAGTTGTAGTTTGATAGTTATTGCTCAGTGAATCTATCTCTAACATCCATATCCACCAAAATCGTAAGTACCTTTTATTTCTTTACATTTCTTGTACTTTGGTGCCTGCATATTGTCACAATGGATAAGTGTCAGCCCTGCCTTTGTGGCTTCAATCTGGGACAAACCCTACCCATAGGCATGTAAAGTACAGCAGGTCAATCGTTTATTTGTAATTTTACCTATCCAATAAAATACATCCTCAGGAACAAACAAGACAACATGATTTATTGAACAGGTTTATTCAGCAGAATTTTCTGTTGCACTTTATTTTCAGTAACAGATTCACCAAGCCTTTTCACAGGATGTTGCACACAAGGGCCCAGGCGAAAAAGAATTAGTCCAGTTTAACACAGGGAAAATCGAGAGCAACACTGAACTGAAACCAAAGCTGTTCCAAAGCTTAAATTAAAGGTTTTTGTGGTTAGTTAAAAATCACAATATTTTCTAATCCATTCTTCTGTTAATGACAGACTTTGTGGTTTGTCCAAACTGATCATAGCCTCAACTAAAAATTATTGAAACATATTATAAACTAAGCTGCAACAGTTTGGCGACATAAAAAAAAAAAAAGCTTTAAAAACAACTTTGCTGATGACACTGATGGAGTGCTGGGTGTATTAAACCAGCTTAACACATAAGGATTAGAGCCGCATCATAAAGGACCCCACCACTAAGAATAAATTTTTTAAAACTATTGCAGAGGAAGAATTCATGCCACAGTATATGTAACTAAACGTACAATATGGTTTATATTTGTGTAAACATTAAACTGCAATTGTCATGCGTGACCCTTTTCAACATGCATTTCTGCCATTAGCTTGTCGCAATTGATTGTGACTGAAAATTATGGATCAGAATTTCAGTCACAAGTTCTCTGATTGACTCATCTCGATTCGACTCATGCTCAAAAAAAGCACAGCACCAGTAGGGATGGAATCAGGCAACAATGTCAGTAGGGAACAGCAAGCAGAAAAAGAAAGGACATTAAGATTTCAAGAGAACACCAACAGCAGCAAGATTTGGTGGTCATTCTAGTGTTAAGACTGTGTTTGTAGTCTTGTGGAAGGGTATGATTCAGACCAAGCTTGGCAGCATAACTTATTGTTGTTGTATGAACGTCTAAAACCATTTCTCTCTTCTGTTGCATTATTATCCAGCTCAATGCTGAATTTCAGAGAATTTCCCTGGTACCCCAGAGTCATAATTTATTTCTGCACTGGACCTACACACTTCCAAGCTACTGGCCCTGTTTTATGCCAAAGGGGGGTCTGTTGGACAAAGACTAAAGACATAATAGAACTGCTCCAGGTATGATACTTCTACATATCAAGAATAATTTATCTTATGAGATTTCCAAATAATAGGACACTGAAGAATGGCCAATGTGCAGAATGAAGTTGCACATCTTTTGGAGCCTTTATGACATACTCTTGCATGGAAGCTTGGAAGAACCAGGATATTTAGGTATGATTAGCCAAATATACAATATATGAACAAAGAAAATGACAGTGTTCCTATGGGTGTTGTTTCTTTTTCTAAATTAGAGAAACTACCTCTTTATCCCCTTCTTCTGTGACTGACTTCTCAGTTGTTGCGTTCCTCTCCAGAACTCAGCATGCTCCTATGTTGAGAGGACCAGGGAAGTCGTCCTTTTGAGCCTCATAGAATACCTTGGAGAGCATGGTGGACATCTCATCAAGGAATTCATTGTAGTAAACCTAATATGCAGTAACCTTATTTATAAACCACAACCCCTTTTAATAAACCTTTTTTTGATAGAATGATAAGAGATTTTTTTTCTCTACTTCTTTTTTTTCAATTTATAAAGCAAGTTGTTGCCCTGCCTTCATTAAGCCAGAAGGCATCTATCAAAGCAACCTGGGCTTCCTGAACAACACAGCAGAACCATAGGCTGCTGATCCTCTCTATACCATGCTGTATTGATGCAGTAATTCATGCAAAAGGAGCCCCAACCAAGTATAGAGTTTATATAAATAAACCTATTCTTAGAAGAAGATATGTTTGAAATGTATAGTTTTTTCCTGATCCGATGTCATATTCAAAGTTTATGTGAGAGAATTTGTTTTTAGAAGCCACAGTCACCAAAATTAAAGTCTTGAAATACACTGCCTGGCCAAAAAAAAACTCGCAACCTGGATTTAACTAAGCAAATAGGTACGTGCCTCCCATTGGATAATTACTGCGTGGGCGATTATTACAAGTTATTTAACCCCAACTGGTGCAATGAGTTGCTTCTCATTTCTTAAACAACCATGTCGAAAGACACATCCCGTGGTCGGAGAAAAGGGTCCAATCATTGGAATGCTTCAAGCAGAGAAAACATCTAAGGAGATTGCAGAAACGTCCAAAATTGGGTTAAGAACTGTCCAACGCATTATTGAAAACTGGATGCATAGTGGGGAACCATCGTCGAAGAAATATGGCTGGAAAAAATACTGAAGTAAACGTTTGGTGAAATCAAATCGAAGAAAAAGAACAGTAACAGGCTATGTTTAATAGTGAAAGTAAGAGCATTTCCACACCCACAATGCGAAGGGAACTCAAGGGATTGGGACTGATCAGCTGTGTAGCCTTAAGAAAACCACTAATCAGTGAGGCTAACCGGAAAAAAAGGCTTAAATTTGCTAGGGAGCATAAAGATTGGACTCTGGAGCAATGGAAGAAGGTCATATGGTCTGATGAGTCCAGATTTACCCTGTTCCAGAGTGACGGGCGCATCAGAGCAAGAAGAGAGGCAGGTGAAGTGATGCACCCATCATGCCTAGTGCCTACTGTACAAGCCTGTGGGGGCAGTGCTATGATCTGGGGTTGCTGCAGTTGGTCAGGTCTGGGTTCAGCAACAGTATGTGTTCAAAGAATGAGGTCAGCTGACTACCTGAATATACTGAATGACCAGGTTATTCCATCAATGGATTTTTTCTTCCCTGATGACACGGGCATATTCCAAGATGACAATGCCAGGATTCATCGGGCTCGAATTGTGAAAGAGTGGTTCAGGGAGCATGAGACATCATTGTCACACATAGATTGGCCACCACAGAGTCCAGACCTTAACCCCATTAAGAATCTTCGGGATGTGCTAGAGAAGGCTTCGCGCAGCGGTCAGACTACCATCATCAATGCAAGATCTTGGTGAGAAATTAATGCAACACATGGTGGAAATAAATCTTGTGACATTGCAGAAGCTTATCGAAACAATGCCACAAAGAGAAAGGCGGTCCAACGAAATATTAGAGTGTGACCTTTTTTTTTTTAGGTGGCGAGTTTTTTACTAGCTGTACTGGTAGTCATGTGATATGCCTACAATGTATTTTTCAACATGTTATACTGTGACACTGATTACAATTTCATGTTGCAGGACACTGACAAGCTGAAGGAACTTTAGCAGCTTGTTGTGGCAATAACTACCATCACAAAGGCTGGAACTGGACCCAAATACAATGCAGTTGTTATTGAGGGTGTGGAAGTCATGAGAGGGCTTCAACCTATCACCAGGGCATGCTCCATCCTCCTCGGCTTGACCTATGCACTGAATCTGTTATCCCAGGCAGCTCAAATACACCTTTGAGGTTTTTCAAAAAAGTTTTTCTCTTTTTCTCTTAGAACTGGATGCTTCAAAGCTGTCAAACAAGGTCCAGAAACCTAAGGGCAAACTTTTTTGCTTGAAACAAGACTGGTCACTGTGCACTCTACATTAAAGTAGAGCTATACTCTCAAAGTTACACAATATGTAGTGTTGCACACAGAGCAATTGAACTACATATTTGTGATTTGTTTTTCCTTTTTATAAATGCCAGTTAAAGTATGTTTGTTTGTAAGTTGGTGCTGAGTTTCAATTTTTCCAGCTTGTTTGAGTGTAAATGTTAATGGTTTGAGAAATTAACTGATGATCAGTACCACTGTTTGTTATTCTAGATAGCTAGAGTGTCAATTCCTACTTTAGAATTGATTTATGTTACATTAGTGAAAAAGCCAAGTTCTGGTTCAAATGAATCACTTCAGATTTCTTTTTCCCTATTAGTTTTTCATCCACAAGTCTACTTCACATGAGTGATCATACCTGTCTGACTTTTAACGTGCTATTTTGAGCACTGCTTAATCGTAGACAATTTAAATATACAATTTACACTCAATATATAGGACTTTGATTACTGAGCCTTTTTACAGTGTTTACAAATACTTGGCTTTATACAGAATAGTTGCCCAGTTTACTAAAGGTAATTTAGCTATACCTAACTCGTTATATAAATTTAGATTTCAAATAAAGTGACTAGTTCTTTATTAATTCTTGATTGTTAATTCAAAGAAATTAGTATTTACATTTTAATGACTGCAATTGATAAATTGATCAATTGACTGATTAATTTACATCAGTCTTGTGTAATTACATATTATTTAAGTAGAATGAATAAAAATGTATTCATTATATACATTTAGAAGGTTCTATTTTTCATGCCAACTTAATTTATTTAATTAAATTATAATTATTTCATTTATATTTTCTAATTGAATATACCTAAATCAAATGACTAAATGTAAAAGGTCTAAATAAATAACCTTTAACTCAAATCCAAATGTAGTAAAATCTACTAAATAATATTGGTTGTAATGTGTGGCCTTAATTTTATTGAGTAGATGTAGGGTATTTTTCTTACAGTGTGAGGGCAGTTGTTCTCACAGAATCTTAAAGCTATGCTCTGGTATCACTGAAGAGGGAATGTTAACAGGGAGTTAGAAAGTTCATGTCAGATCAGGGTACAAGACATTAGGTCATTCTGGGCTGCATGGTTGTTATTTTAGGTTGAACTGTCCACTGTTTGCAGTTCATAACATCAGTTAATTTGTAGAAACTAAAAAAGATTAGACTTCTTGACACAAACTGATTTTTATCAGTTTACCACTCATTTTTAGCACCAAGAAAACAGATTGCTTACTTGGTTAGGATTTGACTGGGAGTTACTCTGCTACTATGTAAAAATTTTTCTGTTATTATCAGTATTTGGTTTGTGGGGCAACCTTTTGACAATTCCTTGTTGGCAAGTCCACGTTACTGAAGTGTCCATATATTATTCTGTTATTGGAATAATTTCTTCATAATGTGAAATGCTGCAAACTCCATTTCAGTGTGTAAGGATACTCCATATCCTTAGCTAAAACATTATAGTCCTTCCGTTATGGCTTTAATCATATTTGAGATTTGGAGAGGATGCTTAAAAGCTGCAGGAAGTAAAAATATTTCTTTCCATTCCCAAACTGTTTGTCTTGTACTTACACAGGGATGGTCTATAGCAGGAGTGCCCAACTCCAGTCCCCAAGAGCTACTATCCTGCAACTTTTGCATCCATCCCTTCTTCAACTCGCCCTAAATCAAATGGCTCAGTTCCCTCATCAGCCTGCCATTCAGCTTGGTAACAAGCCATTTATATGAGTTAGTTATGTTGGAAAGGATGCATTCAAACGTTTCAGGATAATAGTTTGGTACCCCCCAATTCATAGGGTCTCTGTAGATTAAAAACCTGCCTAATTATATTCAGTTAAATTAAGTGACATACATTTATATAAATAAAAAATTTGTTTTATTTAACTAAAAGAAACAGATTTTACTCCAAACAGTTTTATGTATTTATGAATGTATTTGAATATTTGCCAAAAAACTGAGAAACTAATTACATTTAATATATTTCACTTAACATTTTAATCAACATCTTCTTGACCACAACCATTTTAGAGTGCATGTTGAAACAAATTACTCTGCAGTCTCTGTTGACATTAAAATTAGACCGCTTCGGTCAGCAACAGCAACACACAAAACAACAACACTAACACATTAGCTTTGATACTGAGAGCTGCTAGAGTTACATCAAAGAGCATATAGCAAGAAAAATCAACATTGAAAAAAAGAAAGTTATATAGTTCTCTGAGAGACTTCTGAGTAGCTGTGTTCTCTCAGCATTTTAGTGACATATCTGCCATCTTGCCTTTAATTTCCACAAAGATATTAGATAAAGATCTCAGATATTAATTTCAGCAAAAATTAAAAAAAAAACTGTTTATAGCTTGTCTATAGAAGGCCTCGCAGTTATTCATACACCTTATTCCTACGTTTGCACACCATCAACCTACTTTTGCAGGATGGTCCTATATGTAACTCCATCTATTCTACCATTAATACTAAACAGTTTCCCTTCCCTTGATGAAGTACAGGATCACCTCTCTTCACCTCCACCAAATGCTATTCTGCGCTAGCAGAGAGGATTTGGCAAGTTTTTCATGAGCGCAACCTACACTCAACTCTATCCCTCAACCCATAAAACCATTTGCCAAAGAAATATGGGACTATTTAAGGGGAAATAAACATACTATCTGGTGCTATAACATCCATTATTACCAAGAAGCAAAAAAAGATATCAATCAAGCAAAACTTTTCATTACATTTCATGCTATATTTAGTTCAAGAGATATGAATGTATCCAACAAACTTGTTAAAGAAAATCCACAGCGTTTCTCACCTAGACATCTGCATACCTCCATAGGTATTGTAGGTCATCTGAATCACATTCCCTCGCACTCCTCATTTTCCTGATTCACCAACTTTCATCCATCTGTTGTCTTCCCTCTCTTAATGTCTTAATTCATCAGCTCCTTGAAAAAATTTCTTTCATCTACTCGAGAGAGTCTGAACACCAGTTTGTACACGTCTATTTTTAATCCCTCTAAACTCCTGCAAATCCATGAAGCGGACATGAGTTTTTTCACCACACACTCAAAGCAGAAACCCTAAGGTAACTGATTCTACATCTGCTATACTTTGTGGGAATTTCTTTTTATAGAAAGAAATAAAAAAGGACAAAAACTAGATAAAAGAAACTGGAACTATTGAAATCAACCTAAAAATGAAACCTAAAAACATAAACAAAAGGCAAAAAGGAGGAAATAAATAACAGTGAGAAACTGAACATAGGAAAAGAAAATAGATGACAATATCTAGGATAATAGTTCAAACTTGGAGGAAAAAAAATGAAGGATGATTGAGGAAAAAATAACTGAAAGTAAAAGGAGGAATAAGATGGTAAGAGGAGAGGAAATGTGATTGCAGACATGTGACAGGAGAACAGAGGGCAGGAGAGAAGATGAGAACGAAGAAAGACAGACGGGCAGAGTAGAGCGAAGTGATGGGATGAAGTGGAAATGGAGAGGCGAACAGAAACACAACAGCAGGACTGGATGATGAGCCGAGCTGGCAGGAGAAAGCATTAGTGTCTCTTGATGCATCCTTATTTGGATCAAAAACCCAGATTTCTCCACTGATAGCTGGCAGCCTCCCAATTATTGCAGCAGAGACCTCAGTTTCTTCCCTTCAGCCTCATCATCACTACACCACTTGGAAACCCAGAGAATCCCCTCCACTGTGACACCAACATGAGATCTTATCACAGTGATGCTGCGAGGCTGATGTGAAAACGTGTTTTCATTTTCTCCTTACTGGGACAAACTTGTTCACCAACAAAAATTTTATGGATCAGGGAATGAAAGGACATAATGCCTGACAGTCATGTCATGTGACAGGGACAGTTTGCAGGCTGAATTCCAAACAATGTGTCTGGTTTTAATGAAAGGTTGGCATCCTCTGCCACCCATTGTTCACTGCTGCAGAAATGAAGCACTGCTGTTTATCTATTTGCTGCTCTGACATATGAGGAGGATAATTACTAATCACAGTGAATGTTTCCCACAGCCCTGACCTGATGCATGCATGTTTCACTGTGATTACAGAGGCTGTGGGGAAACATACAATGGAAAAAAAAATTTCAACAATAAGGACTCACATCGTCTGTTCTGAGCTTCTTGGCTGGGCAGCCTCCATCTACAGGATGTAGCATGTAATACAGCCGCACTTTATTGGCGTGTTTCCGACTCTGAAAGGCAAACAAATGCAAACATAAGTTAATACCAATTATTTTCAATCACTCTGAAGACTCAAGTAGTTTAAATATTGTCTAATCTTTAACACATAGCCATAAGTAATTGTTGAAATGTGGAGGAAACGATGAAGAGGGTTTACCGAAGAGATACCTTAAAATACAGCGCCATGCAAAGGTATTCAGACCGATTGAGCTGTCACATTTTTTCACATTGAAACCCCAAGTTTCAATATATTTAATGGGGATATCAGGGCACAGACCAACACAAAATAATGCATTATTGTGAAATGAAACGTAAAAAAGACATGGTTTTCAAAAATTTTTACCAGTCTGAACAGTGGTGTGTGCATTTCAATTCAGTTTTCAATTCAGTTCAGTTTTATTTATATAGCGTCAATTCATAACACGTTGTCTCAAGGCACTTTACAAAGTCAATTCAATCCAATCATTCATATTTCAAGTCGGATACATACAATCCAATTGATCCTAACTATCAAACAGTGCAGTCAGATCCAATTTATTATTAAAATTGGTTAAAAAGTATTTCTATTTAAGGAAACCTAGCAGATTGCACAGAGTTTTAGCCTAGTCTTACAAGTAGACAGGGTGTCTGCCTCAAGGACTAAAACTGGGAGCTGGTTTCACAGGACAGGAGCCTGATAACTAAAGGATATGCCTCCCATTCTACTTCTAGAGACTAAGAACCACCAGTAAACCTGCAGTCTGAGATCGAAGTGCTCTGTTAGGAACGTATGGAACAATCAGATCTCTGATGTATGATAGAGCTAGATCATTAAGGGCTTTATATGTGAGAAGGAGAATTTTAAATTCTATTCTGGATTATGGAACAGGGGGCCAATGAAGGGAAGCTAAAATAGGAGAAATATGATCTCTCTTTTTAATTTTCATCAGAACTCTTGGTGCAGCATTTTGAATCAGCTGAAGAGTTTTAACTGCATTTGTGGACATACTGATAGTAAAGAATTACAATAGTACAGCCTTGAAGTAACAAATGCATGGTCTAGTTTTTCAGCATCACTCACAATTTTTGGCAATATTCTAGAGGTGAAAGAAGGAAATCCTAGAAACATGTTTAATATGAGATTTAAATGACATTCCCTGGTCAAAAATGACACCAAGATTTTTTAGTTTGTTACCAGAGGTCAATTTAATGCCATCTACATTGATTGGTTGACTAAGAAATTTCTTTTTCAAAGACTCCAGTCCAAAGACGACAACTTCTGTCTTATCCGAATTTAGAAGCAGAAATCATTCACGTTTTTATGTCATCCAGACATGCCTATAGTCTATCTAACTGGTTGGGCTCATCAGGATTTATGGATAAATAAAG
Source organism: Crenichthys baileyi (assembly GCA_036173005.1). Taxonomy (NCBI): domain Eukaryota; kingdom Metazoa; phylum Chordata; class Actinopteri; order Cyprinodontiformes; family Goodeidae; genus Crenichthys; species Crenichthys baileyi. Next base: position 38,027 of record JAHHUM010002894.1, read on the forward strand.
CTGAGTATCATCAGCATAACAGTGGAAATGTATCCTATGCTGCCTGATAATTTCACCTATTGGAAGGATATATATAGTAAAGAGAATTGTCCCAAGCACTGAACCCTGTGGTACTCCACAACCCTGAAGTTCGAAGATGATTTATCATTTACATGAACAAACTGGAATCTGCCAGACAAATAAGATTCAAACCAGCCTAGTGATGTTCCCGTAATCCCTACAGCATGTTCCAGTCTTTCGAATAGAATATTGTGATCAACTGTATCAAATGCTGCATTGAGATCTAACAGAACAAGACACATGTCCATCATCTGAGACAGTACAAGGATAAATGGCCTAAGGTTTGTCATGAACGACCTGAGGCTGGGGCACTGGGTTTGATGGTGGAGCAGCCGGTATAACTGGTTTGATTAGAAAGCCACGGCACACTTAGATAAGGATGGACACCCGCTACTACACAACCTACCAGATAGACACCACAATGGTGACACATAGTCTACTGATAATCACTGAGGGAGTGCACATCCATTGCATTAGAGTGCCAGATATAAAACTACATGTGACCTTCCATCGCGGCTCTTCGTCATCCTCACACAGACGGCAACGGTCCGAGACGGGAGTCTCAGTGCTGATCTCTGTAATCATTCCTCTGCCTAATTTAGATTAAAGGAGCTAAAAGTTAGAAACTGTTTGAGAGTCATTCCTTTAAGAGTCAGAGTTATATAAAGTGTGTGATTGCTTCTGGGGACCAAGGACCGGAGGAACTCCGCAATGTCTGACCGCCAACAGGGTGCGGTAGCTCGGACACATTGTCTGATAAGAATCTACTATAATGAAATTTTCTTTCAGTTGTCAAGTACTCAGTTAAAATAAATTCAAAGGTTATTAAAAAATGGTCAGACAGGACAGGGTGATGAGATATTGTTATTTCTCTACACTCAATGCCATATGTCAGCACAGAGAATGAAGACAAAGGTGGATAGGTTTGCTAATGTTTTGGGCAAAGCCATTTTATTCATTTCCCTTCTTATACCCCTCAATAAAATCCTGTGCAACCAACTGACTTCAGATGTCCCTTATTTAGTGATCAGAGTCCACCAGTGTGTAATTTAATTTCAGTATACATTCATCTGTAGCAGTAGGCAAGAAACAAGGAGAACAGTTAGGGATAAAGAAGTGGAAAAGTTTAAAGAAGTGTTAGGGTATAAAACCCGCAAGCCTACCAGAACATGGCTGTCCAGCTAAAGTGGTAGGCTTTGTAAGGAAAGCATTGACCAAGAGGCCTGTTGTAACTCTGGAGGAGCTTCAAAAGACTGACAGCTTGCAAACTAAGGACCTGCCAACAGGACAGCTATTTGTCGTGCACTCAACAAAGAAGGCCTTAATGAAGAAGTGGCAAGAAAACCATTGTTGAGGAAAGATATTGGAGGTCCATTTTGTCACAACCCTTTATCCCATTACACAGGAAACATGTTGAAGAGGGTGCTCTGGTCAGATGGGACCTAAATTGAACTGCATGGCCTACATGTAATGTAGCATGCGTGGGGCAAACTTATTCTTTACATGATGATAACCATAAGATCCCTACATCGGAAACATGGTGGTGGCAGCATCATGCTATAAGAATGTTTTTCTTCAGCAGGAACAGGGAAGCTAATAGGAACTAAATGCATGGCAATACTGGAAGAAAATCAATTAAAAGAAGCAAAAAGACTTGACACTGGCATGGAAGTTCACCTCACAGCAGGACAACAACAGTAAACAAAAAGCCAGAGTGACAATGGAATGATTAAGGTCAAAGTACATTCAGTCAAAGTCCCAAACCTCAATCTAATTGAAAATCTGCACCAAGACTATAAACCTGCTGTTTACAGATGCTCTTCCTCAAATCTCACTGAGCGTGAGCTGTTTTCAAATTAGAATGGGCAGGAATTTTAGTCTAGATTTGTAAAACTGGTACAGACATACCCCAAGAGACCTCCAGCTATAATTAAAAAACAGTGGTTCTACAAAGTATTGGCTCCAGGGAGGTGAACACAAATGCACACCAAACTTTTGAGGTTTTTATTTCTAAAATATTTAAAAACAATGAATAATTATTTTTCCACTTCACAATTACACTCACCGGACACTTTATTAGGTACACCTGTCCAACTGCTCATTAATGCAAATTTCTGATCAGCCAAACACATAGCAGCAACTCAATGCATTTAGGCATGTAGACATGGTCAAGACGATCTGCTGCAGTTCAAACCAAGCATCAGCATGGGGAAGAAAGGTGATTTAAGTGACTTTAAACGTGGCATGGTTGTTGGTGCCAGACGGGTTTGTCTGAGTATTTTAGAAACTGCTGATCTACTGGGATTTTCACGCACTACCATCTCTAGGGTTTGCAGAGAATGGTCCGAAAAAGAGAAAATATTAAGTGAGCGGCAGTTCTGTGGGCGCAAATGCCTTGTTGATGTCAGAGGTCAGAGGAGAATGGCCAGACTGGTTCGAGCTGATAGAAAGGCAACAGTAACTCAAATAACCACTCGTTACAACCAAGGCCTGCAGAAGAGGATCTCTGAATGCACAACACATCAAACCTTGAGGCGGATGGGCTACAGCAGCAGAAGACCACACCGGGTGCCACTCCTATCAGCTAAGACCAAGAAACTGAGGCTACAATCCGCACAGGCTCACCAACATTGGACAATAGAAGATTGGAAAAACGTTGCCTGGTCTGATGAGTCTCGATTTCTGCTGCGACATTGGGATGGTAGGGTCAGAATTTGGTGTCAACAACATGAAAGCATGGATCCATCCTGCCTTGTATCAACGGTTCAGGCTGGTGGTGGTGTAATGGTGTGGGGGATATTTTATTGGCACACTTTGGGCCCCTTAGTACAAATTGAGCATGGTTTCAACGCCACAGCCTACCTGAGTATTGTTGCTGACCATGTCCATCCCTTTATGACCACAGTGTACCCATCTTCTGATGGTTACTTCCAGCAAAATAACGAGCCATGTCATAAAGCACGAATCATCTCAGACTGGTTTCTTGAACATGACAATGAGTTCATTGTACTCAAATGGCCTCTACAGTCACCAGATCTCAATCCAATAGAGAATCTTTGGGATGTGGTGGAACGGGAGATTTGCATCATGGATGTGGAGCCGACAAATCTGCAGCATCTGTGTGAAGCTATCATGTCAATATGGACCAAACTCTCTGAGGAATTTTTCCAATACCTTGTTGAATCTATGCCACGAAGGATTAAGGCAGTTCTGAAGGCAAAAGGGGTCTAACCCGGTACTAGCAAGGTGTATCAAATAAAGTGGCCGGTGAGTGTATGTCTTGCTTTATGTTGTTGTATCACAAAAAACGCTGTTAAAATAGAGTGATGTATGTGAATCTATAAGGAACTATATATCAGCAATAACTCTAGAAAATCTACTGTTATTGCCCATTGTTCTGTTCCTAACAATCCAGTCTTTGCTATCTATGTTGAAAAATATTATTCCCAAAGTGTAAATATTTTTGACCACTGTCTGTCCAACTGTTGACTAAAAAGGGTCATGCTGAGGTCTGACCATGCAATGCAAAAAGCACAAAAGTAAAACATCTAAGACTCCAAAGGCCTCAGACAGCAAGTGAAATATCTTTTTTTAAAATTATTAGTAAAGACATAATGACTATGACTTGTTTGGAGGATTGTTCAAGTAGTTGTTGGTTTGCTGTAATTCACTACCTACATCCCTCATGGTGTGTAGACACAGTCTCTCTTAGCGTTTTTCCACCGAAAGGAACCCGGTTGGTTCTTTGACTGTCACTGCACCACTGCCATGGTTATTTGGACACGTGGTGGGTGCCTTCTGGTTATTTATACACTTTGCATATGTTTTTACGAGCGGGGACCAGGCGGTCCAAACACCACGTGAAGCTACCCCAAATTCACTGCAAATTGGGATGTATGAAGGTTACCTGTGCAGTGACATGCTATATAAAAGAAAAGATACAAAGGAGGAAGAAAAGTTAAACAAATATATATATTTTTTTGCTCCTTCTATACCCTGTGATGCTGGTAAAATTTAGTTAGCTAGGGACAAACCAGGACCAGTCTGGATGCCCAGTGCCCCATTCCATCAAGCAGATAGATAACCACAGGTTTCATTTCGCAAGGACACAGCAGACAAACTGCCAGCGAAGACTGAGATTGCAGGAACAACCTATTTGTCTTCCCTGTCTGATTTCATGACATCCTCAAGCATGCCCTGCATTACCTGAGGAGAAAGATCTTATACATTGTTCAAAGATATAGAGTGCATAACTGGTAAAAGAAGAACTGAAAACCCTTCCTTGACTGTGCTGGTGTATTGTAAAAAAATCCCATAAAATACACTAAAGTTTGGGGTTGTAATATGATAAAATGAGAAACAGTTCACGTGGTTTGGATACATTTGCAAGGCACTGTGTTTCCTCAAAAAGTAAAACAAGCATAGAGAACAGAACAAAAAGGGCCTAATCTATATAAAAACATGTGCCAACCTACACAAAGCTGATCTACTAACCAGGTGCACCAAGGATTGCATCTGTCAAATGAGCAGAATGGCAGACACAATCCATTTAGCGTGTTTGCCTTGATGAATATGCAGAATATGTACGCTGATCATCAGTACGTGAAATATACTGGAAGGAGCATATGCAAATGTCATAATTTAGCACATGCAATGTATGTCCATTTCTTTAACCATGAAACGGATTGCGGATGCTCATTAAACATTTTTTTTAGCACATTTGAAAGGCAGGTGCAAAGTGGCACAGCGCTATGAACACGTCTGTGGTCACTGTGGCAAGAAGGAGGCATAGGTACAGTGACAGACGACAGAAAGAAAACCTTCTGTGGGCATGTCAACATATTTGGACTGTCTGAAATAAAAATAGTAGACACATCATCCATCCAGCTATGCCATTTTTGAGGGCTGATTTGGAGCAAGTCACAAACAGAAGCCATGACAGCCCAGAAAAGTTGGTCCAGATTATAGTTATCTACTGCGACAGATTAATGCGGCAGGACTGCAGAATCTGGTTCCAAGCTCTTATGAGCCATTTGATGTATGCATTTTGTTTAAATTCTTTATGCAATTGAACAAAAAAAAATCCATGACTGAACTTAAACATTGTGGCATTTTTGAAACAAACAAAACTGAACATTAACAGCCACCAGAGAACATGAAACCATTACAGAGCCTGTAAGGCTGCAGCCTTTTGGTCCTGCGCTCCACAAAGTATGACAGCAAAGAGAAGTAGGACAAGGCAAGGGCAAGGCAGGGGTTTGGGTGCGCCATGGGCTAGTGTAGGGCCAGTGCAATGAAATAAATGCCAGTCAAAAAACAAAACATTTTTGAGGTAATTGATGGCAGAGAGGGTATTTTTCTTTTTAAATATTAATGAATAAAGAAAAAAATGTGGCTCCAGCAGATAGCGCCTTTTTCTCACCAGGGCAAATCACACCATTAGGTGTTTATCTGTGCAGGTGCCTGAATGTGTCCATACTCTTCATGGTGACAGCCAGTAGCATGCACAAAATCGTCATTTGAACAGGGGTGTCTGCACCACTTTTGCACCTGTCATCAATTCCACACATAAAGTTAATATGTTAACTTAGGTTCAGGAGCAGGGCCATGGCCGAACCGCACCTCTACCCTTGCATTCTACTTATACCCAGTTCACCCATACCTCACAGTCTCTCACGTTCTTTCAACTTCACCCACCGTCCCTTACCCTTAACCCCTTATCACTTTATCACTTTTCCTTCCCTTCATCTCATCACCCACACCCCTCTTCCTCTCCTTCATCCCATTACTTTCAGCCCTACTTCAGGCCCAAAGTGTATTTCTCTTTAATTAAAGGACCAACCACTAGTCAGTGGAGTTTAGAATGTGAAAAACTTGGCTTTAAAATATTTTTACCACTGAAAAACTGCATGTTCACTAAGCAGTGCTGACCGCTTGACTCTCGTTGTGAAGAAATCAGTGGAAAGCCTCATCCATCCGTCGTGTATACCCGCTTATCCTTGCAGGGTACTCTGGGAGCTGGTTCCTATCTCCATCAATGATCATTGGGCGAGAAGCGGGACACACCCTGGACAGGTCACCAGTTGATCACAGGTCGAAAAGAACAAGCACGGAAATTCCCTCCCTAAGTTAAACATAAATTTGTGAATAAGATTTAAATGAACAAGAAGTAGTTACAGTATATCCTATCTGCTGTGGCAGATTTAGTATTGTAATTTTCAGACTTGGTCTCACTGTAAACTATATAATGATACAGTCCCCAATCTATTTAGGAGAAACTCTAATCAACATTGGAGACACATGAAAAAGACCCCACAAAATACCTCAGGCCACACAATTGAAAGCCTTTTCCAGCTCCGCAAAACACAAGTGGAGAGGACAACAAAAGTCACATGACCCCTTCGGCTGTGGCCTCCTCCCACTATTCTTTACTGAATGCTAAATATCCACAGTACTGTGGCATGGATCTCTAAAAATTATAAACCAGCACAAGCTGCTACCTGTCTTTTTCCTCCTTCATCAACACTAAATAGACTACCATGCCAGGGCTTTCCTCCGACAGGCTGAAAGGGAAATTTTGCATATAAAAAACTCTCTGGAAAACTCAAAATCTCCTTCAGTTTCCCAACACAAGACAGGGTCATGCTAATTTGGAGCTCTGCATGCTTCTCCCTTGCTGAAATATCTAATCCATAGAGTGTCTGTCACATACCAATACCTAAGTGCAAAGAGCCCAAGTATGCTGCAGCATTTATTGGGGATTGTTTATTGCAGTTGTCTGGTCATTTCCTTCAGGTCACAACCAAAACAGTGCATAGAAGCTGCAGTGCCAAGGGTGTTATGGTAACTTACTTGGAACCCTGCCAATCAAGTCCAGACATGGTAATTTTGTAGCCTTGGCATGAGGCCAGCATGACCAGTCCTGCAACAAAATCTCATAACCAATCCACCTCACAGAGTTACCACTGCTTTTACCATGATTCTTCCCACCACACCCAGGATTTAAAATTTAAAAATTCTTTATAAATCCCAAATGGAAATTAAATGTTGTTGTAGCTCATATTAAACAGGTTTCTTTAAAGAGCCATTGTAGATGCTGATGGCCGTGGGCAGGAAGGATCTCCTGTAGCGGTCTGTCTTATAGCAGATCTGAAGAAGCCCCTGACTGGGTGATTCTCCATAATGTTCTTCATTTCATGAAGAATCCTTCTTTGCAAAATGATCTCCAGAGGTTCCAGAGGAGTTCCCAGAACAGAGCCAGCCTTCTTTATGACCTTGTTGAGCTTTTTTAAGACCCTGGCTCTGATGCTGCTACCCCAGTAGATGATGGCAGGAGAGATCACACTCTCCACAACAGAATAGAAGATATGCAGCATCTTGCTTCAAACTCAAAGGTCCTAGGCCTCCTCAATAAGTACAGTCTGCTCTGTCCCTTCTTGTAGACAGCTTCACAGTTGTATCTCCACTCCAGTCTGTTGTCCAGGTGAACACCAAGGTATTCATTCTCCTCCATCATCTCCACTTCATCTCCCATGATGGAAATAGTGTCTGACCTATTCTTGTTTCTCTTAAAATCTACAACCATCTCATTTGTTTTATTCATGTTCAAGATGAGATGATTGTTTCTACACCATGCCACAAAGTGGTCCACCAGCTTCCTGTACTTAGCTTCTTGTCCATCTCTGATCCACCCCACAACGGCAGTATTTCTGTAGATGACAGGAGTCTGTCTTCTACTGGAAGTCTGAGGTGTACAGAGTGAAGTGGAATGATGAGAGTACAGTCCCCTGTGAGGCTCCTGTGCTGCTGACTACCTGGTTAGACACACAACCCTTCAGTCTCACAAACTGTGGTCTGTTTGTCAGGTAGTCTTTGATCCAGGAGATTGTTGAGGCCTCCACCTGAGTCTTCTGGAGTTTCTGACAAAGCAAATCAGGTTGAATTGTGTTAAATGCACTGGAGAAAACAAAGAACATGATCCTCACAGTGCTGCTGGCTTTGTCCAGATGACAGTGGGTTTGTTGAAGCAGGTGTATGATGGCATCTTCAACTCCAACTCTCCCACTATAAGCAAACTGAAGGGGGTCCTGATGGACCTGATTCATTGTTTGGTGGGCCAACAGGAGTCTCTCTAGGACCTTCATGATGTAGGATGTCAGGGCAACAGGCCTTTAGTCTTAGAGGACTTTTCTTTGGTACCAGAACAACACAGGAGGTCTTCCACAACACTGGAACCTTCTTCTGAGCCAGATATAGTGTTATTATAATAATATTTAACTTTTTGCAGTCTCCAACTGTTTAGGAACTCTCCTACTCGTCGTCTTCTGCTTTATCCGGGACCAGGTCGCAGACTCAGCAGAGACACCCAGACATCCCTCTCCCTAGACACCTCCTCCAGCTCCTCCGGGAGAAGCCCAAGGCGTTCCCAGGCCAGCCGAGAGACATGGTCACTCCAGCGTGTCCTGGTCCGTCCCCTGGGCCTCCTCCCGGTGAGACGAACCTGGGACACCTTCCGAGGAAGGCGTCGAGAAGGCATCCGGTATAGATGCCTGAGCCATAGGTGAGGGTAGGAACGTAGACCGACCAGTAAATCGAGAGCTTCGCTGTTCAGCTCAGCTCTCTCTTGACCACAACGGACCGGCACAGCGCCCCCATTACTGTGGCAGCCGCACCGATCTGTCTGTCGATCTGCCCCTCCATTCTTCCCTCACTCATGAACAAGACCCCGAGATACTTGAACTCCTCCACTTGAGGCAGGAACTCCCCTCCAACCCGGAGAGGACAAGCCACCTTTTTCTGGTCGAAAACCATGGCCTTGGACTTGGTGGAGCTGAACTTTAACCCAGCCGCTTCACACTCGGCTGAGAACCGTCCACGAGCATGATGTAGGTCTTGGCTAGAGGGGGCCAGCAGGACCACGTCATCTGCAAAAAGAAGAGACGAAATCCACAGGTCCCCAAACCAGACCCCTTCCGGCTCTTGGCTGCGCCTAGAAATCCTGTCCATAAAAGTTATGAACAGGACCGGTGACAAAGGGCAGCCCTGCGGGAGTCCAACATGCACCGGGAACAGGTCCGACTTAGTGCTGGCAATGCGGACCAAACTCCTGCTCCGCTTGTACAGAGACCAGATGGCCCCTAATAAAGGGCCCCCGATTATATACTCCTTGAACACCCCCCACAAGGCACCACGAGGGACACAGTTGAATGCCTTCTCCAGGTCCACAAAACACATGTGGACCGGTTAGGCAAACTCCCATGACCCCTTGAGTACCCTGTAGAGGGTATAAAGCTAGTCCGGTGTTCCACGGCCAGGACGAAAACCACACTGCTCCTCCTGAAGCCGAGGTTCAACTATCAGCTGGACTCTCCTCTCCAATACCCTGGCGTAGCCTTACCAGGGAGGCTGAGGAGTGTGATCCCCCTGTAGTTGGAACACACCCTCCGGTCACCCTTCTTATGAAGGGGGACCACCACCACCACCCCAGTCTGCCAGTCCAGAGGCACTGTCCATGACTGCCACGCAATGTTGAAGAGCCGTGTCAACCATGACAGCCCCACAACATCCAGAGACTTGAGACGCCGCAGAGCTTTTTAACCACCTCGGTGACTTCAGCCTGGGTGATGAAAGAGTCTAACCCCGAGTCCCCAGCCTCTGTTTCCACCAGGGAATGCATAATGGCAGGATCCTCGAAGTACTCCCTCCACTGCCCGATAATGTCCCCAGTTGAGGTCAGAAACCTCACGCCCCCAGTGTTGGCGAAGCCCTGCTTCCCACTCCTGAGGGGACGGACGGTTTGCCAGAATCGCTTTGAGGCCAACCGGTAGTCCTTCTCCATGGCCTCACCGAACTCCTACCAGGCCCGGGTTTTTGCCTCTGCCACAGCCCGGGCTGTGGAATGCTTTGCCTCACGGTACCCGTCAGCCGCCTTAGGAGTCCCACAAGCCAACCACAGCCGATAGGACTCCTTCTTCAGCTTGACAGCATCCCTTACTGCTGTCGTACACCACCGGGTTCGGGGATTGCCACCGCGACAGGCACTGCAGACCTTACGGCCGCAGCTACGAGCAGCAGCATCGACAATAGATGCGGAGAACATGGTCCACTCGGACTCTATGTCTCCAACATCCCCCAGAATCTGGTCAAAGCTCTCCCTGAGGTGGGAGTTGAATACATCTCTGGCCGAGGGCTCTGCCAGACGTTCCCCGCAGACCCTCACTTTGCGCTTGGACCTGCCAAATCTGTCCAGCTTTCTCCTCCTCCAGTGGATCCAACTCACCGCCAGGTGGTGATCAGTGGACAGCTCAGCCCCTCTCTTCACCCGAGTGGCCAAAACATGCAGCCGAAGGTCTGATGACATGACAACAAAGTCGATCATCGACCTCCTGCCTAGTGTGTCCTGGTGCCAAGTGCACTGATGGACACCCTTATGCTTGAACATGGTGTTCATTGGTGTCCCCATGGTGTCCCCAACCCGAAGGTGCAGGGATGCGACCCTCTCATCCACTGGGTTAAACCCCAACACAAAACGGCTGAGCTGGGGGGCAACTAGCAAACCCACCCCAGCCCGCCGCCTCTCCCCGTGGGCCACTCCAGAGTAGAAGAGAGTCCAGCCCCTCTCGAGGAGATGGGTTCCAGAGCCCACGCTGTGCGTGGAGGTGAGCCCGACTACTTCTAGTCAATATCTCTCGACCTCCCGCTCAAGCTCAGGCTCATTCCTCCCCAGCGAGGTGACATTCAACGTCCCTAGAGCCAGCCCAAGCATCCGGGGATCGGGCCGCCCAGGTCTCCACCTCCGTCCGCCGCCCAATCCTCTTTGCATCGGTCCCTCACAGGAAACTGTTCAGGAACTCTCCCTTTCCATTAATATAAAACACTGTACTCCATTCTAAATGCATCTACAAACCCAGACACCAACAAACTGCAGATGCCATAAGGGATGAAAAGGAACCTTCATTAAATTATAAATATCTAGATTTCCTTTACATGTGCAGAGATTTAGGCAAATAAAATATGATTAATGAATATTACATTTAAATATTTATTTGAAAATACAAATTTATCAGGTTTTAATTATTTTGTTGAACAATAAATTCTTTCACTAAATAACAAAAATGAATCCTGGGTAAAGTGTTACTCATCCCCCGATGCTATCCATTCAGTTATTAGGTGAAAATACTAAAGGTCTAGCTTCTGCGTTTTTACTCTTTCGGGTGATAGCCTCTTCATCAGCATTCTCCAAGAAATATTTGGCTTGAGTACTTCCAGGGTTCTACAAATCATCTGTGCATGTGATGTGATGGATGTGTGCACATTGCATGTATAGGGCATGGCCTCAATACCCCAGTTTTCTATGAGCAGGTGAATGAGAAATACCATGGATATACTCAGCTGTACTTGCATGAAATCTGGAAATCTTTTTTCCATTTGTGGATGTAGCATCCGTATTAAGAGCTTACCTTCAATATATTAAATCACAAGTTTATTCCCATGTTTATTCCCATTTATTTCCATGGCTGGATTTAGCCCGGTCTAAATCCGGTGTTAACAGGGCTTTAGGCTGCTATCAGATACCACTACGTAGACTGTGGATAAAAAATACATGCTGCCTAAAAATAGGAGACAAGGTTCATCGAAAAGTTTCCACATTTGATACAAGGAACTTTTTATGAAACTGGACTTATCTTGTTGAACACCTTGCAGTTAATGGTGTAAATGTCTCCATGATTAATTCACAGATCAGCCATCAAATAACTCAGATTAGATAAATAAAGACTAGAAAAACTAACTAGAAAGGTTAAAACCTCTGGAGCAGCACCTCTGCAATGCTTGTATGCTATGTGCACGCTTTAGATAATCAGAACTGAACAAAAATCCATATTGCATTAGAACCACATCAGTGAGCAGATCACAGATAGTGTGATTTCAGACAACCCCCTGCTAAGGGGCCAGAGTGTTCAATGCCAAAAAACCTATGCCTGTTTATAAACAGACTCATCCCATTCATATATAAAAAACGATCCTCAGGAGTATAAATAGTCTTTAAAAGCTGTTAAGAAATGCTTTTGGTTCAAGAACTCAGCCCCATGCTGCTCCTTTCTTGTTGTGTAGTAGCTACCAGCAACAGCCTGTGCCAATTACCAGCTGTGATACCATTCATATAGCTGTAAAGTGGGGTAGCTGCATTGAAGAAATGTATAATTTGACAAACAGTCTCTACATCATTTAATCATAAACTAAATTGGATTCCCTTTTTGAGGCTACAAGATGTTAATACACGATGAGTCTTTGTACTAGCTGATCTACAGTATGTTTCTCACAATTTTACAATAAATTAAGCTAGGTGTCCCCTTGTGATCACACATACTACATCTTTTCTGCTTAACCCGCTACTACTAAATAACACGGACTGAAAACACAGCAAAAATCTCCATGAATATTCAGCTTTTACCTGCTGTTTGACAAAATAATGTACCAGTGGAGTGTACATTGTTTCTGCTTATTTTTGTAACCTTTCTTTGACCCCCTTTAAAAACAGGCTTATCAACGTGTATAAAAAACAATCCACCCCCCCCCCCCTTTTAGGGATGTGGGGACTATGAAAGACATCAACATTTTTTCCTTGCAAGAGATGTTGTAAAGCCGAGCCAGCAATACCACTAGAACGTTGAAACAATAACTGCTGGTAAGCATGTTCATTATTATTCGATATAGTCGTTTAATGATGCAGTTTAGAATCATTCAATTTGAGCCCCAAAGGCAGAGACATTCCTGTGTGTCAACTGAACAATAACCAGCATGCTTTATTTTTCAGTTTTTCAAAATCAGTATAAGTGCTCATTCTGTTGACAAAGTGTACACTGCCTTTTTTGCTGTTACCAGGGGCTGTAGTTTCTAATGTCATCGACAACAGCCATTTACTTTAAAATGCTATTTGAGTCAAGAAATCTAAATAATGCAAATTATGAAGACATGTTTGGGTCAAGAGACACAATTCAGGTTAAAGTAAATTTAACTGATGGATCAATGGCGATACCATCTTTCTGGACAATTTCTTTGACTAACTTTTAGAAAACAGCACAATAAAATGGACAGAAACAGTCATTCAAACCTGAGTACTATTAGAAGGCCTGAACTTGATATAAACCCTGGAGTAGATCTATCTATCAGCAAACCAATTGCATGGGGGTGGGGCTGATTATTGGCTACACCTTTGATTTGGAATCATTTGCCCTGTCAGCTTGCATTTGTGACGCTGATACCTGCTAGCACATCCCATACAAGGAACTCTAAACAGATTATCATTTTAGCTCTGAAGATAGGGACCAATTTTCTCCTTCACTGCTGTGTCCAAGGACTTTTTTGGTTGTCTTGATTTGTAAATATGGTTGTTTCAATCAGAGAACTATGGCTACACACACACACGCACACACACACACACATTTTGGTTTCTCTATTCTCTTGTGTTAGGTTTTGAGTTTGAGTTCCTTGTCTGTCTTTTCTTCACATCCATGTTTACATTTTTTCAGCTGCTGTTATTTTATTTTATTCAGTGAATGATGATTTATTCTTGTGTTAAGATGTTTCTGTTACTTCCCTGGACTCTCTGCTCATTTGTGTTAAATAGCCTCCGTCCTTCTGTTGCCCTGCATTCTCCCTCTCACCAGCTGTATCATATTTCTACTGATTAGCCCTCTTTGTTCACTGGGCCATTCTCCACTCTACCTCTTTATTTATACCCTCTGGTATTCATTGTTCAACAGTGGTTCCTCTTGGCTACTCCAGCTTCATGTCCTGGCCCTGACTTCCCTGTTTGTTACCTGCTCCATGTATGTATACCTGCCTGCGTTTTCATGTCCTGCCTCCACCTGTAAAAGATGTTTCAACTCACATGAACATGTGGCTCCCACACTCTTGTCTGCATGGTGGTCCTAATGAACCTCAGCACCCCGTGACATTGTGTGACCCAATACTTTTGGCAATATAGTGCATAAATATTGGGGTTCCTCCTATTCAATATCTACAAGCTCCCCCTAGCTCTGATGATAACAAACAGCATAATAAGTTATCACGACTATGCAGATGACACACATAGCATTACATCACAATGTCACCAGGTGACTATGAACCTATTTGTGTTTTGGGTAGATGCATAGAACAGATCAATTAATGGATGTGCCCTAATTGTCTTCAATTGAATAAAAACAAAACTGAAGTAAAAAATTTTGGACCAAAAGAGTAGCGATCAGTCGGTCAGACAGCTGCAGCTGATCCAGAACGCTGCTGCCCGTGTCCTCACTAAAACTAAGAAAGTAGAACCCCTTACCCCGGTTTTAAAGTCCTTACCCTGGCTCCCTGTATCTCAGAGAATATACTTTAAATATATATACAGTATAGATAGATAGATAGATGTTATATATAGATAGATCTATATCTATATATGTAGATATAGATATATATATATAAGCCTGTATATTTTCTGTAAACAGAAGTTTCTCTATATCTTCACTGTGTCCCACATTCTCAGTTTATTTCAGTGTATCCCTGTGTGGAAGCACCCCTTAAACACTATATGGACACAGAACAGCAATTTTGCCATGCTACCAAAGGGGATATGCACACAATGATGAGAAACTGGCTTGTCATTTTCAGTTTGTGCCTCACACGGCTGGAAGCACATGTGAGGAGGCCGATGGGGGTGGGCTGCTATATTGAAATTAAAATCCTGCCCGGGATTATGAGCTGAGTCATTCCAAAACTGAAATCTAAGTGTGAGTGGAATCTGCATATCACACTCCTATAATTTGATGCGCTCCATGGACTAATAGCCTCCCTGTCACAAAGATTTTGGGCTGTTTGCCTCCTGTTTAAACATATTTCCAGAGCTGAGAGTACGGTTTCAGCTATTTTTCTTACTAGCTATTTTTCAAAAGGGAGCCTAACAACTGATCTCTCCGGACTATTTCTATTAATAACCCCTCCTTCACTCCACTGTTTCCCCGTGAGGCAGGCTCATAATTAAACTGTGTAAGTGCCACTGCATTAGCGTGAACTAAATAAAGAGGTCTAAGCACCTCAGTGGTGCTGTTTTCACTTATACAGGAAGCATTAGGCCACTTTTCATTCTGACAAAAGGTTCCGGACCAGCTTTATCAACTTCTATTGGTGCTTTTTATCGCTTACCACACAGACTAATTCCTGAGGATACCAAGTAAAGGCAAAACAAAATAGCATCACTGCTGAATGTGTCCTCTAGATCACTCCTAAAACTCATTTGTACAGTACCTATTTTGATTATAGGTAGTCAACATTATGGTTCTGTATATTTCTATCCCATTACCGCAAAGCAAGTGAAAATGCATGATAGATTGCAATGGAGGACAAAGATAAAACTGACCAAGTACAATAGCTCGCCATCAGTACAGAACAATTTAAAATATATACTTTCAAATTCAACAAATATTTCTGTTGTTTTTCATCTGACTCAATCACCAGAGATCCCACACTATTGCTGAGGTACTGTGCTTTACTGATCGTCTCTCAGAAATCAATGCTTCAGTCATCTTGGAAGAGAGTTTTGAGCAAGAGTTAATTGATGAGCAGAAATGTCATTAATTATGGACTTTTGTTGATCTATTTAAACCAGGGGTATCCATCTCTTTAATTGTTGTTTTTCCAAAGTGAAATGCTTTGCTGCAATTAACTATAATTAAGAGTTATTAAACTCTTTAAAAAGTGGTGCTATAGGCTATCACCTTCTATTAAGAGATTAAGATTGACTGCAGCCATTTCTTTTTTACCACGTGTAGGAATTGATTAGGTTGGCGCACAACCTCGCACAGCAGCACTACAGACAGAGTTTTAGCCCCTCCCCTCTCCTGCAGCAGGTTGTCATAGCTGATAACTGAGAATTAAACCACAGAGCTACTGCTGGAAGTTTGAAACTCATGTAACATGGCAAGTTAGCCAGAGAACAACTTTTGTGACTCTGATAAGCATTGTTGAAGGTATTTTCACTAGGGTGTGCATGAACAGGAAAAGCCAAAGAATGTCAATAAGCACTTTAAGCTAGCTGTGCTACACAGCGGGGGCTGCAAACCCAATCTTAAACTTAGACACTCTGATGTTTATGAGGAATTCAAAGAAGCTTCGACATCAGTAACAACAAAATCTGAAATACGCCAGACAGCATAAACTAATTTTAACTGTTTAAATATTAGCAACTTGCAGCTCACACAATTAGGACTGCTTCTACCAGGGAAATATGAATTGATGCAGAGATCACTACGACAACAAGAGCTGCTCGTGGTAAGAAGCAACCAAAACTACAAAGGTAAACAATGATAAGGGCCAAAATGACCAGCACATAGCCCCGCAATTACTCCTCTGCTCTGTTCAGTGGTAAAGGCTTTCTAGGATTTCCTTTTTTCATCTCCGGAACATTGCCAAAATTAGAAATATCCTGTCCAGGAGTGACGCTGAAAAACTAGTCCATGCATTTGTTACTTCAAGGCTGGACTATTGTAATTCTTTACTATCAGGATGTCCACAAAATGCAGTTAAAAGCCTTCAGCTGATGCTGAAGCAAGAGTTCTGATGAAAATTAAAAAGAGAGATCATATTTCCCCTACTTTAGCTTCCCTTCATTGGCTCCCTGTTAAATCCAGAATAGAATTTAAAATTCTCCTCCTCACATATAAAGCCCTTAATGATTTAGCTCCATCATACATCAGAGATCTGATTGTTCCATACGTTCCTAACAGAGCACTTCGTTCTCAGACTGCAGGTTTACTGGTGGTTCCTAGAGTCTCTAGAAGTAGAATGGGAGGCAGATCCTTTAGTTATCAGGGTCCTCTCCTGTGGAACCAGCTCCCAGTTTTAGTCTGTGAGGCGGACACCCTGTCTACTTTTAAGGCTAGGCTTAAAACTTCCTTTTTGATAAAGCTTATAGTTAGAGTGGCTTAGGTTATCCTGAGCCTATCTTCCTTATTTTACCTCCGTCTTCTTCTCCCCTTGTTGGATGGAGTAAGGGGAGTCAGGTTTAGCCTAAACCGGCTCAGTTACGGTTGAGGTGCAAACACACCCTCCATTTCTGCTACCTGTATGACCCCCTCTTTCCAATGGTTATGGTCAATCTGACAGAGAGAGGTATCCCAATCGTTGTGGTTTTTAGTATAACAATGGCCATCAGTGGGCTCTAGATGGACAGACTGTCTACTTTTAAGGCTAGGTTTAAAACTTTCCTTTTTGATAAAGCTTATAGTTAGAGTGGCTTAGGTTATCCTGGGCTATCTCTGTAGTTATGCTGCTATAGGCTTAGGCTGCTGGAGGACATAATGACCACTTTCACCCTCTTCGCTACTTTCTCACGCTACTCTTCAATTTTGTATTATTTGCTGTTATCTCAGCTTTTAACTTTGTTCTCTCTCTTTTCTCTTCCTAGAAGCTACACCTGGCCTGACTCTGTGTCTACCTGTAACACCTTTCTGGAGAGGGGAATCCTCCAAGCTTCTGCTGGGAACAGCTTGGTGCTCACCCTCTGCCGATGATCCACATGGCCCTGTCTTTCAGTGTTTAACCCTTTCTCTCTCCTAGACATAGCTACTGACTGAGCTTTTACTGTGACTAACTCTCTGTGCTCTCTTCAGACTCTAAACTTGAAAACTGGCTCAGAGTTTATCTGTTCCTTCTTTCTAGGTGAAACGACTAAAGGAGCTACATCCATTAACATTTACTTTTCCTTCCCATAGAAAGTACTCCTGGATCAGTGCTTCTTTGTTCTCTTTGTGTCTCTGCTCTGTTCTCTCTAACCCCCAGTCGGTCGTGGCAGATGGCCGCTCACACTGAGCCTTGTTCTGCTGGAGGTTTCTTCCTGTTAAAAGGGAGTTTTTCCTCTCCACTGTTGCTACATGCATGCTCAGTATGAGGGATTGCTGCAAAGTCAACGCCAGTGACTGTCCACTGTCTCTACATGTTCATCAGGGAGGAGTGAATGCTGCAAGTCACTGACTGGATGCAATCTGCTGGGTTTCCTTTCCTTAGATAGAAAAACTTTTTATCCAATTTGAATAAATAACAGAATCTGGCTGCACTGTTCAATGATTAAGATTAATTGGAATGTATGTACCTGACTTTTGTGAAGTGCCTTGAGACGACATGTGTTGTGAATTGGCGCTATATAAATAAACTGAATTGAATTGAATTGAATTGAATTAAAGATATTAGCAGCTATGGCTACTGTTAAAGTAAACATTATACGTTAACGGTAAACAGTGTTAATTCAAGACGACAAGACTTTTGTATCTTTAAACAGTTTTTTTTATTGGTGTTTTTTCAAACTTTAAAATTTTTCTCTGAGTGAATGTCACAAAGGTTAATAAACCCTTCAGAGCTCATGGCAACACATTGTCATCTTTAGTTGTCTTAGTTCGCTAAACAAAATATGAGGATAAATTAGCAGGAACATAGATAATAAACTGGGCTGGTGCTGAATATATTTTTATGGACCAGATCCTTGTCTTTACTATTAAGAAATCTGTTTTCCCATTACTTCAGCTAAATCCAAATTACATATACACTTACATCAAGCGTTGTCTTGTCTCCTACTTTGCTATACAGGAAAGAGAGGCAAAGTTTTATAGGATTTTTTTTCCCCAACATGTAACGATATAACTGCTTTGGTAATAAAGTCATCCTTATGATTTTTAGCCACTAGCTGACCTTATGACTTCCTAAATGCCATGCTGTGAAATGAATACTATATTATAAACAGCTGCAATTTCTATAAAATACTCAGCTCATCTTTGCCATTTAAATTTGCCCTTTTCAAACTTACTCTCGAGTTAACTGTCTTTTATACTACAGCTCTACATTAAGCTGAACCATTCAAATTAAAAGTTTTTGAAATGATTTCCCAATACCCCTATGCATCAAACCTCGGAGCTTTGGCGTCACTACATCTCCACTGAGAACATATGTCTGTTTTTCATACGATGAAAGACCTATTATATTCTCGGTTGGGTCATATTGTGGTGTCAGCTCGTATTATATGACAGACTGAGGCCTCATGGTAATCAAAAACAGCACGGTGGAGTCAGCGGAACAGATGATTGATGAGACACCTACTTGGGCATCACTATAATAGATATTGTTCCCTTTGGTTTCCTTTAGAATGTTCTGGAATTGTCTGCTTAAACAGGAGTAAAATGTGGAAGCAACAACATTTAGGTAAAGGGTTAACAATGGTTTTGATATGAAATCGGGCACAGATGAGGAAAAGATGTAGTTCATAACGTGAAAATTGTTTTAATGGAGTTTAATGTTCAACTTTCCAGACTGTTAGCCCTTTATTCATAAGATGATTTCTTTTGAATATTAGGACAAATTCTGTTGTCCTTATATTGTGTTGTTACTGTTACCATACTAGGTTCCAGAGAGGTTTTACAATGAGGGATGATAAATGACCATCATCCTCGTTAACTCGAAGTAAAATAAATAAATAAATGAAATTTTGTTATCCATTAATTTTTTATTTCCAGTGGTATTACTCTAAATGGAATAGCTATAACTATGGCACACTCTAACCCTTGTGGTACTCATATAGTAGTCGAAGTACCACTGGGACCACAAGTGCTTGGTCTCCCTTTAATTCAACCATTTATGAGACAAATTTTAAGGTAATTTACTCAAATGTGGAACTGATCAAATAAAAAAGCCAAAGGGTTAAAGTGCATTGTTCAAAAAGATATCCCCTCCCCTGTAAAAACAATTAACCAGACAACAGTAAACTGAGAACTAAACATGGCTATGCTCCACTCACCACAGAGGTCAAAACTTGGATTTGGGGATAAGCTTCAGTCTAACTTAACCGTCTGCTAAGTACAAGTTGGATTTGCGAAATGTTGTAAAAGTTACCTGGCTAATTACTATCAGAAAGCTAATAGCAATACTCAGTATGTCTCTACATTTTATGTCTCTAAACATGAACTACATGAATGTACATGTATGTATGTGTAGGATTTAATGAGATACAAACTGCCAGATAGGCAACTAAACGTTTTACAACTGCTTCTATCAGTATGTTTAAACACTGCCATGTTGGACTTTGAGATTAGGTAGGTGAGAGTTGTCCCTTTCTCTTACAATTTTGACTTCAGGGATCTTGTTTATTATTGCAATTATTATTATTACTAGCAATCCTGTTTATTATTGCAACCTGGAACTTTAAATTTTTTCTCTACTTCAAATATGCAGTGCAGTGTTTCCCTAGGGAGGAGTTTTTTGCTATAACCGACCCAAGCACTTAAAGCTGCAGTAGTTAACTTTTGTTAAAATGTGTTTTTGACATATTTGTTAAAACTGTCACTATGTACTGACAGTAGAACATGGACAGATAATATGTAAAAAAAAAAAAAAGAAAAAAAAGCTCCTCTGGCTCCTGCCAGTGCTCCTACTGCTATTTGCAGAAATACACTGCTCCCGGTCAGAAACAACCAATCAGAATCAGGAGGAATGTCTTAGCAGTGTCAATCATGCTTGTCTAAGGATTGCTCACACACTTACCTTCATTCAGGCTTAAGATTGCTGGTGTGCTGCAGCTGTGCTAATGGCATGGGCAGGGCATAGTCAATGTAAAGCATATCATTGGTGTTTTCTCCCTACCAGCTAATTTGTCATAGATGTTTATGTGTCATCATCAGTGGCCCTGCTTACTAGCCTGCATGTTGACGGTAGGCTCCACAGTGGGGGATTAGTTGTGGAGGGAGGACTGTAGCACAGCAGAGCGCAAGGGAGAGGAATCTGTAAGGTAATGCTTTTTAAAAATTTCGGGCTAGGTTCATGGTTTTCTCAGAATTCCCTACTGCAGCTTTAAAGAAAAACATGATTTTTATCTCTTTCTTTTCACAACAGCATTATAACAATTGAATGTTACTGGGAGTGTGTTCAGCTGTGCTGACGTACGTGTTGCGTGAGTCTGTGCGTCGGGGCGGAACACTGAAGAGGCAGAAATTATATAGTGTTGTAAAGATATATGTAAAGATCATTTTATTTTTTCATAAAAGGACAAAGTATGGACCTGTTTTATATAGGAAAGGTAACCTTAAATGACCTATGTTGTGATCTACATTATTTAAAAAAAAATTGATCATTGATCATTTTAATTATTACCTTGACCATCTGGGGGGGTTGAGGGTCGTTGAAGGGGCGGGTCACCCCTCCACTGTAACAATAGGGGAAACACTGCAGTGGAAATCGATAAGAACGATTTTGCCTGCTTCACTCTTTTACTGTGACAAATCCCAACAAACAGAAACAGTCCAAATCCTGCAGTACTATTTTAAAAGGTCCTGACAATATGGTGGTACTGGGAAAAACAGTGAGTTGGTACTAGTTTAAAATCTATTGCTCTAGCCCCTTTCACAAAACAAGCCACGACTTACACCCAGTTGGTTATCCTCTTTGTTTTTGTAAACAGACAAAGGTGGTAAGGGGGGTTGAAGTTAATCTGTCACTGTCAGGCCTCTTAACCGCCAAGCCCCAGAATGGTCAAGTTATATCAGAGTAAAACCAAATTGCACATCTGAAGGAGAAATGACAGATGAGCTCTGTGACCAGAAACCCCACCAGGAAGGCAGTGATGCAACATTTAATGCACATCAATTATTGAAATTATTATACACATATTGGGTGCACCCTTAATAAGCGCTGATAGAATTGGCTTTTGGCTTTGTAAAGTCATTGTATGGTTGGTTGGTGGTCAATGAGGTGTCTGATACTCTGTCACTTCTTTTTTTTATAAACAGTACCCAAAATGCTGCAAATGGTGGAGGCTTCTTCAATGTTAATGTTACTGAAGGTTTTGTCATAGTCAATTCTGACAACACAGCTGGACAACTCAAAAGCTATTTCCTTTTTTACTTTATAAGAGTCTGAAACATAGATAGAACATGGAAAGCTTACAGCACTCTCTTTACTTCACCAGACAAGGTCAGAGACAAACTTCCATTTGCCAAGAACTCTTGTGAAATTGTAATACTGCAAGATCTTACTACGGTCAGTCATTTGAAAGATTAAATTCATGGCTCAGCCCTCATTAAACAGCATTTGATCTGCCACCACACAAACTGTGCTGTAGGAAAACTACATCCTTTTTCCTTTTACTTTGATGCCAACTTCACATTTTAATAATACAGCTGGTCAATTAAGCAAGTTTTGTGTCCATGTATTTCAATACAAACATTTAAACCCTAAAACCACAGTGGGGGTAGATGTCAAAGTCATTACATTTGACGATGTACTACACTGCTCCTTCTCAAGAGGGGTGTAAACGAGCTTTACACTAGTGCCACATTCACCAACGAAAACAACAGCTCTGCAGAGAGCAGTGCAGACAAAAGAGCAGAAAAAAAATTTGAAAGGGAAAGTTCTTAACAAACTTGAGATATTTAGAAAGCAATTAGTAAAGACATGATGTGGACAAAGGGCACAGCAGTCAAAAACAGCAGAAGTCAGCCAAACGCTAAACGACTGTAGCTTCTTCCAAGTTCCCCACCAAAGTCATTATGCTCCTCGTTGTGAGGAAAATCACATTTCAGTGAAAACTTTTTAAAAATTACTATAATGCCAACTTAGGAATAGTCAGAAAACTGAAAACTCCCAGTTTACAGCCATTACCCCTTATGATTAAAGACTCATATTGAAGACTCGGAAACTCAGTCATTCAAATGGATGGAATTCTGCAAAAGGCCAAAAATCAGTCAGGAAACATGTTTCAGTCAGAAACAATATTACAAATATTTGTTAGTGCTGAGGATCAGGGTTTTTTTTTCTCGTTTTTATGTCAAAAATTATTCTAATCAGAAACTAAACAAACTTGCAATTTTTAAATGTGACGCTTTCAACATTTTAATGTCTTTTTGTCTCTCTTGGCCTGCCTTTATCTTCTGACAAAACTTTTTTTTTTTCTCTA
The DNA here is from genome assembly GCA_036173005.1 of Crenichthys baileyi. NCBI lineage: Eukaryota > Metazoa > Chordata > Actinopteri > Cyprinodontiformes > Goodeidae > Crenichthys > Crenichthys baileyi. Next base: position 61,056 of record JAHHUM010002894.1, read on the forward strand.
GCACATCTCACAATTGGAGCTGACACAAGTCTTTCGCAACCTAATTCAGTACCTGCGGTGGTGGAAACACAAAGACTGGTGAACCTACCAGTGGTTTAGAACTGGAAGCGGTTTGGTAAAGAAAGCATTTAAACATCTACTTGTTACCAGGAATTGAATGCACTTTTTCTATCATTGTGGTCTCTAAAAGATAGATTACCCACATTGGAATAACAGAAAAAAAATCTTCACATTATTTCTTCAGAAAGTACTTCTTAATTTTCCACTGCTTGTGATCCCACTTGCAGTTATATTTATCTGATGCATTTACCATCACTGTTTGAAAAGACTCTTTAAATGCCATCAAATGAAAGTGTAGCCGGCAGCAATCTTGTATCCCTGTCATCATGCATCTTTTCATTCTGTTGACTTGAACAACAAAAAGAGGATGGTCTTCAATTTAGTATTCTTTGTTATTATACTAACAATGCTTGTGAAGCACAACTCTGAAAGGCATTCTCTGGTCGCTTACCATTGTAAGAAAAAAAAAGCACCCATGCTGGCAACCATGACCCACTGCAGTGCTCATGCTGTCTTTCAAGAAACAGATGCATCACTTACCATGATCCAGAGAATTATTTTAACTGTGAGGCAGAGGCTGCTCTGATCCCATCTGCAGTGGGAATTCCAGCTCTGATGTGTTTGAAAGGCCAGGTTCAAGATCAATTAAATTTTTTATTCGACTGTCAACTGAAGACTGCTTTGACTTTCACGTTTAAAACTGAAAGGAATTCTGACTAGATCGGAGATCTACATTAATGTGCGTCGGATGGCACTGCTATCTTAGGAGCAGAGAAAGCAATAGCTGAGGCGACCAAACCTTACAGCCATTGAAAGAATTGAAAGAATTCTTGGTATATATCCTGGTTTTCCAAAACATCCTCTGGAGAGATGCTGTCTCTCACCAACATCTCAGCAGCTCTGTGATGTTATTTCATTTGTTGAATTCAGTTGTCAAAAGCAGCACACTAGATTAGACAGCCCATTTAAGTTTACGATCCTCCAACTGAAACATCTAGACATGTCACTCTGAACAGCTTTTAGCTAGGCAAAGACTGGAATTAATCTTATGGGGACGGCAATATGCATTATCCAGACGAAAAACTACCATCATTTCACCCCTTGATTAGGACTGATGAGAAGACACCCCGGACAAACTCAAAATATACTTTATCCGAACTGCTCTTAGCACGTCCTCTAAAGCAGTGATTCCCAGCCGTGGGTACTTGTACCCCCAGTGGTATGTGAGCCAATTGCAGGGGGTACAAGGAAACATTAAAAATTTTATTTCTAAGTTGATGGGTAAATATCATCAGTTGGTAGGGATAATTCTTGGATGTGTGATGCTTTATTATGACCCAGGTGCAAAATACACCAAGCTTTTATCAACCAAAAGAGCAAAAAAGGCACAATAAAACAACCACAGGAGAGAAAGACTAGAGCAGGGTGTCATTGCTGTTTAACTGCACAACGCTCTGCACTGATGCTACCAGGAGGGAGAGAAAAGTAACAGATGTTTGCACTGTGCCGAAGAGAACACAAAATTCTCCCAAACACCAGATTTTGGAGGTAACTGGAATTACTTGTATTTTGTTATGTTTTCAGTTTTTGAAGTTAGGTGGCAGAACGTAGGATTTCGCACTTTAATTCCGCACATTAACGTTGTGCATGAGCACAGGTACAAAATGATATCAGTGTCGCTTGCGACTCACATTTCAACCTGGAAAGACTCAAAAAGGGAGAAACAACAAGAACATGATTAGCAGGTTTATTAATGAAAATAACCTATTTGGCTGGGACGTGTAGTCTGAGGGTAACGTGAGCTAGAAAGGCCATTTTAGCATTAGGATTAGGTACGTCTTCCCCCCCGGGAATCCGATCCTGGTGGTGGAGTGGCCTGAAGAAGTTTGTAAAGAATATGGGAGCCAGATGGTGGAGAAAGGGGAGGAGGGGGGTCGAAGCTCACCAACGAGCAGTGTCTTCCATGATGAAGGTCTTTTAAATATAATGTCTTGGGAGATGGTTGGACGAGGAGAAGAGCCGACCGGTCTCTGACTGGTGCGTTATGGAGGAATAACCAGGCAGAGCGGAGGCAGTGAAGGTGAGTCTTCCATGTTAAATTTTCATTAAAAACTCCATTTGCTGAACCAAAATGGGTGTGCCGAGAATTTCTGGCATGAATACATGTACCGTTACGCACCTAGTAGAGAATAGCTTAGAGTATGTTGGTGAGCCATCATTAAACATAACCCTAACCCATCAATTGTTTACAACTAACAAATGTTAACATTTTGGTAATCCATCACATTTAATAATCACTAAAAAGTGTTGTATTAAGTGAAAGAAAATCTATCAGCATTTGTGTCCACTTCCATTATGATGCAAAACAACAACCATCAAACTCAACAGAAATAGTTTAGCTTCTTAGTTTAGACTGTAAATGGAATGATCCTTTTATATGTAATGCTTTTTTAATCATACTGACCACTCAAAGTGCTTTACACTAGAGCCACATTCCCTAATCATGCTCACAAATGTGCATAAATTCATACACCAATACGCAGATCAGTAGTATGATATGAGATGATTGTGGAGGAGGAAGGTGCCCGGTGGGTAGAGTAGCCTCCATTGTCAATCCATTTTATCAGAAGTTTTTTTCTTTCTTTGGTTTTGCTGTCGTCACCATGACCTGAACATGCCATGATGTATCAGATCCTAACTGCTAAAAGAACGACCAAACACTCTCCATCTCCAAGAGGCTACAGCCTCAGTGCTGTACTCAGAATTCATCACACAATAACAAAATTAATATTTGATTTGCATTGGTAAAGCCACGTCTTCCTGCCTCCTGCAAGGCTCTCAAGAACAAAGCCTTCCTCCTCTTACGCATACAAAAACACACATTTAAGGCTACTTTAAATAGCAGCTCGTCATGCCCTGCAGGAAACAAGTTTGAAACTAGTTTGAGTTGTTAGGACTTTTCTAAAATAAAAAATTAACTCAAACACAAAGTTGTGCAGACATAACCCAAAAAGTGCATACCTTACATTGACAAGACCCAACCTAACATTATATAACAGGCTGAAGTTTTCATATAGTTTTCGTCCTACCGACTTTATCTAATACCAAGAGGAAGTCAGTGCTCGCGTGGCTTTTTTCACCTCATGTCAGTGCAGATGTCCAGCTGCTGCAGGCCTGCAGTCACACCCACGGCTCCCGCAGCTTGCCGTGACGGTGAGTTAGAGGCAGCATCTACATGACTGCAGAAGAAGAGTGGTTCACATTCCTTACAAGGCACACGCAGAGAGGAAGAACAAAGCTGCTGCCTTACTCATGTTTAGAGGCTGTTCAGGAGAGAGAGGCTCATACAATGACAAGCTTAATGATAGATGTAGAGGTATGGTTCATGCAATAAAATTTTGTTTTTGTTTAAGATTTTATGGCATCGGTGGGATTATGTATTGTTATAAGCTTGACAGGAAGAAGGGTAGAGAGAGAAGGGGATGACATGCAGTAAATAGCCTAGGGCTGGGAACTGTATTTAGGACAGCAGCATGGAGCACTATAACCTCCAAATATGGTGTGTCTTCTCTACCCGAGTCATGTGAGCCTCACAGTTTATTTAATTAAATATATTTTTTAATGAAATCTAAAGAAATTATGCAAACTTATTATATAGCCTAATTTGGAAGAAAATACATTATGAAGGGGGAATACAGTTAAAAGCACTGGATACACTGCATATTTTGCAGGTTTTCCCACTTGTAAAGCATGTAGAAGTCTTTAATTTATATCATAGGTATTCTTCAGCTGTGAGTGAAAATCCAGAAAATCACATTGTGCGATTTTTAGGTAATTAATTAGCATTTTATTGCATGATATCAGTATTTGATACATCAGGAAAACTAAACGTTTTTGGTACAGAAACCTTTGTCTGCAATTACAGATATCAGACGTTTCCTGTAGTTGTTGACGAGGTTTGCACACACTGCAGCAGGGCTTTTGGAGCACTCCTCCATACAGATCTTCTCCAGATCCTTCAGGTTTTGGGGCTGTTGCTGGGCAATACAGACTTTCAGCTCCCTCCAAAGATTTTCGACTGGGCTCGGGTCTGGAGACTGGCTAGGTCACTCCAGGACCTTGAGATGTTTCTTATGGAGCCACTCCTTAGTTGCCCTGACTGTGTGTTTCAGGTCATTGTCATTCTGGAAGACCCAGCCACGACCCATCTTCAATGCCCTTACTAAGGGAAGGAGGTTGTTAGCTAAGATCTCCCGATACATGGCCATATCCATCCTCCCCTCAATACGGTGAAGTCATCCTGTCCCCTTTGCAGAAAAGCGTCCAGAAAGAATTGTGTTTTCACCGCCATGCTTCACGGTAGGGATGGTGTTCTTGGGATTGTACTCATCCTTCTTCTTCCTCCAAACACGGCGAGTGGAGTTTAGATCAAAAAGTTCTATTTCTGTCTCATCAGACCACATGACCTTCCCCCATTCCTCCTCTGGATCATCCAGATGGTCGTTGGCAAACTTCAGATGGGCCTGGACATGTGCTGGCTTGAGCAGGGGGACCTTGTGTGCACTGCAGGATTATAATCCATGGCGGCGTAGTGTGTTACTAATGGTCTTCTTTGAGACTGTGTCCCAGCTCTCTTCAGGTCATTGACTAGGTCCTGTCGTGAAGTTCTGGACTGATCCCTCAACTTCCCCATGATCTTTGATGCCCCACGAGGTGAGATCTTGCATAGACCCCCAGATCGAGGGAGACTGACCGTCATCTTGAACTTCCATTTTCTTATAATTGTGCCAACAGTTGTTGCCTTCTCACCAAGCTTCTTGGCTATTTTCCTGTAGCCCATCCCAGCCTTGTGCAGGTCTACTATTTTATCCCTGATGTCCTTACACAGCTCTCTGGTCTTGGCCATTATGGAGAGGTTGGAGTTTGTTTGATTGAGTGTGTTGACAGGTGTCTTTTATACAGATAACGAGTTTAACACTAGGACTCCCAGAATTCTAACACTACTAGAACTCCCAAGCCCGTCAATTTGACGGCGAGCATTTTGGATGCGAAGGCGGTGGTGACGTCATCGCATTAACGCTATAAAATTTTCTTTTTGACAAGAATTAATAATAGTATTTGATCAAAACCTATTATGTTTTATTTTTATTTATATATAGTACTGAAAAATAATACAGAGTAGCGGGTACATTTAAAAAAAAAAGCTTTACTAATCTGACCAAAAGCTGGACAGCTCCATGTTACGCCCCCCTTTCACTTCGCGGACATAAACTAGCGCTAAAAATGCCTTCAGCTCATCCACACTCATGTCCGAGGAGGAATCATCTCCTAAAACTCTGCGGGCCTCAGCCACACTGCAGCCCTGAACGTGGATAAGCATTTCGGCATCCACCAAGCAGAGGAACGCGGTCTGGGCTTCTTGGATCTGGCGCTCTGTCAACGCGTTCTGGCTCTGACGCCTCCCTCTACTTTCTTCCTCCCCTACCACTGTCCACACAGTGCCATCCTATTCTATCTCCTCCTCCTTCCAAGGTGTGCGCTCGTCTTGCGATGAAAACGCTGTAAAGTGCAGAATAGATTGTTCTTACTAGGCTACTATATCTATGACCTAACTTATTGTTTATTTCTTTGTTCATTATCAGTACCTTGATTTATAGTTTCTCTCCTGCCAGGGAGCTGGATTGCTGGGTTTATAGCTGGGGACTGGTCACCTGGCTCGTCTCCCTGTCTCTGAACCTGCGCTGATTGTGGGACTGTTGCTATAGTTTATATATTATTAGATTACTAATCTGTAAACTATAGCCTAAAATGATAAAATTGTTACATAGGCTAGTCTTTTGCTACCTATAAATAATGTGCCACAACCTCCAGAAATGGGACGACCCGTGTTTTTTTAGACGGGGGAGGCTCACTCTCTGACCCACTGGAACTGGAACTGAATGCAGACCAAGAGCCGTCAGAATCCCTCTCGACCCAGAATCACGATCATCTAATTTTTGAAGCATTTCCAATGACTCTTGAGCAGAAAATATCCTTCTGGAAGCCATTTGTAGGATGTCAACAATCTGATTGCGTTCTAGAGTGGCGGTTGTGGTAGTAAGAGGTAGAAATTATTAGATCTTTTATTTCTTTGTTATTTTTAAAAAAAAGAGACATAGGAATACACAAGACACAGGTTTAGAAAAACTCAGGACGCCAGGAAGATAAGAGTTTTAATAAACCAGAGTTATGGCATGTCAAACTTTCAAAACCGTCAAATTGATGGCCCTGGGAGTTCTAGTGTTAAACAGGTGCAGTTAATACAGGTAATGAGTGGAGAACAAGAGGGCTTCTTAAAGAAAAACTAACAGGCCAGTGAGAGCTGGGATTCTTACGTACAATAAAATCATCATACAATAAAATGCTAATTAATTACTTACAAATCACACAATGTGATTTTCTGGATTGTTGTTTTAGATTCCGTCACTCATAGTTGAAGAGTACCTATGATAAAAATGAAAGACTTCTACATGCTTTGCAAGTGGGAAAAACTGCAAAATCTGCAGTGTATCAAATACTTGTTCTCCTCGCTGTATAACTTTTTTTGTTCTAAAAGCACAACCATCCTACTTTTTAAGACCTTTAAACAAGCCAACCAGGTGGGTCACAAACCCACTGGGGCCCCACACCTAGTGATCCCTTTCAAACCTGTTTTATTCTGAGGCGTCATTACTATTTACACTTTGCGTGCTCTTTAAGGGGACAACTGACGCACCTCTCTTGATGTGTGGTTCCCTCTAGACTGATCAAACAGGATAATTTTACAGAATAAAAAACAGTCTAGGATTTGTCAAACCTTTATTCTATTTGTGAAAACACAAAAATCAAGTTTTTTTGGGAGGGGATTAGAATCAACTTATATCAAGAGAGGCATAAAAAGACATAGTATCGGGTAAAAAATGAAGTGGAATATTCTACACTGATCCCAGATGATTTAAAAACATCTTGTAGTTTTTGGTCTCTGAAACCTTAAAAGAACATAACAAAGGGAGGAGATTCGTATTTTCTCAAAAGAAATGGTACAATCTTGTTTCATCTCATCTCATATCATCTCGTAAACCTAATATTATTACAACCCCAATTTCAATGAAGTTGGAACGTTGTGTAAAACATAGATAATAACAGAACACAATGGTTTGCAAATCCTGTTCAACCTATGTGCAGATGAATACACTAAAAAGACAAGATATTTTATGTTCAAACTGCTAAACCTTTTTGTTATTTTTGCAGATATTCACTCCTTTTGGATTTGATGCTTGCAGCACGTTCCAAATACAACACAATATCCCAACTTAATTGGAATTAGGGGGTTTCATTCCCACTGTTGGAGAATAATAACTCAGACTTCTTTGTTAATGAATTCGCCAATATAAGACACTGACATGACAAAGTTAACATTTAAAGATAGGCCAAATAAGCAATTGTATTTAACATGGCTCATCTTCAGGGGGTGTATTACCCAAAACAGCTGTCAGGTATAGAACTTTGTTGTTGCTATCTGTATTGTTGTGCTTTATTAAACTGGACCCAGTCCAATGCATGAGCCACAAGAAGAGTGTTGAATCTAGCCACCTACTCTTTGGCACACTGTCAGTAGACCAGGCCCTGTACATGTATACACATGCTAGCAGTGGTGACTCCAGAGATGGCTAATCCAGGTCCAGAAAGTAAAAACTCTTCTAGTTTTTCTTCATTCTGTTCAATTAATCAGGTGATTATTCTCTGTCTATGTTGTGGAACTGGAAATACAAATGGTTGGAACTAATCTCTGAGCAGGCTTTTTACTTTATGGAACTGGATTACCCACCTCTGACTCTTACCCACAGGAAGAAATAGTTCAATGAGTTTGCTGCTACCTGAGTCTTGGCTATTTGAGTTTTACATAGAGGAGACAATAAATCAGTTAATGAATGATACATTTCAGTCTGCTCAACTGCTTCTTAACCACAAAGTTGCGTTATACATACTTAATTCACAAACACTCATTAGACATACATCTGCAGATGACTGCTTGCAGCCCAGATTTATGTGATAATGCAGAATAACAATACTGGTAAAATGCCCTTTGAAAATATGGCGGCAAACACGCAACAGACCAAAAACTCTAGTTATACCACAAACTTAGGATACCTGTTTTTAAACGATGCCATGAAGGAATATGTGCTGTTATACATATTTTCAAACTTTATCCCTTAGTGCATATTTTTGTGATTCACAAATTAATTAAAATGTATTTAAGTATATTTTAGCATTTTGGACTACAGATATTACGTAGAAACTCTGTATACTAACACTGTACTAAATGGCTCTTAAAGAAGAAGATAAAGCAAAACCCAGGTGTGTCATGTATTTTCTGACAGCTGCAGGGTTCAGGTGTATAGATCAGCCTGGTCGCTCCAAAGGCAGAAGCAAAAAAGCGTGATCCTGCGAATTAATTATCCCCACAACAGCAGTGTAGTGTAACAGACTTGGGTGATGTAATGTTCAAGGCCATCTTTACCTCATAATGGGCCACCCTTTGGGACTCGGAGATGAGCTGAGCGCTGCACACTTTGCAGTAGCTGTCTGTGAAAAGCCCCTGGTCCACCTCTGTTGACTTCATCTAGAAAAAGAGACAAACACAGGCATAGTTGTTAAACAACAGATTGCACAATTATTGTACTACTTAATATCATTTGAAGTATTGATGTCATTATATTAGTTGTGTAACTCACAAGCATAGTTTGTGATTTCATGAATATGATTATAAAGCTTCTCAGTAACATAAACTGAATCTGACATGGGTTTGAGTTCTGGTGGTTGAAGCAGAAAACCCCATTAGATCAAGCAAAAAGTGCAGAATTATCACATTTGATGTTCACGTGCTGAGGAGGTTTTTGCTTGGCCCACCTCTAGTACAGGAACAGAAAAATAAAAATGATTGGTTCAGTGTACAAGAAGGTGCATTTATCAAACTACTGGAAAAGATTTCTTGCAGATACAAACTGTCTGGGGAAACTCACTAGTTTCCTGTTTGCTATGCCATTTGAGTTTATTCAGTGTTTTGCTTTTTAAAATGTTTCCTGTTCCGCTTTGACTATTTCTACCCTGACTTGTTCTTTTCCTTCTAGCGTTTTTGGAAGATTTTTACCAAATTGAAGATAGTTTTTCTCAGACATCTGATAGCGAAGAAGTCACACTTGTATACCACTTCGGACCAAATACTGAACAACTTACAAAAAAAGCTACCTGATTTCGTTGTCACCATAATGAGCCTTTTGCTTTTGGTCTTTAAGGAACTGAGACAAACCGAAGTAGATGTAACATAGCAAGTAAACTGTGATCACACCTCATTCTTTCATTGTTTTTAATCAATATTTCATTACCTCAAGCATTTAATAATAATAATAACTAATTAAGACCTTATTGATCTCACAATGGAGAAATTATCCCCCGCATTTAATCCATCCCATAGGGAGTAGTGGGATGCCATTGTGCAGCGCCCGGGGAGCATTCAGGTGCTAAGGGTCTTGCTTGGGGACCCAGAGTGGCCGGCAGGGGGATTCAAACCAGGGTCTTTGTGGCCTCTCCAGGACACAAATGCCCTGCTCTCTAACCACTAGGCCACCACTCCCCCCTTGAGTGACAGATACTGAGCAGCATTTGCAAGCAATGAGACAGAAAAATCCTCTTATGACAAACATCCTACTTCAGGCGCAATGTTTAAATTCTATTTGACTATCATAAATAAATTACTACAACAGATTAGTCTGGCAGGTTTTCCTAGAAAACTTTTAAAATATATAATGGAACTTTGGGCTAACTAAGACAAAATATATATTTAATGGGGCAACACAGAGCTTTCATCTCCACAGCAGAACTCTCTTTTCTTGCTATTACTAATTCAGCCAAGACTCCATTAAGGGCTCACATTTCATATTTGGAAGCAGTAAGGCTCAACCCATTTGCTGGGATCAGATACGTCTTCATTATGAGCAGCAGGAGAGGTGAGAACTGACTTTATGGGTATTCTGACTTAAATTTTTTTCAACGTCTTTAAATACATCAAATAAGACTAGGCAATCAGAAAAAGAAGCATTCAAATTGTGTTGATGTTCGTTGTCTCCTAACTTCTCCTCACAAACCAACAGCTTTCTCTTTTAAATGTCTTTAAATACTTAATTAAGCACTTTTACTGCTTCTATAAAAATTACATGTATTTGATTAACTGAAAATATGTGCAAAAATAGTGCTTGCAAACTCTGCATTTAATTGTTTCTAGCTAAATCAGTGCAAGCTATGAATCCTGGATATGAAGATGCATGCTTCACTTACACCCTGTTGCATCACTGTTTGAGAATCCTATTTTTAAGTACTTTAAGTACTTTAAGTAGTGACTTAGCCAATTAATAAAAACTGCTCCTCAGACTGGCTAACAATAATTGCTCCCAAAAAACATAAAATACTCTAAAACCAATATTATAAACCTTTCTATGGGCACTTGGTTGATAAAACAAACAGTAGCAGAGTGGCAAATGATTTAAAACTACTATGAGAACTTCTAACCATTAGTCACCAACGACACCAAAGTTAGCATTTGTTTTAGTGCATCCAAAAGGTGCTAAACTTGAAGGCTATTCTCAGTTTTCACAGTGAATCGCTATAAACTGCAAACTGTAAAAACTAAGTATTTGTAAAAGCAAAAGAAACATTTACAAAAATATTTTTATTGCAAAACATACTAAAGGCAATGGTTACAGCTGTATTTCTAAACTTCAGTGAGCACTGTTGGAGCCATCATAAAAATATTGGGCACAGTTTTTCACATTAAAATAAGTAATCACTCAATCGCAATGGCCTTTAGAATGACTTCCTGCGCAAGACTCCACTACTGAGGAAAAACCATGAAGCTTGTTTAAAGTTTATAGCAGAAGATTTGGACAAGCTAGTGAAGTACCTGAGGCCAAAGCTGATCTCTTTGGATGTCATAGACATACTGTGTTAGGACGAAGAATGGAAACTAAATAAAACACTGAAACTGAATCCAGGATGAATGGAGAAATGTACTGGGACATTCCTGATAAGAATCTAAAGATGAAAAAACTGTGGATTTCAAGACAATACTCCCAAAGTCACAGCCAAGGAAACTCTTAATTTGTTTCAGAGAGAAGAAGTAAAACTGCTACAATGATAAAATCAATCACCTGACTTGTATCCAGTTGTAAATCTATGTGAAGAACTGAAGATCAAGGGGCATGGAAGAATTGGTCAAAATCCCACCTGAACAATGCATGTGACTAGTTTCTCCAATTAGGAGATGCCTTGAAGATTTTGTTACCATTAATCAGAATCAGAATCAGAATCAGAATCAGCTTTATTGCCAAGTTTGTACATACAAACAAGAAATTTGACTCCGGTACACTTTGCTCTTTGGTTTTTGTTTTTGCACTACAGAATATACATATTTACAATGTACAATATACACATATATAAATAAAAAGGCGCATTTGCAACAACTGTATGCTGTTGTTTTGTATTTTATTGAATGTTCAACAGAGAAACAGCCTGAGGGAAGAAACTGTCTCTGTGGCGGCTGGTTTTTGTGAACAGGGCTCTGTAGCGTCGCCCTGAAGGCAGAACTCTAAACAGTTTATGTGCAGGGTGTGTGGGGTCTGCAGAGATTTTAGCAGCTCTTTTCCTGACCCCTAGACCTGTATAAGTCCTGGATGGAGGGAAGGTCAGCCCTGATGATTCTCTCTGCAGTCCTGATTGTTCGTTGCAGTCTGGACCTGTCCTGTTTTGTGGATGAACCGAACCACACTGAGATGGATGAAGACAGGACAGACTGAATGATGGCAGTGTAGAAGATGACCAGCAGCTCCTGTGGAAGGTTGTACTTCTTAAGTTGCCTCAGGAAGTACAGTCTCTGCTGGGCCTTCTTTCGAACAGTGTCTATGTGTGAAGACCATCTCAGGTCCTCAGAGATGGTGGTTCCTAAGAACCTGAAGTGATCCACAGCCGACACGGTGTTGTTGAGGATGGTGAGGGGGGTGTATGGAGGTGGTGTTTTCCGAAAGTCCACCACCATCTCCACAGTCTTGAGTGGGTTTAGCTCCAGGCAGTTCTGACTACACCAGTGTACAAGCCGATCCACCTCCTGTCTGTATGCAGACTCATCACCGTCCTGGATCAGTCCAATGACAGTGGTGTCATCTGCAAACTTCAGAAGTTTCACGGACGAGTCCGCTGAAGTGCAGTCATTTGTGTACAGGGAGAAGAGGAGTGGGGATAGAACACACCCCTGGGGGGCACCAGTACTTATTGATCTGGTATGGGAGAGGATGCTCCCCAGTCTCACCTGCTGCTGTCGGTCCGTCAGGAAGCTGTTGATCCACTGACAGGTGGAGGCTGGGACGTTGAGCTGAGTGAGCTTCTGGTGGAGGATGTCTGGTATGAATCAAATTAAATCAAATTAAAGGCTTTTTCACAAAGTATGTAATACATTTATTTTGGTATGTTCAATACCTATTCCCTGTATCACTCCACCTTGTGCCAATAACTGGACTAATTTGCTTTGATTACTTTGTATGTGTGGATTACCTGGGTTGTTGTTGTGAATTATATGACAATGGCCCCGATAGGACATATTTAAACTGAGAAAAATGTTGACGTATTCAATACTTACATATTTTATCTGCTGTAAATCAAAAGGATTCAGAATATTAGAAAGTGTTAAGTGGCCTCATCACATGCTAAATAATTCTAATGTATGTTTGAAAAAGAGAACTCTAAAACTTAAATTGTGTTTACTCGTACTCGTACTCGTCGTACTCGTTGTCTTCCGCTTTATCCGGGACCGGGTCGCGGGAGCAGCAGACTCAGCAGAGACACCCAGACGTCCCTCTCCCCAGACACCTCCTCCAGCTCCTCCGAGGGGAGCCCAAGGCGTTCCCAGGCCAGCCGAGAGACATAGTCCCTCCAGCGTGTCCTGGGCCGTCCCCTGGGCCTCCTCCCGGTGGGACGTGCCTGGAACACCTCCCGAGGAAGGCGTCCAGGAGGCATCCGGAATAGATGCCCAAGCTACCTCAACTGGCTCCTTTCGATGTGGAGTAGCAGCGGCTCTACTCTGAGCCCCTCCCGAATGGTCGAGCTCCTCACCCTATCTCTAAGGGAGTGCCCGGCCACCCTACGGAGGAAGCTCATGTGTTGGCGAAGCACTGCTTCCCCCTCCTGAGGCGCCGGACGCTTTGCCAGAATCGTTTCGAGGCTAACCGGTAGTCCTTCTCCATGGCCTCACCGAACTCCTCCCAGGCCCAGGTTTTTGCCTCTGCCACAGCCCGGGCCGCAGCACGCTTGGCCTCACGGTACCCGTCAGCCACCTCAGGAGTCCCACAAGCCAACCACAGCCGATAGGACTCCTTCTTCAGCTTGACAGCATCCCTTACTGCCGGTGTCCACCACCAGGTTCTGGGATTGCCGCCGCGACAGGCACCGCAGACCTTACGGCCGCAGCTACGGGCAGAAGCATCGACAATAGATGCGGAGAACATGGTCCACTCGGACTCTATGTCTCCAACATCCCCCGGAATCTGGTCAAAGCTCTCCCGGAGGTGGGAGTTGAATACATCCCTGGCCGAGGGCTCCGCCAGGCGTTCCCAGCTGACCCTCCCTATGCGCTTGGGCCAGCCAAGTCTGTCCGGCTTTCTCCTCCTCCAGCGGATCCAACTCACCACCAGGTGGTGATCAGTGGACAGCTCAGCCCCTCTCTTCACCCGAGTGTCCAAAACATGCAGCCGAAGGTCTGATGATACGACAACAAAGTCGATCATTGACCTCCTGCCTAGGGTGTCCTGGTGCCAAGTGCACTGATGGACACCCTTATGCTTGAACATGGTGTTCATTATGGACAATCCGTGACTAGCACAGAAGTCCAATAACAAAACACCACTCAGATTCAGATCGTGGAGGCCATTCCTCCCGATCACGCCTCTCCAGGTGTCACTGTCGTTTCCCACGTGGGCGTTGAAGTCCCCCAGCAGAATAATGGAGTTTCCGGGAGGGGCACTAACCAGCACCCCCGACAGGGACACCAAGAAGGCCGGGTACTCCGCACTACCGCTCGGCCCGTAGGCCGAAACGACAGTCAGAGACCTATCCCCGACCCGAAGGCGCAAGGATGCGACCCTCTCATCCACCGGGGTAAACCCCAACACGAGACGGCTGAGCTGGGGAGCAACAAGCAAACCCACCCCAGCCCGCCGCCTCTCCCCGTGGGCCACTCGAGAGTAGAAGAGAGTCCAGCCCCTCTCAAGGAGATGGGTTCCAGAGCCCACGCTGTGCGTGGAGGCGAGCCCGACTATTTCTAGTCGATATCTCTCGACCTCCCGTACAAGCTCAGGCTCCTTCCCCCCCAGCGAGGTAACATTCCACGTCCCTAGAGCCAGCCTAAGCATCCGGGGATCGGGCCGCTGAGGTCTCCACCTTCGTCCGCCACCCAATCCTCTTTGCACCGGTCCCTCACGGTTCCCCCTGCAGGTGGTGGGCCCACTGGGGGATGGCCTTGCCACTGGGGGATGGCCGGGTTGCTCCCGCGAGGAGCAACCCGGCCACCAGGTGCTCTCCGACGAGTCCCGACGCCAGGCCTGGCTCCAGGGTGGGACCCCGGCTCTGCCGTACCGGGCGACGTCACGTGCCTCGATATATTTGTCCTCATGAAGGATTCTTGAACCGCTCTTTGTCTGACCCATCACCTAGAGCCTGTTTGCCATGGGAGACCCTACCAGGGGCATTTAAGCCCCAGACAACATAGCCTCTAGGATCATTTGAACACTCAAACCCCTCCACCACGTTAAGGTGGCGGTTCAAGGAGGGGTAAATTGTGTTTATTGACAAAATATGGCAAAATGCCAATTCAGGCATGTAAAGTCCATGACCTGTTTCAATACCCTTTAATTCTTTGGTCTTTCTTCAAGACCTTCTTAACATGCATTCAGTAACTGGATAACACGTCATTAAGCAGACATCAGTTTGACAAGTAATATCATGAAGTTTTAATTTGTGAGATTTTGTGGCACCCCTAATTGTTGCCAACAGTCCAACACATTATTCCCAATTGAGTCACACATTTTGATATACACTACCGGTCAAAACTTTTAGAACCCCTTTTTCATTTAATGTTTTTCTTTATGTTTATGACTATATTGTACATAGATTCTCACTGAAGGCGTTAAAACTGTGAATGAACACATATGGAATTATATAGCAAACAAACAAATGTAAAATAACTTTAATTATGTTTTATATTTTAGATTCCTTAAAGCAGCCACTCTTTGCTGTGATGACTGAAATATTGACCTTTGGTCGTCTTTCTATGAACCTCTGGAAAGTTCTTTCAAGACTCTTTGGAAAACTATTTAAGGTGACCACCTCATGAAGCTCATGGAGAGAATGCCAAGAGAGCACAGCAGTAATCAGAGCAAAGGGCGGCTTTTTTGTTGAATCTAAAGTATAAAAATGTTTAGAGTTATTTCACACTTTTGTTTACTATATAATTCCATGTGTGTTCATTCACACTTTTGTAGCCTTCGATGAGAATCTACAATGTAAGTAGTCATGAAAATAAAGAGACCCATTAAGTGAGAAAGTGTATGTAAAACTTTTGACCGGTAGTGTATATGCATGCATTTCTTAAAGGTCTCTTAAGTTTAACAACAACAACAGTAGTTCATTACTGTGAAGGTAATTTTGGGGCAAAACTATTAGTGCATCGTAATTGTGAACCTCTTCAGTTTTTTGAGTACAAATGCACAAATTATATTATTTGAGTTTCACATAAAAAACCTCTTACATTCACAATTTTGCTCCAATTGTTCAAAACAAATGGTGCAAAATAAATTCACACACCTGTATTAACAACCTCATCACAAATCAATTTAAGCCTTTTGTTTTCTTTAACACAAACACAAACCATACAATACAACTGCACACAAATCACAAATGCTGCTTTACAAGCACACCTTCTCTTTGGTGCGCTTTCACTTTTGCCCCAATCGTACAATTGATGTTGGAGCAAAATAATCTGCGACTTGTGAGTAATTCGTATGTCCATACACCAGGGAGCTCTGCCTGCTCCAGACTCAGTAGGTATCCAAACGGTAGTACAAACATCGCCATGTTAATGACTAGGGAAACTCAGCGGCTGCACCCTTCGCAGGCTGCATTTGTAGGCGGATGACATGATTCATTGCAGGTCGAAGCAGATTGTTCTAACAGAAGTAGCAATGGCAGAGGAGACAGAAAAGCTGTGAATAAAATTTTATATATTAGGCCTTCTGTAAAACAAAATTAACTTTTAGAATTGTTTTAGGCGAGAAGGTAGGTGTAAATCTGAAGTATATGCTCGTCTTATCAAGATACCACTTGATTGCAAAAGTGTTCAGATGTATTCAGAGATGTCCGCTCCAGCTGTGCTGACAGCCTGCTCGCTTCGCAGCTGACCGGGTGGTCGAGGCGAATTAAACCCACTCACATCGTTTTCAAAACTGTCGCTGGGTTTCCCCAATGGGTGGAAATTAAACACAGATCTAATTCAGTCAGATGATATGTAATGTTAATTTTTGGTTTATTTTTGATTATTATTCGCTACAAAAAAATGCATTTAAACTTTGGTCAAACACTTCATATGTTAGTGGTGGTTAAAAAAGTAAATCAAACAAATGGTATTTGTCATCAATGTATTTTATGTACAGTGTTATTTTTATATCTATCTATGAACACAAAAATTATTTTGAACATTTTAAATGGAGGAGAATAAAATGAAAAGATAATAAAGAGAGAACATTTTAAAGAAAGGAATATAAGCCATCAGGAATATGTAAAGAGAAAAAATAAAAACCATGCGCAGTTATTTACAGTGGAGACAGCAGGATTAACCTTCAGGCTCCATCTTTATGGCTTCACAGCTCAGTGGTTCACTGTTACTAGATGATGGAAGTTACGCTGGGGTAAGAGCGGGAACAGCTAGTGAAGGCTAGAACGTCCAAATTCACAGCCAATTACTGTCGGCCTTCGCAGCCATCGAATGTTATGGTAGTGACTGTAGAACAGTATTTTTAGAGCAGGACCAGTTCTAATGTGGTCCTGATGTCAAAAAGCACTAATATGGCCCTCTTTTAAACTTTTACAAATTAAATAAAGGTTTCACAAATCCCAAATCTGTGTTTATAAGATTCTGCTGTTAATGTAGAAAAATCTAGTGGAGTGGCAACGTTGTTATTTTTATCCATACCCGACAGTCTAACATTGAGGGCTTTACAAAATGATATGTATTTACTTTTTAAGCAGCAAGTATGTATGTTTATTCATTGATTTTATAACTGTCACTGTAATTTTTGAATAGCCAGTTGGTGATACTAAAACAACGTTGTTGTCATTGATAGAAGCGCAGCTTGTCCTAACCAGCTTTTCTAAATTGTTGGTGTTGGACCTATGGAGAGGTGAGGGCAAACTCCTGCTGTTTTCGATACATTTTCGATACCAGAAGCTAACACACTAGTGTTGGGGGCAGGAGCAACACAGCTTGTCTTTAGGTGAGTGTGTTTTGCGTTTTTAAGATCAAGATAAATACAACGTTTTTGCTGGAAGTGGTGATTAAAAGAAAACTATCACACTTAAAGCAATGTTTACTATGCAGAATTGTACGTATTCCTAGACATGTGCCTTAAACTATTTGGTGTGCCATCACCAAATGCACTGGCGCCGGGCTTGGGCCTGAATTCTTTGCAACAGCATCTTATTTCATGTGTTACTGTGTGTGCTGACTCCCATGGCATACATACACCAGTGATTAACCCACTGAAGTGAAAATATAATGTAAAAAACTCATTATCAATCACAGTTGAACCTCTGTCATTGATATAAGAGAAACAAGTAAACAACCTAAATATAGCCATATCAAGTGTTGTCATTAGCCAAAATAATTTACTGTTAAGTACGCAGAGTATAATAACCACTGAAGTTAACTAGTTGGAGACTGTTTACTGTTTTGATGACTAGTCTGTTTTTTTTAACAAACACATGCACCTGTCATGCAGTAAATTCTAAGTCTTTACTTTCAACATTTTGTGATGTGTAACAGTCTAACTGGGTCTGCAGTAAGTTTATCTTTGGGTCCAGGTGGTACAAAACAGATGAGTGGTTTGTGGACAGAAATAATCATTGTTTTGTTTTGTGTTTAGATTTGCCAGCAGAGGTGAAACACAGTATACAGGAAGTGGAGGAGATGGTGGCAATTTGGAATTACTTCTACTTCAGTTTCACACAGCTTCCTATACACTACATTGTTGTTATTCCAAAGTCAAGTAGGTTCACCCATTGCATTTCACAAAATAAAGTTGCTGTCATAAATAACTGACCACCTTCATGGTTTGCTATAAGTAGCGAATTGAGAAAAAATCCCAAGTCTTATTCAAAAGCCTGTTTCACAATCAGTTCAAGAATACAACTTACAGATTTTGTTTGTGCTAGAGTTAATGCTGACTACTGCCTGGAGTTTGTACTGCCGCTCTCATTCCACCACCAAAGGCTGGCACCCCATCTCCAGCCTCAGCTCCCAGTATGTGAGACTTCATTTTGTCAATCAGCTTCATTTTTTCTTGAATTATGTGCCTTTTTTGTGGCCTTTTCCACCTTTAAGTAATCCAAGTGTTTCAGTGACTCCTAATTCTTTTCAAATTGGTAAAAGGGGTGTCCAGATGTCCAGGTGTCATCAACCAACAGTATCCTGGTGGACCTCAGGACGAAAAACACTAAGGTTGGCGCAGGTTTGCTATACAACCTGTCATACATAATTTTTTATACATGTGTAACTCCAGATACAGAAATCTAATTATAGCTCATTTACTCAGGTTCTATTAGTTCTGGTTGTGCACAGTTAAAACATAATTTTGGCTTTGTGCTTGTATTTTGCAGTTAAACAAAGGCTCCAGACCGCAGTCCCAGTTGCCAAAATTATTTCCTTCCTGATTTTTCCATAGATTAGGTGAAGCAAATCAATCCCTCTTGTAGCAGAACATTTAGATGTCATAATAATGCCACCCTTGTTTTTCACAGTTTTGACAGTGCAGGCTTCCTCCTTCTTTGACCAAACGTAATAATGACGAGTAATGAATAATTATTTGACTCCTTTTTTGTTTTCTTGATTCTTTGTCTGTTTAGACATTTTTGACAAGTTCCCCGCCTCTTTAAAACCACATTGCTGTTAAATATTTTTTTAAGTGTATTTGCATTACACAAGGATAACTAGGATCAACTAACCCTGTCTTTTTTTATTTATTGTCACTTGCCTTTCCTTCATTCGGGCCAACTACTCATCCAGCCGGAGTGGCACAGCGGGGTGGAGGATCTGGGTGGATGACGACAACACCAGGAGAAGCTCCTACATTAAAGATGTCTTGATAACAGCAAGCAAGCTCTGACACAAGTTCCACGGTACTCCTCATCGCCTCAGTATGGAGGGAAGGCAGGGCTGTGAGGGATCTGAGTTTATTCTGATTTCACAAGACCTGCAATCTAAAATTTGCCTGCAGATAGTTGGAGGCATCAACTCCTAACCAAAATGGGCAACTGTATTGATTTTGTGTGTTCTATTTCATGAAACTGGACAGTTAATGTGATATAGAACACTATGATGAAAATCTGTTTTATAAACCAGGAAAAGGGAGAAAATTATGGAGGATTTCAATAAATTGTCACTCCCCTGGACAGCAAACCGGTAAAAAAGAATGAAGCTCTTCAGGATTTCAGGAAATGTTTCTGTCACCATGGCTAGAGCAGATGCCCCTTCATTAGTCTTTGCGGAAGATTTTGGGAGTCAGTGAGGGGATTAAGTCCAGCAGGTACACTGTTGTCATCTCTGATGTAAATATTGTGATTCTAAAACTGTATTAAAACACTGAATAAGTGTTCTTGTTATGCTTTCACTCACTTATTACAACAAATGACACCAATATTTCTTTCTTTTCAATATATAAAATGCATATTTTATTGTAATGGTTTTTAAGCTGATTAAAGATCGCTTCAAAATACTTGATGAAAATTTTACCAAAAATACACCAGATTAAAATCAGTATTGAAATTTCAGATGTTCCTAGTCTCAGGAAATCAGTGATTGCCTAAACCCCATCTGACATGGCTTCTCATAGTTTTGAAATAATCTGCTGCTTGAGGATCTACCAGTCATTTCTAGAAGCGATATTTAAGAATACATAAAATCTAAATAGTAGCAGTAATTTGCATTTACTGTAAGGTGATGGTCAACCTTTGTGGTATTTGGATCATTTTACGCTCTCAGACATCACAAATTAAATGTCTGTCCAACAAGTTTCTGGCAGGTGTATTAATCACCGGGCGAAGAAGATTTACACGTCTAGTAATCCGTTCAAATTACACAAACAACCACCCTCTTTACGAAGGTTCTGAGAGTCCTCTCTTTTCTGCTAAATATTCATTAAATAAACATTCATCACACAATGTTTCAATTTCTCTCTGTTAAGGAGCTATTGGAACTGTTTTGGGTCGATGTAATATGCCCTGAATGTTTGACGTTCACCTGCAGACTCTCGACACAGGCTGTGACCAAATTCATCCGGGTCCTGTGAAGGCCGATGGTGATCGGCTGTGAATTTAGACAGTCTAGCCTTCACCAGCAGTTCCCGCCCTTACCCCAGCGTAACTTCTATCGTCTAGCAACCATGACAGCTGTGAGCTGTGAAGCTGTAAAGATGGAGCCTGAAGGTTAATCCCGCTGTCTCTGCTGTAAATAACTGCGGATGGTTTTTATTTTTTCCCTTTACATATTCCTGATGGCTTATATCCCTTTCTTTAAAATCTTTTTTCATTATCTTTTCATTTTATTCTCAGCCATTTAAAATGCTCAAAATAATTTTTGTGTCCATAGATATAACAATATAACACTGTATAACTTTATTTTTTTAACATATGAAGTTTCTGACCAAAGTTTAAATGCATTTCTTGTAGCGAATAATAATAATAAATTAACCAAACATTAACATTACATATCATCTGACTGAATTATATCTGTGTTTAATTTCCACCCATTGGGGAAACCCGACGGCAGTTTAAAAACGATGTGTGTGGGTTTAGCGCGTCTCGACCACCTGGTCAGCAGCGAGATGAGCAGGCTGTTAGTACAGCAGGAGCGGACATGTCCGAACACATCAGAACACTTTTGCAATCAAGTGGTATCTTGATAAGATGAGCATATACTTCAGATTTACACAGCTACCTTCTCGCCTAAAACAATTGTAAAAGTTACTTTAGTTTCAGAGAAAGCCCAATTTATCCAACTTTATTCACAGCTTTTCTCCTCCGCCATTGCTACTTTCGTTTGAACAATCCGCTTCAGTAAAAGAAGGTGTCATTTGTAAAGCAGCATTTGTGACTCACAGCAGCAGATTCATGCAATTGCATTCACTGATTTGTGTTTGTGTAAAAAAAATAAAAAAAATAAATGTCAGTTTCTACCGCTTATTCCATAGTGGGTCACGGGGGAGCTGGTGCCTATCTCCAGCAGTCTATGGGCGAGAGGCAGGGTACACCCAGCACAGGTCACCAGTCCATCGCAGGGCAACACACAAACAACCATGCACACACTCATTCAAACACCTAAGGGCAATTTAGAGCGACCAGTTAACCTAACAGGCATGTCTTTGGACTGTGGGAGTAAGCCGGAGTACCCGGTGAGAAACCACGCAGGCACGGGGAGAACATGCAAACTCCATGCAGAAAGACCCCTGGCTGGGAATCGAACCCAGGACCTTCTTGCTGCAAGGCAACAGTGCTACCAACTGCGCCACCGTGCAGCCAAAAATAAATAAATCAATTAATCAAAAAACTGTTTGCAAGAAGATGTTAATACATCTTCATTTGTTTTGAACAATTGGAGGAAAACTGTGAATGATGTGAAACTCAAATAATACAATTTGTGCATTTGTACTTATGAACTTAAGATGCGTAACTGCTGTTTTGTATTTGTGAAAGAGAGAAAACATTTTACAATAACAAAACTCCAGTTTCAATGCATAAATAGTTTTGCACCATTAGGAACAATTGGAGCAAAACCTTGAATGTAAGAGGTTTTTGATGTGTAACTCAAAGAATAAAATTTGTGCATTCGTACTTAAGAAACTGAAGAGGTGTAATTGCTGTTTTGTATTTGTGAAAGACTGAAAAAAATTGTACAATTACAAAACTAGTATAGCATTTATCTTTGTGACTTCAAATTCACAGTTACAATGCACAAATAGTTTTGCCCCATAATTACCTTCATACATTTCGGATGTTTAGCTCATGCAACATTGTTTACATTTTTTTGCAATCAAAATCATTAAACACTGCAGGCATGCTGAGAGCCGTAAGGTCATGAGTAAATTGTGGGTAGGAAACTGTTTCAAAACTCGGAATGTAACCCTGGAACTACAGATATAGTAAATAATAAATATCAGATGAAAAAAGTATAGCACTTCCAAACCCTACTTTTGACGGCTTTAAGTTTGCAAACTCTCATTTCAGCCTTAGGAATTAGTGTCCTTTTCCCAAGGCATGACAGACGCAGCATTAAGTAACACCAGGATGCTATCTGTCTCTAACTTGCTGCTTTCTGCTCTCTAGTATGTTGTGGCCCAGAGGCAACAGTCAGACTGACAGGACTGGGCTAAGGCATTTCAGAAACAGAGGCTTCTAAAGACCAACAGTTCAACATTAAAATACAAAACCTAAATCAGTAAGGCCGCTATTCAGTGGTGTTCTTTCTTGTTCACATCTCAATACACAAACAGCACAAATGAGAGCCTTAAATAGCATAGTCAGCCTCATGCCAGCAGCAGACCCACTGCCTGTTCTGGCATGGGCGCACAGATGCTCGAAATGAATGATTAATAACTCTAAATTCTAAGGCATCAGCGGCAACATCCGCAGCAGCATGTAAACAACAACAAGAAGGCTCTTCTCTCAGATTTTATTTTCTAGGGCTAAATTAAGGTTTTAAATGAACTTATTTGCCTTTTTGTCAAGTTTTGAAATCTAACACTGAGCCTGTAAATAAAATGCACAAATTTAATTTATATTTTATTCCTAATTACCTAATCAGACTGGATGATGATCAGCTGTCAGGATGAGACTCCAGCCCTTTCTGCTCTACCTGATTTAATCCTGCATTTGGGTATTTCAATTTTAGTTTAAGTATGTTGTACATAATTCAAACCTTTAGAAAACATAATACTACGTGATTACTTTTGTGCAGTTAGTAGTATCTGGTGTTTCATATAACTCTTAGGTCCTTTTGAGCTCCATTTTCATACCTTTTCTCAGCTCCTTTTTGTATATTTCAAGGATGTCCTGATGTAGTCCAATGTATCGTATTGAAAACCCGATAAAAATCTTTTTTTTTTCCTCCACAAAAACACCCAATCAAGGGATTTTTGAAGAATCCTGACAAAACTCATGATGCCTGTTTTTGTTGTACTTTGTCATTTCATGTTAATCACAGCAAACCATGTGACCGCAATTTGTGAAGCCAGTTTTATTATCATGTGCAAGGCTGTGGTGATCCTGTAATACAGGGCAGAAATATTATGTTGTTGATCTTTAATCTGGGCCTTCTTCACCATTTACAATGATGTTCACAGTGAAGGTGAGAAGTATTGGCTGCTGCTGCTTCCTGTCTGTTTGGGGGAACAGTTGAGGCACATTTAATGTATGACATTCAAAACAAGGCAAAGGTTATGAATCAGGAGATTAAATTTTTTCTGCACACGATAAAATTTGAGCTGCAAAAATATATTACAAGCCATGTTTGAGTGATATCAAAACATTTAGAAAGCATATTAACATTTGCCAGCAAATTGCTCCACATAAAAACAAACCTCAAGTTTATTAAAGACTCTAGCTGTGTGTGTCTAGTCAGATAAGGCTGTACAGCAGAAGTGACACACATAAGCCTTTTCAAAAACTGTTCCGACATAAACCCACGAAAATAAGCCCGTCTCTCATTTTCAGCCTTAGACAGTTTTAAAAAAGCTTTGACTTAGCATATGATATAAGAGCGTTTTTAGTCTTTTATATTTTCTCCTTAAGGATTTTGATAGAGTCTGCGTTTGCTAGAATGTAAGTTTACCAAATGTGCCACAAAGAACCAGAATCGAGGCAAAAGGTTCAAATTATTGTTGAATCACAGTGGTCCTATCAACAGTAAAATACAGGGTGTGGTCAAAGTTCAGGTAAATGTAAAGTACAGCTCTCAAAAGAGCAGCTTCTGCTCAGTAAATTAATATGTGCTTCTCTTAGGTGATCAATTCATTAAGCTAATGGATTTTCATGTCAAATCCACTGTCATAATTACAGAGGTTGACTCTCTTCAAAATGAGAAAAATACTAATTTTCACAGAGTAATTGGTTAAGGGGAAGCAATCGCAATCATAAACCTACAGGGGATGTTCTACACAATCCAATCATCAATACATGATTAGAGTAGCTGCTGTCAGCGTCCTTCCAGCCAAGCTATCTCAGCTAAGCACCATGAGCTCATTACAGAAGTCATGTTGCCACTTGAAGGAGAAACAACACACAACAGTGAAGTCACAGGGGAAATGCCACAGCCCACCTTGATTTGACATTGGAATTAGCAAGGAGCTGACTTGTTTCTCACACAGTCAACTCTGTTTAACATCCGTCTTTGACAATGACAGGCAACTAGCAAATGAGTGGAGGCAAACTGTGCAGAGTTGGAAGCCAGAGGCTGAGGGGATGGACAAGGCTGCTGAAACAGTGGGGAGGAGGGAGAACCAAGATGAAAGGGAGGTCATAGCAGCGAGTGCCCAGCAGATGTTGAGCAGTGAAAGGTCAGTTGTAATTCGTCAGGGAGAGAGTTAAGCCTCGAAGCTGGACTGATGCCCATGCAGACAAGCTGGGACTCACACCGGCCTTTCCAGTAGTTACCCTATTAACTCTGGACAGCCAAGATTACAAATTCTGTTCTCCTGCTCAAAGGGGCCATTGCTGCTGTTACACCATAAGAATGCTAATTTATGCAAGTTAGCATTCAAGCAGGTTCAAATCAATAAACATTGGAAATCTTAGTCCTGTTTTACCTCACTTGCTAATAATCCCTTTAGTGATTTTAATTATTTTCTTTCTTTCTTTGTTCTTCTCTTGTAGATTTTGTGGCTATGTTACGATAATATGTGTTGCTTTGAGTAATAGGCTATGTTCACACAGCAGGAAAATGCAGGCCAGATCAAATTTTTTTCTTGAACATACCCATATCTGAATTTTTAATGGAGGTCTGAAAGAAATCCAAATTGTGCTACTTCCATATGTGGTACTAAATCGGATGTGGTTTCAAGCATAGTCAGAATGGTCATGTTGCATTTCATCCAACTTTTACATCATTGCCCTGGCTCCGACCATGCATCCACACAGACTTCGCCACAGAATTAGCAGTCTCTGCTCCGCAAAAGGCCATTTTTAAGAGTTGTGCTCTCTTTTTTTGTACCTTTCTTTGTCTTGTTATGATGTGGTCATAATATTGTCAGCTTCCATCGCTCCACAAGCTAACCTGTTAAGCTCTGGGCTTTTTTCTAAATGAACACTGCAAAACACCATGGAAATCCTTTTGACATCCTAGGAGAGCTTTGGGTTGTATTCATCAACATCTTGACTATAACTGCAGCAAATCTGGACTGACTCAGTTGGAGCATATTTGTTTCCACAAAGGTTTTAGTGGGCAATGTGCCAGACAGAGCTAGGATTTCAGGACAATTTAGCCAAATGTGCCAAAACTGTGACAAATGTGTTTTTAATCTCATAACAGGGAATCTGGTCAAATAAAATTGCTGATTTCCATTGTAAGACTCCTTCTGCAAATGACATAGCCTTTGGTCATGACATTTACCCTGTATATAATCAAAATGTACAATTGGGCACAGCATAAAATCAATATAATGAAAAGAAAACAAACTAAATTGTATCCTTTTACCTCCAACTGGAGGAACTTTATTGAAAAAAAGAATTAGCAGTGAAAAACAATGAAAGCACATGTGCAAAAACAATTATCAATAAAAACTATATAAACAAATGTGCAAAACTATTTAGGTAAAGGATCTAAATAAAGAAATTCGAGCTGAACTGCATTTTTATTCAGATGATACAATCTACACATCTGCGCTTTTAGATGCACAGGTGATAGAAGAACTTCAGAATGTACATTTCTGCCCTGAAAAAGAACTTTGAAGGGTCTAAAATTGGCTTAATTTAAGATTTTTATCAAAAGCTTGGTTGGAAACCTTTGACAGTCTATGAATTTTTATGTCTGGTGGTATGATTGAAAAGGTGTCCTCCTAGACTGTAAGTAGTTGGGAAAAGCATTAATCTATTGTACATATCTCTCATCTAGTTAAGAAGGTCAACATGAAATTGGTTTTTAATTCAGAAATAAATCATGCTTCATGTTGCTTGTAAAGACTTGTAAACTGGTTGAATCCACATTTCTGTCTGAATTATTTTGTGTACCAGCCTCCTCCTCTGTAAAGAGCCTTGATTCTGTTTATCACACTTCTTTACATCTCATTTTAAATGCTAAATCTCTGACTCATCCCTGCCTTCTGTATGATTTAGCTGGCTGGACATATTTAACCATCCATAGAAAACCACACTGGTATGGTTTTATTAAAAAAAGAACTCTACTGTTTAAGATCCCAGTATACCTCATGAACCACTTGTGTGCCTCTAAATTGTTGATTTTGAATGTTCCCAGGGCTTTGCAAGATTTTGGCAAAACATTTTCCTACCACACACCTTGGTCATGGAATAATCTCCCATAAGTTTTTAAACTGATATGTGTGACCAGGGGCTACCATTATTTCAAATAGTACAAAGATGCAATGATCAGGCTTTTTCTGGCAAAACACGATTTTTCATCAATTTGGTGATTCAGAATTTCTTAGTTATTTAATTAAACTCTGTTTTAATGTCCATACATTAATTTGGCTACAACTAACAGTGGCACTATACTAAGCCATTAACTGCAAAAAAAACAGAGCTGTAGGATTAGAAAGTGTGTTGCAACATCCTTAGCTAATTTTAATTTAAAGTTCTACTCTTTTGGTTTGGGGTGATCTTTCATCTCCCACATGCAGACCTGGAGTCCCTCTGGTGAGAATCTGTTGATGCATAAAAGCTCCAGATTTATAAAGTGTAAGAGAGACTCTGTAGAGAGCACACCACTTACAAAATGGAAAGGAGACACTTAAAAGCCTTTTGTGACAGTAAACACTTTGTATCAAGGTGGTTGGGCTGTTTCCATGGCTTTACTGAGTAACTGCGGTCACAATGGAGCAATATCAAGTTCAGCCATTCATTGCAGATCTTAATGACCATGTGTTCCTTCAAGTTTCAGTTCATCCATCATCTACATTTATTTTACACTACATATGCAGTCAGCCACCAGCTATAGTGCCTATGCGTGTCATTGATCAGACAATACAAGAGGTACAATATAGAATAAGACATTGTATTTTTTGATGAAACAGTTGCATAGTATAAAATGGCTGACATGACAAACCACAACCTGTCACAGTGTGGTGTAGAAGTGGACCCCAAGATGCAGACAAGCAGACAGAATGGCGGTGATTATAGGCTTTAATAAAACAGAAACTCACAACATGCAGGTGTGAAACAAGGGCAGGCTTGGCATGACATGCCGCAGGCATGGAAATTAATGGGATGTTTCCGCAACGAATAAACAGAGCAGCAGAGTATAAGTGGGCAAGACAAAGGTGGAAACAGAGAAACTGATTGGCATGAAACAGGTGGACCTGATGATGCTGATTGCTTTGGCAGAGGCAGAGAGGGAAAACAAAACATGGCTGGAAAAAAAAAAAGAAGTCCAAGGACACAATCTAACCTAATAAACATAGCAATAACAGAACATAAAACAGAAAGCACTACGAACAGAATACAACAATCACAAGAAACCAAACCCTAGAAAACAACTAAAGTACCACCTGGAAAACAACAGAAGCAGGATCCAAAACTCACCTGTGAGAACAAAATAAGAGAAAAACCCCAAACCAAAAACCCCTAAATCACGACACAACCAGTATCTTTACATGAAAGCAATAATACATTCTGGGAAAGTGATGCAACTGGTTAGTTTCCAGAATGCATGATGTGTCAGTGACATCTTTGTTTTTCTTCTAGAAATAAAAGCTTTACAATGACAGAAGTCCTTCAGGTATCTGACATTGCAGGACTGCAAACTAGAGATGGAATTAGAATCCAAATGGTTTCTATGAAACTGAGATGATAATAATAATAACCAACGATAAACAGCTGCACCAGCAAATAGTATTTTTTGTCATTGTCAGAACAGAAAGAACACAAGTATTTGACTGCAGCTGCTATCTGATTGTGTAACAGTATTTTCACTTCTCTCATGCATCCTATGTGAATGCTTTGAGTGGTGTCTCCTCAGAACAGATGTGGTGTGTTCTGACAGCTCCCATACCATAGCGCAAGTTTTGTGACCATATTATCTGTGCACACTGGCATTGGCAGAAATAGTTCAAGCCAGAGGGTGACACCAAACACAAATCAGATAAAGAAAATGACAGTACAGATCATGAGCAGAAGAAAAAAACAACTAACCTTGTTTTAAAGAAATACAGTACGAAGATATCCGCTCTTTTCCTTGTGTGAATAATGTATCTCTTAGACAACAAGAATACAAAAACCTGGACTAATATTCTGGTGAGAATTTATACTTTCTTTTTAGTTCTTTTCTTCTCCTCCTCTACGTAGACGGTGTATAAACAGCGCATCCCTGCCTCCAAAGTGGCTGCAGTGAAAACACTATATCTCTGCCCTAGGGTTGTTAAAATAACCTAAAAGAAGCATGAATATCGCCTGCTTTTCGACAAGATTCCCGTAACTGTGGTGAATTGCAGTTAAAGTGGGATCACAGCAAAGTGCTTTTAAATCTCTGGGTATGGTGCCAGTCTGTTAGGTGTCAAAGCTACTGCCTCATAGGTAACATTTCTCCCGACTTTCTCCTCCCCACTGGACAAACCATCATACAAATCTTTGTCATTTGTGCACACAATCAGGCTGGTGACTTATTTATCAAACTTTAAGAATTCAAAGTTCAGTCTTACATAATGTGATAACCTTTTACTTTTAAGACTGGAACTCGGAAATGTCTCTAACCTGTCTAACCTTTCTCCAATACAAATACTCAGTGGTTGTTTTTATCCTATTGCCTATCTGATTAAATAACTGGTGCTTCGTACATTAATGGCTATGGCTCTGATTAAGTCTCAAGATACATTACACAGCAGGTTCTTTTTTTCTTGTTTACAAAAAATCAAGTGGGGCACAAAATCTGAATAGGGCAAACATAAGTGAGCTGATTTATGTCAGATTTTTGTACATTAGCTACTTAGGGCCCTTCAAAGTTGCTTTTGAAGTTTTCTGGTAACAATTAATAATGTGCTCCTACAAAAGCCAGCTAAGACATGATTTGCCTGCTGTGTGTCATGGGTCTGCCTTGAGAACTCCTGAATGTGATAGATACAACAAGCTTTATTCCACCAAATTTTCAGGTTTGCAGCCACAGCCTGTTATTTCTCATTCTGCATAGGTAGAGAAGATGTATGAATTTAATTACAGGCGAGTGAGGTAAATATTTTATCACCCACCTTCCTTCTGTTATGTTGATATCATCCAAATGCAAATCCCCACAGTAAACAGATAGAAGAGCAGTATTTCAAACCTGCTTAACATTCCAATGATAAGCAGACACCCTAAAGCACCACTACAGTTTAGTTGATCATTACTGAATTTGGGAGATAGGGGAGCCTATATAATTGATGCTAAACAGACGTTGGTTCAGGGATTATTAAACTATTGAAAATATTTAGCTCACCTGTTATACAGCTTTGACTTTTCACTCCCATGTTCTACTAAACCAGGCAGTTTTTCTCATGTATTTAAAATAGAGCAAATGAGTATCACATTGTGTTGGGAAAGAAAGGCTAATTCAACATGAACGTAAACATGTACAATATTTTCTGTTTATAATACAGCAAAACTGGCTGAAAGGCTGCAACCATATATTTCAAAATAATGCAAAATAGATTTTTGCGTAAATTTACAGGTTTGTCTTATGACCAAACCCCAGGAGAAAGCCAGCAAATACTTTACTGGTATTAAAGTTTTTATGAAAGGGCCAACTATATGGATTAAGAAACAATAGTAGAGTAACACATTGTGTCTAAACCAAAAGGGTCAGACGTCTTTTAATTTAAATGCATAATGATCCCCAGCAAGTCCGATGATATATTTGGATATTAATGTAAGCTAGTCCAAACCAAACTGAAAATGGGAACAAAAACGTATTATTTTCCTGATTATTCCATACCCATACCATGAAACCTGAATATAGACTTGGACCGTGCATAGTAATGCATATCCCAGTAGGTTTGGTAAGAAATGCTCACAATATCTGTATATAAAAGTGGTGTCATGATAAATTCATCTCACTTGCAAAAATGTAACACAAATAAATGTGAAGGGGAATCAGGCAATATTAAGAAATATTTATTTTGCTATTTTTTTTTGTTTTTATTAAATAGAGTAACGGCTTCACTAATAACAGTATCTTAATGTAGAATATTTCAATCCACATTTGACTAGTCCATATGTTGTGGTTTTATTCGTGTGAAGATGAAGTGAAGGTTTCATAAATAGCCCCACCTCTCAACCAAGACTGCCAAAGGAAGGCACAAATTGAGACTGATGTTGAAGAGCAGATTCAGTTAAACTCCTGTTTCTGCAACAGTGAAGCAGTAAACCTCCCGGAAGGCATAACACTATCTGTTTAAATGTTAGTTAAACAGACACGCACAGCCCAATAATGGTGTGGGTCAGCCTGAGCTTCCCTGCCGAGATGCGCATCCATGTATCCTGTAGCTGATCATTAAGGAACATACAAGGCAAATGACCAGACCCTTTTTCCAGTCTTCAAAGCATTTCCCCCTTCATTTTAAAGTTTTAAACCCCGGGTTTTCTTTTTTTTTTTAATTTTTTTTCCCAAATTTTTTTCACCCAAAAAAATTAAATTTTGGTTTTAAATGGGAAAAAATTTCCCCCTGGTTTGCCCCCTGGACAGGGGTTTTTTAAATTTCCAAATTGTGGGGTTTAAAAAAAACAAATCTGAAATTTCTGTTATGGTAAAATTATCTGGGGGTTCCCCCAAACCCCAAAAGACAAAATTTTGCCATTGCCACCTACCCGGGTTTCATCCTATAAAATCATTTAGAAACAAAATATTTCGGGGTTTTTAAAAAAGCATGGCAACAGGGTTTTTTTAACCCCCTTTCCTTGGGTGTTTTTGACCCCAACTAAATCTGAGTTTCCCCTTTTTTCATGAATATAGGGAAAGTTTTTAAATTTTTTGCACTGAGATGCTACTGTATTTTTTCCCACTCATGATTCTCTTCACTCCTGACACCAACAGGCCTTAACAGAAGCTATATCAGATAGGGGCCCATGGACTAAAGTAAAAGGGTTTAAAATTTTTAACTTTTTCCCCAACAACCACCTACTGTAACTTTCCTGTTTGTTTCCAAAAAAATTAAAAAAAAGACAAAACTCAGCTATACCTCAGTGATGCTAAATTTAGTTTTTCTAGTCTCGTTTTTTGTAAAGCTTTAACCTGCCAAGTACGATTTCTCTATAAAAAGTATAAGTGTCAAATTTTGAAATAGTTCTTTCAACATTCCTGCCTAATCATTATTTATTAGGAGCTGAGGTGACACCATCACACCATGCACGTTAAAGAACAGCCAGGCCTTACGAATTTAAAACAAAGATAAAACAGCTTGATTCCACGTTTTTTTAACTCTCTTGGGCCCTCTTTAAATTTCCCGCCCGGCAACATTTCCAAAAACCCAAAATGTTTTTATGCCCAGACAAAGGGCTGGGAAAATTAAAAAAAGATAAAACAGAGCAATATTGCTATAATAAGCTTAGCCTTCCTGTTATCTCCTGAAGTCTCCTCCTCCCTTTTTTTTAAATAGCTTTCCCCACATTTTGTGCTTAGTTTGACATCTTTACAAACACCTTAAAAATAAATAAATACCTTAAAAAAGGTATGGACAAAATTCCAGTGGTTAATAGAAAACTTCTGCTATCATCTCTCTACGGGAGTGTAAAAGTCAATAAGCCACAGCATTAGGCAACAATTTCTCTCCTTATATGTAAAATTTTTAAAAATCCTTTTCCCGCGTGACCGTTCATTAAATTAAATTTACCCGCAAGAAAATTAAAGTGCATGGGCAAGAGAAGGGTTTAAAAGAAATCCCAAATAAAAAAGTTATTTTTAATAAAAAAAAAAATTTATTTTGATATGATTTTTTTTTAGATTTTTAAAAGGTTTTTTTTTCCCAACCCTTTTGAGTCCCCAGGATGCTGAGATCTCCACATCCCATATGCTCCATGGCTGATAAAGTTTGAAAACAAAACAAGCAACAAAAAAACTAAGAAATGGGGGGGAAAAAAAAAAAAAGTTTTCTTTTAATTCCAGTCAGCTTTCCTTTTGCGTCCAAACCTGCTGGTTCAAATTTCCTCCCCACTTAAAATTTAAATTTTTAAAACTCAACACAACCTTACTACTCCCAAAATTTTCCGAATTTTCCCCGGGGGGTTTTAAATCCGCTTGTGTGTATGTATAGTTTCCCCCCCCCCACCCCCCCCCCCCCCCCCGGGGGCTTTAAAGCTCCCAAACCCATTTTTGGGCAGGAAACTGATTTTTTTTTGTGTGGTCGTTTTTCCCTTAAAATTTTAAAAAATGTTTTTAGCTCCCCAAATTTACCCTCATGCCCCCAGCACAACGGTAAAACCCCCGAAATAGGTGTTTTTGGTTTAAGGGGGAAAAAGAGGCCATTTTTCTGTGTCATCAGTGCCTTTTGGGGGAAGGAAAAAACTGAAAAAAAGGAAACCGAAAATCTTTATTTCCCCCTTTTTTTAAAAGGAAAAATCTACTGCCAAATTTACCAAAAAAAAAACTTTTTTTTGAAATGGGGAAACCCCAAACCAGCTTTGGGGCGGGAAAGGGATGTAAAATTTAAAAGTGGGGGCCGGTCAGAACCCTTTTTCAAAATCGAGAACCCAAATTTTACCCCATATATTCCCCGCGTCCCCCTCCTCTCCAAATCCCAGGCAGAAAAACCCTTTAAACAACCGGGGGGTTAAACCGGGCCGCAGGGAGGGGGAGATTTTTAATCCCGGGGTAAAAATCAATTAAACATTTTAAAATCCTTTTTCTTGAACGGTTTTTTTTACGTATTGGACATAAAAAAACCCCATCTAGAAAGGCTTTTTATCAGGGCTTTTATGAAGGTTTTTTCCCCTGTTTTTTTTTAACGAGCTCTAAAACTCTCGCTGTCCCCTCCCCTGTGCAAATTTTAAAAACTAGCCCCCATTTTTTTTTGCTAACTTTCCCACTTTCCTGCTGGGGGGGGGGCGAAGTTTTGGGGGATGAATGCGATGGAAAATTCCTCAAAATCACATCTAAAACTGTCTTGGTTCCCCTTCCGACTGGAGTCACATTCCAAAAAAATTAAAAAAATTCGAGTCGGATTCAGGGAAAACCCCTAAAGAATTTGGGTTTAAATGTGGGCTTGGAAAAATCCCGATTTTGGCCCCCGATCTGAGGGATTCCCACTTGCTTTTTTAAACCCGCCTGGGCCTTGAATCACTTGCCCCCCAAAAAAATCTGATTTGGGGCCACCAAATTTTTTCCCGCAGTTGGGAAAAAGGGGCCTAAGGATCTCCCGGCCCAGAAGGTTTTGGCTGGCCCAGCGGCAGCCACCCTGTGAGCAAACCCCCCCCAGGCTGTGGGGTTATAAGGACTGCAAAACGATCATTTAACCCTCTGAAAGGTCAAACCCCAAATTAAATAATCAAGCCCTTCCCGTTAAAATTGCCCCCTAGAGTTTTGGGGTTTTTTTCGGGGAAAAATTTTCCAAAGTTTTAGAGTGTTTTTTGCCCCTCAATTTAAACCCCTTTTTCCGTGTTACCAGGCTGAAGAAAATCCCCCCTTTTCCCCCAAATACCTCTGAAAGGGCTTCTCGCTGGCTGAAAGCTTTTCCCAAAAAAAACCCCCAACAACTGTTATCCTCTAAAGGTTCCTGAACTCCGATTCTCCCTGCCTGCCCGCTCTCCACCAACAGCTAACAGAGCGTGGAGCGGCCTCAAATCTGGCCTCAAACCCGAACATCCTTCCAGTTTCCCTCCAAGTAAATCATCCCCGGCATAAATCTTTGAAATCTCTTATTACCTGGTGCTGTGTGAGTGATTTTGCATGTGAGTCAGGAAATTATCCCAGAACAAGACAAAACGTCTAGCATGTATTCTTTCTCTTTCAACATTAAAATGTCTCTGAAGAAGCTGATGCTCACAGCAGAGAGCTTTCATTCGTGCAGACTGTCTAGTGACAGTAAGCTTCCGTAGCAAGTTTAAACTCAAAGTATTCTGCTAAATCTAAAAAACACATGCACTGATCCAGTGTTGGATTTACAATGTACAATGTATATTTCATTTACCTGCACAGTTTTTGGCTCAAAGTTTAAACTTTAAAAATTTTAATTTGTGAATATTATGGCCTGCAACAACACAAGACTATGGAGTTTTGGTCAGTGGATGGATCAGTGCCTTAAGCCCGATTTGATCCAAGAATGACCTTAGTATCACTTCACTACCAACATTGGATCTTTATTAATATAGATATATTACATATACATATTTAAATGAACCGTTAAATACCTAGCAGCTACTTTATAAATCAAAGTGGTAAATGTTTCCTTGACAAATTTCTTGTTTTAGGCTTTAGATGATAATGATAATAAATAAAAAAAATCACGATAAAAAAGTCCATAAGTCAAATTTAAGGCAAATATCGTGAAAATGATTAAAATTCAACAGCTTAAAATAATCAGATTGTTTTTATAGAGTGGGGTAAGGAGTCTCGGATGTCAGATACACATCAAAATTAGAGCCTTAGTGGCAAATTGATTTAATTCCTCACTAAGGACAGTGTAATTTATTATTTAATCTGGCTGCTCACTGTAGACTGATCAATATGGATCAAAATCATTTTTACAAGGCGTTTAGGGGAAAAATGATTCACTTGAAATGTGATGAACACTGCTACTACATTAGATGTCCCTCATTTCTCACATAAAATTCACATTCAGCAGTAAAGTGTGGACCGATTTACAGAGAATGATGACTTCATACAGAGAAAGTGGAAAATCATAACCTAAAATCTGGTTAAAAACTGTAATTAATCACAGCTGCCCCACACATTAGGACTACCAGCTTGGGAGAGAACTGCTGGAAAGTTTGGTCTTTCAGCTACTGTCACACAGAACTGCAGTGAAAGTCATGACGAGGTAATATTGTAAAAAAAAAAATTTCTCACTCGAGTTCAGAACTTTGACAGTGACACGTTCAGGAGAAGTCGGTGTGAGTCATTGCTTATACTTTGGAGAATACCAGATATTAAATTCTGCAAGACAAAAATAAAAAGCATAGGCATTCAGGCATTACCTCTAGACTAAAAATACTACTGTCAGATCACATCTGCCATGGTAGTTTTAAAAGTCCTATAACTTTGCTTTTGTAACCAGGGGCGATTTTTCAGATGGCCTTCGGCCTCGGGGTGGTTAGAGAAGTCCTTTCTTACCCTGAAAGATGTTTTAATTGCTTATTTTTATATCTAGTTAAGGGTAGTGGGGTCACTGCTGTGGCTTGTCCAGTGCCAGCAAACATTGCGTTACACCTCGGTTGCATAATAATACTGAAGTTGTTGTGTGATTCACTTACATATCATTTATAACTATCCATACATCCATTTATTTACATCAAATATAATCAGATCAATGTTTCTTAGTTCTTAATGCTTCTAAGGGGTTACATAGTAGAATGCTTTTTTTAAGGATTTGGCTTCGCTGCAGAAGCAGGAGGGGATTCACTGAGGGCACGATTCATGCAAGAACTAAACTATATTTACAATGTAGCTAGCGATGCACCAATCAAACAGGCAGTGATAATAAATTTTCCCTGGATAGACTTCTAGCCAAGATCAACAGGTTAAACACTGAAACTTTTGATTTTCTTCTAATAATAAATGCAGCAAAACCAAAAACTTGTATTTCTTTTAGTTTTTCATGTCAACTACAGCTGACAGCATTTGCCTTAATGCACTCTTGATTTAAATTTTGATTTGGAGTTGGACATCAAGAGCAAGGCAGCAAATTTTCATGGTCACTACATTCAATTTCTGAATTAAAACATAATTTACACATATGAGTTTGTATGTGGACAAGGAACAGAGTTAAATTTCTACAAAAAAAAACTGTCAGTGAACTGTCAGTGATGCGCATCAGCAGCAAACGGCATAAACAGCAGAAGAACAACCTGAAAAGCAATACGCCATTAGAAAACACATCTTAGATGGGGCTCATCTATGCTTCAGCCCAACTGCTGTTTGGGAGCAACCTTAGCACAGCACATTGCAATTTCTATTATTATTATATCTGTACTATTGTTGTAGACATTGGGCTTTAGCCCCATGGTTTGAATTGTGTATCTTGCCATTGTTGGTTTAACTACCATAATACCAATTACTTACTTTCAAATGCTGGAATTTAAGAAAATAAAAACAGATATGGTCTATAACCGGGGTGTCAACCTCATTTTAGCTAATGGGCCGCATGGAGGGAAATCTATTCCCAAGTGGGCAGGGACAGGTAAAACCATAGCAAAATAACTTGAAAATAACAACTTCAGGTTGTTTTCTTTCCTTCCCTTTGATCCAAAATAGTTCAAGCACATTCTGAAAATGTACACATCACAAATAATCCTCTTGACAAAACACATCAAATTCTGAGAAAAAAACTGGTGCAATTTCAAGAACACAATGCCTCAGTGAATGAAACTTAGACTTTGTCTGAGAGTATCTACAAAGCCGTTGAATTGTAAGTTACAGCCAATCTGGGACTGAACAAAATACAACATACATAATAAATAAATAAAACAACTCTTCTAGGTATTAAATACCTTTTTTGTAATTTCCAAAAATTATCCTGTGATGACTCAACAAACCATACAAACTGACGTAGAAACTATTCAAAAAGGCTGAGTTACTCCCTGCCTTGTAGGCTACACTATTGATAGAAAAATAAAAGCTGTGCAATGCATGAACAATTTCAACGAACCAAACTTATAAACTGAAGTGAAAGACAGTATTGCAGTAAATCACACTGTTCACTTTCTTTAAATTTCCACAGAAGACAATCATTTTCACAGAACTATATCAGGGTGCAGTGTGTCATCAGGGACGTGCACAGATAGACACAAGGTGGTGCTTGAGCACCTGCCCTTTTATCCTATGGACAAAATAGTGCCCTCCTGAAACCTTTTTTTTTGTTATTACAGTGTATAGTGTGGGGCCCAAGGTAAAATTTCTGAATTTAAAGGCCTATAATACCAGTGCCCCACCTTTGAAATTTTGACTGACAACTTCACTTGCCACCATTTTATCTAAACAGAACAGGCCAATGAATGGCATACCTTTACGCGCTATGTCTTCTATGGCCGCCACCAGGCGCCAGGAGAATGTCTACGATTTAACTCTTAGATTAAATTAGAAGAAATAAGTAAATTAAAATCTATCTCATAGATGTATGTATGACATTTGCTATAATGGTCCCTGATGACTTCTGTTTGACTCATGTTTTTTTTTTATTTGCAAATACGGCCAAATGAGCTGGTTAACATTACAATTCATACACTACTAAAATACCTTTAATAAAGTTCAGTAAATGTGGGCCATGTAGGCTAAGTTGTATTTTCAACTTCTGTGTGCGTAAAAATTATGATGTGATCAGAGTATTTTAATTTCTAAATATCAGACATCTTATCAGTTCTCAGGACTTGTAATCTCATTAATTTTTATTCTTTAAGAATAATTTCTGTCATATCTTACACTGGCTACATGCAGAAGTATAGATGATTCTTCTTATGACCATATTCTCTGCTGTTGATTTCAGTTTGATTATAAAGATTCTATAACTCATTTTCTGGGTATAGTTGATTTACACCCCAGTGGGCCCACCACCTGCAGGGGGAACCGTGAGGGACCGGTGCAAAGAGGATTGGGTGGCGGACGAAGGTGGAGACCTCAGCGGCCCGATCCCCGGATGCTTAGGCTGGCTCTAGGGACGTGGAATGTTACCTCGCTGGGGGGGAAGGAGCATGAGCTTGTGCGGGAGGTCGAGAGATATCGACTAGAAATAGTCGGGCTCGCCTCCACGCACAGCGTGGGCTCTGGAACCCATCTCCTTGAGAGGGGCTGGACTCTCTTCTACTCTCGAGTGGCCCACGGGGAGAGGCGGCGGGCTGGGGTGGGTTTGCTTGTTGCTCCCCAGCTCAGCTGTCTCGTGTTGGGGTTTACCCCGGTGGATGAGAGGGTCGCATCCCTGCGCCTTCGGGTTGGGGATAGGTCTCTGACTGTCGTTTCGGCCTACGGGCCGAGCGGTAGTGCGGAGTACCCGGCCTTCTTGGTGTCCCTGTCGAGGGACAACGCCCACGAGGGAAACGACAGTGACACTTGGAGAGGCGTGATCGGGAGGAATGGCCTCCCTGATCTTAATCCGAGTGGTCTTTTGTTATTTGACTTTTGTGTTAGTCATGGATTGTCCATAATGAACACCATGTTCAAGCATAAGGGTGTCCATCAGTGCACTTGGCACCTGGACACCCTAGGCAGGAGTTTAATGATCGACTTTGTTGTTGTTTCATCAGACCTTCGGCCGCATGTTTTGGACACTCGGGTGAAGAGAGGGGCTGAGCTGTCCACTGATCACCACCTGGTGGTTAGTTGGATCCGCTGGAGGAGGAGAAAGCCGGACAGACTTGGCTGGCCCAAGCGCATAGTGAGGGTCTGCTGGGAACGCCTGGCGGAGCCCTCGGCCAGGGATGTATTCAACTCCCACCTCCGGGAGAGCTTTGACCAGATTCCGGGGGATGTTGTAGACATAGAGTCCGAGTGGACCATGTTCTCTGCATCTACTGTCAATGCTGCTGCCCGTAGCTGCGGCCGTAAGGTCTGCAGTGCCTGTCGCGGCGGCAATCCCAGAACCCGGTGGTGGACACCGGCAGTAAGGGATGCTGTAAAGCTGAAGAAGGAGTCCTATCGGCTGTGGTTGGCTTGTGGGACTCCTGAGGCGGCTGACGGGTACCGTGAGGCCAAGCGTGCTGCGGCCCGGGCTGTGGCAGAGCCAAAAAACTCGGGCCCTGGGAGGAGTTCGGTGAGGCCATGGAGAAGGACTACCGGGTCAGCCTCAAGCGATTCTGGCAAACCATCCGGCACCTCAGGGGGGGGAAGCAGTGCTTTGCCAACACTGTTTTATAGTGGGGGTGTGGAGGCTGCTTGACCTCGACTGGGGACATTACCGGCGGTGGAAGGAGTACTTCTAGGATCTCCTCAATCCTGCCATCACGTATTCCCTGGTGGAAACAGAGGCTGGGGACTCGGGGTTGGACTCTTTCATCACCCAGGTGAAGTCACCGAGGTGGTTAAAAAGCTCCGCGGTGGCAAGGCTTCGGGGGTTGATAGATCTGCCCTGAGTACCCAAATCTCTGGATGTTGTGGGGGCCGCCTCTTCAACATTGCATGGCGGTCGGGGACAGTGCCTCTGGACTGGCAGACAGGGGTGGTGGTCCCCCTTCATATGAAGAGGGACCGGAGGGTGTGTTCCAACTACAGGGGGATCACACTCCTCAGCCTCCCTGGTAAGGCCTACGCCATGGTATTGGAGAGGAGAGTCCGGCCGATAGTCGAACCTTGGCTTCAGGAGGAGCAGTGTGGTTTTTGTCCCGGCCGTGGAACACTGGACCAGCTCTATACCCTCTACAGGGTACTCGAGGGTTCATGGGAGTTTGCCCAACCGGTCCACATGTGTTTTGTGGACCTGGAGAAAGCATTCGACTGTGTCCCTCGTGATGCCCTGTGGGGGGTGCTCCAGGAGTATGGAATCGGGGGCCCTTTTGTTAGGGGCCAACCGGTCCCTGTACGAGCGGAGCAGAAGTTTGGTCCGCATTGCCGGCACTAAGTCGGAGGGGGGGTCTGGTTTGGGGACCAGTGGATTTTGTCTCTTCTTTTTGCAGATGACGTGGTCCTGCTGGCCCCCTCTAGCCAAGACCTACACTGTGCGCTGGGGCGGTTCGCAGCCGAGTGTGAAGCGGCTGGGATGAAGATCAGCTCC
Organism: Crenichthys baileyi; assembly: GCA_036173005.1. NCBI lineage: Eukaryota > Metazoa > Chordata > Actinopteri > Cyprinodontiformes > Goodeidae > Crenichthys > Crenichthys baileyi. Next base: position 101,540 of record JAHHUM010002894.1, read on the forward strand.
TCCAAGTCAGAGGCCATGCTACTCAACCGGAAAAGGGTGGCTTGTCCTCTTCAGGTTGGAGGGGAGTTCCTGCCTCAAGTGGAGGAGTTCAAGTATCTCGGGGTCTTTTTTCACGAGTGAGGGAAGAATGGAGCGGGAGATCGACAGACGGGTCGGTGCGGCTGCCGGCAGTAATGGGGGCGCTGTGCCGGTCCGTTGTGGTGAAGAGAGAGCTGAGCCGAAAAGCGAAGCTCTCCGATTTACCGTCGGTCTACGTTCCTACCCTCACCTAATGGCCATGAACTTTGGGCCATGACCGAAAAAACGAGATCCCGGGTACAAGCGGCTGAAATGAGCTTCCTCTGTAGGGTGGCCGGCACTCTTTAGAGATAGGGTGAGGAGCTCGGCCATTCGGGAGGGGCTCGGAGTAGAGCCGCTGCTCGTCCACATCGAGAGGAGCCAGTTGAGGTGGCTCGGCATCTATAACCCGGATGCCTCCTGGAACGCCTTCCTTCGGGAGGTGTTCCAGCACGTCCCACCGGGAGGAGGCCCAGGGGATGGCCCAGGGACACGCTGGAGGGACTATGTCTCTCGTGCTGGCCTGGAACGCCTTGGGCTCCCCCCGGAGGAGCTGGAGGAGGTGTCTGGGGAGAGGGACGTCTGGGTGTCTCTGCTGAGTCTGCTGCCCCCGCGACCCGGTTCCGGATAAGCAGAAGACGACGAGTACGAGAGTACGAGTTGATTTACACTGTAGAATGGTCACTGGTTACTCACAATTTCTGAAGATAACTCATTTAGTGTGACCTACCTGGTAAATTTGGCAGTGTAACCTGCTTTGCTACAACATAAGGTTATTTGGTGCAGAAGACATTTTGTGATAAAAGTACAGAATGATATAGTCAAGACAAACACGTTGTGCTCAGTGTGTAAAAAGAAAAAAAATGAAGGATAATGTAAGTTTCAGATTTGACTCAGGACGTTTAGGTTAAAGGCTGGTTGTGAATCAGTAATCTAACTTTAAATCAATCTATGATAATTTTGTTGGCTTATTAATCTCAAGAATTTTGTAAAATGCATTCTTGTTTTGAGTTTTTTTTCCTGGGTGGTCATTTCCCTACATCCCACAGGACAGTTTGTTTTGTGGGTGCTTAGTAATACATATAATTTATGTTCATGCTGTGCCTGTAATATATCTCACACTACAAAGGCAACCGACAGCTCCATGTGCCGCACAAGGTGCCCTTTTTTTCTACTTGCGCACCTGCCCCCCAAAATGTCTGTGCACGCCACTGTGTGTCATGCAACATTTGAACTGGGGTTACCCACTGTTTATTTTACTCCTGAAACCTGGCATCTTTTAGCTTTCACAAGTGCATCAATATCAGGTGTCATATCCTGAGTGGTAGCCAATTTCAGGGTTATTCAAATGGTTGTGTGTGGGTCTTGAGCACAGCTTTGTTTTATTGATGCTCATTACAGAGACAACTTGCTCACAGGGATATGTGGTTCCAAACATGCACAACAGGGTTGCAGCAAAGGCTATCAAGTCTGGGTAACCTGGCAAGAGATATTAATAAAATGTGTCCAAGTCAGCTGCAGAAAATTTGCCCTGAGTCACACTGCAAGTGTATTATTTCAAGCTGGATGTTGACTGGCATATCAGAGACATTCACGGTGAATGGCAAGCAAAAAACTTTGAAGTCTTTCTCCAGTTCACCAAAAATCTGAAAGCGTTGCTCAAACTCCCGCAATAGTCCTGTTATTTTGTCTTTGAACTATTACATGTCTGCAACATGTTGGGTTGCGCACACACCTTTCAGACAAGGAAAGTGAGCTGCATCACTAGCTGCGAGTAGCATCTCCCACAATGACAGCTTCAGCTTGAACGCACATACACTGTCAAAATACTGCATGATAACTATTTTGCACCCTTGCAGCATTTTCTTCAAGTTATTCAGGTGCTCTGTAACATCCACCATAAATGCAAGGTCCTGCATCCATTCTGTGGACTGAAATTGTAACACTGGTTTGCCCTTTTCTGCCATGAACTGTTCATATTCCTTGCGAAGATCAAAGAAACGCCTCAGCACAGCACCTCGGCTTAACCATCTTACCCCGGTGTGGGACTGCAGCCCATAGTGGTAGTCTTTCTCTCTGAGAAGGCTGTCAAACTGACGGTGATTAAGGCCTCTGGATCGGAGGAAATTAACAGTTTGACCACCTCCATGAGGTTATCCATCTTTAATGCCTTGCAACACAAAGCCTCCTGATGCAAAATACAGTGGAAATTCCAAAAGTCTCATCCTCCATTTGCAGTCTGCACTTTTTCTCTGAACTTTGTCACAACACCTGCTTTTCTCCCGATCATTGAGGGCGCACCATCTGTAGCCAGGCTGACAGTGTGGGACCAGTCCACTCCGAGTCTGTCCAGCGCGCTGACGAGTGCGTTGAAAATATCAGCTGCTGTTGTGGTGTCCGTTATTGGCACCAACTCCATGAACTCCTCGGTGATGGTCAAAGTGCCATCAACTGAATATGGCCAGTTGCGCAACATCAGTAATGTCAGTGCTTTCATAAATTGCAAAAGAAAACGCAATGAATGATTTTACTTTGCGCTTCAACTGACTGACTTTTCAGGGCACACAATCTCCGCAGCCTTCAGCCTGCATTTTTTCACAAAATTCATTCACCTTCTCTCTTCTCCTTGAAAATTGTTGTATTTGTTTGCATGAAGAGTGGCGATGAAGGGTATATTCTCTCAGCACTGAAACATGATGTGAAGACACCAAACACACAGCTTTTCTATTCACTTCCGTGAATAAATAGGAGGATGACCATTTTTCCTGGAACACTCTGCGTCCACTTTTCTCTTTTTTGACCGAGATATCTTGGGGCATTGAGGGTGCCAAAGTACAATATGTCCAAAGTAGAAGACATAAAAAGGCAGGCACAACACAAGGTAGCTCCAGATTAGCTGTACTTGCTTAGCATGCTTGATCAGCCCTGGTATAAACAGTTTGTTTGCTTAACAAAATTGCTATTGTGACATCCAGTGGACACATTTAGAACAGCAGTTTGATTCATGGAAAAATTACAGCTCATTTTTATACTTTGCAAAATCAAAATCATCTCGCAGGCCAGATTAAACCCATTCTCGGGCCTGATCAGGTCTGCGGGCTGGATCCAGCCCGTCATTAAAGCAGGAAAAAAAAAAAAACTTAATGCAGAAAGATAAACTTTAGGCCATATATAGATAACAGAATTAGCTGTTAAGTATGAGACATCGCTTCAGGGCTCATTATGTAAGGATTTATAATAATTGATTATACATGTTTATCAAAAATTACAATTAAAAATCATAATTCAGAAGTAATAAATTCTAACCAATATCATTTCTTACAAATAGATATCAGAGATACACTCTGGTGTTGTGATTATTGAGCTCACAGCACTTAACAATCAACAATTAGTTAATTGTCAATAATAAATGAGAATTATTAACCAAAACCACACAAAATGTCACTGTGTTATCAACCGTTTTACCGAATGATGTGGAACACTAACCTTAGTTGACAGATAATTGCTCCTACATAGAATAAACACAAATGCTGTCTCTTTATCTATGTAAAAATGTATTAAACCAACTTACAATTAACTATTCTGGTCCAACACCTAATTAAGCATGCACTATTCTACGAAAGGGGTACATTAATAACCAAATAACCAAAAATTGAAGTGTAGATCAAGATCAAGCCAGCAGTTTATGGACAAAAGTGGGAATATAACAACGATTTGGATTGACTTGAAAAATAAAACAAAATTAATAAACGGTTAAGCTTCCTTTGATCCGGTGAGTCTCGATAGCAGCCGTCAGCTGACAGACCAGTAGGACCAGGTCACTTAGACCATACAGCATGGAGCGGCTTGGTTCTGAGCCCACAGATACAGCTGTTGGCGAACTGTTTTGAGACAAAGGGGTAATAAACTTCCAAGTGGGAACCAGTGTGAGAACAAAGGCAATAAACCGCTCAGACACTGGGATAAGTTAGGCGTTGTGACACGACTCGTGCCCGCTCAAAACAATCAACTTCTCCTCCGTCGTCCAAACAGCGAAAATATGATGAACCTTTGGCAGTCAACTGAAACAAATAAGGACAAAATTCGCCTCCTTGGAAAAAATCCTCTGTGGGGTTTCACTTTCACCTGTGTAGCGAACGTTCTTCGATCAGGATATAAATCTTTTGATCTTCTTATATCAGCAAGATTTTCAGCTTTGTCAAGCTCTTCAGGAATTGGCCATTGGTTATTTCTCCAGATTGCCTCCTCAAGTTGTGTCGCAGGACACTACGGCTGGAAATGGGAGCTAGCGTTAGCTTCAGCTAGTATTTATCACCTCTGGTGTTGACGTCAAAGCTGCATGCCTTGCTGGGAGGCATAGTAACAGTTCATTTCCTGTCAAAATGGACGATCGCCCAACAAATAGCATGTTTTGGCTTTGGGTAGGAAAAGGCAAGTAAAGCTGTAATGATATGCCCTGAGGTCAAAACAATGACCAGTTACTATGTGTTAGATGCTAAATTGCCCGTTCCCATGCAGTGTGGCTTGACATGTAACTACAGATCTGCTGACACATTCACACTTTCATTGTGCAAACTGCCTGTACTTCATTTAATAGTAGAACTAGTTTACGCTTAAGCCAGGGCAAAGTCACAGTGCTTTTAAAAAGTATTTTTCACAATTTGTCCCAAACTTTCTTTTTTTTTATTGGGGTTCGATTTCATAGATCAGTACGCAGTATTTTTTTTTTTTCACATAGAAGTATATACACTAATATTTAGCTCCACTGACTAAATACTTTGTAGAACCATCTTTTAGTACAATAACAGCTTAATGTCTTCTGGGGTATGTCTCTACCAGCTTTGCATATCTACTTACTGTAAGTTTTGCCCATTCTCCTTTTAAAATAGCTAAAGATCAGCCAAATGTAATGGAAAGAATCTGTGAGCATCAGTTTTCTTTTTATATCAGAACAATTCAATTGCAGCTATTGGTGTGAGTTCAGGGATTTTATCCTACTGGAAGGTGAACATTGATCCCACTTGCAGGTATTTACAGCCCCTAATATATTGTGACCAGATTTGTGAAATTAAATCCAGGGACATTTCCAGCTCTGAGATAAAAAGAATTAAACGTTATCAAGATATAATGAAAACACTGGTACAGTTACGGTTTAATTTATTTTAAAATATGTATTCATAATTAAACAATCAAAATCAAGCGTAATAGCAGGAAAGTGTCTATCCACACTGTTAGCATTTCCTAAGAGTAAAAGAATAAATAAAGTAATAGCAGTAGTAATGTCTGCCTTCTTTCCTCTCCTCCTTTTCATGTCTAACTCATTCTTTCTCTCATCCTAGCTTTCTCTTCTTTTTATCATCTCTATGTCTTTCTATTGTCCTCTCTCCTCTTCTATCAGTCTTTAACTATTATAAAATAGAAACATAATATAATGATAATACCCTCCAAAACATTAGAACATATAACATACAGAAAAAAGAGTTTTGTTTCAGATACCCTGATTTTTAGATGACGAACTAGGGTAATTCCATTATAAGCATAACAAAAATTAACATTTCTTTATTATTTCACTAGTTTCCTTAGCTAATGAAATGCCAAAACTGCTATACCTAACAAAGAAAGCAACTATTTTTACTTAGAGCTACAACAGAATACAACAAAAAAAATGCACATTTAACCAGGTGATTCTCTCCCTCCTCATCATTCTCAGTTCATGCAGTTCTTACCCCATTCAGTTTCCTTGTTACTGACTCCTTTATTTTTTGTGAGGAATTTTCATATGTCCAAACTGAGTAGACAATCACCCCTCAGCCTCAAGATCTGTGTTCACATATTGCAACAATAAATTGACAAAACAACTAATCACTAGCTCTGAAAATATAAACTAAAGGTCACCAATCAATTCTGAAACATCTTACTGTGGACGAACCCTTGTTGACACTTTAGCTCCACTTTCCTTATCCAGGCGGCGCTTAAAAAGTGATTTCTCTTTCTACCTCCCTCACTCAGCTACAGCTACTCCCTGCGCTCTTGTCTTGCATTTTGTTGTTCTGTTCTTTCATAAAAGCTTTGTTTATTTGCATCTGGGTCCTCAGCTTTAGTAAGGATCAGCCCAGTCCAAGGCATTAATTGCAGTGCGACCAGCTACCATAACAGCTGTTGTTGCGCGCAACATGATCACTTTCTACTCCCGGTTACCGTAAATACAGTCTACACGCAACATTTTTTTCTTCATTCACAAAACGCTACAATCGGGAACATTTCCGGGGATGTCTGGTCACCCTACCCTGATAGGTTTTCTTCCAGGTTTGCCCTTTACTTAGCTCCATTCATATTCCTGTATATTGTGAAAAGTTTTGCCCTTCCCACCAGAAGAACCGTATCCCCATAGCATGATGGTCCCAGCACTGTTTTGCATGTTGTGTTCAGACTGATATGCAGTGTTACTTATCCATCACACAAAGCATTTGCCACATCTAAGCAAAGCACCTTCATTCACGTTTGCAGTGTTCCCAACATGGATTATGGCAAAGAGTACTTTACAGTACAAACTGTAAACAGAACTTCTTATGGCTTTCCTTAAACAATGGCTTTATTTCTGCCACTCTTTCTCACCTAAGCTTTTGATCTTTGCAGCTCCCTTAGAGTTACCATGGATCTGTTAACTGCTTCTATGATAAATGCTCTTCTTGGCCAACCTGTCAGTTTAGGCCATGTTGTCACTGGTTTGCTGTTGTGCCATCCTCTTCCTATTTTCAGAGGATGGACTGTGTTCAGATGATTTGCTCTATGATACGTACAGACCTTGGGATATTGTTTTACAACCCAACTCTGCTTTAAACGTGACAAAGATTTTAGGTTAGATTTTAGATGTTAGTATAATATAGAATAAACAGATAGCTACTTTACATGCGTGCTGCTCACACTATCATAATTTTAGCTGTAAAACAGCATTATGTTAATATACGTGATGGGTGGCATACCTACAACATGATACTGCCACTGCCAAATTTGGATGTTTCTGACTTATTTTAGCCTACTGACTGGCAGTGCACAGCAGGTGGGAAAGGGGAGCATCCCATTACTCCATAGTTCTAATGGAATGATTAATTTAAACCTTGGTATACCGTAATAATGGTAATTCTACCGTCTACTGGAAGTCAATTTCAGCAACAATAAAACACAATCATGCAAAACACTGTTTAGAATTTGACAGGTATCAACATGTTATGGAAGGAAAAGAACATTTTAGCTACCAGTCAATCGGTTATGTTCCACTACTCCGCATAATAAAACATGGATTTTACTGTTGTGATGATTCACCAGCCACAGGGTTGACTTTATCGTGATCTAAAGCTGCCATTACTTATTTTATTCTACTGCTGTCAGTGGAACTATAGCTGACTTTTTGGGTGCTTTGTTCCATTTTTTAGTTTAAAGCAGAAGTTTAGCAGATCTGAGGCAGTCTGGTCCTTCTGAAGTTTTTTTTTGACATTCCGCTGCTGTGACAGTCTGGACGACCTTCTCTGAGCCTTACAAATCTTCTGTTTTTTTAAATGTTATATTTAGAGCAAACTGTGGGCTCTTTGAAAATAAATATGCTCAACTCACGTTATTAGAGCCCTTTGTCATAGACTGTGCTTTTTATATAAGACTTGTCACTGCTGACCTTCTATGAGATGAAGAAACAAGACAGAGCTGGAAATAAGTGCAGCAATAAGAAAATGGAAAGCAACAAAGAAGCAAGACAATTTTTACTAAACACAAGCATGCAAGTATTGATGGCATAGAAGCACAGGGCTTCAAAGACTTATTTATAGGCTTCCCAAATTACAGACAGCAGACAAGTGAAAGCATTTAGCGCCATATCTGGAGATTTTCAGAAATAGAAACTGATGACGCAAGGGTTCGAGCAAATCCAAGAAAATCAAAGAACAAGTCCATGAAGGAGCTTTCTTTTCCTGGGCTGTTTATACATTTTTTCAGTGCCAGACTTTCTTGCTGAGTCTTGATAGAGAGCAAAACTCGAAATTATAGGTCTGTGTCACAGTCAACTTTTAAAAACAGAGATGCAGCAACTTCCAGTTCACCTTTTAGCAGGATGTCATCATAATGAGAGGCCACTGCCTGCAGGTGTAGACTGAAACACATCACCCTGGTCTGAAATCTTAATAATGCGTTGAACTGGTGGAGCGGGTGGGTGGGCGGTGTTTCCAACATGTTTACTCCTCATAAAAATGTCCACTGATGGCAAATAGGCTTTATGAAGGTTTCTTAATGAATGATTTGGATATAATCAGGACAACATCTCATACCTTGAGATCCTGTGATATCAAAGCACATCTTTATTTCAGGTAACCCTTCAGGTAGCTAACAGTTCAGTAACAGTTAGCTGTTATTATAGGCTCCATTATGAAATGAATGTAATGAATGAAAATGAATGTGAATGAGACACTAATATTGAAGTAAGAAAGGACACAGTTATTGAGTCTTGAGTCCATTTTTCAGCCAGCAGAGGAGCTGAATTGAACTGAACCAAAAACAATGACGTGCACTTTAGTTTTTGTTTTATTGAATTCTAAAAGTCGCTTTTTTCTGTTTTAATCATGCTGGTTTTAAACTGAAAGAAAATCAGCTGAATAATCAATGAACAGATATGCACAGACATGAAAAGGTCGTGCCGACAGCAATCTTCTGTGTGAAAGCTGTTACTGAGGGAAGACGGCTCAAAATTAAGTTAAGCAAAGCACAAAACTCAAAAAAGCTTCTAGTAAGAAAACTGTTTTTCTAAAACATTTCAGCTGTTTAGTTAAGCTGCTACGTACCTTCAAATTTCAGTAAATTTAAACCCCTTGAAACCAATGTTTTGGTGCAATTTTTGATGCAAATGTGTGTTCCTGACAAAGTCCTACCCTGTTGCAGTCAGAGTGCAACTGGAAGCTTTTATGAAGTCTCACACTGACAGCAACTGCTTTTATATTTCTTCTTGGTTGGACTATGGTAACGCCCTGTTTGCCATACTAGACAAAGCCTTAGACATCTGCAATTCATACAGAATGCTGCAGCCAGGTTATTGATGGGTTTAAACAACAGTGATCACATAACTCCTGTTTTCTAGTCATTACACTGGATTCCTGTTGAGTTTAGAATTCAGTTTAAAATATTAATCACCACATATAAAGCAGTGAATGCTCAGGCACCAGTTTATCTGTCCAATCTTCTCACTAAATATTCCATTTCTCCTTCTCGTCGTTCAAAAGATCAAAACTTGCTAGTTATTCTCAGCACAAGACTGATGGGTAAAGGTGATCAAACCTTTCAGTCTGTGGAGTTGCCCTCCTCCTCAGTTGCCTTGTGTTGATTTACTGGGTTATTTAGAAAAAAAACAGTTAGAGACCCTTTTTAAGTGTTATCCGTGAATGCATGCTCATGAGTGACATTAATATTTTCATAAAAATAAAAAGAAGTTTAAATATTTTAATTTCTTAACATGGTAGCATTTTTGTCAAAATGGTGTGTTGAAACACATGATAATGTGTTTAATAAATATATATATGTACACATGTGTATGTGAAAAAAAAAGCATCCTTGCAAAGGGGAATATAGCAGTAGTTAAATAATGTACCCTTTTTGCTGATTGTGTTGTTTCAGTGATTTTTTTTTATGCTAAAAATAATACACATTTAATTACCTTTATAACATGCCCCAGCCTTTGGTCTAGAGATCTTAGAGATCTACTGTGGCTGTGTGGATGTAAAAGCTCTTTAAGGTAAGGAGGTGCCAGACCATTTAGATATTTAAAAACGAAAGCAAAATCTTAAAAACAATTCAAAGCGAAACAGGCATTCAGTGGAGGGAATTAGAAATCGAGGCGATACCTTCATGCCATCTTGTCCCCTTTAGCTGACGGGCAGCGGAAGTTTGAACGAGCTGATGATGGTGAAGAGGAGACTGATAATTTCACTCTACAGGGAGTTGCAGTAGTACAGTCTAGAAGTAATAAAGCATGAATAATCTTTTCAAGGCTATCTAATCAAACTAATGTGCCTCAGATGATAAAAGCTAGACAGGACTACTGCACTAACCTGTTTATTGAATTTAAGATCTTAGTGAAGAATAACCGCCCCATTCCTAATAGACACACAGCCAGAAGAGTCCAGTGACCCAACAGCACTGCTGCATCCTGTCAGCAGGTCAGATTTGGCAAATAAAATGACCCCTGTCTTTTTGTCATTTAAATAAAGAAAGATCAGCTCCATCCGCTCTCACATCTATCAAACACATGAGCAGCCTCTCCGCTGACTGAGATCCTCTGGATTTCAATGGAAGATACACCTGAATGTCATCTGCATTAAAAATGGAATAACGCATTGTATTTCTGGAAAATGGACACCAGACCAGTCAGCTGGACTGAAACCTCCCATGAATATCATGAAGCTGCAGCTGCTCTTGTAGCTGAATAAAACATGCTTTCTTTAAAGGTTAGAAAGAAAGGGCAATTTGGAAATCGGCCTAAAGTTTGAGAAAACATTTGGATCAACATTGCTCTTCTTAAGAAGAGGTTTTTAAGAGGTTGGACCAACAACCAACAACGTTTTCTCTCAAATCAATTTTTTTTATTATTCTATTATTTATTTACCAGGTCATCCCTTGCCGGCACAGTGTTCAGGCGGGCGACCCGGAGGAACACTGGAAACCTCTGGAGCAGGAACACTCGAGAGCTTGGAGAGAAAGCCCAAAAGAAGTTCAAGAGCAGGAGGCGGCACGTCTTCGAACCCCTCAGGAACAGGATCTGGAGGCGGGTCCACCTGGACACCCTCGTCGGAGGCCTCGGGCACTGGAGCACGAGGTGGCAGCAGCAGCTTGAGGTGAGGAGTGTGTACTTGTACTCAGAGGCAGCTTGGCGCAGCCTCAGGTGCTTCGAGGCAGTGAGGAGTAGGCTTAGGAACAGAAAACTAAATATCTGATTTGGCCTCTGGCTGCAAATGAACAGGATTGTCCACAGAAAGCAGGTGCCCGGGAGCTGACACTGGCGGGCTGCATTGAGCACGTGACGGCGGGCAGCGTGGAGCAGGTGCTGGAGCCGACAGGTGGTGTGAGGCGGGCTCAAGGTGTGTCGACGCAGGGCTTGGCCGACCCTTGCAGAAGGAATGCGGTGGCATCGGAAGCTGGCAGCATGGTGAAAGTGTCCTCTCTGGCAGTACAGCACTCTGCTCTGGGGTGGGGGAAAGAGTTGTTGCAATGACGGGGACCAGTTCCCGGAAGAGGGGTCGCCAGCCTTGAGCCTCAGAAAGGTGATCACTCCTCCATCTCTTCCTCTGACCGGCGCATGTTTTTCTTGGCCTGGCGTCTGAAGAACTCGAACTAATCACTGCAATCACTCTTGCTTGGTCCTTTCTCTGGTTGGGACGTACTGTTTGAGTTTGAGGTTGTGAAGGACCAAAGCGGACGCCGGACATCGGCAGGTGCATGGTGGATGGATACATTTATTAAACTAAGACAATCAGTCAGCACTACCAGGTCATTCTGACAAGACTCTTCACTGTGGAATTTGTTACTGAAAAAAGAATACTCAGAGAGCTATATGTTCAGAACCAGTAAGCTGTTTATATGAAGTCAGTGAAAGGTAAAACAAGCATTTAGAAAAGAAACCTTATTCCTACAGAGTAATATTGGTCGTAATTTCATTAAGCTGCTAATACAGCAAGAGAGACATTATCAGAAAACAAGAAGCTGGACGTATTACAGCAAAGTTTCCCTGTTTATAAAGACTCCATTTCTGTCTGTCGTGGATCTTGGTGGATTAGGAAATGTTGGCAGCCTTTAGGAAACCTCACAATTAGGGTAAATGTCTACGAGCTCTACAGAAAACACACAAAAAATGCTGTTTACAGAAAGTAACCCCGCAACAGTGCTAGTTGGGCTGGACACCAATATAAGATACTAAAGACCGTTTCAAGTGCCAAAACTGTATTCATTTGTCTTTGTCGAAATAGTAAAATGCCAATTACTGCGGAGTGTAACGCCAACTGCTTTCTTACACACATGGTGTGACGCTGCCTCTGATCCTGATATGAATAATTAATGAACCTTCAGACAAGAGGGCTTCTTCAGGCTGCTTATAGAAACCATATAAGAATAAATGAACTACCACTTCAGCACACAACAGTGAATCTGAGCTTTCCATCTCAAATTCTAGGTTGGACAAAGTTATTCATTTTGAATGGGATTTGTTAAAAAAGTCTGGTATGGTGCACTTCTAGGTTTTAAGGTGTGCAAAAAAGAAAGAAAACAGCTAGAACAGAGTTAATGAGATTTGATGTCATTTTTTTCAAAGTTCCTAAAGAATTGGCTAAATTTAGTATTGGCAGGTCAGTTTTACAGAATTGGTGATCAGAAATGGGCCACAAAATCTCCGATCATTGCATCTCTAATCATGTTCTAGCCAAATGGATTTTAAAGCTGAAACAATCACCTAATGAACTGATTAACTGGTTAGAAATGTGCCACTTTGGTTACCTTTACACAACTGTTGTCTGTGAAGAACTGCACATTTTCTTCTTCTCCTTAACATTTCAAATACAAACTAAGACTGTTTTTAAGAAACACTAAATGTAAAAAGGAGAACCCTCTGACCTCCTGCACCTGGAGCAGAAAAACTGAACCAAACATATATTATGTCCTATAAGCCGTTTATTGTAATCTATTCAGCCTATTATGTTGTTTTAAATAAAATCGTGACACATAAAAAGGTGTGTTCGCCCACTCCCCTTCTCATCTACCTTAAATGTCACCTTCAGAGAAGAGTGGGGGCATTCTGCAGCACGCAGAGCAACCTGGGGACGCATGCAGGCCGGAGAGTTGATGCTTACATTCTGTTTTAATATTCATAGCAAGGCAGTGGGAGCCACGGGGTGCGAAATTAACGTTACCTTGATAGATTGCCGTGGGATCTCTGAGTTGAAGGTTTTACAGATTGTGGACAGCTGAAGCTGAGGTTTAATATCAGACCACACAGATCATCTCTGTCCTGTCCGAGCCAGGGGAATCCTTCAAACGGGGATCCCCGCACCCACTCGTGAGAGGTAGGTCAGCCTTCTCTGACTGAGGTGCTATACTTTTTAACCCCTCGATGAGGTGAGCCCCGCAGGCGGCAGCTCAGACGGCCGCCGCGGCGCCTCTATGCGCTCCGCTTCGGCTCCCAGAGGAAGCGCGCAACAAGAATCTGGGATAAGAGTGAAATCAGCATGCAGCACCAACAGCTTTCCTCTCTCCTCTGCAACACAGCATCTTCAAAGTCACATTCCGTTCACTTAGTTACGCGAATGCACGACTGTGTCAGAGAAAAAGGCAGGCGAGAAAGGATGCTGAATGAAGGTACCTGTAACTCTACGCTGTAGCCCAGGTAGAAGTGCGTCGGCAAGACATCCAGCTGCTGTTGCACTTGAATGGAAAGTGTATACTCCATGAACCAGAGGATGCTGAAGTGCGGCAGACTGCGCGGGAGACGCGTCTGATGCTGGCCACGGTACTATGCTGGAGTATCCAATGTACCGCTTCTCTCCGCCCCGCTGCGCTCCCATTGGCCGCGGCATTTCAGCTCAGGCCAGGAGGCAGGAAGTGCCTGTTCCCCATCAGCAAATATCACCTGTACACACGATTCACACAGAGCTCGCATGAAAGGATTTATTGCAAACCAATCATCACAGCCTGTCTCCTTAGTGGTTATAAATATAAGTGAATGAAAAGAAACACGTATAGCAGATGTTATGACCCATGTTTGGACATTGAAAAATTATAAAAAAAAACAGACTAGTTGGAGCTGCTTAACCAACTTACATAATTACTGTGAATAGTTGCTATTAGCATTTTAACAACTTTTCATTTTCAATTGTATTTAGGTTTCTCTTTCAAAATAGTTGTTTATGTCGTAACTCAGCAATATATATATATATATATTATATATATATATATATATATATATATATAAAACCTAGTGTGAAAGAAATAGGAGCACAACCAAAGAACAGGCAAAAGTTGATGAAGAGTGACCAAGACACACATCTATCAAACTGCATTAGTACATAATAGTATATAGTCACCTAAGACAAAAGGGGTGAAAGGTAAGTCTCTGGCTCGAAATTTAATTCATACAGTAAAGATTTGTATGGCCATTTGTTGAATGAGCTGGAGAAAATCAGAAAAAACATTAAAACAAAGAAAAATAATTTGTGACAAATGTCTAAGAAAGGTGGCTTGGAGACCTAACAAACCAGCATCCTACCCAAGAATTTAAAAGCGCAGTCTGCTTGAAATCTGAAATGATTTGGGTACTTTATCGGAACTCTGTCATAGACAAACCTCACAACACATTGCTGAACAAAAAAGTTGAACCCTTTATGACCTACCATAGAACAAGTTCGCCAGAGCATATTTTTACATTTGTAAATGCTGTAGAGCCATTTTTTGGAGCATTTCAATTTGCTGTACATCAATACAACCCTTACATCCTAAATTCTTATATTGTGTATATAATAACTCCATATTAAGTAGGTAAATTGCAAAAAAGTGCAATTAATCAAGAGAAAAATTAAAATCTTTTTTTTTCACATATTTTCCTAAATACAGAAATATCATAGCTGTATCCCTCAAATATTGCAATATAAAAAACCCTTTCAAACCACAGGAAATTTATTTGGAGTGTTTCCATAACATCATTTTTGAAATACACTAATTTTTATGAACAGAGACAAAAACGAACATAAAATGTACATTGTGAACAGTTTAAGAAAAGATAATATGTACATCAAAATAAACTATTTACAGAAGTGTAATTAAATCTCTAAGTGTGCCAGATACCTATGAGCACACATATATATTCATAAGACCATCTTCAAACAATAAAAGGTGCAAAAGACAATGAAAATGAAAGTGAAAGTGCGAGCAAAGTTTACCGCGGCAAAACTACAACTACTGGGGAAAAAAAGACCACTCCCAGGAAAAATCATCGGGGAAATGACATCACGTCCGGTTGTTGCGGGCATTGGTGTGAAAGAAAACCATGTGATAGTTCATCCACCACTGTCATCACGCATATTCCGATGTAGGAAGTACACTTTGGGTTGGATTTTAATGTTTGTTTTCTGCGATTTTTTACTGGATTTCTGCAACAGTTTCTGGAAAATAAAAACTGTGCTCTGGGACACGTGGTGAGTAGAATATTTAAGTTGAACTCTTTGGTTTCATTTGCAAAAAAAAGTATTGTTCTAGCTTATTTGGTCGCAATTCTACAGGCGTTTAAAAATAGATATGCAAATGGAAGCGCCGGCGCTCCCGTCAGTCATAAAGAGTTAATAAATCAAGCCGGACCTCCAAATCCCCTAGATACTAACCTTATAGATGTCAGGCTTGAGGGTTTGGTTGTAGGACCAGAGCGCAGAACATGGCGAGGAGGCCGCATGGTGAGTAGACTGAGGTTTAATGTTGTAGATGCACACATACTTGCAGGCAGGTAGGCAGGCAGAGTACTGAGACAGTAACATTAACTTTTCCTTCCCATAGAAACTACTCCTGGATCATCGCTTCTGTGTTCTTTTTGTGTCTCTGCTCTGTTTTTTCAAACCCCCAGTCGGTCGAGGCAGATGGCCGCTCACACTGAGTCTAGTTCTGCTAGAGATTTCTTCCTGTCAAGCTCTGTGTCATCGTGCACAGAGCTTGATTGAGGTTTGTTCCCAGCACAACTATTGTAATTAGAATAATTATTATAAATATTATAAGTATTCACTAAAGCATATTAACCTCCAGATGGGGGCCTTAAAGCAGTATGAGTGCAGTCCATAGGTCTGATTACATTCAGAAATCGGCTCCTCTGTGAAATGAGAGCCACAGTTTAGGGTAACTTTTTATATCTGAGCAACATACGGATGAGGCCGACCCATATGGCTGGCATGACCTGGCTCAAGGATGACCGTTAAATAACAGTCAGCTCCCTCTGAAAAGCTTCGGTTAAAAGGACTGCAGCAGAGGGAGAACTTGAACTGGTGCCGGCAATGCACGGTTCCTTCTGGTTTCCCTCTGTAACACTGAGGCCAGCTCCGAGCAGAGCTCTAAAATAATTGCCCTGGGCAATTTAAACCAGCTCATAAACCATGCATCATTATGTACCAGCAGGTCAGTACGATCTCTAAAAAACATTGGGGATGTCCTCCAGCTGTGCCAAAGCTGCCATCGTTCCACAATTATACTCAGCTTTTCGCAGCTATTTATGGATATGTGTGATTGTCTACAGTTTTTCCACTTTATGAATTATCATACCTGACTTGTTGGGAGTTAATCTCCTGATTAACTTCCAACAAGACACTGTTTTCTTTTTCAGCGAGAATTACAGTGCCCCTTAGATGCATTTAATGCTCCTCAGTGCACAGACCAATAAGGATTTCCATCTACAGTTGACAAAAACAAAGAAAATTTCACAGTTTACATCCGACTGAGGTTGTTTTCAGCATTTTTTGCGGTGTGCTACGTTATTGTATGAGGCTAAATTTGATTTGGTTTCATGACTCAGCTTTAAACCATAATAGCTCAAACTCAGGAAAAAAACATCAGGTTTAATGCTTCATGAATAAATAAACTGAATGGAGTCAAATTTCAGTGTATATAGGTTAGTTTTAGTTCTCTATAGTTTATTATTGTCGACTGAAAAAGTTTGCTTGGCAACTGCACATTTTCACAGCGGATCAGAGATTTGCGTGGATTTCCGTACACTTTCACCATTGTTCATTTTTGTACATGCCGAGATTGCTCTACAAGGTTTTTGTGTGTAAGCATGCTTCGTACCTGAGGCCCCAAATGTGGTTGTTTAGGCAAGTTCACCCGGAAAGCAGACCACAAGACGTTAAAAGAAGTCTGAAAAAATCTAAAATGTAATCATGTTTATGTTTATGCCTTTGGCATACACTTTTATCCAAAGTGACTTACAAATAAGGATATATCAATGTAGTTAATATCAAAGCTAAGAATAAGCAACCCAGAAGGAGGAAGACCACTAGTTAGGTTCTGTCAGAGCTGACAGGGATGACAGTTTAGAAATAGAGTGCAGACATAGAGGGAAGAGCAGAAAGAGAAAGTGGGGTTGGGTAACTCTTGAAGAGCTAGGTCTTGTATGTTAACCTGTATGTTCTCTCTTTCATACTCTAAAGTTGAAAACTGGCTCAGAGTTTATCTGTTTTTTTCTTTCTAGATGAAGGCACTAAAGGAGCTCCATCTATTAACATTTTACTTTTCCTTCCTATAGAAAGTACTCCTGGATCAGTGCTTCTGTGTTCTTTTTCTGTCTCTGCTCTGTTCTCTCTAACCCCCAGTCGGTCGTGGCAGATGGCCGCGCACACTGAGCCTGGTTCTGCTGGAGGTTTCTTCCTGTTAAAAGGGAGTTTTTCCTCTCCACTGTCGCTACATGCATGCTCAGTATGAGGGATTGCTGCAAAGTCAACACCAGTGACTGTCCACTGTCTCTACATGTTCATCCGGGAGGAGAGAATGCTGCAAGTCACTGACTCGATGCAATCTGCTGGGTTTCCTTAGATAGAATTTTTTTTAACCAATTTAAATAAATAACTGAATCTGACTGCACTGTTCAATGATTAGGATTAATTGGTATGTACCTGACTTGAAATCTGTATGATTCGATTGAAATGACTTGGTGAAGTGCCTTGAGACAACATGTGTTGTGAATTGGTGCTATCTAAATAAACTGAATTGAATTGGACACCTCAGTTCTAGTAATTAAAGGAATCTGGACTGTTTTCAGCACGGTGCAGGAACTCCTAGGTGAGAATTCCTTGACCACCAGAGTGACCGAGTAGTGACATAAGTGTCCATAAGACTGACATCAGGCGTTTAATACTGTTGATATGAAAGTGCATGCCTTTACACTCGGAAAGAGACTGAACAAGTGATTTGAAGATGCTTTGCTGCAGCAGGACCTGGCCAGCTCACTTTCATAGAACTCTATATGAATTCTTCCATGTATCAGAGGTTGCTTAAAAACCATGTATAACAATTTTAAACTGAAGCAGAACTGGACACTGTTACATGACAATGACCCAAAATATACCAGTAAGTCTTCCAAGGACTGGCTGAGAATTACATAATAGAGAGTCCTGGAATAGAGACAAAGCCTAGATATGGATCTTGCTTGGGATGAGTTGAAACAGGCTGTAAATACAAAAAAATCCTCAGGAGTACCTAATAGTGTCATGACTTTTTCCTTAGCTAGGAAACACTTTTTTCCTGTTGTTTAATGAGTAAAAGCTTGGTAATATTTATTGTTTACCTGTAATGAAATTATGTTCTTCTGAGATAAAAAGATTCGACATTGATATGTGAGCATTTCTTAGTAACACACTGAATATTTAATGGAGTGTCCTAATTTTTCTTGTATGTGCAAATTGGGTAAAGAATCAAATTTGAAATATACTTCACGGCTGATAATTTCAAGTAGGTCAGTAGACCAGATCATAACAGAGCTGCACTGGGTGAGAGGCAGGAACAGGGAAAAAACAAAAAGCTAAATCAGGCCTGATCTCGTCAGTTCACGATCTGCCCACAGTGCTATTGGTCCAGATGGTTGGCCTGTTATAACTGCAAACATGTCACATCCCTGGGGACCAGAGTGCAGCACATTCCCTTTATTTAGTAATTATGCAGCATGTGTGACAGTTACTGAGCAGGTAGACAGTATGTAACAGGTTAACTAGGCAGGAAACAATGTGTACACTATGAAATGTACACCTGCCACAAGAATGAACCTGTGACCTCTCAGTGAGACACTGAACTCGCCGCCAGGCAACATAGCCTCTGAGAGGAGCAGTGAGAGGAAAAAAGTGCGTCAGCAACAGATGATAAGTTTTTTAAACATTTTTTAGATCATTATGTATCATCACTCAGTATTCTGTGGGGGAATACAGCCATGTTACACACTAGGAAAGGGTGGCTGCTGCAGTGGAAAATTTTCATTCTTACCCACGTTACTCCTTCTAATTCAGAAGCCCTCCTTTATAGATTAAAAACATTAGCACCTTCAACAGTGTTTATTGTGAACTGCTGCAGCAAAAACAGAAAAAACGTTGCACTCATTCTGAAATGTCTCATGAGGTGTAAGAAGCAAAATGTAGGCCACTTTTAAAGGTTGAATATTTCAGAGGGAAATCCCCTCCTCAAAAATACAGCCTGACTGGGCTGCATGTAGACTGGTGCAGAAATCCTTCACCACACACTGGGTTCTCACCATACCTTCAAACAAATGTGCCTGAATGAGGTTATATTAGTCTACACACAGCAGGGGGCTGCAATTAGCCTAGTGAAACCCGACCCAGTTTACTGCAGGGAATATTGATGTAAGGCATGTCTGTATTAAAGCGATACTGGTTTACTGACTATCAGTCAGTCACAGCATGGTAGCTCATAACAGAATAAAATCAGGGGCACCTGACTGAATGCGATGCAAAATGCAAAAACATGTTGTGTGACTTTGTATGTTTCCTTGATCAACCTGCTTATTACCTGTGAAGCTATGCCTGAATTTGATAACTTAATTATAACTGCAACTTCATCTTAAAGGGGACCTATTATGCAAAATTCACTTTTTGATCGTTTTTAAACTTCCATTTGGGTCTCTAATGCTTCTACAAACAGTCCAAACGCAAAAAAACCCAAAAACATTCAGCCTTTTTTTGGCTATGAATGAATGTTTTATTTTTTCCGGAAAACCTGCAGTTTCAAAAGCTGTGTAATTGTGACATCAAAATTACTGCACACACTGCACACACTGCACACTGCACACTGGCACACTGGCACTCCCGCCCCTGACTAGCAACTAAAGTGGAGCTCCACCCACCTGATTTTCAGTAGAGGATCAGTCTTGCCGACTGGTTTTACCTTACACACGCTTTACAATGGCTACCTTCAAAGGCAGATGTTTTTTGGCTGCAAAGACCCACACGTGTCCACGCATATTCTCCCACTCTTGGATAACAGAGTTTTGTGGCTTCATTTTATTTTGAGAACTCATATCAGTACACACACGATTTGCAGAAAGACTTCGACTGAAGAAATATTCAGTCCCTACTGTTGGTGGCGAATCTGCAGATGACAGAAATGTAAATACTTATTGTTGTGTCTTATAAGTTTTAGTTTTGTTTTCACATGTACGAAGTGCTGGTTAGGGGCGTGGCCAGATACAGCTAATTTATGTAAAAGTGACAGAGCCCTAAAACAGCTCATTCTGAAAGGAGCAAAAAAAGGGGTAACTGAGGAGGTGAAATGTCATTATCTGAGAATAATTTTGTGCGAAAAATGTAATTAACATGTTTTGTAAAGCCCATAGACCTATCCCGAATGTTTAAAAGGAAGTATAATAGGTAACTTTTAAAAATTTTAAATATTAATTTAATATTATTAATCTGGCAATTTCTAAGCTTTTACAGAGAGTACATTAGTTGCAAATTTTTAGTCATAATTTCAATTCAGTTTTTTTAGCCCCAATTCACAACACATGTCATCTCAAGGCACTTCACAAAGTCAGGTACATACATTCTAATTAATCTTAACCATTGAACAGTGCAGTCAGATTCAGTTACCTATTCAAACTGGATAAAAAGTTTTTCTATCTAAGGAAACCCAGCAGATTGCATTGAGTCAGAGACTTGTAGCAGTCACTCCTCCTGGATGAGCATGTAGAGACAGTGGACAGTCACTGGTGTTCACTTTGCAGCAATCCCTCATACTGAGCATGCATGTAGCGACAGTGGAGAGGAAAAACTCCCTTTTAACAGGAAGAAACCTCTAGCAGAACCAGGCTCAGTGTGAGCGGCCATCTGCCACGACCAACTGGGGGTTAGAGAGAACAGAGCAGAGACACTAACCCCTAGGTCCCCAATTGCACATGCACAGGTGTCCCACACATCATTCACATGTCATTTACAGGCTGTATTTAAGCTTAACTCTTACTGACAAACATTTTCAAAGAATGTAAGGATAAACAAACACAGGTAATCATAAAATTATTCTACAGTCAGTCATAGCTAAATCATAAGGTGGGGTCAGAACGTTCCTACATGGGATTGTTGTTGACAAAGAGAAAGGAACATACTGTTTTTTTTAATGGTTGCTTCAAATTTGATTCTGAATGACCAATGGCAGAATTATCCTGTTTCACTTTGAGTGCATGTTCAATATGTATTTGTAGAAGCCACAAGTTATGTTTGTTCAGTCATGGGTGAAGCAGCACAACAGTAAGTATGTGATTGTGAAAAAAGGAGAGATTTAGCAAAACTGCAAATAAATAAATGAAAACCTGCTACATATTTTTAATTAGAAAAAGCAAGTTGTGTGTCACTTCTGTTTTACCCCAAATGTTGCCCCATAAATTAATCGTGCAGCAACACACTGCCAGAAATAAGATGAAGATTTTATTTTTTAATCTCAACTGCTGATGCAACTTAAAAATAAGGTAAAGAACAAATCCTTAAAGAAAAACAGTCTTATAAAATCATGTAAGCAGTTCAAAAACTGGTGTTTAAAGGTGTCATGACATGAGGCACTCTTCAGTTGCTGTCAGCATATGCCTTTGTCAGGTAAGGTAAGTACTCGTACTCGTCGTCTTCCGCTTATCCGGGACCCGGTCGCGGGGGCAGAAGTGTAAGCAGAGACACCCAGTTGTCCCTCTCCCCAGACACCTCCTCCAGCTCCTCCGGGGGGAGCCCAAGACGTTCCCAGGCCAGCCGAGAGACATAGTCCTTCCAGCATGTCCTGGGCCTCCCGGTGGGACGTGCCTGGAACACCGCCTGAGGAAGGCGTCCAGGAGGCATCCGATATAGATGCCCGAGCCACCTCAACTGGCTCCTCTCAATATTGAGGAGCAGCGGCTCTACTCCGAGCCCCTCCCGGATGGCCGAGCTCCTCACCCTATCTCTAAGGGAGTGCCCAGCCACCCTACGGAGGAAGCTCATTTATATCCGAGATCTCGTTCTTTCGGTCATGACCCAAAGTTCATGGACATAGGTGAGGGTAGGAACGTAGACCGACCGGTAAACAGAGTGCGTCGCTTTTCGGCTCAGCTCTCTCTTCATCACAACGGACCGGCACAGTGCCCCCATTACTGCAGCAGCCGCACCGATCCGTCTGTCGATCTCCCGCTCCATTCTTTCCTCACTTGTGAACAAGACCCCGAGATACTTGAACTCCTCCACTTGAGGCAGGAACTCTCCTCCAACCTGAAGAGGACAAGCCACCCTTTTCTGGTCGAGTACCATGGCCTCTGACTTGGAGGAGCTGATCTTCATCCCAGCCGCTTTACACTCGGCTGCGAACCGCCCCAGCGCATGATGTAGGTCTTGGCTAGGGGGGCCAGCAAGACCACGTCATCTGCAAAAAGAAGAGACGAAATCCACTGGTCCCCAAACCAGACCCCCTCCGGCCCTTGGCTGCGTCTAGAAATCCTGTCCATAAAAGTTATGAACAGGACCGGTGACAAAGGGCAGCCCTGCCGGAGTCCAACACGCACCGGGAACAGGTCCGACTTAGTGCCGGCAATGCGGACCAAACTCCTGCTCCGCTCGTACAGGGACCGGATGGCCCCTAATAAAGGGCCCCCGATTCCATACTCCTGGAGCACCCCCCACAGGGCATCACGAGGGACACAGTCGAATGCTTTCTCCAGGTCCACAAAACACATGTGGACCGGTTGGGCAAACTCCCATGAACCCTCGAGTACCCTGTAGAGGGTATAGAGCTGGTCCAGTGTTCCACGGCCGGGATGAAAACCACACTGCTCCTCCTGAAGCCGAGGTTCGACTTTCGGCTGGACTCTCCTCTCCAATACCCTGGCGTAGGCCTTACCAGGGAGGCTGAGGAGTGTGATCCCCCTGTAGTTGGAACACACCCTCCGGTCACCCTTCTTATGAAGGGGGACCACCAACCCAGTCTGCCAGTCCAGGGGCACTGTCCCCGACCGCCACGCAATGTTGAATAGGCGTGTCAACCATGACAGCCCTACAACATCCAGAGATTTTAAGGTACTCAGGGCGGATCTCATCCACCCCCAAAGCCCTGCCACCGCAGAGCTTTTTAACTACCTCTGTGACTTCAGCCTGGGTGATGAAAGAGTCCAACCCCGAGTCCCCAGCCTCTATTTCCACCAGGGAATGCGTGATGGCAGGATTGAGGAGATCCTCGAAGTACTCCTTCCACCGCCCGATATGTCCTCAGTCGAGGTCAGCAGCCTCCCACCCCCACTATAAACAGTGTTGGCGAAGCACTGCTTCCCCCTCCTGAGGCGCCGGATGGTTTGCCAGAATCGCTTTGAGGCCGACCGGTAGTCCTTCTCCATGGCCTCACCGAACTTCTCCCAGGCCCGAGTTTTTGGCTCTGCCACAGCCCGGGCCGCAGCACGCTTGGCCTCACGGTACCCATCAGCTGCCTCAGGAGTCCCACAAGCCAACCACAGCCGATAGGACTCCTTCTTCAGCTTGACAGCATCCCTTACTGCCGGTGTCCACCACTGGGTTCTGGGATTGCCGCCACGACAGGCACCACAGACCTTACAGCCACAGCTACAGGCAGCAGCATCGACAATATATGCGGAGAACATGGTCCACTCGGACTCTATGTCTCCAACATCCCCCGGAATCTGGTCAAATCCCTGGCCGAGGGCTCCACCAGATGTTCCCAGCAGACCCTCACTATGCGCTTGGGCCTCCCAAGTCTGTCCGGCTTTCTCCTCCTCCAGCGGATCCAACTCACCACCAGGTGGTGATCAGTGGACAGCTCAGCCCCTCTCTTCACCCGAGTGTCCAAAACATGCGGCCGAAGGTCTGATGATGCGACAACAAAGTCGATCATTGACCTCCTGCCTAGGGTGTCCTGGTGCCAAGTGCACTGGTGGACACCCTTATGTTTGAACATGGTGTTTATTATGGACAATCCATGACTAGCACAGAAGTTCAATAACAAAGCACCACTCGGTAGCAGATCGGGGAGGCCATTCCTCCTGATCACGCCTCTCCAGGTGTCACTGTCGTTTCCCACATGGGCGTTGAAGTCCCCCAGCAGAATAATGGAGTGCCCGGGAGGGGCATTATCCAGCAACCCCGACAGGGACACCAAGAAGGCCAGGTACTCTGCACTACCGCTCGGCCCGTAGGCCGAAACGACAGTCAGAGACCTATCCCCAACACGAAGGCGCAGGGATGCGACCCTCTCATCCACCGGGGTAAACCCCAACACGAGAGGGCTGAGCTGGCGGGAACAAGCAAACCCACACCAGCCCGCCGCCTCTCCCCGTGCGCCACTCCAGAGTAGAAGAGAGTCCAGCCCCTCTCAAGGAGATGGGTTCCAGAGCCTACGCTGTGCGTGGAGGTGAGCCCGACTATTTCTAGGCGATATCTCTCAACCTCCCACACAAGCTCAGGCTCCTTCCCTCCCAGCGAGGTGACATTCCACGTCCCTAAAGCCAGCATAAGCATCCGGGGATCGGGCCGCCGAGGTCTCCGCCTTCGTCCGCCACCTTCGTCCGCCACCCAATCCTCTTTGCACCGGTCCCTCACAGTTCCCCCTGCAGGTGGTGGGCCCGCTGGGGGGCCCGCTGGGGCCCGCTCGAGTCTCTCGGCCACCCGGCCACCAGGCATTCTCCGGCGAGTCCCGACCCCAGGCCTGGCTCCAGGGTGGGACCCCGGCTCCACCGTACCGGGCGACGTCACGTGCCTAGATATATTAGTCGTCATGAAGGATTCTTGAACCGCTCTTTGTCTGACCCATCACCTAGAGCCTGTTTGCCATGGGAGACCCTGCCAGGGGCATTTAAGCCCCAGACGACATAGCCTCTAGGATCATTTGACCACTCAAACCCCTCTACCACGTGAAGGTGGCGGTTCAAGGAGGGGATGTAAGGTAAGTTTAACCTTTATATGTTTTAGAACCCAGATATTAGCAGAAAACCACACCAAAGTCTGAGCTTGTTGTTGGAAGCCACACTTATTTTAGGAGAAACTTTAGCACTGCTTTAGATATTATCAGGACTAGTCAAATATTAGCTGAAATGTGCTTGGCTGATTAATGATTGAATAAAATACACCCTTTTGCCATCTGTAAACAAAAGAAACAGTGGATTCTCATTTTTTGCATAAAATTGCT
The DNA here is from genome assembly GCA_036173005.1 of Crenichthys baileyi. Taxonomy (NCBI): domain Eukaryota; kingdom Metazoa; phylum Chordata; class Actinopteri; order Cyprinodontiformes; family Goodeidae; genus Crenichthys; species Crenichthys baileyi. Next base: position 126,785 of record JAHHUM010002894.1, read on the forward strand.
GAAATCTCATGTTCTCATGAGCACATATTGTCTTGTCCTACAAGATGGTTGATGGTTGTGTCGTTACACCCCACCGTGGAAAAATATTTAGATTTAAATTAAAAACCAAAACAAGCTAAGACAATGCTTCCTACGTGTACACACACACACACACACACACACATGCACATGTGTTGAAGAGGAAAGAGAAAACACAGAGGAAGGCATGGACCCTGGGGAGTGGTATGACACAAGTGAAGATGACACATCCTGACAGGTGAAATATTAGTTCCACTGATGCACGGAGCAGGGGGAAAATGTCACCAGCTTCCTCACAGACAAAACACACCAACCTGCTTTTATTTTACATCTCATTGGTTTTTCCTACAGATGGTTTACATATATATATATATATATATATATATATATATATATATATTATATTAATATATTATATATATATTATATATATACACACATGTACATATAAAAATCTTATTGGCTTTCGGGTGAACTTTCAGGATCTAACGCCTAAATTCAGAACAGCTGATCTTTTAATGAACTGACCAATACATTCTCTGTTTCAGTCAGAATTTGTTTTTAAACAGACCTCTTCATCATGCTGTTTACATTTTGACATCATGAGACCAAGACAACACCTAGCAATCAACAATACCTCACCATTGCGAGGCTTCAAACAGGATGTTCTCAGACGGAAAAGGCAAGTGAGCTTAAAGTGTCACAGAGTGTCAGAGGCATGTTGCAACAGAGTTACAGACAGACTGGAAGAGGCACAGAAAAGCATAGAAGTGGAAGTCCTTTGGCCAAATCCCAAACTGATGACTACTTCATTGATGATGATCAATGCTAATCAACTTCAGGCAGATTTAAGGGAGGCAAAAGGCACCCAAGCGTTACGTCAGATCATTTGAAACCGTCATCTTGTTCTGTGTAGTAGACGACCTGCAAGGTGCAAGGTTACCTGACAACCCCACCAGACACAGACATCATCGTCTGTGTACCTCTTGGTTTTTGTTACCAATCAACACAGCAGACAGGTTAGGGTGAAAGGCACAGTGGAAGTGAAAGTGGATAAGTTTAAAGCAGGGTTAAGTTATAAAATAATGTCTCAAGCATTAAATATCTCACAGAGCTCTGTTCAATAAATCCTCCGAATAGGGCACAACTGCAAACCCACCACAACATGGCTGCCCACCTAACAGACAAGGCAGAGAAGCAGCTAAGTGGCCTATGGTAACTGCATGGAGCTGCAGAGATTCAGGCCTTAGGTGGGAGAATCTGGCTTTTACAGAAGAGTGGCGAGAGCAAAGCCAATAAAGAAAGACAGCCATAAAATGTTCTGTTTGCAGTTTGTACTGTAAAAAGTAGGGGGAAAAAATCGAGATATAAATAATATTGCAGGGCATTTTATTATTTTTTTTTTTCATTGTCAGTTGTGCGAAGAAGCTTGAGTTAGAAATCAGCAGAAATTTGCTAAATAAACATGAAATCATTAATCACTGTTGCCCACACTAAAGTATCTTCTCAAAATAACAGTAGGAATCCTAGCTATGAAATATTAGCAATTAAAAGGACTATAGCTAGCCAAAAACAAATGAAAATCTGAGATGTCTTAGCCTAGTATCAAATATACTTGATAGTTCTTATGCAACATGTCAATGTGTCTTCTGACTTTTCGGTGCTTTTTCAGCCATATTCTTTTTGTATTTTAGGAAACAGGCAACACAACTATGTAGTACAGTTGTCAGGAATGTATACTTCTATATAACTGACAATTTGTTTTTTGATGAAGATATGAACCGGTCAAAACAAAGTGTTTTGCCTATGAGATGAAAAGGAAAAGTCAAATGACGTAAATAAGCCCTAATGTGCCGTGGTGGATAGAAAGTCAATTCAGTTCAGTTCAATTCAGTTCACTTCAGTTTATATATATAACGGCAATTCACAACACATGTCGTATCAAGGCACTTTACAAATTCAATTCAATTGAATCATACAGATTTCAAGTCAGGTACATACATACCAATTGATCCTAATCATCAAACAGTGCAGTCACATTCAGTTTATTATTAAAATTGGTTCAAAAGTATTTCTATATATCTAAGGAAACCTGGTAGATTGCATCAAGTCAGTGACTTACAGCATTCTCGCCCGTATACCGCTCGAGATAGGCACCAGCTCCCCCATGACCCTGTATGGGAGAAGCGGGTATATAAAATAGATGGATGGATGGATGGATGGATGGAATTATTAGCATAGAATGTATGTGTATGTGCTCACTCTGTGCATTAATGTTAAAACAATGTGGATCATCACTGAAAAAAACTGAAGCGCATCGTATGCCAAATCCAACATTTGTTTCACTGACTGAAACCTTTGGCTATGACTCCAGCTATGTGAAAAGGTTGTTTCCAGATATTCACCTTTGTGAAGGTTTGGGATTAGGTTTAGTGGTTTATAAAAATGAGGTAAAATAAACTGGCTAAAGTGACAGTGGAAACCTTTGAAAATACCAGTGGTTTAAATTAAATTATTACTCATTTCATCCCAAGATTCCATGATTCTAGATATTCCAAACAGACATAGTCATAACTACAATTAAACCCATTTATAGCTAATAATTGTTTTGAATACAACTGAAACCACAGTCTGGCAGTGGACAGAGGTCACTCGTGTGCTTGGTTCTCAGTTTCTCCCCACTCTTGGTTGTCCACCCTCTAAATAATGCACACCATCTCATTAATATTCTTCACACATTTTAGTAGTAAATGCTGGTAAGCAGACATGGAGGGCCTGACACCCTTCAGTTCTCCATTGTTGAGCATCTGATTGAAATTGTGTGGTGCATCATTGCACATCATACAGTTATACACATGCACACACTACAATTATGAAACAATGAGTCCAAAAACAACACTGGAAACAAACACAAACATTGAAGAGTTCCTTTTTTCAAAGGAATTATGAGCTTTCAGGTGACCAAACTCTGCAGCTGCTAGCCACTGAGGTTCCTATTGTTCTGCATACAATTAAAAACAGATGGTCCTGGCTCTCTGCATGAGCTTAGCCTTAACTAATTGGATTACAGAAAAAGATCAAAATATCCACCTTGATAAATAAAAAAAACAGCTGCCTGAAAAGAACCTTTCATTTGTCCTTAATAGGCAAAAGGGACGATAGCAGCCAAGTGCAGATAAATATAATACTAGAGCAGATGTGTGTTTTCACAATAGCCCCTTTTTAAATCAACCTAATAACGTATGGGAAAGTTGTGAAGAAAACTACCCTACACTTTCATTCCAGCAGATGGCATTACTCCTTTGCTAAGTTAGGTTTACATAAAAGGAACAGTCTTAGGGAATGTGTATTTCTTTTGTACATAGAAAAATTTAAGTGCTCTGATCATCTGTACTACATTAAAGCATTTGTCTTACAAGACTGTGGCGAAATAGTTAAAAATGAATGCCAACAATAACTTAAAATGTCACAAATATTCCGTTTTATTTTCCGGAATTTGCAGTTATTCACCCCATACCTACTAAATGCTTTATACTCACTTTCAGACACTACCACAGATAACATGTAGCGGGAAATACCTGAGCGCCGGGCCGAGATCAGGGAGCGGTTAGTGAGAAAGTCCCAGTCCCAATCTGGCTGAATTTATTCGTTCTCCAAAATTCTGACAACCCAGGGTTCAGACAAGGAATCAGGGTTGTTGTTTCCTCTGTCTTGCCCACAACCAAAATTGAAAATTAAAAAAATAATAATCTAAAAGGAGGAAACCATGAAAATATCAAAGCAATAAACACACAACTCAGACGGAAAAGAAAAAGAAAACAATTAAATGGGCTTACTGAACATACGATCTCTCTCTTCAAAGACTTTGTTAGTTAGTAAGAACTTGATTGGTGACAATCACATTGATTTATTTTGTCTCACAGAAACTTGGCTGCAGCAAGAGGATTATGTTACTATAAATGAGTCAACTACTTCTAATTATTAAAATTTTCACATACCTTGAAATACTGGGTGAGGAGGTGTAGCAACCATCTTTCAGTCCGATTTATGGATTAGTCCCAGACGAGTTAATAGCTACAATTTGGGCAACAATTCAGCTTGAATATTTAATCCTTAATTTTCCTCATTCAAATTGCAAAGCACTAAAACCACTTCTATTTGTTGTTTTGTACCATCCACCAGGCCCTTATTCTTAATTTTTAGATCAGTTTTCAGACTTCTTATCCGATTTAGTGTTAAATACAGATAAGGTCATTATAGTGGGGGATTTTAACATTCATGTTGACACTGAAATTCATAACCTAAATATAGCCTTGAATGCTATCTTAGACTCAATTGGCTTTGCTCAAAAACATTAGCAAACATACCCACCTTTGTCTTCATTCTCTGGAACTTGTGCTGACATATTGCATTGAGTGTAAAGAAAAAATAACATTTCCTCATAACCCTGCCCTGTCTGACAATTTTTAATAACCTTTAAGTTTAACTCAACTAAGGTGCTGTACAATGCTGTAACCACCCTTAAAAAATCTGTTACATTTTTAATTTCCCCACTATCACAGAAAAACACAGATGAGGGCAATAATTTTGTTTCTTTCTGTTCACAAATTGATTCTCTTGTTCAAAGTGTTATTTCCTCATTGCATGGTGCATTAGACAATGTAGCCGCCTTGAAAAAGAAGGTAATTATTCATAGGAGGCTGGCTCCCTGGTTTAATTCAGAGCTGCATACTTTAAAGCACAATGTTAGAAAACTGGAGAGAAAATGGTGCTCTACACACCTTGAGGACTCTTACTTAATCTGGAAAAATAGTCTACTGTTGTGTAAAAATACACTTTGCCAAGCTAGAACAGCTTATTTCTCATCATTAATAGAAGATAATTAGAATAATCCTAGGTTTAATGACAAGAGAGGTGTGGTAACAGACAGAATGAAAGGAGGCATAAAGGAGCAGATACCCAAAAGCCCAGCTCGCCCTCGTCTACATCGAACAATGTAAACATCATGCTGAGCTGTGCTTTGCATTAGATTACAATTGCCCATTATCTAACCTCTTATCTAACCAGTGTTACATATTTTAGGCTAACCGGCTGTTGCTCCTAATAAAGCCACGGAGTGATCTCCCAGACCCTGAACAACTGACCATTAGCATAGAATTTGTCTACGGCCACTATAGCTCTAATGCCTTTGGTGATATATTTCTTCCTGATTGGGAATAATACTCTCCTCCAATCGAGGATCTCCTTTGGAAACTGAACATTATTTGCTAATGTATGTTCCCCATAGCTCTCTGCCCCAACTTCTGACCTGCTCTTTTTGCTTGTAGTGCTCAAACTTTGCTACAATTGGCCGAGGTCAGTTGTGATCGGACTTCTTATTCCTAGCCAGTGAACACGATGGAATGTGATGTTTATACCTGGTCACTTGGGAGTTTCAGCTGACACTGGAGAAATTCACGAATCGTGGATTCAATGTCCTCCTCAGCCCGCTCTGGGATGCCGGAGAAGACAAGGTTGTCCCGCATGCCCTGCGCCTATTATATCCAGGATGGTCTCCTTAATTTTTTTATTTTCTCCGAACAGCTACGTCTTTCCATCAGTAAGTGTTTTCACGCTATCCCTCAGGGTTTGGTTCTTAGCTGTGAGCGAAGCTAGTTGTTCCTGGCCGAAGTCCAGAGACTCTCTCAGAGCTTGAAATTCCCTGTGGAAAACCTCCACCAGTGCCATACGAGCATCTAGGTTAGCTTCCTGTGGATAGAGTCCAGGACATCAGTGTAGCTTTTCTCTGGAGAGATACTGGAGGTGCTGGCCGAGCACACCGAACGGGTGCGTTTTGATGTTGATGTAGTCTTGGTTGCAGATTTTTGTGGCTTGCCAATTAGAATGTTTTCAAAACATTCATCAACGTAGCTCTCCAGGCTGCCCAAGGTCTCCTCATCCAGTTTGTTTTATTGGGAAAATATGAGACATTATTTTAAATGTTTCTATGTTTGGCTTGAATTTATTGGCTTGTTTTACCTGAGTTTGTCGTGTTTGTTACCAATATACTGCCATATTACTTACGCACAGCTCTCGCGAGATCTCAGTTGCTCATCACCTTCTCTCAGCCGCTCCTTAATTTATTAAATTGTATACTAACCTGTGCTATTACTGAAGCTGCTGGTTACCCCGCCCCATTAACAAATCCCAGTGAAAGCTGAAAAGACCATCTCCAGAGTCGGACCATAAAGTAAAGCCCCAGGAAAGTGAAATTACCTGGGTAAATTTGTATCAAAACGCGACCTGGGCTTTACAGAGCCTGGGGCTTTTTTAAAGCCTGGAGCTTTCTACAAGCCATGGAGAGGGTCTAATGTCAGGGTGGAAAGACACCAACAATTGTTGCTAGCCATAAACCTGAGAAGGGCTATAAAGCTTAATTCTATGCATTTCAAGGTTCAATAACCAAAAGAAAGAGGTAATATTTCCAACAGTAGTGTTTTAAAAAATGTATGCTATAGCCAGACCATGCAATGCTCAGGGAAATCACAGAAACCCCAACATTTCAGCATTGCCTCTACAGACTTGGTAAAATGTTACATTTTTGACAGGACAATTAGGGAAAGGAAAATAAAAGCTTATTTGCATCTATGGGACAAACACAGCAGCAAAGCCACAGCATAAAGCTTGCCTGAAATAGAAAGTTATAAGCTATTGCAATGTCCCTGTCAAAGTTCAGACCTCAGGGTGATTGAAATGCTATAATATATACTAGGAAATACAATGTAGGCAGAATGTTTTTCTAGCAGGACAATATTCTCTCAGGCTGTTTTCAAAGAGAAAAAAATAAAACTCAAAGGCTACAGTAACAAATGTAGCCTTTTGACTGAATAAAAGGACTGTTAAAAGTCAATTAACAAACATTTATTCAAGCCATTAAAAATCCAATAAAAGGTACCCATAGGGATGAGTGGAAAATTCGAATTTTCCCTCAGTGTCATAATGATGCGTTCAGGTACCGAAACATGGTTCCACTTGATTTTACATGAATAGGTACTCGGTAGTACAGACGGAATTCCGTCAGTACCTATAAAAGTACCGAATTCGGTACCCACCCCTAAACATCCCTAGTAGGGAATCATTTTAAATTGTTAGGAAATGTCCAAACGTAACCTTTTCCACATTGTTTGGCTGCAGTAGTTGCTTTTCTAAGGTCATTTCTGATACTTTTCCTACTTGGCATTGGGCAGAAAATTGTCCAAATCCCTGCTTTTCCAGAGGTCGTCACACTCTTCGCTGACTAAGTAATAAAGTATTTGGTTTTCACTAGATTTGCTTTTAATTTGATACAAATAATGTGTCATTTATTTACCGATAGGAAATGAGCACTGTAAGGTTAGTAACAATCTTCCTGTGCTCAATTACAATTGAACATCTACAGAAAGTGTGTAAATTGGATGAAGTCTTAGTGTCTCCTGAAGGAATTCTTTGTACAGAAACAAGACATTTTTAACTGTCCAAAGGTTCTTAATCATGTTTACTCAGAAGAAAAATCAACCTATTGTTTTCTTATTATATGAGTTATTTAACTATATAAATGTTCTACTCTGATTCCAGACATCAAATGATATCCGGCAGATATGCTTTATGTGCCTAAAATAAAACAAGCCTAAAACCAGCTCAGACTCAATGATCCTTTAGCATTTCACTGGCTTTATATCTCATCGCCCTATGATGAGTCTTCATGTTATCAGTAGTGCTCTCTGTCTCTCTTCATAGATTCTACTGAAGCTGTGATTTTATCATGTTCTGAGGGAATGTGACTTGTTATGGTTTCAGGATTACAGTAAACTGTTATCTCTTCAAAATCCCTTCAAACTAAAACAAAACAAATGAATAATTTATTTTCACTTACCTTTGTCAAATTTTTTTACCAAATGCATATCCGTGTATTTTCCTACAGAGGACACTTCTTAGCTGTATTTAAAGCACTTGCATGAATTCACACAAGTAAATAAACAAGTTTCCAAGCATTATACTACATCAGCATGCTTGGAATGATGCAGATGTTTGCCTGACAACAAACACATGCAAAAATGTTTTGGTTAAGTGCACTCTGAAAACCCAGGCTCATTCACACTAACAGGCATGTACACACTCTCTGGTTAAGTCTTGGTTTCTTCAACCAGCAATGTTCTGCAATCAGTGCTGCACTCCCTCACTTCTCTGCTGCTCTGATTAATATGGCTGCCAGAACCTCTATATTTACTGCCTTTGCAGTGCGGCTTGACAGTTAACAGAGAAAAGGACAGAAATCTACTGTCATTACCGGAGATTCTTCGAAAGCAAGAAAGTCCAATTTGCCGTCCGCTGTCTTGGAGCTCTTTTGAAAAAAAATCAATGGCAGGTTCCAGTTAAGTTGTTTTCAATGAGAGGCTTGAACGTTCACATAGACAAAAACAACTTTTTCACCTTCCATAATTTGATGAATGTAACTACAATTCATAACTGCCTTTACCTCTCACTCAGTAAAAGACAAAAATAAAACAGGAACTGTTTGGTATCATCTTTTGTGCTCACTGAAGCCCATTGTAGGTCCCTAAAACAACCCAGAGACGACCTGACAATCCCACACAATAAATAAACCTATACTATTGTGGAAGAAGTGAGAACTGAAAAACAAACAAACACTTAGAGGACCTCCCTCTTTAAACCTACTGCAGTTAAAATAGCTGAAAGAACTGCATGGACATACCATACACACTGCAAAGTGTGTATCATAGTGTGCATCACAGTAAGAACATTCATTGGATAAGCCCTATAAAAGTGATAAACATAAAATCAAGCAAATGGAGAGCTTGTCATAGTTCTAGATACGGATCTGACCCACATGCAGAGAACACTCAGGAGAATCTTTAAAAAACTTTAAAAAACTTTAAAAAAGAGACTTTAAAAAAGTTTTATTTTCACAGGAGAAGTAATGGCGACCGGAGACCACCAACTGTACAGAGAAGTGGGGGAGAACAGGCAAGTTCACAGTGAGACTGAATATTTTGCACTCAGAAGAATGTGTAGCTTACTGGGAGAGAGGACTGAACCGCCTGGGGGGAAATAGAGATGTGGAGTCTGGGATCCCGGGACCGAAGATGACTTGAAGGAGAGTTATCCAAGGTAGGTGGTTCTTGGGGAGGCCTGCCCAACTTAGTCCAGAATGTTTGAGACGGTGGTGTGGAGCACTGGGTGGAGGCACTTGCGTGAGAGCAGGTTGGAGGGTGAACAGGGTTCGCTTGTGTCTTGGTCCGGCTGATCAAGGAGTCGGGAAGCTGCCAGCTAGAAGTTTTCCTGAAGAGGGTAACTGGAGACTTGAACTTTGATCCAGAAGACTTCTTCTCCAAGAGTCAGGAAATTCAACTATTCCAGAAGTAAGAGAAAGAACCACAAATGAAGCCAGGGCTTGAAATCAACCTAAGAAGGAGGATACACGAAGGTTAGTTGAGGCAAAAGTAAACACGAAGCTTAATTCCAATGCAGAGTAAATAGCTGGCAAGGCAAAACAGAAAACAAACAGAAACTCCCAGACCCCGACAGAGCTGAACTATACACCTGCCCTGAGTACCTCAAGTCTCTGGACGTTGTAGTGCTGTCATGGTTGACACGCTTCTTCAACATTGCGTGGCGGTCAGGGACAGTGCCTCTGGACTAGCAGACTGGGGTGGTGGCCCCTCTTCATAAGTGACCGGAGAGTGTGTTCCAACTACAGGGGGATCACACTCCTCAGCCTCCGTGGTAAGGCCTACGCCAGGGTATTGGCCGATAGTCGAACCTCGGCTTCAGGAGGAGCAGTGTGGTTTTCGTCCCGGCTGTGGAACACTGGACCAGCTCTATACCCTCTACAGGGTTCTCGAGGGTTCATGGGAGTTTGCCCAACCGCTCCCCATGTGTTTTGTGGACCTGGAGAAGGCATTCGACTTTGTCCATTGTGGTGCCTTGTTGGGGGTGCTCCAGGAGTATGGAATTGGGGGCCCTTTATTAGGGGCCATCCAGTCTCTGTACAAGCAGAGCAGGAGTTTGGCCCGCATTGCACTAAGTCGGACCTGTTCCCGGTGCATGTTGGATTCCAGCAGGGCTGCCTGTTGTCACCGGTCCTGTTCATAACTTTTATGGACAGGATTTCTAGGCACAGCCAAGGGCCGGAGGGGGTCTGGTTTGGGGACCAGTGGATTTCGTCTCTTCTTTTTGCAGATGATGTGGTCCTGCTGGCCCCCTCTAGCCAAGACCTACAGCATGCGCTGTATTATTTGGGTTAGGCTGACTCTTAATTTTCCGTCAGCCTTGAGAGTTCTCAGTCTGAGTGTTGATCGCTATGCAGATCCCATCATACATGCAAGGCAGCCTTACAATTGTCAGAACAGCTGCTGACGTTTTCCGAATTTCTTGATATGCCAGGTAACCGCCGACTCCTAAAAGCAGAAATCCTGATATCAAACATCCGATTATATACACATCTTCGACATCCTCGACTGAGATTATCGACAAAAGACCAGTCGGTCAATGTTCCTACCCTCACCTATGGCCATGAACTTTGGGTCATGACCGAAAAAAAAAGCGGCTGAAATGAGCTTTCTCCGTAGGGTTGCCGGGCACTCCCTTAGAGATAGGGTGAGGAGCTCGGCCATCCGGGAGGGGCTCAGAGTAGAGCCGCTGCTCCTCCACATCGAGAGGAGCCAGTTGAGGTGGCTCGGGCATCTATATCGGATGCCTCCTGGACACCTTCCTCAGGCGGTGTTCCAGGCACATCCCACCGGGAGGCCCATGACACGCTGGAAGGACTATGTCTCTCGGCTGGCCTGGGAACGTCTTGGGCTCCCCCCAGAGGAGCTGGAGGAGGTGACTGGGGAGAGGGCAATCTGGGCATCTCTGCTTACTCTACTGCCCGAGCGACCCCGTCCCGGATAAAGCGGAAGACGAGGAGTACGAGTACGAGTGTCACACTCTTCGCTGACTAAGTTTGGAAGTACTTGGTGCTCACTGGATTTGCTATGAAATCAAAAGCTATTGCTGCATGATTCGATTGAATTGACTTTGTAAAGTGCCTCGAGACGACATCTGTTGTGAACTGGCGCTATTTAAATAAAACCGAATTTCATTTAATTGACAGAACACCTGGATTTGTACTGAGATTAAATTACATGCAAATGGGCTAACACTACTATTAAAACTGACTTCTGAAGGCAATTGCCTTTCACCAGATTTTATTTAGGGGAATGACAATGAAGGGAGTGAATATAAATACAAGCCACACTTTTCAGATTTTTGTGTGTAAAAAAATAAAGAAAACCATGTATCTTTTCCTTCCATTGTGCCCTACTTTAAGTTGGTTTATCACATAAACATCCAATAGAATATGTTGAAGTTTGGGTCATAACATGAACCAATCATGTCATGTCATGTGCCAAAATGTGTGAATTACTTTGTAAAGCACTGTAGTTGATCTGGAAATCAGTTTGTTTCCAACTGTTTGTTCAGTCAGTCATTTTCTATACTGCTTCTTCCATAGTGGGTCGCGGGGAAGCTGGTGCCTATCTCCAGCAGTCTATGGGCGGGAGGCGAGGTACACCCTGGACAGGTCGCCAGTATATCGCAGGGCTCTGTTTGTTCATCTAATGCAAAATCCAACTCATCTAGAAGCAGATTTTTGTCATATTTACTTGCATTCTCCTCTTCAGGAGTTTCTCATGTCACTAGACAGATGGAGGGCAGATGAAAGCTCTTGAGTGACATTGGATAGGAGTTCTTCATTTGTATATGGGAACCGTGCTATGATGACAGGGACACTGTAGTAGCTGCCTCTGGAGACTAGCTATCTGGCTTGAAATCATCCTTGCACTGTCACCTTGCACTCCCTCACACCCTCCCAGACAGGAAAAAAAACGGATTGAAGATCATTACCTTTGCCAGGGAGACGTAATAGAGAAGAAAACAATGCCTGGCCGACTACCACTCAAGGTATCACGGGAAATAAGAGACAGAAAAGGAAAATCTTCTGGGTTTTTTGTCATGACAGACAAGCTATGTGTTGCTCATCAGAACCATGGACTCGCTCAGGTTTTTTCTTAAAGGTCTGTGCCATGGAGAGGCCAAAATTAGCCAGAGAAGACGATAGTTTTTTCACTAGCCAATGCTTGGATTTGTTGCATCATCTTGGCTCACTGTAGTTTGCACACTATTATGCAACAAGTCAAATGCATAAGGATTGTATTCCAGAGTGACAGTTTTATTTTCAAGTCATAATATGAATATTTTAACACAGTTTGTCATTTACATAAAACATCTGTTTGTATTTTAAATGTGGAAAATCTGTCACTTGGATTTTAATGCCAGTACATGCTGGTATATGTGTCTCTTTATATTTTATTTTTATTTAACTTTTATTGATTTTTTTTATTTTAATTTCTATATTTCCATATGTTTAGCTACAAAAAAATTCTGGAAAATTTTGCTAATTGACTATGTCTTTGCTGTAGAAATACTCCTTGTGCCCATGAAAAACCAATGCAAAACAGTTTACTCAGGTATTGGCTCTTATTTGGTGAAGTTTATTAGATTAGGTGACTGAAGCAACATTGGCATTTAATGGTTTATTAATTTAACAAACAGATACCTTAGTTGTGCTTGGAAAAAACCTAATACAGTCACAACAGCCTGGCCCCTCCTCCTCATGTTGGTCACCAGCTCGGTATCACACTGCTGTGGGATGGCATCCAATTCGTCATCTAGCATTTATCACAAGTCAGTATTGCTGTGTGTGAAGCGAGTAGCAAGTGTTTTTTTATAATAGGTGCAGTTCAGGAAGTGGACTGACGGGCTCAGGACTCAGAAGGCTCAGCTGTTTTCTACAAGGGAGAGGAGCGAATAGAGGATAATTGGATGTGGCAGCATATGGAATTGGGATGTGCTTACTGTTTCAGGAGGTTAGGAAGCGCAGAGATGGAGGGTGAAGATCCTGGTGGAGGAAAGCTGGTAAGTTCACAGAATGGTGGAGCGCGGACAAGCAGGAGAACGTTGAGGAAGGAGGAGCTGTGGAGCAAACCCTGGGGGGAAAGGAATCCAGAGGCCAAACCTGTCAGTGTGGAGTGAACAAACAGTATCCAGGAGTGTCTTAGTACTCCCACCTGAAGGTACAAAGGAAGAAGGACATTGGATCAGGGGTGAGTTATATCTAAACAACAACTAATTCAAATAGTCAGAGAACTCAGACAGGTAGTGGAACTTATAGGGCATGATTTTACCAAATACATGGGACAATCAGGCAAAGAAAGGTCGTCTTGCAGCTCCTTTAAGCAGTGATTGCACACAGGTGTGCAGCCTGCCACTGATCTGCCACAACCTCCAGCAAAGGTCCTTAGAAGCAGAGAGAACTCACAAAGAAATACAAACACCCACAGCCTCACACCAGGATCACGACAAAACCGATTCTACAGGTGTTAAATGAGGTTGAGGTCAGGACTACAGGTAGGGTGATTCTATCCCTTCCAGTAACAAATTCTGGAGGTACTGTAGTTTCTTGTAAACCCTGCTCTGTAGAGGCAAGCATTGACACCTTGAAGGACAGAGTTCAGTCCCTATAAGCAAAGGTATGGAATTGCAACTGTTTGCAGAAGCTGATCTCATCTCTTAGCTTTGAGATTGTCTACAGTGATGACAATCCTTGTTTTTCCAGTTGTTTGACATTGGCCGAGAGGTTTTTGATGGCTGCAGCCCACAAACCCAACTCTGCCGCTCAGCCCACAAATACATTTTCCTCACAAAGGTTTCACCATTTAAGGCGAATAAAGAGGCTTTCCAGCTGTCTGAACCATTGTATTGAAGCATTATTACAAACATGACAAAAAAAAGCAAGCGCAAATTTCCTTATGTTTCATGCTAGGTTTATTTACCAAAGGCAGTGTTAGGAAATAAATTTCTGGTGTATACACAAAATGTTTTATGTGCCATCAAAAAAATTAATAAATAAATAATTTCATGATCAGGTCATTTTATTTTTTTCATATAAATTCTAATTATCCAAAAAAATGCAAATATCCCTTTGGGGAGAAATTGTTATTATGAGTTTAGGTTTGGTTTAAAAAGAGAGAAACTTAATAATGGTGGCATTACTAAATATGAACAGATGTTATATAATCAAATTTTAACACTTGAACTGTTTCAGCTTTAAAGCATATCTGAGCAATAAAAGGACAAGTGCTCTATACCTGGCACTTTCAATTTAATAGGACTCCTTCCGTCAGTCTTGGTGATCCCTAAACACTGACACTAAAAAATTTTTTATGTCCTTACTTTCTCTGACACTCACCCACCCACTAAACCAAACATCTCCACAAACAGCATGGACTGGCCCATTGCCTCTGTGGGACAAAGTGTTTGGCAGGAGTTTGGAAAGCAACCGATCAGTTGTGTAAGACTGAACCTGCCATCAGCTAGTCAGACGCTTAGGATCTGAGGCACAGTGAGAGGACAAATCCTTATTGATGATGCTTTCTATTCATGACCTTTATGCATGCACAACGAAGATTTTTAGGAATAGGAAACACATCATCTAATTATGTCACAATAACACCATCTAGTGGTGGATTTTAGATAAGACATTTTCTCTTTCTGTGCTTTAAGTGACACGCAGTTGCAGTTTTTGAGGTCACATTTATATTACATTAATGTATTTATTACGTTTTTTTTCAGGGTGCATTTATGATCAAAGTATTCTCTAAGCCCGCTCTTTCAGCTTTCCCCTAGGCAGTGAAAAAATATTGCCCCTTAAATTGTTCATTTTTTTTTATGCTTGTGTGACGTTTTTAAAGTTTCAGACGCAAACAAATTCTGCAAATAAGAGTAGGCCAAAATTCCTCTACACCAATGTGGAAGACTGATAAAACTGTATTTTGTATTTACTCTGGTTTTCTTTGTCTGATGTTAAATCATGTTTGATGATCTGAAAAATGTAGGTGTAACAAAAAATCAAAAAAGAAATGAATCAGGAAAGTAGCAGATAGTTTTTCACCGCACGAATAAGTATTTAAATAAAGTATAAGTGTTTTGTTTGTGGGTGTGACCCGCAGATGAAGGGAAATTTAAAAAAACAACCCCGCTTTTTAAGAAATGAATGAAACGCGTTGCACAGAGGCACAGCTGTTAGCATTGCTGCCATGCAGCAACAAGGCCCTTTGTTTGATCCCCACCAGGACCTTTCTTTTTGGGGGTTTTTGTGCTTCTTGTTTAAAGGGAATTTTCTCCAAAAGGTTTTTTTCTGGGTTTTTCCTAGGGCCAAAAATGCCGGGCTTAGTAAAGAAGGTAGTATCAATGGGGGCTACGGCATTCACAGTAACCTAAAGGACAGTTCATTCATTCATTCATTCATAATTTTTATTTATACAAGTGAGTCCCATTGAGACACAAGGTCTTATTATCAAGAAAAAACCCCGTTAGGTTGTCCAAAAAGACCAACATGCATTTTTTTTGGGGTTGTGTGGACTTGGAACCGTTTAATTACATGTGCTCTTTCTTTTTAATAACCTAGAGTCAGCAAACCATGCAAAATAAACATGTTTTTATTTAGTTTTATTTATTTTTACTTATTTATTTGATGTTACTTATTTTAATATAGTGTTATTGTATATAAGTCATGAAAGCAGTTTCTGTATTGGTTTGTTTCAGGCACAGTTGTTCACTGTTGTTCCCTCAAGATATGATGGAAAGCATTTGAATTGAAACCTTTTGTTTTTGGGCGTACCCAAAAAAAACAGAAAAATTAAAGATCAAACCCTTTCCCGAAAGGGAGAAGATTTCGGTGGGAACATTAGGGGAAAAAAGTGAGCCCAAACTTGGAATCTATGGGGGTATTCCTCAAAGGAAAGGGGGTTTTGGGTTCCCCGCGCTCTTCGTGTGCCCTGGGGAGGGGGGCAAAAACATGGTTGTTTTCGCGTTCAGGGCGGGGGCAGACCCGGGCTAAATGGCTTCCCGGGGCCCGCCCAAAAATTTGTTGAAAGGGTCCCGCAGGGATTCCACCCCATCACCTTTTGGGTAGAATAGGGCAAACAAACCCAAAAATTTTCACATCAATTAAAAGGTATTAAGCCTGTTTGGCTTAAAATGGGCCCCGGGAGCAGTGGTCAGCGTAGAG
This sequence comes from Crenichthys baileyi, assembly GCA_036173005.1. Classification (NCBI taxonomy): domain Eukaryota; kingdom Metazoa; phylum Chordata; class Actinopteri; order Cyprinodontiformes; family Goodeidae; genus Crenichthys; species Crenichthys baileyi. The sequence continues at coordinate 142,953 of JAHHUM010002894.1, forward strand.
GTTATGTGTAGCCAATCATTGATTTTATTTGGATATTTTCACATTTTTATATTCTCCATTCTTAATGACCATGCGTCTGTGGTGGAAAGTCAGAAAAAAAAACGTTTCCTTCACTTTTTTGTGAAATGTCAATCAGAGACTCCGACAATATATTAGACGGCACTGAAATGCACAGAATCCTTGAGGGTCAAACAACACAGTACTCACATATAACACTAGAGGGGGCTCAATGTCAGGCACAATGACTTCAATGTCCAACTTTGTTAGGTTGTAACTAAGCTATGGTTCACCTCATCTTAAGTTCATTTACAGTCATTTAAAAAAAAAAACAGCAATACATTTATTTTTATTTTTGTAGCCTTTTCTATGTTTACAACTCAAATTCTGGACAAATTTAGAAGAATAGAAGAAACACAGAAGAAATACAAACAGGGTTGATGGATAAATGAATGGATTGATAACTTTGTACAGGTGCAAAAAATAAAATGACACAAAAACATTATGGAGTGAAGCAGATGCTTATTAATGCATATTAATCCCAGATCAGTTCAAGGGTCACACATACAAATGAGCAGCATTAAATAAAAATAAAATCCAATTAGCCACAATACCTAGGTTTAATGTAATCCTTTCATTTGACCAACATTTTTCTTCTGACAGGAAGCATTATTAATGTTTTGGAGCAGCCCAACCAGAGTCTTAACTCGAATCTGGTATTGAATCAGTAGAGGGACCTAAAGATTAGGGTGATGGCAAAGAATCCTACAAATATTAAAGACTGGGAGCTCATCAGCAGAGATAAATCTTCAAATTACCACTAAAAACATGCAAAAGAGCTGGTTAGTTTTTGCAGAACCTATGTGCAGACAAGAGCATAGAAGCAACAGAGTGAGATGAATATTTCATTTAACTACATAAAGGTAAACTTGCAACACAACAGGGGGTGTGGAACAAAGGCAAAGACCGGGAAAATATCAGGGAAGCAGAGGCAGGGACATGGAGCATGTAGCAGCCAGGAGGAACCAAAGGAGAACAATGAAAACCAGAGAGTATAAATACTGAGGTAGGGTGGAGAATGGACCAATGAACACCAGGAGTTAATCAGGGGGAAAATCAGGAGCAGCCGGTAAAGGACAAAAAGCAGGCAACAGAAGGAGGGTGGCTAATTAACACAGATAAGCAGGGAATCCAGGGGAATAACAAAACATCTAAATGAACAGAAATAAGTAAACAATGGAACCAACTAAAGAACTTTAACAGAGAGGAACCAGATCTAAAAGCAAATGCAAACTAAAAAATCTCACACAGGAATCCAAAAAAGTAATCTAAACACAAGAATGAATGATGGTTCTAATGAACTGAAATAATAGCAACAGAAGTAAAGAAAACAGACAAGGAACTCAGACTCAAAACCTAACACAGGCAGATCATCAATTATAAAAACAGATTAAGGATATTTATGCTGATTACTGAGAAGGGCATTAATAGTCTTTGACATTGCATTTTTAATAAAATGTAAATTAAACACATAAATCACTTTTTTTAATGAATACTGATTTTGTTTTATTATCTTCTGAGAGATCACTGTCTCATTTCTTCTCAGAAGCAAATATCTTGATTGAAATTCTTGAGTAATTGAGTAATTTTGTTCTTAACTATATTTTTCCCAGTTCAAAGGGGAACAGAGTTCACACATATTGATTAGTACACATATTAACCCAGAATTATCTTTTTTAACCAGACAAAGCTTTATTCTCTTGAACTTGTTATTGGGTATTCCAGAAATGAACTGTCAGAACTTTGTTTTAAACTAATACATAATTTGCCTGTTCAGACAGAGGCACTTAAAACTTAACAGGGGGAACTATTCAATTTATTTCAATTGATTTTAAGTTCTAATCTTTACAAATTACTCTCTTAAACTGTACTATTGTTTTTTTCAGTTGAAACTATTTTTGATAAACCTTGGAGGGGTATTGCTTACATGTGGAAAAAAACTAATTTGTTTCTCTAAACTGCAATCTCTTCAAAATGTAATGAACTGAAACACATAAAAAATGTTAAAAGATTTATGTTTTTTTCCATGGTGTTGAAAAATCTACCTTTTCTCTTACTGCTCAGTTTAATGTGCATTTTTTCAAATCTCTTAAGTAGGATTTATGATCGCCTTTGAGGTAAGTACAGTGATTTTCTTTGGGGGTTTCCCTCTCCTGCGTTAGTCAGGTGGAGTAAAATGTTTGAGGAGTTTAGGAAAGGAAAAAATGAATAATTTAAATGAAAGACAGATTGAGGAACAATTTATTTGGGTGCATACAGTAAAGGTAGCCTGGAATTTCACATCACCTAAATTTAACGATATGAATGACATCAGAGTAAATCCAGTTATTTGTCAATCACTATCAATGAAGTACTGCTCAGATCTTTTTCTTCTTCTGATTATCCCTTGATAAGGGCATAACATTTGTAATCGTTTAGTAACCTTTTAGTAACCACCATCAAATAGTTTCTCCATATATTTATCCTTTCCTTTCATTTGAGAAGTCCAAAAAGTTTTTTTCCAAAGCACATGTGAAGCTTTCTTGTTTTTACGTTAGTATTTCTTGTCAGCACAATAAAGGTATTGTTCCACATCTTAGAACATATGAATTGAATTATCAACATGGAGGAGAACAAATATTTATAAAGTTTTTTTTATTTGCATTGTGAGCAAAATGTCTAAAACACCTCACCCTAACATATATGACAATGACTTCACAGGTTGAGCACATACAGTCTTTAGAAGAAATGAGGTCACCCTCCAACAGCACGTCTGCGTTTCTTACACATTTAGAGGTGGATATTTAATTAGTATTTTAACAATAACTGTGAAATTTTAGGTAGTATAGATGAGCAGTAATAATGAAAGAAAGAACCTTTTAAAACCTTTATGTAAAATGTAATGGACACAACTGTCTTCACTATGTTGAAAGATTATTTCTTCAGGGCTGGTTAGAAAAAATCTCTGGCCAGGCATCTCACGCTGGTGTTCCTCTGAACTCCTAATGAAATAATTTCACTGGCAGACAGGGGTAACCATCTGTCTATGGAGAAAATGCAGAGAATCCTTGAGCATGTTCTTAAAAAACATCTCACACACTTATTGATTCATGACACTATGGTGTTCCAATCCAGTGAATTACGACATAGTTTAAATTTACATTAAGTTGATTGCTTTTGTTTTTAAATGTCATGGAGTAAGTGACTGATTTCATCTTTAGCTCCCATGCTGTTATTCATGGAACCAACCACATCCAGGAACAGTTTGGAGAAGCACAGGTGGAACTAATTTCATTAACAAGGGAGGATTTGGTTTCATCAAGACACCAAATGAGGCATAACTGTGAGCCAACATGTGTAAAAACCAGGAGCCTCGATGAATCTCACCCACAGTGAGATTGAAGCGGCTGTCATTCCTTCCATGAATGTTTGAATATCCAAAACCCACTTTAGGTGGTTCCAAATATCCAAACATTTTGTGGAACTTCATGTCCTGTCATGTATATGAAACATGTTTGTCATCTATGAGATGCCAACCATTGTAATGTGTTTTTACTAAGATGAAGGGGGGGAAATTAGCCTCATACATCAGAGTAGGTTTTGCCGTGACAAACCAGCTAATTTTTCTCTTACTATATTTCATAATCGCCTGAACATCTGATGTTGAAACTTCAACGCTCTTTAAAAAGTCTAGTGCTTTCCAAGATTTTAGAAAAACTCTTTATTAACAGACTGGAAAATGTCATTGATATACAAAAACTACTTTCTGAAAGCTCGTATGGATTTAGATCACAGAAATCCACTGCTTTGGCAGTCCTAGAATTAATGGGGAATATCACTATCTCCATAGATAAAGAGAGGTTTGCTCTCAAACCTCATAATTAATGTATAAAGCTAGAAATAGACAGCTACCAGATAGCTTACAAAAACCTTTTGTTGAGAGAGAGGGAGGATATAATTACAGTGATAACTTCAATTTAAAAATCTTATGTGCTCCAACAAACCTGCTTTTGAATAAGTGGTGTGAAAGTATGGAAGAAACTCCGTTTTGAATTAAAGCAATGTCCAAGTATGATTCTGTTTAGGCTCAAACTGGTGTTCTTAAAAAGATTTAAGATGGAAGAAGGGCGGTGGATGTCAATGGGAGATCTTGTCACCGTACATGTATACCATCTTTTGCACTGGTTGTGGTCGTGTGGGCAATGGGCTATAAGGTCGTAAGTGGATGAATGAAGATGTGTGTAGGCACATGTGAATATGTATATGTATGTTAATATGGACAGTAAAATTAATTTATTTGCTCACTTAATGGACTTTGGAGTAGTATAAACTTATACGTTAGTAGGACACAGTAAGATTGCTGGTGTTACGTACTATAGGAAGGAGAAGGGTTATGATTAAATAAGTTTCACTTCCTTATATCCTTTTTAGACATAATCGCTAAATTATACATATAATTATATATAATTAATTATACATAATGCCTGTTTGTATATGTTAAATTTATAATTTTACTGGATTGTCAGTTTATTTATATAGCGCCAATTCACAACACATGTCGTCTCAAGGCACTTCACAAAAGTCAGGTACATACATTCCAATTAATCTTAATTATTGAACAGTGCAGCCAGATTCTGTTATTTATTCAAATTGGATAAAAAGTTTTTCTATCTAAGGAAACCCAGCAGATTGCATCCAGTCAGTGACTTGCAGCATTCCCTCCTCCTGGATGAGCATGTAGAGACAGTGGACAGTCACTGGCGTTGACTTTGCAGCAATCCCTCATACTGAGCATGCATGTAGCGACAGTGGAGAGGAAAAACTCCCTTTTAACAGGAAGAAACCTCCAGCAGAACCAGGCTCAGTGTGAGTGGCCATCTGCCACGACCGACTGGGGGTTAGAGAGAACAGAGCAGAGACACAAAGAGAACAAAGAAGCACTGATCCAGGAGTACTTTCTATGGGAAGGAAAAGGTAAATGTTAATGGATGTAGCTCCTTTAGTCGTTTCACCTAGAAAGAAGGAACAGATAAACTCTGAGCCAGTTTTCAAGTTTAGAGTCTGAAGAGAGCACAGAGAGTTAGTCACAGTAGAAGCTCTGTCAGTAGCTATGTCTAGGAGAGAGAAAGGGTTAAACACTGAAAGACAGGGCCATGTGGATCATCGGTAGAGGGTGAGCATTAAGTTGTTGCCAGCAGAAGCTTGGAGGATTCCCCTCTCCAGAAAGGTGTTACAGGTAGACAGAGTCAGGCCAGGTGTAGCATCTAGGAAGAGAAAAGAGAGAGAACAAAGTTAAAAGCTGAGATAACAGCAAATAATACAAAATTGAAGAGTAGCGTGAGAAAGTAGCGTAGAGGGTGAAAGTGGTCATTATGTCCTCCAGCAGCCTAGGCCTATAGCAGCATAACTACAGAGATAGCTCAGGATAACCTAAGCCACTCTAACTATAAGCTTTATCAAAAGGAAAGTTTTAAACCTAGCCTTAAAAGTAGACAGTTTTGTCCATCTAGAGCCCACTGATGGTCATTGTTATACTAAAAACCACAACGATTGGGATACCTCTCTCTGTCAGATTGACCATAACCATTGGAAAAGAGAGGGGGTCATACAGGTAGCAGAAATGGAGGGTGTGTTTGAACCTCAACCATAACTGAGCCGATTTAGGCTAAACCTGACTCCCCCTTACTCCATCCAACAAGGGGAGAAGAAGACAGAGCTAAAATAAGGAAGATAGCTCAGGATAACCTAAGCCACTCTAACTATAAGCTTTATCAAAAAGGAAAGTTTTAAACCTAGCCTTAAAAGTAGACAGTTTGTCCATCTAGAGCCCACTGATGGTCATCGTTATACTAAAAACCACAACGATTGGGATACCTCTCTCTGTCAGATTGACCATAACCATTGGAAAAGAGAGGGGGTCATACAGGTAGCAGAAATGGAGGGTGTGTTTGCACCTCAACCATAACTGAGCCGATTTAGGCTAAACCTGACTCCCCCTTACTCCATCCAACAAAGGGAGAAGAAGACGGAGCTAAAATAAGGAAGATAGCTCAGGATAACCTAAGCCACTCTAACTATAAGCTTTATCAAAAGGAAAGTTTAAGCCTAGCCTTAAAAGTAGACAGGGTGTCCGCCTCACGGACTAAAACCGGGAGCTGGTTCCACAGGAGAGGAGCCTGATAACTAAAGGATCTGCCTCCTATTCTACTTCTAGAGACTCTAGGAACCACCAGTAAACCTGCAGTCTGAGAACGAAGTGCTCTGTTAGGAACGTATGGAACAATCAGATCTCTGATGTATGATGGAGCTAGATCATTAAGGGCTTTATATGTGAGGAGGAGAATTTTAAATTCTATTCTGGATTTAACAGGGAGCCAATGAAGGGAAGCTAAAGTAGGGGAAATATGATCTCTCTTTTTAATTTTCATCAGAACTCTTGCTGCAGCATTTTGAATCAGCTGAAGGCTTTTAACTGCATTTTGTGGACATCCTGATTGTAAAGAATTACAATAGTCCAGCCTTGAAGAAACAAATGCATGGTCTAGTTTTTCAGCGTCACTCCTGGACAGGATATTTCTAATTTTGGCAATGTTCCGGAGATGAAAAAAGGAAATCCTAGAAACCTGTTTAATATGGGATTTAAATGACAAGTCCTGGTCAAAAATAACACCAAGGTTTTTTACTTTACATACATTCATGGTGTGTGCACAGTGCCCCTTAGTGATCAAATAATTATTGGCCAAATTAATCAGAAGAAAATCATACTTAGAGCTACTACATGCACTTGCAAATATGCCATTTCTCTTACAGCAGATCTGAATCTGGTTTTAACCATCGGTGTTGATTGATCGGAATGGAGATCACTCTCAGCACAGATCTCTACTGCTTTGTTAGCTGTGCAACACCAATCAGTGTGGTGAGACTATTTCACCTATCAACATAGCCTATTAGATGTTGCTGAAACACTGTACTCTACTTTATATCATCTTCATTTCACTTTGTAATGTCATTAAACATGACTCATTCGAAAGAAATAGATTAAGTTTTATCATTTTTTTTAAATATTACATCCAAAACCTGTACAAAAAATACAATTTGGCCTTATAAACTTTTAAAGGGTAGTATTTTAGATATTTATTTAGATGTCCTTGGTTTAGGCTTTTAATGTTTTTATAAGCAAATAAATACATTTTTTACAGTGTTGATTACTTTTCTAAATAATTTCTACATTTCTCTCTGACTTTCTGGATATGAACTTCTGGACTAAATGGGTGTGATGGTGACCCAGGCTTCCGTTTACTCATCTACATTTTGAGAAATGACCACTGGTTCTCTATGGGATTAAAATCTGAGAAAATTCTTCTTAGCTTTGGGTCTAAAATTTCAATGTTTTGATTTTTTAAACATTTATCATTTCTGCCCTGTGACATGGTGCTCTACCATGCTGGAAAATACACATACCATCAACAAACCGTGCCTCGTTTGTTGGAGAAATTTATTCCCAGCGAATGTCTTAAAGTTTTCAATTTGGGAGTGGTTGAACACTGATATGATGTCGGCCCACCCTTTTTAGCTAAAATAGCTTCAAATCTTCAGGAAAGGCTTTTTACAAGGTTTAGCAGTTTCTGGAAATTTCTGGCCATTCTTTCAGAACCGCATTCCTGAGGTGAGACACTGATTTTGAGTAGGCCTAGTTTGCAGTCTCCTCTCTAATTCATCCCAAAGGTGTTCTGTCGGGTTGAAGTCCGGACTCTCTGCAGGCCAGTGATGTTTTTTCACACCAAACTTACACATACATATCGTTATGGACCATGCTTTTTGGACTGATGTGCCGTCATGTTGGAACAGGACATCCCTAGAAGATCCCCAAATATGTTCCCACTACACTAAAAGAGGACATTTCACTGGATCTAAGGGGTTGAACCCAACTGGTGAAAAACGAATCCTCGTGGAAGTGTTTGGAACACTTGAGTTTGAGGATATGGATGGATAAGGCGACCACTTTGGGCAATATAGTGTACATTTGTATTGGTTCCATGTGCTACAATGAAAGTTTTTATGGCAATACGAATGTGCTAAGGGGCAGCAGGGCTGGCTGAATTGGCCACGTGAAGATACAGAGAATGGAGATAGAGGATGGGCAGCTGAGACCTTTGCTGAAAACAGTAAGCTGACCTGCAGGAAATCTACTACAACACTGCTTTCTCCTTTCCTCCTTTCTCTGTTATCCATTGGATAAAAGGATACGTTACTTATAGCTGCAAGAACACACACTTTTAATTAATGAAATTTCATCTAATTTTATATTTTTGATATACATTAACTGATAATAAATTACTTGTTAGTTATGTTTAGAACCCACTCTTTATTGACGGCAGTGCTCTTTGGAAGAACTTCAACTAAGCCCACTCCCTTGGATCAGAAGCAGATCCACATATGAATTGTATCAGGATGCTTAACTGTTATCACAGCACAGGCCTCACCTTTCTCAGTCAGCTTTTCTTCTCCTGACAACTGATTTTGAAGATGTTCCACACAATCAGAAAGGCAAAAATAAGTATCAGGATTTCAATCTGTTTCAAGTTTTTCTTGGAAAGAATTATGTTATTTGCTCTTTTCCCTTCCTATCACAAGTTTGGAATCCATCACCTGAGTGCAGATACACTCATAGTCAGGGGGGCGACAGTGGTAGGGGTTCAAACGCCCACTCCGTCCGTCTCAGTCGTTGTGTCCTCGGGCAAGACACTTCACCTGTCTTGCCTGCTCATGGTGGTCAGAGGGCTCAGTGGCACCGATTGTATGGCAGCCTCACTTCTGTCAGTCTGTCCCAGAGCAGCTGTGGCTACAATGTAGCTTACCACTGTCAGTTTGTGAATGTGTGTATGAATGGGTGGATGACTGATTGTAGTGTAAAAGCGCTGTACAAGAGCAGGCCAGAGGGCCAAGGCTGGGCAAGCGCAGCCCTGATGGCAAAGTGAACCTGCAACACACTCCTTAAGAATCAGACCTTGCTCCTACTGGACATTCACAGACATCCTGAAGTCTTCTTTGCTTTAAATCGTTGAAATGAGAGAACATCTCTATCTTCAGTCAATATAAATATTTGTTTTGAATGATACAACATATGTTCTTCATTAGAAAGACTTTACCTTTAAGAAAAAGTGTTAGATTGCCAGATTTTAAACCATGAGTATATTGCTTTAGCAGCAGAATGAGGCCTGAGACAGATTTCCCTATGGGTAAATAAAACGTTTTTTATCTTAACTAAAATCAATACTTCTGACTTTTTCAGTTCTTTTTGAGCTGGATAGCGAACTTAAGTGACCTGAGCTCAGTGAGAATCATATGGGAGCAAGCCAAATGTTGAACATCCAAAAACACACTGCTTTGCAGGAGAGCCTAAACTGCCATCCCTTGATGCATAAACGCTACTATGTCTTTAAAAACAGGGGTTTGGACCATAATGTTTCCTGATTGGAGCAGTTTTTTGTTGAAATTAGAAATGGGATTAAGTCTAGGAATGTGGTGAATGTTTTGACAGCTACAGTTTATTTAAAGTTGGCTATGTGCTTCTGGAGATGCTTAAATAAGAACAACACTCACCAAAATCTGCAAACTGCTCATGTGGAATAAAGAATCTTGGCATAATGTTGAAATTAAAATCACATAATCAGAGTTTAAATGCATCCATCCATCTAACATCCCGATCCTTGCTTTTATTGCTGTGCCAAGCTCCCTGTTTCTCAACATCTTCTTAATATGGTCCTTTGTTAGAACATAGAGCACCGCCAGAATTGTTTTAAGAGTTTAAAAGACTTCTTCTCGTGTTGTTTAGACAGAAGCCAAACAACAGACTCAGTTGTGGTTCAGAGCTTTCCTCAGTTATGCTGTTTTTAAACTGCTGGAGCAATCACTAGAAGAGCTTAAGGTTAGATGAGGGCTCTCTAGGTTTTAGAAACTTTCTGTACCATATAAACATAAAAACTTCAATTTAAAAATCATCTTCAGAAGATTGAAAAAAACTGCTTGGGGTAAAGGTGTCATACTTCAGCATCCCAGTGTTGCAAATGTCCTTTTTAATTTATTTGAATGGGTACCAGCAGTGCTAAAGTTGTTCTGTAATATATCTTTGGTGCAAGGAGGTGCTATGTTTGAATCCTGGCCTGGGGCCTTTGTCTCTGGAGGTTGCATGTTCTCACAATTTACACAGAGAAAGCATTTTTCCTCAGAACTTGCCTTGAAGGTTCTAGGGTCATTTCTATGCTCTCTGACCTTGTTGCTATTGTCTTTTTGGAAATCCACACTCTTTTATCTTCAGAATCGTATCTTTGGACTGATGTGCAGAACCATTTCCCCCTAAAAATCACATGTGTGATTGACGACATTTCTGTTTTCTTTTGATATTTTAATGCTGGCTCTGCTACCCCAAAAATGTTCAACAAAAGATGCATACTAACAGGGCTGCTGGGGAAGAATTCTTGGTATTATTCAATAAATATGTTGTTGAGGGTGATGGTGTGAACATGCTTATTATTTTCTTTAATACCCACTGCCTTAAGATTTTAGACCAAGTTGCTCCTTTTAAACTTAGCCTGTTGTCTCTTAAAAAGCATTGGCCTTGGATGAATGAAGGTATATAAATGTGTTACACTTTTGAAAATGATGGGCCAACTCATCTCCAATGCAACATATTTATTCTGCATAAAAAGCAAAACAGAAAAATACAGCAGGTTACCCGAGCTGCTCGGTGCGTTCTCTCTGAACTGCTTCATCAAGCACTGGCCAACTTCTTCTGCTAAACAGTTACAGTAGTACAATGTATTTGCACTGTAGAACTCAAACAGTAGTAAAACAGTTCTTAGTATGACCACTTAGATTACAGTCTGTACATTTCTGCAGTTTTATCCCACATACATCACTTTCATTAACTAAGTTCACCAAACTGTATTTTATTACATTAACTAATACCCTAATGAATTCTGATTACCCTTTAATAATACCTTTAACAGTGCCTTCTTTCGAACAGCGTCTATGTGTGAAGACCATCTCAGGTCCTCAGAGATGGTGGTTCCTAAGAACCTGAAGTGATCCACAGCCGACACGGTGTTGTTGAGGATGGTGAGGGGAGTGTATGGAGGTGGTGTTTTCCGAAAGTCCACCACCATCTCCACAGTCTTGAGTGGGTTTAGTTCCAGGCAGTTCCGACTACACCAGTGTATCAGGCGATCCACCTCCTGCCTGTATGCAGACTCATCACCGTCCTGGATCAGTCCAATGACAGTGATGTCATCTGCAAACTTAAGGAGTTTCACGGACGAGTCCGCTGAGGCGCAGTCATTTGTGTACAGGGAGAAGAAGAGTGGGGATAGAACACACCCCTGGGGGGCACCAGTACTTATTGATCTGGTTCGGGAGAAGATGCTCCCCAGTCTCACCTGCTGCTGTCGGTCTGTCAGGAAGCTGTTGATCCACTGACAGATGGAGGCCGGGACGTTGAGCTGGCTGAGCTTCTGGTGGAGGATGTCTGGTATGATAGTGTTGAAGGCCGAGCTGAAGTCTACAAACAGGATCCTGGCGTAAGTCCCTGGGCGGTCGAGGTGTTGCAGGATGAAGTGTAGACCTAAGTTAACAGCATCATCTGCCGACCTGTTTGCTCGGTAAGCAAACTGCAGGGTGTCCAGTAAAGGGCCTGTGATGTCTTTCAAGTGCTTCTACACCAGCCGCTCAAAGGATTTCATGACCAGAGACGTCAGGGCTACAGGCCTTTAGTCATTTAATCCTAGGATGGTGGGTTTCTTGGGCACTGGGATGATGGTGGATTGTTTGAAGCAGGAGGGGACCTCACACTTCTCCAGTGACTTGTTGAAGATCCGGAGCGAGTTGATGTGCACAGGTTTTCAGGCATGATGGGGAGACGTTATCAGGTCCTCCAGCTTTCTTTGTTTTCATGGACTGAAAGAGCCTATTTACATCATCCTCAGAGATCTTTAGTGCAGGCAGAGGATCTGAAGGTAGGGGGTTGGTTGCTTTACTGGTCGAATTTGTTCCTGAATGGGATGTGGAGGAGTTGGTTTGAGGTGTGAATGGCTTCTTGTCATGTCTGAAGTAGAAGCCATTCAGATGGTTAGCCAGGCGAGGACTTTGTTCAGGAAGGGTGGTGGGGCTTCTGTAGGCAGTCAGGTTTCTCAGACCAGTCCATACAGCCGAAGTGTCACCAGCAGAAAGGCTGTTTTTCAGCCTCTCACTGTAGCTTTTCTTGGCTGCTTTGATCTCCTTTGTTAGTCTGTTCCTGGCCTGCCTGTAACGCGCCCAATCTCCACTGATGTGAGCTTCTTCCTTGTCCCTGCGCAGATTCCTGAGGTGTGGAGTAAACCATGGCTTGTTGTTCCCAAAGGTGCAGAATGTCTTGGTCTGCACACACATGTTCTCACAGAAACTGATGTATGATGTCACCACATCAGTTAGTTCGTTTAAATCAGTGGCTGAGGTTTCAAAAACAGTCCAGTCTGTGCATTCAAAGCAGGCCTGTAGCATCTGCTTCGATTCCTCAGTCCACTTTTTAACAGTGTGAACCACGGGTTTGGAAGCTCTTAGTTTCTGTCTGTAAGTTGGGATGAGGTGGATAAGGCAATGATCCGAAAGTCCCAGAGCAGCCCTGGTAACAGCATGGTATGAGTCCTTAAAAGCTGTGTAACAGTGGTCCAGTGTGTTTTTGTCTCTGGTGGGACATTTAATATGCTGTCTGTATTTTGGGAGCTCATTAGAGAGATCTGCGCTGTTAAAATCTCCCAGTATTATGATGAAAGAGTCAGGGTGTTTATTTTCCACGTCTGTAATCTGCTCAGCAAGATGTTTCTCCGCGGCAGAAGTGCAGCCATGCGGAGGAAAATATGAGCCGATTATTATGAACGAGGAAAACTCTCTCGGTGAGTAAAACCTGCATCCAAAGGCCCCTTAAGAGGTCGTCCTAGGTTTAACTCATCAGGGGTCACGCCCGTAGACTCATGAACTGCTGAGTTCAGAGCAAAATGAAACTCTGGTAAGTATTTATCCCACTTTTTATGTTTGTCGTTGACATAGGAAGAGATCATAACTTTGATGTTACGATTAATTCTTTCCGTCAGGTTGGTTTGAGGATGATATGCTGATGTTTTCTTTCCGTGTGAGATTCCATCTTTTGCAGGTGTCTTCAAAAATGGAGGAAACGAACTGTGGTCCTTGATCCGAAAGTATGAATTGTGGTACACCCCATCGTGTTAGAATTTCTTTGATTAAGTAATGAGAAACTGTCTCTGCAGAAGCTTTATGGAGGGGAAACATTTCTACCCACCGAGAGAAGTGATCTACAAAAAACCAGGAGGTAAATGTTGCCATTACTACTCCGTGGAAAAGGTACCATAAGGTCCACGCCCATCAATTCCCATGGTGCATTCACGTTTGTTTGTTGTAATTTTCCGGGAGTTTTTCTGGTTTCAGGTTTGTGTGTTTGACAGATTTGACAGTCTCTGACGTAGTCTCGAACATCAATGCTTATCCTTGGCCAGTATACCAAGGCTTGCAAGCGTTTATAAATTTTATAACGCCCAAAATGTCCAGATGAGGGGTCATTATGGTAGTGATACAACAATTGTTGACGAAGTGCTGGTGGTATATAGACCTGATAAAGGGTTTTATGTGGTAAGGTGACAACTGTAGATTTTGTCTTCTACAATGATGTAATTGATAGTTGGCGTTTCTTGCACTGGTCCTTTTTCCATTATTTTCTGATACAGATCTTGTGCAAATGGATTATCCTGTTGGGCTTTCCAGATATTGTCATCTGAAATTAGTAGTTGACGAGAGGTGTCTCGCATAGACCGTACTACCACTGCACAAGTAAGGGGGGAATGGTTGTAAGTGTCCATCGGAGCTCGTGACAGAGCATCTGGAACTGTGTTATACTTTCCTTTTCGATATTCCACCGTAAAAGAAGTCCTGCAGTCGGAGAACCCACCGGATCAAACGAGTGCTGGTTTTTGAGTTTTAAAAACCCAGACCGATGATGAATGATCTGTTACAACTGTAAAATGTCGTCCTTCCAGATAATGTCTCCATTTTTCGATGGCCCATATCACAGCAAGACATTCTTGTTCAGTTGTTGAATAATTTCTTTCAGCTGTGTTGAGAGTACGACTGGCGAAAGCGATGACCTGTTCTGAGCCCAATCCAGTTTGTTGAGTTAGTGCAGTGCCCAAACCCACATCACTGGCATCTGTATGCTATAGGCTTAGGCTGCTGGAGGACATAATGACCACTTTCACCCTCTTCGTTACTTTCTCACACTACTCTTCAATTTTGTATTATTTGCTGTTATTTCACCTTTTAACTTTGTTCTCTCTCTTTTCTCTTCCTAGAAGCTACACCTGGCCTGACTCTGTGTCTACCTGTGACACGTTTCTGGAGAGGGGAATCGTCCGAGCGTCTGCTGGCAACAACTTAATGCTCACCCTCTACCGATGATCCACATGGCCCTGTCTTTCAGTGTTTAACCCTTTCTCTCTCCTAGACATAGCTACTGACAGAGCTTCTACTGTGACTAACTCTCTGTGCTCTCTTCAGACTCTAAACTTGAAAACTGGCTCAGAGTTTATCTGTTCCTTCTTTCTAGGTGAAACGACTAAAGGAGCTACATCCATTAACATTTACCTTTTCCTTCCCATAGAAAGTACTCCTGGATCAGTGCTTCGTTGTTCTCTTTGTATCTCTGCTCTGTTCTCTCTAACCCCCAGTCGGTCGTGGCAGATGGCCGCTCACACTGAGCCTGGTTCTGCTGGAGGTTTCTTCCTGTTAAAAGGGAGTTTTTCCTCTCCACTGTCGCTACATGCATGCTCAGTATGAGGGATTGCTGCAAAGTCAACGCCAGTGACTGTCCACTGTCTCTACATGCTCATCCAGGAGGAGGGAATGCTGCAAGTCACTGACTGGATGCAATCTGCTGGGTTTCCTTAGATAGAAACACTTTTTTATCCAATTTGAATAAATAACAGAATCTGACTGCACTGTTCAATGATTAAGATTAATTGGAATGTATGTACCTGACTTTTGTGAGGTGCCTTGAGACGACATGTGTTGTGAATTGGCGCTATATAAATAAACTGAATTGAATTGAAACTGAATCTGTATAAACAATGAAAGGTATTTTCAAGTCTGGAAGACCAAGGATGGGGGGAGAGATCAGACGCTCCTTCAAGGCTTCAAATGAAGCTTGACACGATGGTGTCCATATGAATCGTGCTCCCTTTCGCTTCAGAGCGTTTAGAGGTTCTGTTAAGGCCGAGAAATCAGGCACAAAGCGGTGGTACAAACCAGCCATTCCCAGAAATCTCTGAAGCTGTTTGATATTCTGTGGAACAGGAAATTCTTGAACAGCCTTCATTTTATCCGGGTCTACTGCAATTCCGGATGCAGAAACAACATGTCCCAAGAATTTTAAGGAAGAACAGAAAAACTAACTCTTTTCATGTTTATGGTAAGATTTGCTTTGCGAAGTTTATCCAGTACTGATTGTATGTCGACACTGTGTTGTTCATAATTAAGGGAGTAGATGATAATGTCATCTAAATAGACAAAACAGTTTTTTCCCTGGAGCTCACCTAACACCACTTCCATCAATCTTTGAAAGGTGGCTGGTGCATTTTTCAGTCCAAATGGCATAAGTTTAAATTGGAAAAACCCATGTGGGCACACAAAATCATCCAGGTGAGCATTAGTGACTGCTTTCTGAAAAAGTTCTTCATTTGTCCCCAGCATAATCAAACTGGCAGGAGCAATGGCTGAGAAAAAAGCAAACTGCTCTTTCAGCCATGATGCAAGTTCTGGTAAGAAATCATATTGTTGTTTTCTGTTGGATTTGAACCAATAACGTTTCCCAGAAACATCAAACTGCAGGGCAGAGAGGGAAATGAAATCAAGACCCACGACTACAGGAAAGGTGAGGTTTAGAGCAGACAGAATAACACAAGGTAAATTAATTGACTGGTTCTGTAATGAAATGGGGATTTCAGTCCATCCCAAAGGCTGACGTCCTTCTCCATCTGCTAGATACAAAGGTCCTCTTGTCCAAGGTTTGATTCCTCCATTTAGTTCATTCCATACGTTCTCATTTATTAGAGTGTAAGAGGAACCTGTATCCAAAATTGCAGCTCCTTACCAGGAATTTATGTTAATGGGAATTATCAACTGGCTCGGAAGAGGGCTGGCTGAAGAAGTGGGTGTACAGCAGCGTTCACTGGAAAATCCAGTGTTGGTGAGAGAGCCAAGTGTCGCTGGGCCTGGAGCTGATGAAATGGGTGCTGTACTGTTAGTTGGTCGCGGAGGGTTTGAAGGTAAAGGGGATCTATTAGTTCCAACCCGTGGACAGGCTGCAGGAGAATGATTATCCTTACAACGCCAACAGAATGGTTGAGAAGGACGATTATGATTCTGGGTGTAATTGGGTTGTCTTTGCCTTACTGTGTTGTCAGGATGGGTCTATGCTCAACTGGTTTAGGTGGGTTTTTGGCTTGTTTCTGTTGTTCATACTGTTGTTGATTGTCTCTATCTTTCTCCAGTTGCTGTCCCAGACGAACAAGTTCATCCACAGTCATTACTCTGCTACTCCTTAGCTGACTGGCCAATGAGGGATCAATATTTTTCAAGATCAACTTGACAATATCATCTTCTTCAATGTACGGTTTCCATCGTCTGCACAAAGACTGGTACATAAATATGAAATCTCTGATGCTCTCATTTTCTCCTTGAACTCGGGTCTTCACTCGTTCTGCTAACTCATCTTCATAGTCCTCTGAGAGAAAAGCAGCTTGAAACTGTCTCCGAAAATCAGCCCAGGTATGTACGCGGTGTCTGGCTACATCCCACCAATCTCTAGCTGTGCCATGCAGTACATTTCATAATGTAGCCATAAGTTCCTCATCTGTCAATGCATTCGATGATAAATAATCCTCACACCGTTCCAGGTATTGCAAAGGATCAGAAGGGTCTCCGAATTTACCATATGTTGGAAACAACAATTTTACAGGATTTTTCCCCAAGTCCCGTGTCCTGTTTACTGTGAAGGTGGTGCCACCTGCTGTCATTTGGGTTCCTATTAACCCAGGCCGAACAGTAGATTTTATCCAAGGTTTGTTCATATGTGTCATTGGTTCTGACAAATCCTTATACATTGTTTGAACGGATTCATCCATTGGTGTGGTCTGCTGACACATCTGAATTGTGTGAATTTTTGTCACAATTTCTTTTGACACAGATTTGATTGTAGCTTGACAGGATGAAATCTCCCCCTGCAGGCGGGAAACCTCTTCCTGCAGAGCGGAAATACTGCCTGTGACTGAGGTAAGCAGAGATTTGAACTCCTTTAACAACTCAGATTGAGGGTGTTTCAGTCTCCAACCAAGAGACGTTTTTGTTTGTGAAAGAAAATATTAGGCTGGTTAATTCCATGTCCAAAAGAGTATATGCTATGGAGCGTACTCCATTAGTTTCTTTTTAACAGAGAAGTGAGTCTTTAACTGAAGGTGAGTCTTTAATTGGAAACACAAAGAAGGTTGTGAGCTCATGATGGTTGCCAGAAGTGATTAGTTGAATGGGCTGAGTTTGCTGGGTTATGGTCCTCAGGCAGCTACCATCTAATGCTGCAACATGGATGGGAACTGGGAGATCTTGTACTGGAAGGTCATATTCTTGAACTAACTGGGGATGGATAAGATTTTGTTTTGAACCTGAATCAATTAAAGCCTCAATAGGATGTGTAATCTTGGGATTTTAAAATACTTGGTACCGCCCATTACCATTCTCCTATTTACTGCCGGGCTTGGGCATTGGGCAAACCGGGAAAGAGAAGATAAAGTGACATTTTACTGTTGTCATGCGGTGATTTCTCTGCTCTGGTGTAAGTTGGGCACAGCCAATTAGCGTAGGCTCTGAAAATTGTGTCTGAGAGGGAGAGTGAGCATTGGCAGCTTCTGACGTCACAAGAGGTTTCTGGAAATTTGCTCTATGAGCTGAGTTTAAAAAAAGGCGGGCAGTCTTTGATGTTACAGGAGGTTTTAGGAAACTGGATCTTGGAAACGAACTGAAATAATTTTTATTTTCTCTGTTTCTTTCTCTGAGTCGGTTGTCAATACAAGTAGCTAGGTGAATAAATTCTTCAAGACTTGCGTTTTCGTCTTTACATGCAAGTTCATCTTTTAGTTTATCTAAGAGAGCATTCAGAAAGGCTTCTTAAGTGCCGGTTCATTCCATCCTGACTCTGCCAAAGTATGAAAATATATGGCCATCTCTGCCACTGATCTGTCTGACTGTTTAAGATTCCATAATCTCTTACTTGACTTCGCTGCTATAACTTTGTTCAAAACTTAATTTAAACAAGTCTAGAAATTCTGCATAAAGCAAGTGATGAATAGAGCTCTCTGAAACAGTGGCCTCTGCCACCGTTTCCGGGCTGGTAGTATCGAGATCAGAGGATTCGACAGCACCCCCTGGCCTTGACCAGAGCAACGAGAATGGCTTCACCTACATGAATTCATTCTGTTAACCATGTGACGATGGCATTGATGTCATGGCTCTCTGACAGCATTTGCACTACTTGAACACTGGAGCAGTTGTGCCCTGTTAGAATGCCTTGATACAGGAAGATATGGCCAGATCTGCCATTTAGTTTCACCAGTTTTCTCACTAGCAGCCAGTTGCATCAAAACACACTGATGGGGCACATTTCCTGGACATTGTCTTGTACACATGCAGCTGATTATGACTCCAGTGGTGACAGAAAAACTTGTCCAGTCCAATATCTGCAGTGCTTCCACTGTGAGGTGTGCTATATTTTAATAATTGCCAAGATACGATGGGATCTTTATCCCCTAATTTCAAATCTTGTCTCTTGTTTGACTTTCTGCTGTGTGGCCAAACTAGTAAGGTGACTTGGCTCGGGATCTCCAACATCCATCAGATCTGCTGCCTTTGCTGACCTCCATAGGGCTGGTTCCATCCTGCCATCAAACAGCCCTTTCGCAGGTGTCCAGATAGTAACCACTTAGAATGACCGGTGTGCATGGAGATATCATTGGAGCACTATTGAGATGTTGGCTGTCTGTCACATGTCATTTCAACATGGCCATGATACTCTTTATGGCCTTTGATTTCTATATAGGTACTACTGATAGTTGGATAAACCTTGGCTCTTTGGAACACGAATATACATGTGTTTTTACCTTCTTTCAAATCTGATTTGTTATGACATGAGTCCTGGGGGCCAGGTTTCAAAATTTATTTCCTTTTCCCTGTTGAAGAAAACTTGTTGTTGTATTCTACTTTTTCAGGAATAAATTTCAATTCAAAGGGAGCTTGTCTGGGAGAAATGCAACCTCCATCTAACTCTGTGTCAACACTACTTTCACCAATTTCTAAAGATGACCAGATGCTATGTCTGTTTAATTTCACAAAGTATACAGGGCCTTTGCAGACATCTTGTGTTCCTGCTGCTGGCTCAGATCTGTCCAGATAGTGGCAGCTGGCATGGCTATTTAGGCATTTTGGAGTATGGCCTCTTTTGGAGTGCAGAGAACAAAAATGTAATTCCTGTCTACAGATGACTATTGGCGAATATTTAAAGAATAAAAAAAAGCAAAAGCAATGATTAGCATTGATCAGAAGATGAATTCTGGTTTACATAATGTCTGGAGCCACAAAACATATTGATCTCCATTGTAAATACAGGAATCCTAGAGTTGAATTTACTACCTTTTACTACCTCTACAATATTTTTACTACCAACATAAAATCCAATAGCAGCCTTTTCTGGGGGGAGCAGTGGCTTCACAGCACTGACCTATGTATGATGATGGTCCATCTCTCATCCAAGACAAAACTTTATCCCACTGTAACTATGACTTTGTCTTATGTGTCTTATATATATATATCTATATAGATATATATCTATATAGATAGATATATATCTATACATATATATGGCTGATCAAAAGACTGATACAACCAAAATGGCTTTATAAAGCATTTATTGCTTTTGACTTGAACAGATGCAGTACTATCTATGTACATTCTGCTTTATTTGAGACTAGTCCCAAGTGCTCCCCGCAATCTTCAGTTTTAACCACTGGAGGGGAAATGATATTGCTATGTAAACAAAATAAAAATAAAACATCATATCTATAATAAGTGCTTTATGTTAACAAATTCTGAGCAATACGAGCATTGAACAGTAAACTTGTAGCCTTTCTTCTGCTTCAAATATAAAATGAAATAAAACAGACTCAGTCACAGTGCTGTAAGTTAGCACATCAAAAATAACATGGTTCATCATTACAAAATAAAATACTGAAATAGCATCAAGCAATCACTTTTAGCAGGCTACAGAGGACAAAGCAGCTTCGTAGGCTACTGAGTGAGCATACCACCAGTCATCAATACTAATGCTAATCTGCTCTGAAGCGCTGCAGCTCTCCAGACTCCATTCCATCTTCTTCTGAGTCATAGTCTGACCCCAGCAGGAGAGTGTTTCTTTTCTTTTTCTTAGCAGGTTCATAATCCTCTGTGGAGCGCTGGAGAGCAGCTGCTCTTCTGGGCACTGCTGTTTGGAGCATGTTCTCCAGAGTGGTCCACACCTGAATGAATGAAAAGATGGAGAGATGGGTGGGTGGATGAATGAATAATTGTCTTTAATACTCAGTGCATTTGGTGGTTTTATTTTATTTTTGTTTCATATATATATAAAGTTTTATTTTGAGAAAATTGACTGAGTAGTCAAGCATATCTAAATGGTTTTTACCTGTTGTCTCTTTCGTCTTGGAAGACATTTCAAATCCTTAAAACGTGGATCCAATGCTGTGGCCACCTTGAACCATGTGTCGTTGGTATCAGCTCGCCGTTCTGCCAGGTCACTATGGAAGGCATTCTTGAACTTTAACACATAAGCTGGATCATCATCAGTGACGTTCATGACACACTCAACATGGCGAGAAGCAGGCATCACTACGGACAAAAGCCATAGGCCACACCACCCAGCAGTTCAGTTACATACCTGCATAGGTGGATAAGTTTGAAAAAATAAACTTAGCTGAATATTTAAAGTGTAACTGGTTTTCAATTTAATTGTCCTAACAAGAAACTATTTCTTTCATTTACACATGTGACAGTAGTTTATTTCATTAAAGTGGACTGGTGTTTATTTGGGCTATTTCGAGCAGGACCTCCAGTTTGTGCAGTTTCCTCCACTCAGCTTCAGTTGGCATGAACAATCTGTGGTTGCTCTGTTGGTCTAACGTAGCTTGGATAGCCTCTCAGTTGCGAAAGAGGCGTAGGGCAATTGAGTGTGGAATTCCACCTGTTCGGTAAATCATGTATAAGTTGCTTGCAGTTTTTTCCAAGCACTACTTGCTACTGGTTAAGTTCTGTGGTACGTGAAGGGCTTTGTTTAAAATGGCCAACAATTTTGTGGCACTTTGCGAGTACGCTGGCAAACCCACTGTATATCGAGGCAGACTGTGATGGTCCTCTGGAGAATGTGAGCGTTGCAGGAGATGTGCTTGTATGG
Source organism: Crenichthys baileyi (assembly GCA_036173005.1). Taxonomy (NCBI): domain Eukaryota; kingdom Metazoa; phylum Chordata; class Actinopteri; order Cyprinodontiformes; family Goodeidae; genus Crenichthys; species Crenichthys baileyi. The sequence continues at coordinate 164,575 of JAHHUM010002894.1, forward strand.
AGGGGCTCTCATAGCAGCCCCCATGCTTGCTGTGCTGTCTATACCAATGGTGGATATCTTGTTAAAAATTCCCCAGTCATTTGCCACCGTAAGGAAATGTTCTGTGCAAATATCAGCAAAGTGCCTGGTTTCTGTTTTTATGACGGTCAGTGCAAATAAGTTAAGGTTCCACTCACCATCAGTGAAGTGTCCGGTCACCCGCAAATAGCTGTGGTTGCCAGCTGAGGACCAGTGATCTTCAGTTATAGCAACATAGTTGGGTGAATTCTCCATCAAAATCTCCAGTTTATTTTTCTTTTGCTGTTGTGCATTTTGCCGATTTTGCGCATTACGGTTGTCCTTGTATTATGGATCAACGGACGCAGTTTGCAGCACCTGTGTTAACCCTTCGTCTTCCACTATGTTTACTGATCTGCAGTTCATGGTTATCCACTTGGCAAGAACATTCGTCAACCTGTTGGTCGCAGACTTGCTCATACGCGGAGTGTAGTCCTTGAGTTTAGTTTGGTGAAGAGCTTTGCTATGGCTCGTTAAACTGATAACGTCTTTGCTCCTAATGTTAGCTGTGGCAGCACTCGCAACTGGGTGCTTTGCGGTGATATGGTAGGCTAAACTTGAGCTGCTTTGGTAGTTAGCAAATTACTTTTTGCAAAGAAGACATATCAGTCTACCTTTATCATTTGTCCTGTTGTCCTGTTTTTAAAATTTAAATTTACCATTCATTGGACCAACAACTTTCACATGCTCCTCCATTTTCATGACTCTTCTCTGCTACCCCCTGATCCTCATCTATGACCTTGCCCTCCCAACTACAATGGGAGCCTATCAGCTTATGCTGAGCACGCCGAAACCCAATGTCAGCCAATCAATGTCCACTTCAAGGTGTCACTGACTACCCCCGACAACTCAAGGACAAGAAAACCAAATCAGAGATCAAAAATCAGATCAACACGACTAAAATGCACGAGCACTAAATATAACTGTAATTAATTCATCAAAAATAACATGATAATTTGACACCCCAATATATATACATGTACACATTTATTATCCTTTCTTTGATTCGTTAATGCGACAGATTTTGCCTATAATGGCTGGAAAAAATACAGTGTTGAATACAGTTGTTGAAGAGGTGGTTTTTATTTTGAGAAACATTTATCAGTCTCATTTTCAATGTTTTTCACCAATGTGTTGCCGCTGCCATAATTACCAGGATCCAATCACTGCCAATAAACAAACTGGTCGCATAAAGAAAGTGATGAAAGCCAGCATCCAGTGTCAAGTAAAGGACAATTACAAACTTTCAGGCTGGCCTCTTATAACAGAAACCTGCTGATGACAGAGTCCTGAAATGGGAAGCTTTCCAAAGTACATGAAGCTCTGTCCCTGATTTTGATTAACAGGATGATGACAACAGTTCGAGAAACACTGTACAACACTAAGACTGTTAGACCACACAGTACACTTAGAAGTAAGTGCAAAAAAGTGAGTGGCTGAGGCACAGTTTCCACTTAATGAGCGTGGCAGCATGTGCACACATGAAATAGATGCCCTCAGGGAATCTTCTTCACTTAAGTTAGGTATATAAACAGATAGAGCTGGAAAAATCCTCCTACTGAAATATCGTTCTTACCACTAAATTTATGAGTGTTACCCAGGAGCTTGTGATTTCAAAGTTTATTTATTCAAAGCAAACGCAGACGCCCAAGTTGTCAGGTATGATGTGAACAAACCAGTGTCAACAGCCATGCCTGGGCTTGATGGGCTCATCACAGGGTGCCAACAGCCCCAGGTTCTCTTCAGTGGGCTGGGGGAGTTAATTGTGGTGGTGAGCAAACAAAAAGGATTAAGAAGGAAGAAATCCAGGTTTTCTGTAATGCAGGCTATGCAGACAAAATGTATTCTGTCTGATATGGTGATTTCACAGGAGTCATTCTGAAAGGCTGTTGGCACAGCTTCATCTGTATCATGATCATATCATTAGATTAGGTTCACACATGTAGTTAGGTTTTCTGGATCAAAACAGAAATTTAATCATGACTGGATTTGAGTCGATGACCCTGCGTCCTGATAGGATGATCTTCTCAAGCAAATATTTTTCTTAAGATACCAGAGAAAGTTCTGGAGTGAGAGGAGTTTCTTCCAACTGTATAGGGCTAAGTCCTGGGCCATGACAAACCATTTTAGCATTAGCCAGGAACGATCTTTATTTCTTCCTGGTTCTGTGTACATTTGTCATGACAAAAAAAGTTTTTTTTAAAGGACCAAATGTCTTAGCTATCATTGGTTTTAATTTTATCTGACTTCTGGGGACTAGATTTGAATCCTTGGTTTTTCTAAACATGATTATCTGACTGATTTGAATAAAAAAGGCGACTGAGTGACGGCCAATACCTAAATGTGTGTTCCCTTGCTCAACGCATGTGTCAAATTATGAAAAATAAATCAAGAGTTAATATTATTGTCCTAGTCATATTATTTCACTTGCAGCAATCTAACAATTCTTCCAGTTTTGCTGTTAATAAATAAACATTTATTCATATCGGTTTATGTTTGTCTTTATTCATTCAGGGATAACATGAGTAAACACAAAAAGCAGTTTTCAAATGGTTAGTTCATTTCTCATAGTAAAAACTAAACTAACCTGATTATAGGGGAAAATCTATTTGCGCCAATCAACTTTGATGTGATGACATTCCTAGCTTGAAACAATGACCTCTGAGTTAAATTGGATGCAACATTAATGCAAGGCCTGAGATTCATTTCTGTTAGAGGACAGAATGTACATCTTGTTACAACTACATAAAGAATCTACTTCAGATAAAATGACTAGTGCGACAAACTTTAAATTGCACTGGAAATTTTTTAGTCAGCTGTTACCAGAAGAGTACATTTATAATTAGTGTGGAGACATTAGGACTTTTCAGAGAGCACCTGAACCTTTCTGGAAACTGAATTTTTCAATGGGAACTGAGCCAGGAAATCTAAACAGGCACCATATTGTTATTTCAGATGGAAAATCCCCATAAAGTCGTCTTTTTTTTTTCATCCTGCATTATTATTTTATAACAACATAATTACTAGGGAGGCCTCAGTAGATATTATACCTCAGAGGTGAAAAGAGAAAACCTTGGGAAAATATTATCAGAATACAAAAATGGATGCACCTCAGCAGGGCCAGACTGCAAAGAACAATCAGGTCTGCAGAAAGGGGCGTCGGGGCTGACTTTCCCGCAATCCAGGACCTGTACAGTTCTAGGGTCAGGAAATGGGCAGCTAACATCTCTGCAGACTCCACACATCCTGGTCACAAACTGTTTAGATTTTTACCATAGAGTTGGGGCTACAGAGCGCTATTTGCAAAAACCAGCCACCACAGAGATGCAGCCATTATTCAGATTGTCCTGTGTTCATCCATCATTGTGTAGTTTGGCTCATCCACAGAACATAGCAAACCCAGACTGCAATGAACAATCAGGTCCGCAGAGAGAATGATCAGGGTTGACCTTTCCTTCATCCAGGACTTCTAACTGTCTAGGGTCAGGATAAGGGCAGTTAACTTCTCTGAAGACCCCATACATCCAGCACACAAACTGACTTTTACCTTCAGGTTTGCACTACTAAGCGCTATTTGTAAAAGCCGCCACAGAGACAAGAAGAACACAATGAACACTTCACTGCCAAAGTAGTCAGCTACTCTACTGTGAAACAAGATGAGCACATTTGCATTTACTGGAGATTGGTTTTAGATTTTGTCAACTAATGAAATCTTCATGCAACAAAAAACTTGAAAATGCTCAGTGCTGTTTTTTCAGATTTTCAGAAAAAGACCAACATTTGATAATAAAAAGAAATAAATTACTGATGTACTTGATGGCACTATAGAAGTTCCACAGGTGGGAAAACCCTTCTTGTTAGACAGACTTCCCTTGACACATCATCCGTGTACGATTACATGTCTGCTACCATGTCTGGTGTTTGGGGTTGGCTGAATGGCTGGTTCAATTGTACACAAAGCTAGATTTGGACTTTAGTACATTCTTCTCTGTACCAATGTTTACATTCAGATTGACGTCTTTCAGGTGAGTAATTACGTTAATTGCAGAGCAAACAACGTGCCTTTTGGCTGTTAAAAATCATAGACCTAAAGCTTTAATTCTGTCCACTTTTATTTCTGTATTTTTACTGTAGCTGAAAAATATCTCAATGTTCCCAAGTAGCAGACTTTACAGACAGTTGAAAGTCCTCTCCGCTTTGTTTTGGTGCACTTTTAAATTTGTGTCGCAGATCATAGAATCCTCATTTCAGCTTCACACAAATGTGCTGCCAAGTACATGTTGAAAACACTGCATTTGTCCGAGATGTGAGTGCCGATGTGAATGGGTTTAACCGAAAGTATTTTTTTTAAAACATATTTTTCAGGTATAAGCAGGGGTGAAGAGGTATTAATGGGTCATGTAGTTCCGCATGATCGTCATGAACAACTAAAGCATGGCTGAATTACATCAAATTTGAAATACCATGATGCTGCAACACTCTTACTACTGGCTTAAAAGGTTTTCCCATGCTATTTTCCTCATCCACAAGACCCTCCCCTCTGCCAACAATGATCTTACCATGTACACCCATGAACCAATCACACCTCAGGCCCTGGCCAAGCACAGCTCTCTCGGACCATGCCAGGACACAGTTATGCACTAGCAGATCATGCAAGACTAGTACAAGGCTGCTGCCACAGGCATCATATGTGCACTAGGTTGCTTTTGTTACCGTCCACTCACTAGTTCCTTCAGTCTTCTAGTAACCAGTAGGGCTGAGCCTCAACGCTATTTGGAGATTTGTGCCATTCTCTTCAGTTTGAGACCACCTACAGCATTAAGCACAGTGCTTACCTCTTCCTATGAGCACTAACCCTTAGCATAGGGCTATATGTATTGATGCATCTTGTAGATGGGTTGGTTCAGCCATGCGGTAAATGTTATTCTGACCCTCTTCGTTGTAGTCAGACAGATTTTAGGAGCTAATGTGCAGCCTTAGTACTGAAAGGACTGCAATAACATAGCCTTCTCATGAGGCCGGTGCAGCCAGTTTTAAATTGTTGATGCCTAAGCCACATTGGTGTGCATTGGCTCCACTTTATGAATACACTGTCGCCACTGCAACCCCGCTCCCCTATGCTCTACTCAGGACCTTGATATGTTGCCACATAAATAACCACCCACAGCATCTAACTCTCACGTTCTATTTTGTAAATTGGTTCAGTCAAATTGGGTGCTTTATACTAAGAGGACTTCACCAAAATGGTTTAAATACCATCCTTCTTATAATTGATTTTTGACATAACGGTGGTCACACGGTGTGAGTTCTGGGTATTTTATTAATGTTTTTAAAGACCTTTTTCTATGAGTACAGTTGTCTTTTCAGTAGAGGCGTAAACCTTTCTTTTTTCTGCTGCTTTGTCGCCGCCATCTCAAGAATCAAGATTCAAGTCTTTATTGTCATAATGTCACCATAATGAAATTTAGCTGAGACCCAGCTCAAAAGATAAACATTTTTATTTATAGACATGTGGTTTGTAGTAATGTGTCTGGCCCTTCTCTGGACTTGTGCAGTGTAAAAAGGAGTCTAGATCCGGTAGACGACATCCCACAATCCCCTGTGCTGTTCTCACCACCAGTGCTGTCCTTTCTCTCCTGAGAAGGAGCTTTGGACCTGTTGTGTACATCCTAAAGTTATATTATTGTCAGGCAGGTTTATGCACAGGTGGCTCTGTGAATGCCTGCCTCTAACTGTTTTTCAGCTGTAGTAATTCCTGTATTCCTCTCTGACTTTGTGCAGGAGACTAAAACAGCCTTTGATTTTAAGATGTGGTGGGCCAAGATGCATGGCTTTGATGTACCTGACGCATTTCCTAGTTGTTCATTGATGCCTTGTAATCCTAGTTACACCACTTCTGAGACATATCTTTTTGAAGCATAACCTTTTTTATATCAGTTACTTTGACCCTGGATGCTCCTAATCTTTAAAGTGAGTGGGGTTTGTTGTGCTTTGCGTTGCACGGGTTTTTCCTATTGAGGAAAGGTTTGCTGTTCTAACCAAGACAATTCAATCCTTGTTGAGGATTGCTGTATTGCTGTCTGATTTTGGTACTCAGTTCTTTGATGAACTCTGAGTCTTTGCTTCAATGCTGTTCTTGTTATTCAAAAAGCGTCACTTTAAACATTGCGCCAAGAGCTCATGTACAGTTAGAAATAAAAAGGCCCAGACAAAGCTTTGGAGTACAAATTATGGAGCACAGGGTTGAAAGTTTCCTTCTGTGCTTGCCTCCAAATCTTTATTAGCTGGCTCTAGTTTCAGCTGTCATTGCTTTGTTGCACACGCTACTCATAGTTTAGCTGATATGGTCTCAGTATTAACACAGGCTGAAGTTGGATGAGAACAATATCTTAACCTGAAGCTATGAGTGCCAACTTCTTATTTGCTTGTTAAATTTTGGAAGAATTTTTGAAAGAATTTTTGAATTATAATACTGTCTATTATTTTTTTCCCCTAGTCTTTTGAAAAGACCTGCAGAAAGCACAAAACTCCCATTGAGATCAAGAAAAGTGTTGCTGTTTTCAGTGAAAAATTGTTGCTGACAATGTTTTGACAAGATACAAATACTACACCACAATTCCAGCATGGTTGCTTTATCATCAAGTTTTATTTTGTTGACCACACACTGAAACTTTCAGTGCTCACACATTGAGATCCCACGCTGCACCTTCCTCTTTGCACATTGCTCATCCTCCAACTCCACCTTTTTGTAGACAGTAAGAAAAGTTAAAGCAATCCCTAATGTTTGAAACATTGATATTTCTCCCTGAATAAAGTGTCCATTCAAGGAATAAGTAAATCCATTGTAAGTGGCGGTCAAAGCCCGTTCAGACTGTTTTCACCCCTCTTGTTTTTTAGAATGATTATCTTGGTAAGACCTGTTTGTGTGTTATTTGGAGAACTGTTGAAATTGACCTGAGAATATTGGCTTTTCTGTTCTGATTATTTGAAATTATTTGCTAAAAAACTCCCAGTGTGCCTCAGCTGATTTTATGAATTGTAATTATTAAGGTTTTTTTGTCTGATTCTGCTTAAAACCTATCAATGTAAAATGTCTTTTAACCCTTGAGGCACCTTTGTATTGCACATACACTTTTTACACGGAGGTTCCATAATGGTACCTCTTCTAAAAGTGTAATAAAATTTTAATATAAATTTGTTTTTTCACTATCACTGCATCAGATCTTTTCAACAACTTCAGACCTATCCATAGATATATAGTTTTTCATATATTTTTGTACTCTTTTATATGTCTTAATGCATTTTTGTCCATAAAACCCAAATTGTTTTTAAGGCTTTTAGCACAAAAAAACGTATTTTTTCCAAAAATAAACATTAAAGTGGAATATTTAGGATGTGGGTGTTGAAGCCTTGACTTGGTAAAAAATTGATAATACAATTTATTTTGATGCATTACTATTGTGGAGCAATGAGAGTTTAATGCAAAAACTTGCACTTTTCACCCTTAGGTCCCCACCCACGGTACCTTTTATAAAAGTGTAATAAAAATTTTATATAAATTTTTTTCCACTTTCACTGCATTGAATCGTTCCAAAAGCTTCAGACCTATCCATAAATAAAAGGTTTTTCAGATTTTTTAATTTTTTATATTTTTTTTATGTCATTTTCTCCAAAAAACCCAGATTTATTGAGGGGAGAAAAAAAACAAAATATGTAATAATTTTCCAAATATAAAAATTAAAGGAGAATATTTTGGATGTGGGTGTTACAGCCTTGACTAGGTCAAAAACTGATAACAATATTAAAGTCTTTTTGGAGCAATGAAAGTTTATTATTAAAATTTACAGTTTTTTTGTTTGGTTTCCAAAACAGTACATCTTATAAAATTGTAATAGGAATTGCAGATAAAAAAAAATGTTGCCCGTTAACAGCATAAAATCTGTTCAATACCTTCAGACTAAACCACAGAGATGAAACTTTTTATTTTTCTTCATTTTGCATTCAATTCAATTCAATTCAGTTTATTTATATAGCGCCAAATTCACAACACATGTCGTCTCAAGGCACTTCACAAAAGTCAGGTACATACATTCCAATTAGTTCTAACCATTGAACAGTGCAGTCAGAGTTAGTTGTTTATTCAAATTGGATAAAAAGTTTTTCTGTCTAAGGAAACCCAGCAGATTGCATCCAGTCAGTGACCTGCAGCATTCACTCCTCCCGGATGAGCATGTAGAGACAGTGGAAAGTCACTGGCGTTGACTTTGCAGCAATCCCTCATACTGATCATACATGTAGCAACAGTGGAGAGGAAAAACTCCCTTTTAACAGGAAGAAACCTCCAGCAGAACCAGGCTCAGTGTGAGCGGCCATCTGCCACGACCGACTGGGGGTTAGAGAGAACAGAGCAGAGATACAAAGAGAACAACGAAGCACTGATCCAGGAGTACTTTCTATGGGAAGGAAAAGGTAAATGTTAATGGATGTAGCTCCTTTAGTCGTTTCACCTAGAAAGAAGGAACAGATAAACTCTGAGCCAGTTTTCAAGTTTAGAGTCTGAAGAGAGCACATAGAGTTAGTTACAGTAAAAGCTCAGTCAGTAGCTATGTCTAGGAGAGAGAAAGGGTTAAACACTGAAAGACAGGGCCATGTGGATCATCGGTAGAGGGTGAGCATTAAGTTGTTGCCAGCAGACGCTCGGACGATTCCCCTCTCCAGAAACGTGTCACAGGTAGACACAGAGTCAGGCCAGGTGTAGCTTCTAGGAAGAGAAAAGAGAGAGAACAAAGTTAAAAGCTGAAATAACAGTAAATAATGCAAAATTGGAGAGTAGTGTGAGAATGTAGCGAAGAGGGTGAAAGTGGTCATTATGTCCTCCAGCAGCCTAAGCCTATAGCAGCATAACTACACAGAAAGTTTCAGTTCAGATTATTTAGTTAAACAGCGCTTATTTTCAACAATGTCGTTTCAAGGTACCCCACAAAGGGTCCCACAGATGGTCATTGTTATACTAAAAACCACAAGGATTGGGATACCTCTCTCTGTCAGACTGATTATAACCATTGGACAAGAGAGGGGGTCATACAGGTAGCAGAAATGGAGGGTGTGTTTGCACCTCAACCATAACTGAGCCGGTTTAGGCTAAACCTGACTCCCCCTTACTCCATCCAACAAGGGGAGAAGAAGACGGAGCTAAAATAAGGAAGATAGCTCAGGATAACCTAAGCCACTCTAACTATAAGCTTTATCAAAAAGGAAAGTTTTAAGCCTAGCCTTAAAAGTAGACATGGTGTCCGCCTCACAGACCAAAACCGGGAGCTGGTTCCACAGGAGAGGAGCCTGATAACTAAAGGATCTGCCTCCCATTCTACTTCTAGAGACTCTAGGAGCCACCAGCAAACCTGCAGTCTGAGAACGAAGTGCTCTGTTAGGAAAATATGGAACAATCAGATCTCTGATGTATGATGGAGCTAAATCATTAAGGGCTTTATATGTGAGGAGGAGAATATTATATTCTATTCTGGATTTAACAGGGAGCCAATGAAGGAAAGCTAAAGTAGGGGAAATATGATCTCTCTTTTTTAATTTTCATCAGAACTCTTGCTGCAGCATTTTGAATCAGCTGAAGGCTTTTAACTGCATTTTGTGGACATCCTGATAGTAAAGAATTACAATAGTCCAGCCTTGAAGTAACAAATGCATGGACTAGTTTTTCAGCATCAATCCTGGATAGGATATTTCTAATTTTGGCAATGTTCCAGAGGTGAAGCATGAAACACAGATTACATGCATTTTGCATTCATGTGCTCCACATTTGGCACACTGGTTCCACACAGGACCTTCCAGAAAGCGAAGGAGAATGTTTAGACAAAACATGGAGAATTTAAATAATAACATATGAATGTCATGCCTGAGATGAAAACAAATGGACTTTTGAGAGTAACAAATTACTGTTAACTTCACACTCTCTAAATGCAAGTAGAAAATAGGAAGTTGCGTAAAACCAAAACCACATAAAAGAAAAGTGGAGAGATGCTTTTTATTTTTTTGTGGCACTAGTGAAATTTATTTTCAAGGTCACCAACAGGAAATGGGGTGGTAAGAGAGGGGAAGACATGCAGCAAAGGTCAACGGACTGGGACTTGAACACCTGACAGATGCGTCGAGGACTATATCCTTTGTACATGGGACACGTGCTTCATCCCTGTGCTACTGCCACTGCCGCGCCCCAGTACTTTTAACTGCCAGGGTGTATTGGGAATGTGATTACTGACAATGCAAGTCATTTTTGACCATCTTGGATCAAATTGCAAAGCATGACCACTGTAACTGAGAGAAGGCCAGATGCACATGTCAATACCAACTAGAGAGAGAGATGTGGTCAAGAAACCATGTTCTTGGGCGCGGCGGTAGTGCAGGGGTAAAGCATGCGGCCCAAGAACGCTGGCTACAGTCCTGAACGCAACCATCTGGGTTCAAGTCCTGGCCCACTGACCATGTTCTTTAGGTACCAGGTTAGAAAACAGAATATTTTCATTTATTAGTATATGGACCCTCCCTGATAGAACTTTGCCCAACCACTGGTCACCCCTTGTATAAAAGTCTAGATTCGCAACTGCAGAAAGGTTACTGTTTTTTAATGGGATATAAATAACATTTCGCATGTACCCCAAGACTCCAAAGTTGATCCAGCTGTTTTTGTTGAAGCAGGGCTTTAGATTGCCTTCTGTGGATATTTTTAACTGGCTTTTACTGGTTTTACTGAAAATAATAAATGAGAATTTTTCTCACCACAGTTTACATTGTTTGTACACATGGTGGACACATGGTTGATAGTCAACAAAAAACTGAACTGCCATGTTGGCACTAGCAGTGCGGAGCTGTATGAAGAAACTCTCTTACATCCAGACCTCAGTCTACCGGCAAAGAGGATGAGCTTCAGTGAGGGTTTCTGGGGAAGAAGAGGTTTAAAATAGAGCTGGACATCAACAAACAACAATCACATCTGTACTGAGTTATGCCTTTTTGCTACAAATTCCTGATTTCATTTTAAAATTTCTCTGACTGGGCTAAAGCCACACGCTCTCCAATCACTGCTTGGTAACTGCTAATCTCCCTTAGTAAAGAATAAGAATCAAGCATTTGCAAGAATTATTTTAGGGTGGTTGGATCCAGAACAAGGCGAATATGGTTACTGGAACAACAAACGTACCTACAATGACATCACCCTCCTAAAACTAATGGCTATTATTCAAAAACATGTGGCTGCTGCCCACATGTGGCCCACACTAAACAGAAACACACATACTCACTCTAAACATACACACCTCCTCCGGCTCCCTTGTGGACTTTTGTAAATGAGAAAACAATTGCTCCTCTGTTTTGTTTTCACTGTCTGTCTGAATTTTGATGACTGTTCATGTCATAATTGCACGCTTCAAGTGCTACTACGAAACATCAAACAGCCTGAAGTTCAGTAAAAAAAAGATTTATGGGAAAAATGAAAATTTTTGACAACGATCTCAGGATTCCATAGGAATCCAGTCTGTAATGCCTGTGTCGACTCATCCCTCCTCCTCGGTTCTGTAAACAAGCCAGACATTAACTTAGAGCTCTGTGGCAGAGAGTCAACCACAAAGGGAAAAGCACACTTCTGGATTTCAAAGACTTTAAATTTATGCGATGACACACACAGAGGAAGTGTCAGTAAAGCCAGTGGTGTACTTTAAATGTCAAAAGTTAGTCCAGCCTGACACATTACACATCGTGCAGCTTCAGGAAATCATTTTATTTCCTCTTGTTAATGTGATTGGTGGTACATGTTTGCAATCTGTGATGGCACACCCTACGGCTGGGTGAGCCTCCAAACACAAAATCATCTTAAATGACCCTTTTAAAGCACTAGTTTCTGACAGAGCGCCATAAAACAGTATACAGCTATACCATTAAACACTAAAGATGGATTTAAGCAGCAGAGACCGAAAATACAGGGCCTCAAGTTTAAAAAGATATATAAAAAGAATGATTTGGATTTTGTGAAGGAAAAAAAATATATATTTAAACATTTCTAGCCTTTTATCACAACATTGCATCGAATTCTATTTTTTCTTAATCAAAAAGGATTTATTAGGAGTTTATATTCATTTATTTATAATATTTTCCAAGCTAACAATACATATAGTTAAGACCAGAGTGGTTCATACCTCTGGCAGATTTAGGTTTAAAAGAATCTGAAAATTTTACCAACCTACTGTATTTATTCTAACAAGAAGAAATGTTTTGGAGCGGCCCAGCCGGACTCCTCCTGTATTGAATCCGGTAGAGAATCTGTTGAGGGAGCAAAAGATTAGTGTGAGGATAAGGAAATGCTCCAACCTCAAATAATTTAATTTAACTGTATGTATGTCTTGTATTTTGTAAATAACACAAGAAGTATTTACCCCTTTTAAAAACTTCTTACATTTCTTTTACATGCATTTTGGAATTTAACACAAAGTGTTAAAAAACAAATTAGGAACATCTTTATATGGAATGTCAAAAAGCAGTCTATTAAAATGGTAGAGGTCTCTCAAATATGTGTTTTAAAAAATTAGATGTGTGGCATTGTGAAGTTGAAAAAGATTTTTTTAAGGTTAAAAACGTTTTTTAATTACTCAATTTAATGCTTTGAACGCGAATGCTGTGTTCTGTCCATTTAAGGGAGTACATGCTTGAGATTACAGTGCTAATTACATGTGAAAATAACAATAGTCAATGTAGTTATCATGGCTAAAGGGATTTATCATTGTCATTTTGATGCATTGGTGGATTGGAAAACCTAATGCCCAAAGGAAACATAAAATGCACACTGGAAAGCGTGCAATGCTTGCGGCTGCTACACTGTCCTCTTTCAGGCAAGGGGAAAACCGCTTCTCTGCTGGGAACCGAGACATCTCTGCTGGGAACTCTCTGGCACGCAGGTTCCTCCTGTGTAGGTCTCAGATAGAAAAGTCAAGCCAGGGTTGTCTTAATCACCCCATTACATATGAGCGCTGGATTATCTAAACAGCTGATCAATACTTAACTTTGTTGCACTCAATTGGTGGGCATTCGACCATCGGATCGTAGCCGCTGTGGAGTTGCAGAGTTATGCCTTCTCGGTTGCAAGGAGATTTTCACGCGCAGTGCTTCTCCTGTCCGACCTCGGCTGAGAGTCTTATTAAATAAGAATGAACGGTAGTAGGGATAGTTTTTTTGTTCAGGGATTCCAGCTCTGACTCCTCCTCTTCCTGGATTGAATTAGTTGTAGGTTAGTGTGATTTTTAAAGGTGCAAAGAGGTTCATATCAGCCTTTGATTGTGTAAGGTTCATCCATGTTCCATCCATGTTTTAATCCATGGCTGGGTCCCAACATCAGCATCTGATTGGTTTGACCAACAAGTGCCCAGCCGGGGAACTCTTCTGCTGAGCCAATGTCAGTAAACTCAGTATACGACTCATCAGAGAGCTTTCTCTTCAGATCCAGGTAATGAGCTAGATATCAATTTTCCAGTTTGGCTGTTTTAAGCCTTCTGTTTGTCAGCATGGTATCTATTTTGTGTTACATTTTTTCAAAGTTGGTGTAACATTATTTTTTTCTTCATACACACAGAAGCTCAGTTTAACCCAATAACTTTCTTTAGATCAAATTCCCTTCATATTAACAATCCAGTTCCGTCATCGATACAGCCAATGCCTGCTCCTGAAGGAATAGCGTACAATCACTGAGCGACCCCATGTTAACTAGACAGCTTTAGTATCAAGACTGAAATGTTATGCTAAGCCATTCAACGAGTGTGGTGAGCATGGAAACCTGACTGGTACACGTAAAAGCGGCTGGTCATGGGTCAAAAGGTACTTAACTGTTGAACACAGTGTTTTCAATAACCTTGGTGTTGAATGAGAGATTTGAGATGGACCTGTATTTTGCGATGTCAACTTGTCCAAATTATTCTTTGTCAACAGCGGTTTGATAATGCTGTTTTTTAGGCCTCGGGGAAAACACCTCACAAAATGGATGCATTCATTATTTGATATATGACAGGCAAAACCTTCTTAAAGAAAGCTGTGGGTAAAATCTCGAAATAGGAGGAAGGGCGGTTTAATTGATGTATGTTGTTTCTAAGCTTTTGTAGCTGATTTGGTACAATTGTGTCATTTTGTCCAAATTTGATTCCATTGAACACAACATTGGTACTAAACTTATTGATGTACACACTACCGTCTAATCTTCTGAATTTTCTCAGTAGCAGCTGTCTACACCCGAGTAGATCCAGCCATGGACCCAGAGACCTGAGACCCTGAGATGTGCATTTTTTGCATGCAATTTAGCACTCCTTTTTTGGAATCTTACTAGATCAGGCCCTTAGATTGTTTAAGAAAACCCAAACTTGTTTTATTAATAAAATGTGCATAACCCACAATAATCTGGTTTAATAAACTGTAGACATGAAAGTAAGCAGTAGTTTTGAAAACAATGGCTTGGCAAAACCTTGTTTTCTTGGGATATTTGGGCAGAATAACATACAGTAGACCAATAGAATCAGAATCAGAATCAGCTTTATTGCCAAGTTTGTACATACAAACAAGGAATTTGACTCCGGTACACTTTGCTCTTTGGTTTTTGTTTTTGCACTACAGAATATACATATTTACAATGTACAAATATACACATATATAAATAAAAAGGTGCATTTGCAACATCTTTCTGCTGTTGTTTTGTACTCTATTGAATGTTCAACAGAGAAACAGCCTGGGGGAAGAAACTGTCTCTGTGGCGGCTGGTTTTAGTGAACAGCGCTCTGTAGCGTCGGCCTGAAGGCAGAACTCTAAACAGTTTCTGGCAGGGTGTGTGGGATCTGCAGAGATTTTAGCAGCTCTTTTCCTGACCCTTGACCTGTATAAGTCCTGGATGGAGGGAAGGTCAGCCCTGATGATTCTCTCTGCAGTCCTGATTATTCGTTGCAGTCTGGACCTGTCCTGTTTTGTGGATGAACCAAACCACACTGAGATGGATGAAGACAGGACAGACTGAATGATGGCAGTGTAGAAGATGACCAGCAGCTATAGGGTTAGGGTTAGCAATAGGGACTTTAATACTGCTCATTTAAAAATGCCTTGCTTGGGTCCCCAAGTCAATACCAGGAATCAGGACGGGACATCCTTGTAATAATAGATAAGCCCCTAATGCTCAGTTGAGAATTAGCAGTATATGAGCTGAAGTATAAATTAAATTAATCAGTTAGAATAGAAATATGCTAACTTACTAGTTACTTGTTACCCAGCCTCCAAGGTGTTTTCTTTGAAAGAAGTAAACAAGTGAAAGATAAATTTACCCTTTCTTAGCAAGTGATATGGAAACAGTAAAGCCAGTACAGTTACCAACACTCAGGTTTTCAGTAAAACGATGAGTTCAACAGGATGCCTTCTTTTAAATCACCTCTTAACTGCACAGATCTGGAGCTTTGCCATAGATTTTCTGGGGCTGTTTTAAAGGAAGCTGAAGTAATCAAAAAAGTAAAATCCACATCTGAGATATATTTTCCAATGATGAAGCCATTACTGGAACCAGATGGGCAAAATGTGGGCCTGTTAGATACTTCTTGGTTTTTAACTAGCCTTTTTATTGACATGGTGGTTTCATGCTTTTTTTGTTTTTGTTTATAGATGTTGAACTGACATGATAGGTCCCAATTCATAAAAGCCTTCACATGAAAATATTTATCTTCAACTTTATAAAAGCTATGTTTTTGCTGAGCTTAATACAGACAGACTGCTTTGAAACTTTTGGACGGTGCACACGTTACTTGATTCAAATGAAATGGACTTAAAAAGACACCAGATGAGTCTGTAAATTAGTATGAAGTGTATGAAAATAGTTCCTTTAAATCAGACACTTGATAAGACAGGGTAAAAAAGATGATAAAAAATATTGTTATGAGCGTTAATGATGTTCATTTCTGGATTAGCATTTGCAGGCAACATACCAAGATGCCAACAGTCTGTGAAACAGCAAATCCAAACACAAAGATGCCGAGATATTGTCCAAGAAATGGAAGTAACATCCTGCATGCATAAGAGACTTTCTAGTGCAGAGATCTGGCAACCGTACGGCTTATTCTTTCAAAAACGTGTTTAATTGTTAGTTTGAAACAGCTCTGTTTGACACATTCAATTCAATTCAATTCAATTTAGTTTATTTATATAGCGCCAATTCACAACACATGTCGTCTCAAGGCACTTCACAAAACTCAGGTACATACATTCCAATTAATCTTAATCATTGAACAGGGGCCTAAATTTCAGTTTTTTTTCAAATTTGGGATAAAAAGTTTTTCTATCTAAGGAAAACCCCAGATTGCATCCAGTCTGTGACTTGCAGCATTCACTCCTCCTGGATGAGCATGTAGAGACAGTGGAAAGTCACTGGCGTTGACTTTGCAGCAATCCCTCATACTGATTTTGCATTTTAGCGACTGTGGGGGGAAAAAACCCCTTTTTTAACAGGAGAAACCTCCAGCAGAACCAGGCTCAGTGTGAGCGGCCATTTTGCCACGCCCGACTTGGGGTTGAGAGAACAGAGCAGAATACAAAGAGAACAACGAAGCACTGATCCAGGAGTACTTTCTATGGGAAGGAAAAGAAAATGTTAATGGTTTTACCCCTTTTGGGTCTTTTTTCACCTAGAAAGAAAAAACAGATAAACTCTGAGCCAGTTTTCAGGTTTAGAGTCTAAAAGAGCACATAGAGTTATTTTACAGTAAAAGCTCGTCAGTAGCTATGTCTAAGAGAGAAAGGGTTAACACTGAAAGACAGGGCCATGTGGATCATCGGTAAGGGGTGAGCATTAATTTTTGGCCAGCAGAACTTGGGGTTTTCCCCTCTCCAGAAAGGTGTCCCAGTAGACACAGAGTCAGGGCCCGGGGTTAGCTTCTAGGAAGAGAAAAGAGAGAGAAATAAGTTAAAAGCTGTAATAACAGCAATAATGTAAAATTGAAGAGTAGTGGGAAAGTAGCGAAGAGGTGAAAGTGGTCATTATGTCCTCCAGCAGCCTAAGCCTATAGCAGCATAACTACAGAGATAGCTCAGGATAACCTAAACCACTCTAACTATAAGCTTTATCAAAAAGGAAAGTTTTAAACCTTGCCTTAAAAGTAGACAGTTTGTCCATCTAGAGCCCACTGATGGTGATTGTTATACTAAAAACCACAACGATTGGGATACCTCTCTCTGTCAGATTGACCATAACCCTTGTCAAAGCAGCAGTTGTCTGCACAGTTCCTTCTCCACTGTGTTCTAACAGGGTCACACATCACGTGCAAAGACCCAAATGTGAGCAAAGACAAAGATTAAAGATTGCACAGTTGAAAAGATAGGCAGTTTCAAGACGCCAAATTTATTCAGGCATAACCTGGAGATAACTACTCACATTTGACCTGCCTTTTGAAAAATGTAAATAAGAAAAGTGTCTGTCGCTTCTTCTGTCTAGTTTATACATTCAGATCCTTCTGGCATTCTCTACACACCTGATTAAAGTGAATTTACAGAAACAACAAAATGAAATGAAGAATTCAATGTGTTTTGCAATTCAGGAAGCTGTCAGAGTAAAGCAGCTGTGTTTGGTATATCAGACAATGAACTCCTCTACCCTGATTAATTTTGCCTGTTATGATGTGAAAGTTAAATTAAAAAAACAGATGTAAAAAATGTTGCTGAAATAATTGTAACAGCTATGGAAAGCTCTAAGGTCTTTAAAGTTTTTGGAAATCAGAAATCAGTTCTGGAGCATGGAGTCTGATCGATCTCTGTCGCACAGTCAAAGAAGTGAGGAGATTCTGCATGTTTATCAAAATGAAGAGTCGCAATTTTCTAATGATTTACTTAGGGTAAGAATAAACAAAAGCATAAACAAAAAAATGTAATTCCAAAATCAATAAACAGTCTAATTCTATGTTGAAAAAGGGAAATATTATCTGAATCAGAAATAAAGTTTTAAATATTTTCCAAATGTGATCTGTCAAATATTTACTTGATCTCTCTCTCTGCAAATGAACGCAAGATCTAGAAGTCTGATTGTTAGCTTTAGTTGTAAGGGGAAAAGAATAATTCAGTGTCAAATCACCTGGACACATCAATTCTCAGACCACAACGCTAAGATAGCACAGGGCAAGTAAGGGCCTATTTTTGGGTCCGGTATCACACTGCTGTCTCAGTCAGGGAAGCCACTTTTAAAGTTTGATTCCCACAGTCCCGCCTCTTGCCTCAACTGACTGAAACCTTGGTGCAAAACAACTTATGTTCTGGCTGGGACAACCAGCATGTGGGAATGGACTCCATATGGATTTTGTTCAGGCTCCATGGGAACTATGAGTTGACAGCCCACACTTCTCCGGTTTCTACAGCCAGCAGCTTCCAGGGACGGAGCTGTCACAAGGTGCAGATCAACCAACCAGAAGATGATTTTTTACATTATTGATCTAATAGGAGGACAAAAAAATATTCCAAACTATCATTGTAGAAAAAAATACTCTTGGCTGAAAATGCTTTCCCATTCAAGGATCCAACGTGTAATCATTCTACTGACTAAAAGAACAGGATTACGTTTCAGAGTTTAACACAATAATCACTAATTAACTTTCAAGTTAATCATGGATTGATGGAAACAGCTTTTTTCTAAATATCTAACTGTAAAAAATAACAGTATTCATAGTAGAGATACTTTGACATGCATACTGATATGCATTCAGACAAGACTTATTTTGCGCAGAACATTTCAGGGTAATAAAGACATTAATGGAAGATTCAGGCACACCATCAATATGGGATAAGAGGTTGTTATCACTATTTTCAAGGTATTTGAAGAGAATGAATTTGAATAGTCAGATATAAAGCTTTCATGGTCATTACACAAGCTACATCCAAATCGAAGACACTGGGCTTGTGTTTTGTTTTATTTACACTAAAAGAACCCCTTTCAGTTAGTATTGTTCCATTGTTAAGTTTGAAAAACAGTGGGATCTGGTGATGTTGTGCTTAGTAACCCAGCAAACTGCTTTTTTGCAGCTTGAAAATTTTAACGGTGAACAAAATGTAAATGAACACTTTGTTTCTGAAATTGGCCTTATGTTTTGTGTGGTCACAGCCATATTGGATTTTGAGGTAGGGGTTGATAAGAAACTCCAGCTTTTCAAGGCAGAGTTCCAACTGCACAGGATGTTCCCATATCTCTTCCACATGAAACTCAGAAAATCAGACCTCTGAGTAAAAACTGAACTCAGCATTGTCTCACATAAAAAGTTTAAATCGTGCAGAAAGTTTGGACAGCTTTTTTACAGGATCACAGAACAAGTAAGTTTTAAACACTGAATGAATACTTTGTGACACAGTTTAATTTTTTTCATATTTTATGTAAAATTTTTATGTACATGTAATAAGCAGCAATGAAATGCTGACGTTGAAATCTGAAAAAAGAAATAGTGCTAAAATGAACCAGAAATGCCAAAGAAGAACAGACAGGAAAACCAAGTTTAGATACACTGTGCCAAGTTCAGCATTTCAAACACGCATAAAAGACACAAACCGTCACTAAGACTTTGCAATGTGCATCTTAAGATTGAACTGTGTATCTCTTACATTGACAAGTATTTATCATACAAATGCACTTTCATACTCTGTGTCGCTGTCATAGCTCAAACATTTGTACAAATACAGATTAAAACAGTAATTCCTGTAAACGTTTCAGGACTGATTTTCTTGTCTAGAATTGTGGTTAGCCTGCATTAGCATATCAAAGCAGGGACAACATACTAGCAAGGCCTATCCTTTCAATTATATGTTTGATATTTTCAGGTACATTCAAAAAAGTACATGACATTTTTTTGTAGTTGTGTTTAGAGGAAATTCTGTGTGTTCACAATAATGCTTGTTCTTTAGCTTTATATTTACCATACAAAACAAGTTAGCAGTATTAAACTTTTCAAACTCTTACAAATATCAGTTTTTTGGTCAGAATAACCAACCCATCCTCTCTGACCTGGCAGACAAACACTCTTTTTCCCTAAACTGAAGGGCAAAAGGGAAACTCAAACTTTTCATTGTCGTTCCCCACTGCATTCATCTTAAACTGAACAGTGGATATTCTGAAGTATACATGTAAATATACAAAGATATATAGGTATATAAACAGGACAACAGAAAGCAAAGTTTGGCATTGCTTTTGCCAGTTCATATGTAGGATAAAATTCAACCAGATTTTGGGCTATGTGTGTACTATTTAAAGACAGTGGTAAATTCAGGACATTTGTAGGTTTTGAGTGTTTTCATTGCCTTTTTGAACTCCTTGTTGGACTTGTCCCACTTGTGGATGCCTGTGAGGAGGTACTGCTTGTCCACCTTACGGCCCATGATTAGATACTGGTTTGTTAGGTTGTCTAGCTGTTGGCAGGGGCAGTCTGCGCCGTTCTTCAAGTACAACACCAGCTTCTTTGTATCTTTTTTCTTCAGGTTCCCTGATTTTATAATCTTCTTCCTCTTTTGCAGGATCACCTTGCGGTCCACGTTTTCTCGTTTCACCTCTTTTATTTTGGCCTTGATAGCTGTGGTGGAGACAGAGGAAAACATTGCTTTATATTCAAAAGTGGGGGAAAAAACGTTTTTATCTAAGTACAGTCCTGCCGCTTCAGGCATCATGTTAATAAGCAGAAAAACAGAATTGCAGTAAAGTCTTTTTGAACTCCTTGAGTATGACTGTAACACACAGGGCATAACTCATGGCAAACTGCTGTACTCACTTCAGAGACAAGACAATAATGCAAATATATCCCCCTCTCAATGCAATGTACTCTTACAACTATTCAAGCAAAACTGTTCATGAGCATTTCTTTGACTTGAGTCACACCTGATTCCTTCTAATAAAGCACCAATGAAAATCAGTAAATAAAACCAAAACAACCTTAAGAGGTTTTCTTTTAGGTGTCAGTTTAAACTTGTGGACACTTTTAGGAACTTTCTACCAAAGCAGTACCATGGCTGACCTGGTTCTTAAGCAGTTCTATAAAAACACACTAAAGAGCTGGTTTGGTTTTACACAGCCAAAGGTTGCATTATTAGACGTTTACATATAGGTCAGAAGATCAGATGATTGAGGAAAACTGAACATAGGCTTTCATTTTCTGGTTTTCACAAACTGAATAGACATTTCACAAATCACAAACTGTGTCTTAAAGAATCAGTAATCAATATAGAATATTTTATTCCAGGTTTGACTAGTTAATATATGGCAGTTTATCTGGCAGTCAACTATGGTAGTCCCAATGCCAAAAAAGCATTTAAAAATGCTCTATCTCTAGTACTGGTTTCTCAGTGTCAGATGTGGAGCATTGGTGGTGGAAACAGAAAGAACTGGTAATAAGCAAGAACTGACCGGATTCTACAGTGACTTGCAAACTATTTGACCCCCTTGGCTTTTTCTATGTTTCTATGGACCAAAAATAGCATCACAATATTTTTAAGCTCAATATACGATTGTCGTATCCACTGAGCTGTTGGTTTGGGTTGGTGTCTCTCTCTCTCTCTCTCCTGCAGGGCGTGACCAGCAGGTGCTGCTCCACAGCTGCAGGTTATAAGCGGCGAGTATAATATCAGGAGTATAAAGGCTTGCAGCGTCCTCGAGGCTGATGTCAGATTGTTTTTGCCCACCAGCTTGGTAATGCTATGGAGAGCTGTTTCATTCAAAATTAAATAAATACATAAATAAATACTGCTATTGATAAATTATTAATAAATATTCCATGAAATAAATAAATATCCCCATGAAATAAAACTAAATAATTATGTTAAAAGAAATTTTCTTCTTATTTTATTTAATTCATTTCAAGATTTATTTAATTTACTTAAAGATTTATTTATTTATTTATTTCATAATGCAGTTTTATTTTGAGACACTTTTATTTTGTAAAGCTACTTTAAGTATTTCAGTGACTTTTACTTTTTAACCCCGTTTTTCATGTTCTTATACTGAAATGAGGGGGCGGAGTTTTATCTGTGGGGCGGGGCTGGGACAACAGGGCCAAGCTCAATTCGTGGCTGTGGCCGGCAGAAGCATGCCGGAGGGAGCCAGGGGATTCCGCGAGGATGCCAGAAGGTGCCAGACCAGCCATAAAAGCCTGCCACGGTGGTTCCCCTGGCTCCCTCTGGCATGCTGTCTTCTGGCAGGCAGCGGCATGCTTCTGCTCGCCACAGCCACTAATTGAGCTCGGCCCTGCTGTCTCGGCGCCGCCCCACAGATAAAATTCCGCCCCCTCATTTCGATATAAGAACATGAAATAAAAATGAAAAAGGGGTTAAAAAGTAAAAGAAACTGAAATACGTAAAGTAGCTTTACAAAATAAAAGTGTCACAAAATAAAACTGCATTATGAAATAAATAAACAAATCTTTAAGTAAATTAAATAAATTTTTAAGTAAATTAAATCAATCTTGAAATTAATTCAATAAAATAAGATGAAAATTTTCATTTTAAGAATTTTTTTTGTTTTTATTTCATGGGGAATTTTTATTTTTTTCATGAATTTTATTAAAATTTTACAAAGCAGTATTTATTTATTTAATTTTTAAAAAGGGCTTCCCCCAATAATTTGACCCCCCATCTAGTACTTTGTTTTGAAACTTTTTTCAAATAGTGAAATATATATTAATATTATATAAATTAATATATATATAATTTTAATATAATTTTATATATATATACACACATATATGTTAGGAGTAAACAGGTCAAGACAATCTGCGTAGTTCAAACCGAGCACAGAAGGGGAAAAGAAAGGTGTTTAAGTGTCTTTAAACGTGGCAGGTTGTTGGTCCCAGACGGGCTGGTCGGTATTTCAAAAAAATGCTGATCTACTGGGATTTTCCGCACTTCCATCCTAGGGTTTACAGAGAATGGTTAAAAAAGAAAAAATCCAGTGGCGGCAGTTCTGGGGGCGCAAATTCGTTGAGCCAGAGGTCAGAGGAAAGGGCCAGAGGTTCAAGTGATAAAAAGGCAACAGTAACTCAAATAACACTGTTACAACCCAAAGGGCAGCAAAAGAGATTCTGAAGCAAAAAACACGTCAAACCTTGGGGGGATAGGCAAAGGGAAAAGACCAAGGGGTACCACTCCTGTCAGTTGAACAGGGAAACTGAGGCTACAATTGCACAGGCCCCACCCAATTTGGGCAATAGAAGATTGGAAAAATGTTGCCTGGTCTGAAGAGTCTCGATTTCTGCTGCGATATTCAGATGGTAGGGTCAGAATTTGGCGTCAACAACATGAAAGCATGGATCCATCCTGCCTTTTATCAACGGTTCAGGCTGGTGGTGGTGGTGTATTGGTGTGGGGGATATTTTCTTGGCACACTTTGGGCCCCTTAGTACCAATTGAGCATCATGTCAACGCACCCGGCCTACCTGAGTATTGTTGCTGACCATGTCCATCCCTTTATGACCACAGTGTACCCATCTTCTGATGGTTACTTCAAGCAGAATAACGCGCCATGTCATAAAGCATAAAATCATCTCAGATTGGTTCCCTGAACATGACAATGAGTTCATTGTACTCAAATGGCCTCCACAGTCACCAGATCTCAATCCAATAGAGCCCCTTTGGGATGTGGTGGAATGGGAGATTCGCATAATGGATGTGCAGCCGACAAATCTGCAGCATCTGTGTGATGCTATCATGTCAATATGGACCAAATTCTCTGAGGAATGTTTCCAGTACCTTGTTGAATCTATGCCACGAAGGATTAAGGCAGTTCTGAAGGCAAAAGGGGTTCCAACCCGGTACTAGCAAGATGTACCTAATAAAGTGGCCAGTGAGTGTGTGTGTGTATATATATATATATATATATTAAAATATATTATAATATATATATTATATATATATATAAAATAAAATATATATATATATATATAATATATATTATATAAAATATATATAATATATATATTTTATATATATATTTTAAAATATAATATACACCCCACACACAGTACTGTCCAAAGTTTTAGGCAGGTGTGAAAAAATGCTGTACACAAAGAATGCTTCAAAAATGGAAGTGTTAATCATTTATTTTCATCAGTCAAATCACATTAATATTTGGTGTGACCACCCTTTGCCTTTAAAACAGCATCAATTCTTCTAGGTACACTTTCTCGCAGTTTTTGAAGGCACTCAGCTGGTAGGTCACTCCAAATATCTTGGAGAACTAACCACAGATCTTCTGTCGATGTAGGCTTTCTCGCATCCTTCTGTCTCTTCATGTAATCCCAGACACACTCGATGATGTTGAGATCAGGGCTCTGTGGGGGCCATACCATCACTTCCAGTAAGTCCTGTTCTTCTTACGCTGAAGATAGTCTTTAATGACTTTGGCTGTATGTTTGGGTTCACTCACTTAGCATTTAGTAAATTGACAAAAATTAACAATCATCATTTATATTTCTGAAAACATTATTTGTTTATAGCATTGTTTCACACCTGTCTAAAACTTTTGCACAATACTGTATATATATATACACAATATAGAGATGACGAATGAGCGAGACCTTGGTAGTTTAAAGCTCCCCCATGCCTTTCATGCAGGGATGTAATGTGTGCAGCCAGAAACCATGGTGATGGAGGACCAGGGTTGAGGAAAAATCTGACTGTAAGTACAATGTGAATACACCTACTGCAAAGAACTGAAGTGGTTAAAAATTAAATTGTTCTTTTAATTAATCTCTCCCCATTTTAAAACATTTGATCACCTTACACTTACAGAATTAGGGTGGACAAGACGGAAAACGTTTTCATAAAACTTAAGTTTCTCCTTCTTCCTTTGCACTTGTATTGTTCATTGCTAATGTAAGTGGCAAAGTGTGTCTCTTTCCTTCACTGTATTAGGGGTGCACATGTTAGAGATTAGGAAATTTATCCCCTTCAAACGCTCTCGGTGAGAGGGCTTAGTGCTATGTGGAATCAAACTGGACAGCATTCGTAATTAGTGAGTCATGATGGAGACGTCCTGGCCCATACCTGAGAGGACTTCACCTAGATAAGTCTTCCATCACCTATAATCCTGTGATGCTTTGAACTTTCTCTGTACTTCATGTCATTGAAAGGAACCTGATCTGTTCAGCAGGACCACACAAAGGAAAATTCACATCTGATGACTTCTTAATATGCTTTTCTTATTTGCAGGTGAAACTTTTTACTTTTTTCTCCAAATTTTGGTTTTTAATGACACAAAGACCACAAAATTTACCCCAGGTCTATTGTGAAGGACAGCCAACAAGTGCAATGGCAAAACATGCAGTGATAACAGAGAAAGCAAGCTTTAAAAGATATTACTCAGTAGATAGTTTATAGTAGTTTTAAGAACAGCTGAAATGTATCAATGGACCAGATGCCATAGAGCAACTCTAGACAGATTAATAATATCACAAAATATTACGTACATTAAGATAAACTACTCCCGGTTAGTTAAGGGTCTACTGACTGACAGGAAGTAGACCAGCTATTATTACTGGCAAGGTAATACATTTCCGTTGTTTAATTAAGCTATGGGCTTCTGCTAACGCGTTTTTACCAAATTAAAGAATATACATTGTGTCTATAACCTAAACTATGAATATGAACATCCATAAACTTTTGGATTTTGTGCCTGGCTGTTAGTTGCGCAGCAGGATTGGAAGGTATGTTCCTTTCCTATGCATGTCTCATAGGTGCTTGAAAATTATCCTGGTGGACGTAGGATCAGCTAATCCATCAAATCATCTGATAAGGTGGTTTAATACTCAACCAAGGTAACCACATAGAAGCACGGACACTGTTTGGCTGAAAACAACAGCAATAATGTGTTTTGATATTGCACACTTCCAATCCCACACATATGAAAATTCTCAGTTTGTTTTAAATTGCGAAAGTCAGCTGAAACAGAAGTTGTATGTCTGCCTAGCTGTTAGCTTTCACCACTCTAAAAATGTATTTACATATTCAACAAGCACACTGTGATAGGACAGCTTTGTGTTACAGGTAGAGGAACTATTACTTCAGTATATCCAAACTAACTCTTTCATTTGACTGTACCCAGCCTTCCTAACAATACATTTGCCAGCTACTTTGTACATTTATTTACATATTTAGACTCTAACCTGGTAAAAAGTGTAGGACATCAATTAGTACTGAAGTAAGTTGATCCTCCAGTGCTTTTCTGGTAATGCCTAAACATCATGTCATGACACATAAGCAGTAAAAAGCTCTTCTAATATTCAGTTTACAATAACTCAGAAACTTAGCTGTGCATCGAAAAAACTAAAATCCTTTGTGGCATCGATTCGACAGTGGTGTCTACGTACATTCTGTATGTGTTCCAGAGTACCAGACAGGAAGTTAGCTGGCGTACTACTGAAACCCCCTTACACTTAGTTTTGTCAAAAACCATACATACAAATCATAGGACCATAACGACAACAGACACAGTTAAACATTCCTGTCAGTAGCATCTACTTGGTTGGGAAAGTTTAACCTGGAATGCCTCCCGGTGTTTTCACACTTCTTGGTTGACTCTAGCTGGCTTGGCTTTTTAATGATGCTAGTTATTAGTTGAACTGAGCCGAAAATCATGTTTTATTCTCGCATTTGTTGTGAATAGGAGAGTGTTTAATTCCAAGGAGCGACTTCAGTGCCAAACTCAGCAACAATGAACAAGAACGGGATGGTGACAGAAATCCACACGAAGATAAGAAAAGAGCCGTTCACTGCCAATTACGAGCTGGTGGGGAAAGAACTGGGCAGGAGAAAGTTTGCTGTGGTGAAGAAGTGCACCAAGAAGGCAACAGGAAAGCAGTATGCTGCCAAGTTTCTGCGAAAGGGAAGGAAGGGAGCCGACTGCGATGAGGCCTTCACAGAGAAAGATGTAATACGACTGGCCAAGCAGATCCTAAATGGAGTGGCCTTTCTGCATCGAAACAATGTCGTCCATCTGGATCTGAAACCCCAGAACATCTTGTTGACCAGTGCCAGACCCCTGGGCGACATTCATATTGTGGACTTTGGCTTGTCCAGAAGGATGGACAAGATCATAGAGGTCAGGGAGATCCTGGTTACTCCAGAATATGTGGCACCAGAAATCCTGAACTATGAACACATCAGCACTGGTACAGACATGTGGAGCATTGGGGTCCTGATCTACGTCATGCTGATGGGCAAGTCTCCCTTTCTGGGTGATGACAAGCAGGAGAGATTCCTCAACATTTCCCAAGGCAATATAGACTATTCGCAGGACACGTTTGAAGGGATCTCCTCCCTGGCAGTTGACTTTATCAAGTCGTTATTGGTGAAAAACCCCAGGAGTAGAGCAACGGCAGAAGAATGTCTCAATCCCCCCAGGCTGAACCCCCACTCCCACCCACACCTCCACACGATGTCGGCCTGCTCACTGGATGAGGCTGAGATGAGCCAGTCGGAATCGGAACCAGAGAGCCCGGCTCCTTCCCCAGAGCTGGGATTGTTTGGATCGTTCCTCATGTGCCCTGGGCAGGGTGAGCTGAAGGCCGGGCGCGACGCCTTCTCCTTCAGCGAGCCGCCTTTCCCCGCACGACCTGAGATAAAGCAGGAGCTGATATGCTGACACATGTTGCACTTGTGGTGAGGGACATGATGGATCCAAACTCAATGGAGCATCGGCTGAGAGCCAGTGAGCCTGCAGCTTCAGAGGCCATGCTCTTTACGCCTGGCTGCCTTTACTGCTGTGATGTCTTTGAGCTGAGCTGTTTCTGGCTTTATAACTCCACCTGTTTTTTTGTGACTTTGCTTTTGAACTTATTTGAAAAACTGTACAGGTGAAGTGGAAGTGTTTGAGGAAGGATGAAGCGGAAGAGTGGGAGATGACACAAGGAACTTGTTCATACTGCACTGCTGCCTTAATTGACAGAGCTGAAAAGAGCTCAGCCGCACGCTGTCTAGTTCACCCCTGCACTGGTTTCTTTTTACCTATACAGCCTGTTGGACTGGATTGCAGTTCTTTCTTTCTTCGCATCAGACTAATTTATCCCTCAGTTGACCTGTACATACTTTCTCTGTAATCCTTTGAAGACGGTAAAGAATTTAAACTTGGTTCTATTTAAAAAAGGAAATGCAACAGAGGGCAGCACCTACGCTGAAGCCAGAAATTAAATGTTATTTTTGTCTGTTTTTATGTTTATTTATGTTTGTTTCATTTTGCCTTAGCAACATAAATGACAGGATTATGAACTTAACGGAGACAAAGGAAACACACGAACCAGGAAGATAGCAAGGACAACAGCAGTGACCAAAGTGACTACAACAGCAATTACAACAGACCACCCGACAACGAAGGGACCGAAAAAAAGAATTACCAATACAACTGAGGTGAAAGGAACTACATGGAAAGCTGGTGGGTGCCATTAATAGAAACACAAACAGGTGCGGGTCATGACAACCCCAAATAGAAAGGAAACAGGCACAGTAGAGCATTGTGTCTGATTAATCACTTTCCTTGTTATTGCTTAATAAAACAAAACAAAAATATCAGCTTGATTTTAGCAAACTACATCAATCTTTCCTGTTGCTGCTTTTGAATGATCCCAAGGAAAGTTATCGCTTTGTGGACTTGAAAATTGTCCTGTTATAATAGGAGTTTTAATGGAATAGATAAAACTCTGTTCCATGCATACAACCAATAGTTAAATCGCTCCACTCCTTAAGGTCTTGATTTTTAATGGTGCTAAAATGTATGGCAAATTACAGGTTCAACATGAAGTTTGTATAGATAATGTATATATTTATTTCTGTCAATGGTTCACCATCACAGTTCCATGTGAAACAGCAACATTTACTTCTCCTCCCACTATCTACCCACTCCAAAAGACAGATCATGACATGGTGTTTTCAAAATATCTTGCTTTTGCCTAAATTATACCAAATTACGCGTTCAGCTAAATATGTTGTCTTTTAACAATCATATTTATTGTATAAATAAATAGGACTCATACAACCTACATACAATCTACCTGTGGAAAAGGGCTTTTCTATCACTTCCCCTCATTAAATGATGATTTGTGCATGCAGCAGCTCTTCTTCACTTCACTTTTATTCACAGCTTACGTCCTGCTTGTTGGAAAGCCTTTTTAAGTTTAATAACTACTCCATTTTGCTTTGTTTAACATCAATATTGCATTGTATTTACAATTTTTCGACCCACCTCCAAAATGGCAGAACGTATTGAAAAGCATTCTGGGTAGCAAGTGGCATCAGTGTATCTTTATCCATAGCCTGATCTGACTTCACTTGACCTCTTCAACATGGTAAAATAAGAAAGAGCAAGACGTTAAAATGTTGCTGTTTAATAATGTTAATGTCAGTGGATCATTTTATCGGCTTTAGTTCACACACGACAACTATTTTGTTTACTTAAGAGAAAATGTGCTTTTTACTTGTGAAGCATGTCAGTACAAACTAATGTTTACATTCAACTCTTTTACCAAAGATAGTGGTCATAAAGTCAATACAGACAAACCATTAAGCTATGTTTTTTTTGACATTTAATTCTTGCAGTTGCATTGCAAAATTACAATTTGTTTTAGCTGTATACACTTTTGTGAAATACTGCACAGACAGTCATGGTGTGGAAACTAAAGCAGTGTTACCCAGCACTCCTTTTAAAGTAAGCTACAACCAGCATGTCTGTTAAGCAATTGACTGTAGGCTGGTAACCTAAGTAGCTCGACCAGACTCCCAGTGTGAGTCCATGAAGAGCACAAGGGTAGAATGTTTTTCTGTTTGTTCTGTTTTAAATCAAGACAGTTAGATCATGTTACAGATTTTTGTTTGAAATCTTTGTTTGGGTACACTGTTATTGTGAAATCATGTTATTTTCTACACAAGGATACTATACTTCATCTCATACCAGCCCAAGCCTAAGTTCACCTAGTGCAATATAACAGAAATGTATTCAACCTGTATAATGCTCCCTGGTCCGAGTACATTCAGCCATATTTAGCCCTCCCATACAATGAGTTGCTTGTACTCATGTTTAACATGTTCTCTATAATATTGGGTACGTCAGAATTGATATTGCTGTTCTTTTCTTGTATAGTTTATTCTATTCCTGCTGCTATATAGAGTTGTCACACAACACGAATAAGGCTTTCTATTTGTGTTTCTAATACATTGAGAGATTTTTTTTAACTGCTTTAAATTATGCACTTTATATTTGACGTCTGCTGGGATTTCTTTAGAGTGTGTGATAAAATGAGTAAATATTAGGGGTGTAACGGTAAACAAAAGTCCCGGTTTGGTATGTTTCCCAGTTTTAAAATGACAGTTCGGTACGTTTCCCACTTTTAAAGTCGTGGTTCGGTACACTTCGATCAAGAAAAATATATAAAAAAAAACATGACTTTTTTACGTCAGTAAGCAGTAAACAAAGAATATTTTTCAATTTCTGAAATAAAAACGATTTCATTATGCTCTAAAATTTAAAAAAAAAATGTTTAGAAATGACTGGAGATATTTCTCAATGAGTAAAGCAGTGAAAGCAGGTATAGCCAATGCCAGAACAGATAGATTATACAGCAATATAAATAGAGGTGCACTGATTGCAGTTTTCTGGCCGATCACCGATCTTTAAAAAGCCTGACCTGCCGATTCCGATTTTGGCCGATACCGATATAACTGACACTGTCAGGTGTTATAAGGTCACAATACACCTTCAAAGTTTCAATCTTGCTTTATTCAAAAACATTGAACGATACCTGTGAAACAATACAAACTTGTTTTACAAGCACATGAGGCAGTACTTTCAAATATAAATTAAATGTTTAGAGCATTGCAGTTCATTTAGTCTTTAATTTTTCACATTTAAAAAAGAAATAAAACTTGCACAATAGGTTAGACAAGTAGATAAGATCGGTCGATAAGATTGGTTTCACATGTAAGTATCGGCCGCTGACCGATCTCCCAAAATTAAGGAAATCGGGGCCGATCAATCGGTGCACCCCTAAATATAACCACCTGAAAACGGTCAGTGTTAATGTATAGAATTTATTTAATTAGACTGTGCCCATATTTGAGAACACAACTGAATCACTTTGGAGCTATTGTCATATTTTGACTACCTAGTTTCGACCTCTCATCAACGGAGATTTCTCCAACTTGCATTTTATATGATGAAAGGGGTTTTGGGCTGATTGAATGCTAGAGGTAGCGATTTGGACACCAGCTGAATTGTCTCCAGTATTTGTGATGTTTCAGGTGATTAATTAAGTTAATGTCTAGAGCAAGCTACATCCCTTCTGCTGGTGGGGTCCCCATTTCTTTCTCCACTCTAGCTGCATGAGAAACCTTAATGTTCCAAACAGCAGATTTTAGTGATAGTGGGGAGTCCTCTCAGGTTTGTTTTGGTGTCACTTTTTAAATTTGAGCTACAGAATGTTGCATTGTGCAGTCCGTTCTGCACATAAACATTCTGCATGTGTTCAGCAATAAAACACCGATGTATTTGTTTGGTACACGTATTTACCCAACGGACAGGGCTGTACCAGATAGTTTTTATACGAATACGTGTACCATTACACCCCTAGTAACCATGCCATCCGCAGAGACTCCAACTCCCTGAGAAGATTAGGGTCTGATGTTGCAAATAAAGAACAAAATGTGCTAATATTCCAGCTGTATGGGCTGTGCCTTGCTGTGTGTTTACCCTATTACAGGTGGATTCCGTTTTAGCTTTTTAGACACAGTTTAATATCAGCTGAAAAACTAATTTTAAATGAACCTATGTGAAAATACAATTGCCTCTATTGTTAAATAATGATTTAACTGTGATTAACCCCATGTGTTTGGTTCAGTTTCACAAGTAACACCCAGACATAATAACTGAATGTACTGCAGAATCAAGAGTCACTCAAACAGAATCTGTCTGATAACATAAAGCAGGTAAAGAGATCTCAAAAAGCAACACAACATGATCTGATCTAAAGAAATTATCAAACAAACTAAAAAATGTCAGACATCTCCTAGCCTGGAAAATATGTCAAAGCCATTTCTTTTTTTTTTTTATGTGTTTTTTTCCGGCAGAGTTGGCACTCAGAATTGTTGTCTGAGTTAAATGTTAAAAGGGAGAGGAGATAAGAAAAGGAGTGAAAGAAGGATAGAGAATACAGATAAAACCCTAGAGATCTGCTTCTACACCTGCAGAAAGAGAGAGAAAGAGAGAAAACGCAGGGACAAAAAAACGCATATATAGTAACAACAAAGTTACTGAAAAGTACAGGGTCCTAATTAATACAGGATGTATTTAGTGACAACCGCAGCTCAATGTGGAGTACATCTGTGTATCTGTAAACACCTGGATCCAAACACCTGTGGATGTATGTGTGAGTGCACTTGTGTATAAAGGGTTTCTCTGTAAGAATATTCAATAGCTGGCAAGAGGCACCACAGACCTGCACCCCTAAGACGGGCACAGAGGAGATCGGAGCCACAGACATCCAAAGGCCCCCCAGAGCCCGGGAACCCCGGGAAGACCACCACACCCCACCCCACCGTGTCCCCAGAGAAGCGCAGAGGAGAGCACCAGAGGAACCACCCAGCATCCACAGTGCAGGAGCCCCAGGGAGGGGCAGCGATGAGCCCACAGGCTACGCAGGCAGCTGGCTACACTGAAGCAGATCCAGCCATGGACCCAGAGACCCAAGAGCCAAGGGCACACCAGCCCCCAGCATACGCCCTACAAAGCCAGGGGTCCAGGCCCCCCCAAGCAGCCACAGGGAGTGAGCCGGCACACACCTGAGCACCCAGCCCCGGACATTGAAATCCACCAGCGGACCGGCGGGCAGAGACACCAGGTACCAGCAGGGAGAGTGACAGGAGGAAGTAGGCCACACATTTGATGTCTAAACTAATGCAAACCTCACTTGCCTCATTTTAAAATGAGTGTTCATGATTCAACAATCAGGACAAAAACTGGGCAAAAATGGCATCCTTGTGAGAGTTCATGGGCTAACACTACTGCTGACCAAACAGAACACAAAGGCCCATCTAACATTTGCCGAAAAAACATATTGATGATCCCCATTTGATCCTCCAAGACATTTGATATAATATTCTGTTGATTGATAAGACAAAAGTGGGGGGTTTTGGGAACATGTACATCCTGCATCATGCATCATGAATCATGGTCAGATACTTTTTTACTGTACCGTACATTAAAAAAGGAGACTACAGAAATAGGTACAGGAGTAAAAAAGGATGGATTGTTGAACTTGATAACAACATATGGTTTAATTTAAGAATATCTCTAGACACCAGACACTGGTCTATTAACCTGGTCACTAAGTGTAGCCACTGATGCTACATTGAATGCCATTAGTTCCCATGTTGCAAGGCTAGAAATAAAACCTTCCAGTTCATTCAACTATCTCTTCAACTATAGATTTCAAAAAGTGCTTCCTCTCAGGTACACTTCCAGCTTTCTAGTGGCAAAATATATGAAACTAAATTTTAACAAGTGTTAAATTTAGGAGTGGAAATTTGTCATTTTCCTGCTCTAGTTATTTTTATATGTACAATAATGCAATTTCAGGTTGCAATATTGGTGTGAGAATCACTTTTTAGCTGTTGGCTTCCAGACCCCAGACCCGTTTTCCACTGCCAGTTCAGATGCACAGACAGGATTCTCCAGCGCCCAGTAGCAGGGTGTGGACTACTCACTCTTTGCAATATTAGAAACAATAGTGATCCATTAAGCTGCAGCAATCAGTTCTCCAGTACAGAGCTGTCCTGCCATTTACCACATCAGTAGAGAAGTAACGAGTTGTGACGAGTTGCCGTAAAACATTCAGCACAGAGATAAAATGTGGTGGGAACAAAGTAGAGTGAGATGAGCTGTAAATCTGGTAACAGCTAAATGCTACACACACAAGACGTGTGTGTTCGTTCAAAGAGGAATTATAGAGAGATGTGTCAGAAAAATCAGAGTGCCTGCCTGCAAAACTATATTACCAACCCCCTCTTTGCTTCAGATCTGTGTTGCACTACTGGGAAAAGAAGATTGTGCAATTACTGGGAAGTGTGAACAGAACAGCAGCATCATGCTTGACATTTACCTCAGCTGAGAACACTTCTTTCCCAGCTTCCAGTAAATGAGGTTCACTGACGAACGAAATGCTCCCTCATGGCCAGGATGCGAATATTTTACACTTGATTGGTCCGCGTCAATTAATAAAGACTCCGGTGCGAGTCACTGATTCATTTCTCAACCCTCCCTGTGGTTTTCCAGCCAAGCATTCCAACAGAGACGCGCAAAAAATCTTGTCTATTTATCATATCTGCTTTTGCTGTCTCCTCCAAACAAAATCAGACAAGCACGCCTGTAACTTGGATGTATGAAAACCCAGGCTCCTAAAAACATGCCGTTACCCACCAACCACTTTCAGTCAAGTTGAAACCAGCAGAATGGAATCAGGATGATGGCCTTATCTTTTGTTAGTGGGATAAAGTGTTTCATGATTAAAGTCATGCATTTTCCATTTGCGTGTTTTCTTTTTTCTCAAGACAAGACACTAACTCGTGTTTGGCCTCAGGATTTCCATGGCATATTTATAGCTGCAGTTTTCTCTTTGGACTGAAACCTAACTCTTCTGGAAAATAAAAAACAAATTTTTACTCCTGCCAGGGAAATAAGCAGAGTTCTTCTCGTGTCAGGCTCTTTTTTTGGTCATAATAAAGTCATACTGAGCTCAGGGCAAAATGTGATCCATTACAGAAAGGATCACCCTGCCTCCATTCGGTAAAATCAGTGTATCATCCTCAGCATGACAGTAAATCTGTCTGTGTATCCTCACTTTTCAGCTGGTTAGGGGACTTATGACAAGCAAGAAAAACAACATTTGTCTTCAGCCGACATGAAACACTCCAACAATGCGCCCCCCTCTCCTTCTGGCAAATCAGGACACACACAGAATAAAGGCGAGTCCTATCACCGCAACATAAACACCAAGGCAGTTCGTTAAACAATTGTAACCTTAAACTCCTCCTGAGAACCAGTGGAAAGTCTGGTTCCAATGTGATTCCAGTCCATGTTTGCTCGGCGTGGCACCAGGGTTTCAGGCTGCCACAAGTTCCAGCTCTGCCAGCAAATAAAACATGAAAGCTCTTGTATCTTGTGTGCATCATTCACATATATTGCTCAAGTCCCTCTAACTGCAATCAAGTTGATGTTTTCAGTTGACCACGGGGCTCTTGATGTATAAGAGTGAATTCTACAGCTGTAATTTGCTTGTACTTAGTAAATTTTTGTATATGTATGGTCTCCCACAAGCATTTCAGTGTGCAGGTACATGCACAGTGTCACAAATATTTATTTAACTGGCTAAAATTTAAACCAACTGGGTTCAAGACATAACTCTACTATAAATAGCCACTACAACTATTTCTGAAGAAGAACAAGAAATCCCTCAAGACAGAGAGACATTTTTGTCAAAGAACAGCAAAATTGCATGGTCCTCATCAAATTCAGACAGCAACCAGGGAAGAACAGCAGCACCAAACATCATTAGGATGACTCCAAGGCCAATAAGGTATTTGGCTGCCCATGTCCAGGACATTTCATCCACCTTTCCCCTGTTCATCACACCAGCCATCAAAAAATCATCCTGGAGAATACAAATTTGGAGGGTTTCCGCAAATATGGAGAAAACTGGAAAAATATGGATGAGATTGACCTGCGTGGCTACATAGGGCTTTTGATATTAGCAGGTGTATATAGATCTCGTGGCGAGGCTACATATGATCTCTGGGATGCAGAGATTGGAAGGACAATTTTTTGGCCACAATGCCGCTGAAATTTTTTCACACTTTCTCAAGAATGCTGAGATTTGACAACCGTGAGTCAAGACCAGCAAGACGTGTGACAGACCAACTGGCAGCCATCAGAGAGGGTTGAGCATCTGCCATTCCTCTACAACCCTGGACCTGAAGTCACTGTAGATGAGCAGTTGGTTCCATTCAATGGTAATTTTTTGTTTTCATGTACGCAATGTTACTTACCTGAAATGTTTTTTTTTATTTTATTGTGATCTAACATCCTTGATTCATGCAGTTTTCTGTGACACTTACACTGAGTGATTGTAATCTCTTTTTCTTTTCAGCCTTATATGCCAAGCAAGCCAGCAAAATATGCCATCAAAACATAGGTAGCCTATGATGCAAAATCCAGTGATGCATGGAATATGCAAGTGTACATAGGGAAGCTGTCGAGTGGAGCACCAGAGAAGAACCAGGTGAAGCGGGTTGTGCTTGAATTGACAGTTGGACTGAGGGGGCACAATGTCACATATGATAATTTTTTCACCTCCTATGAACTCGGCCAGCAGCTCCTGAAAAGGAAGATGACCATGGTTGGCAGTGTTTGGAAGAACAAGCCTGAACTCCCACCTGCACTCCTCGCAACAAGAGACAGAGCGGTCTTCTCATTAAGGTTTGCCTTCACTCCCACAACC
Source organism: Crenichthys baileyi (assembly GCA_036173005.1). Lineage (NCBI taxonomy): Eukaryota > Metazoa > Chordata > Actinopteri > Cyprinodontiformes > Goodeidae > Crenichthys > Crenichthys baileyi. The sequence continues at coordinate 201,192 of JAHHUM010002894.1, forward strand.
ACTCTCGTTTCTTATCTTCCAAAAAGGAACAAGAACGTGGCCCTGCTGAGCACACTGTACAAGCCAGCTGAAATCAATGATCGTGAGGTCAGGAACCTAGCCATCATCCTCGACTATAACTGCAATAAAGGAGGCGTGGACAACCTCGACAAGATTATTGGAACGTACAGCTGCAGAAGGATGACTGCACGCTGGCCCCTGATCATCTTCCGTCATTGATGTGTCCTCATATAATACCTTTGTGATATGGCAGGAGATCGACCCGACCTGGATGTCAGGAAAGAAAAACAAGAGAAGGATGTTCCTTGAGCAGTTGGGAAAGGCTCTTGTCACCCCATGCATTGAGAGAAGGGAGCGTCTGCCCCGCACAGAAGCCTCTGCAGCCATTGTGGAAGCTGTTCAGGGAGCTGAATATTGTCCTGATCCACCTGAGGCTGCAGCTGGGTCAGTCAAAAGAAAAAGGTGCCAGTTCTGCCCCTGCAAGAAGGACTAAAAGACAAAAGCTGTGTGCTGCACATGTGAGAAATACATTTGCAAAGCCCATTCTCACGTTCACACATACTGTGCTACATTTGCTAAATAGAGTTGATGCTGAAAATTGTTCACAAAATCAAGCAACATTTTGTTATTTTGTTGTGTTATAAGAGAAGTATTTTTATAAAAATATGAAAGAATAAACTGTTGACAAAAAAGTTCCAGATTATTGACTGTTTTTTGACTCTTTCAATATAATTAAGTCAGAAGTAATTACTTCACATTTATTTAATAGCAATAATAAACCTTTACTGTGTGAAAGAAAACTGTTATGACAGTTGGTTTGTGGTAAAAAAAAAGTGTAATACTGTTTACTGGTGATCGTCTTTTTGTATTGTGTAACAAAAAAAATACATGATAAAAAATTCATAAAATTGAGTTGAATTGATAAATAACAGGTTGTTTTATCATGCAAAATAGATTTTGGATTTAAAATTCAATTAAACTGCTTTATTTTGGGGCTTTGGTAGGGCGGGTAATTTTCACCCGTAGGACAAGGGGTGTATACAGAATGTTAAGATCGCACAAGGGTTAATAAACCCTCAAAACTTCCTAACTACAATTAGACATTAATATGAGTCCTAAAAGGATAATTTGGATGTTTTGAAATGAGGTACAGTGAAGTTATTAGTTGTAAAATGATGTCATAAACCCCTTGAGTTTTGTAGAAAAGTGAGGAAATCCTTTGAGAGGAGGTAGGCTCAAAGCTAGTCAGATAGATTACGCTGGTCCAGTCTGTATTAATCAGCCTCCTCACCTGATTGTTGGTCTGCCAGGATCATTTCCAAACAAGACCTAAACTATAAACCTGACAAACTTACACAAAATGCAAAAGTCTACTTCCCTTTGCAGGAATCTGAACAGATTGAGGAGTTGCAGCTTATCAGGCCAATCCCCAGAGCCGGCAGAAAGGTTTTCAGCTTGAGAACAACTATCTTTTTCGAAAACGTAAGCATTTAATATCTGCTAATATACAGTTACGCCCCTAATTGTTCAGACTGCTGGCAGATTTAGATTTTGTTATTTTTATTTATTAATACATATTTTTTTATTTAGGAAATGACATAGGCATGCCCCAGAAGACAATGTACAGGCTGTAAAATAGAAAAAAGGTAAAAATATATATTTACAGTTATAGTTATATTTGCAGTAAGTGAATTAGCTTTTTAGTACTCAAAATAGCATTAAAACAACACAGAATTTGCAATTAAAAATGTTAACGTGTCTCTAAAACTTTGCACTTGTGTTCCTTTCCTTTGTTTTACTTGAGCAATCAAGCTAGCCAAACAATTTATTTAAGCTAAATTAGCAAAGTGCCTAACCTGCTTCTGTCCATTTTATTGGATTAAGAATCATTCTTAAATATCATTGCTGCATAAAACAAAATCTTTCTGAGCACTGTTTACTGTTAAAAGCAAGTTACCAATAAGTTTAACACATTTGTATAAGAAAATACGGTAAGCTAACACAAAGGGGGAACTCATGAGGCTTGACAGGACATTTTCAGGAATTTTATGAGCTTTTATGTAAATTTCTAATGAAACGTGCTAACCTAGCACACCTTACATTTCTACTTTCTATTTACTTTTTAGTAGCCCACAGTCTTTTTTAATTTGCAGTCATAAAACCACCCAATGGAAAACAAATGACAAAGTAATTCACAATATTTAAAAGTTCTATTCAGTTTATATTTAGAACAACTTTTTTGAATTTGTTTCTCATTCCATTTTTACATTCAGAACAGTTTGTAACAGCTGACAGTCTTACATCTGCAAAAGTTCCTTTGTAACCCCAGCCAGCCCAGACACCAGAACAAACATCCAGCTTTACTACTGCCTAATAAAGACTTAATTGACCCCAATTCATTAATCAAACGAATCCATCCTCTACCAAGTCTTCAAAAGAACTGATCAGGAGAAAGAACTCGCAATTAACTGAAGGGCAAAGTCTGATACATTATGCATAGATGGAAAGTCTGTCTCCATAAGCTTTGAAAGTATAATTTTGAATATTTAAGTAATTCCCCCTGATCAGAGAAGCAATATAAGTTGATCCAAACAAGGATTTAGATTTAACTGAACGACTTAATCTTCGGCAAGGTGGTGGCGGATGCTTACCAAACTCACTGGCACACATGTGCTCCAGCATGGTGTCTGTTTTCATTTCATTGTCACATGGAGGGCAGATAGGAGAATGACCTATGAAAAAAAATTAAAATAAAAATATAATGAAGACAGCTGGTGAAATATCAAAAGCAGTAATGGATTAGTCACATATTAGTACAACTCAACAGAAGAAACTAAAATTTATGCTTTTGGATTCCAAATCTCCACACACGTAACATCTGTCTCCATGCAAAGATCTAGTTTTGTGCCTGATGTCAGTCACCTTGTTTCTTTAGTTTCACGTGTCTTCGTGACCTGACCTTAGAGAAGAATGTCCTCAGCTTTTGTAGCCAGCTGTAACTAACAGCAGCAGTGAACACTCCTCTTCACTTTCTACACAGCTTTTACAGTGGATCTGCTCAACATTAACATTTTTATATTTGCAAAAAACCCAAAGATTTAAGAAATGCATAAAAAAAGAAATAGTAATGATATTCAGTTACAGCTTACTGGAATGGTTGGACATTCCAAGAAATGCTAGCTCATGCAGAACAACAAGGAAAGCCAAAATGAATTTAGCCAAAAAGTTCTGTCTGGAGGCATATCTGCAAATACTTTACCACCACAGTTTAATTTTTATAATACTGCGAACAATCACTTTGTGCCAAACAGCTGAGCCTACTTTTCTAAACTTGGACCTTTTTTCCTGTTTGTTGAATCCTGCAGCATTGCCTTGAAAGAGAATCTGTTATCTCAGTGTTGACTCAGATCAACCAAGCAGATAGGGGCAGGTAAGGTGAAAACTAATGGTCTTCTTTTAGTTGCCAGTTGTCCTTTACATGTGTTTAACATAAGCTTGTGAAAGTAACACCCAGGTGCAAAGTGTTTGGGGAAAAAAACACACCATTTACAGAGTCACTAGGTCTTTTCCCCATTTGAACCCTTTAAATCCATTAGCACCACCCTGCAGAGCGGTAAGCACTGGAAGCTGACCTCTATTAACATTCAGTAGTGGCCAAGAAGATAAGTCTACATTTGTTCTGTCTCTATCAACCCCAGCATTGGAAATTGAAACTTTTTTAACTAATATTGACATCAGAAAAGAAGCTAAATAAAACTCACTTTGAACTGATCAGCTTTTAAAAGCCGGCAGGAAATCACTGACTTTATTTATCACTAGAGTTGAAAAATGATAGCAGGTGGTGTCTGGGGAGGATAAAGCTTGTGTGGTCCCCACCCTCACCCTGCAAATGAAAACTTTTACCAAAAAACCCCAACTTCCCTCTGTACCACTCAGGGAGTCAGTAATCCACCCCCTTTAAATGCAAAAAACACACACACACACAAACACACACACACAAAGAGACATTTAAATGCTCCCACTACAGATACATTGAGCTCTGTCTAACTGTTGAAAGATCCAGAGTCCCCCCATTTATGTCTCACGTGTTCATTTAAAATGGCTCTGAGTGCTCTATTTACAGCTTCAGATGGAAGTAAATGTTGATTGATGGTGTGATGATGGAAGGTCCCCCAGCGTATTGCTTCATCTGAATGAGTCAGTTGTGTTTTCTCCATCCCTTGTGTGCAGTTTGTGAAAGCGACCAGCAAGGATGCTGGCACAGCAGCCAACCTCGCACACCCGCAGTAGAACTGGCTGATGCTTGATCCTTTAGGCAATTTTTTTGACTTGGCATATAGAGTTTTGTCCTGGAAGATCCAAGTTAATCTATCCCATTCTGAGGGGGTGCATGAAGTGTCTACAGAACCTCCTGATAGCTGGAATGCATCCTTGGGAGCGCTCCTTGGAAACTGCCTGCAGCCTAGATTACAGTTCACAGTATTCCAACCGGGTTTCTTTCAGCTTTTCGTCTCCCATCAGATTTAATGTGTTTGTCAGACAACCAGAATTAATGGATGCAGGTACTCGCTTTTTGTTGCAGCTGGATTTTTGACCTCCAAACTCGGCAAACACCTTAAAATAAATGACTACCATCTGGAGTTTCTTTCCATCAATATTTTGTGGTCTTTCAAAGTCAAAAGCAGGCACCTTTATATTCACACTGAAGAGAGCATTTAGGTAGCAGATTATAATGAAAATAAACTATTCACCTTTAGTTTTAGCTGTTCTGGGGGCTGGGGGTTAAATGAGATCAGATTCGTCTCTTTCACAGCTCAATTTTCTCCCCCAAGAGGTCCTATTTGGTTTCTTTGTGCAAGGATTTGCATGTGCAAACACACCTTTACCCCTGAAACAACATTCTCAAGTCCATTTAAGGGTTTTACAAGGGCTATAAGGGTGCTGACTTTCACACAATAGCAAAAGTGCTGTATTTATATCAGGTAAGAAGCTTATGTTTGGTACTCAATATGTTTTTCTTCTGAAGAGTAAATACTACATTGACTTATTATACAGATCCTATAAAAATTAATCTTGATTTATCTTGATGTTTTCCCAAATATCTATCAAGGCAACTCTGGATGAATGTACTCTTTTGTGCTGGTAAATAAACCTTGTATTGCTGTTACATAAAAAAAAAGTGGGGACAGTAAAAAGAAGCTCATGCACCTCCTGATTATTTTACCAACATAAAGAGCTGCATAATAAATTAAGATGCCTAGAAATGCTACAGAGGATGCCCATAAACATCCTAGTATTTGGTTTACCATAAATTTTAACAATCTTTCCCCACTTTTTTGTTCTTCCTAGAACCATAAAATCCTGCTTACTGCCTTATTAAAGTAAAAAACTACCTTGAGGCTGTTATTTTTTACCCACCTTTCTAGAACTCTTTAAACTAAAAGATTAATTCAACATTGTAAAAGGTAAAATACGTCAAATTCCATCCTCATTCAACCAGCCATAAAAAAAGCAGAATTAAAATAAAAACTTTTTTTCACAGATTACTGACTTTTTTTGCTGCATTACAGAGAGAATTAACAAAGAGATTTTTTACTACATATTTGGAACTTTCTAGACCAACTGATTCACTGACTAATTTAGAGTTGAAATTTGAAAACTCAGTCCTCATCCAACCATAATTTAAAGTATGTGAGACAAAATCACCTTTTCTTAATATTACCCCCCTTTTAATGTTTCAATAACAACAGAAATGAAGGGAAAATTCAGTGGTTGTTACTTGGAAACCTTTTTTTAGAACTTTATAGACTGGAGGATCTGTTGACAATTTACAGGTAAATGATCTATAGCTCAATCTTTTCCCAGCCAGCCTTAAAATGACAGAGTTTAAATAATTTTTAGGTTCACGATCCCAGTGTTATGACAGCAGCAATCTGTTTTCATATCATTCTAGACCTAAAGATTGCGTTGACTAATCTGCAAATAACATCTCAAACTCATCCTCATTCTACTAACATTACATGTGCAGAATTCAAACCCCTAGAAAATCACCCTTTCTTGAAACTTTATCAAATTTTTTGTTGCATAAAAGCAAAAATAACATCAATAATCAGTGGTCATTTTCACCACTTTTTAGAACTCGTTAGACTAAAGGATTCACTGGCTAATTAACAGGTAAAACACCAGAAGAAAACAAGCCCAGAATTAAAATGATAAATCAAAATTGATCTACTTTTTATATTGCAATAGCAATAGATGGTGTTAAACGCACTCTTCATGCAGCTATCATTAAATGCAGAATTAAAACGAATAATCACTGGCAATCCACCTTTGTAACTGTACCCACAACAAAAATAACGGTAATAATCTATTGTTATTTATGCACATTGATTGCTTCATCATGCCCTAAACCCAAGTGTCTCTGTGGAGATTGGAGCTCCACAGCTCATAGCTTAAGCCCCTGGTTTGATCAAAAAAGTGGGTGACAACGTGAAGGTGTAGGTGGGGGTGGGGGGTGTTTTGTTACCTGTAGACTCGGGGGAGTCGGTGGCGTTGTTCGTCAAGGAAATGCACACATCATGTTCGGGAAACTTGGTACAAGTAAGCATTTCTGGCCACGGGTAGCCGAACGCCTCCATGATCGGGGTGCAGCCGTCCCGCACAGCCTCGCACAGCTTGCGGCACGGGTAGATGGGGCGATCCAGGCACACGGGCGCAAAAAGCGAGCAGAGGAAGACCTGCGTGCCCGGGTGGCACTTCTTGTGCACCAGCGGCACCCAGCTGCTGGCCTGCTGCTTCACCTCTTCCATGGTTTCGTGCTCCAGCAGGTTGGGTAGCAGCATATCGGAGTAGCCGACGCCGTGGCAGAGCCGCAGGTCCTCCGGGATACCAACGCACTGGGGGGACTTGCCGTAGATTGGCCCGGCGCTGTATGGGCCGGGCCAATACTCGTACTCCGATGCTCTGCACGCCGACAGGAGCGCCACTGTCACAACCATCCGGATCATCCTCCAGAGTAGTGCAGAAACGGACCTCATGGTTTCGCTTTGAATGGTAACCACAGCGCTCACTTCATCAAGTAATTCAGAATGCCGATGAGTGCAGAGAAAGGCTCTGTTGCTCTGCGGTCCTGTCCGGCGCTTCTGCCTTCAGTGAAAGTTGGATGAAGTAAAGCCTCAGCATGCGCTGAGCCTGAAAACAAGAGGGGATTGGAAAGGCGCGCTCCGGCCAATCAGAGAGCGCCGGCGCCTTTTGGCTCTCTGCTGTCAGTCAAAGAGTTTAATTACCCGGAGTGTAAAACACTCCAGGAGCATTTACCCCTCCCCTGTAGTCCTGGCATGCACCTCCATTTCCAGTACGGTGCAGTGCAGTACAAAAGTATTCATACCTCTCATACATTTTCACACCTTTTCACGTTACAACCGCAAACATCGGTGTGCTTTTGGTTTTATGTGATAGACCAACACATATGTGCATAACTGTGAAGTGAAATGATACGCGGTGAAAGGTTTTACAAATAAAACTACAGTTGCTACAGTTCCAACTTCAAGTCTTTTGGAGTATGTCTCATTTAGAAACTATTCTCCATTTTTCTTTGCAGAATACCTTAAGCTCACTTTAATCGGATAGAAAGCATGAATTTTCAAGTCTACAGTCTTCAGTTGGCTTTAGCTCTGGACTTTGACAGGGTCAATCTAATACATGGATGTGGTTTGGTCTAAATCATCTGTCCTATACTTGAAGGTGCACCTCTCTGGTCACAGGTTTCTTTGCAGCCTCTAACAGCTTTTCCTCCAGGATCCTCCTGTGTTTAGCTTCATCTAGCTTCCCATTAGCTCCGACCAGTTACCCTGTCCCAGCTTAAGAACACCATCTGTCCTGTATAAAGCTGCTGCCTTCTTGTTTCATGGTGGGAATGGTGTGTTTGGGGTAAGTGTGGTGTTTGTTTCCCACTACACACAGAGCTTTGCATGTAGGGCAAAAAGTGTATTTTTTCTAACTAGATCACCTTTGCCCTCGTTTTCTGTGTCTTACATGGTAAATTGCAAATTAATCTCCTTACGGCGTTCTCTCTACCATGGCTTTCTTGTTCCGCTCTTACATAAAGTTCTGATTTTAGGAGTGCACTACTAACAGTTGTCCTGCTGACATATCTTCCCACCTGAGCTGTGGATCTCAGAAGCTCCACCAGAGACATCATGGGCCTCTTCACAACTTTCTCTCTGACCCGTCTGGTACTTTCGGTCTTTATAATGCTGTTTTATATCTAAGGTTCTCTAAAATGATTTACTAATTAAGTAACATCAGAAGGAAATGGTTTGTGCTGGATTTTATTCTGGGAAATTAGAATCAGGGGAGTAAATACAAATGCACAAAGCACTTTTCATGTTTTCATTTGTAAGATATTTCCACCAACATGTGTCATTTCCCTTCCACTTCACAATGATGCAAAGCTTTGTGTCAGTCAATCACATAAAAATTTACTCTACACTTATTCTTACGCTTAATTCTACACAAACTTAATAAGCTATTTTCTCCTAAATTTGGCAAAATCTGACATTCAGTTGATAATAACTGAAAAATATACAGAAAATACATCTACACCTCTTTCTGAAAACGTCATGAATATATGTGTAATATTTTACATTTCCCCCTTTCACTTTCAGAACAGTCCTGACCCATTGACACATGGACTGCAGCGCTCTGTATCTGGAATTAAGGAATTAATCTGGAGCAGATTTCTCAAGTACTGTACATTTTCCAGCATGACTCCATAGACTGAATGTTTATGTCCAGCATCCACAGATGCAGACGATTTACATCTAAATATGAAAAAACACCCAAACTACTGCAGATCCTCAAAGCACATTTAAAGCAGATTTTTGGCAGAGTGCATTCTTCTACTGAAAGCGGTCATGGTATCATGCAACATAATTTAAATTAATTATATATTTTTTCAGCAACAATGTCAAGGCAAAATGTGTCAAAAAACACCCACATACAGTGCTATGAAAAAGTATAAATTTCCCTTCAACATTTTTAAATATTTTCCATGTCAAAATCCCAAACCTTTCCAAACTTGCTAAAGTTCTCGGTTCTTTTTAGCAACATGTTTTGAGATATCAGAGATTTTAGCAGGATACTTTTATATTGGCAGGCTTTAAAATACCATGGGGCTAGCAGAAAGAGGAAACTGCAAAGGGATGGATGGATGGAAGGAAGGAAGGAAGGAAGGAAGGAAGAAAGGAAGGAAGGAAGGAAGAAAGGAAGAAAGAAAATAATATTTGTACATACACATCAGGAATGCTTGTCAGGAACCCTGACATTTCGTTACGTCACAATCACAAACATCAATGTAATTTATTGAGATTTTGAAGCACGACCTCTGTCGGGGTTTTGTCCGAGTCAGTCAGATTATTGCTCTGGCCCTTTTTCTGCCTAATATCAGATGCCACCCTGTTTTTAAATTCACACAACAGTGGCATAATGTTATGGCTTTATCTGTGATATACTAGATATCTGCTAAAGCCATCTTTATGATCTTTATGTCTGGTCTCTGGTTGACGTTATTAGATGAAACATTCTGCTTTTTGCAGCACAGTGATATAAACTGTTGCCCCTTTAAGGAATTTACTAGGTAGTTTTCTCAAACTTAGAGATAACAAATTCTAGCTGCTGCGACAGAATGACGGGTTATAGTTTAATTGCTCAAAATCACATTCTTTTAATTCCACAATAACAAAACCTTGGTGGGAGGAGTTACCTACTTGTCATTTCTTGACATAATAGCCCTGTTTTGGATTCTACAGTGAAACATGTTCACAAAAACCGCCATGGCAAACTAATGTGTTAAGAAAAAAAAACTTTCTGGATCTCATAGTAAAATATCATCTTAAGTTTCATGAAAGTCCAAGTAAAGTACCTGATAAGTTTCTGGACAGTAATCTTTAAGTTCCAGGAAAGTACCCTGGTAGTTTTTTGAAACCTGGTCAGTAAGTCCTATGAAAGTTCCAGGAAAGTAATCAATAGGTTCTATGAAACGTCCAGGAAAACACCAGCTAAGTCCTGGAATGTAAACTCTAAGATCTCTAAAAGTATAAACTGTGTTATGGAGCGCTGCTCTGTTCTGTGTGGACTTTGCATACCCTCCCTGTTAATAATGTGGCATCCTCTGAGTACTCCTGCTTTCTCTGACACTTCACGTGTGTATTGTTTTTTGTCGATGTACAAGTTTGTGATCGACTAGTGATCCACCCAGGATGAACTTTTCTTTTGGTCCACTGACTGATTGTCTGAAGTGTTTTAAATGGGTTTAAAATATTTTCAAATAATGCCTTGATAATACCAGTTGAAGGCTCTTTAGTATGGCCAAACAGAGTGAGCTGTTCTTCTGGTTTCTAAGTGCTAAGACACTCTTAGTCATATCCGACACACTTCTCAACAAGAAGTAATAATCAGTTTGTGCATCAAGCCACAGGAAAGTACTTCTTTAATTACCCAAATTAAACCCTGCTGACTAAAGTCAATTTGCGGAGGCCCAAGAGACCATCTCAGTCTTTCCTAGCTCTTCGATAAGCCCTTTAGTGTGAAATTCTACTTAATAAATGGAGGCCAATTTGCAATGCAATGTGTTAGTAATGATCCCATAATGCATAACAGCAAATTCCTTAATTTAATGTTAATGAATGGATGCAGCTAACAGAGCACTTTGAGTACCAGTTTAGTTGAGCTTATTTATCAAATCAATGTGTTTTCCAGCTGTCTCCTCTGCAGAGACGCCACTCACCTAGACATTTTCCTCTCTTTTTTCCTTTGAACTGCAGCCAGCAGAAAATATTCTGGAGCGAGATGTGGAATGTTTAATGCATCATTGCGTATGGATAGAGGGTGACAGATGGCACCGTAATCAGCAAACGACTATAATGTGCTGAGTGCAAAAGTTGGAATGAAATACAAAAATGTCATAGAAAAGCTGTAAATCATTGTCACGCTGTAATCACATCCGAATCAAAAATATAACCTCATGCTGCTCATCAACTAAATGAGAAAATTACTTTGAGCTCTGTGCAACACTGCATACCAAAGTGGTGAAATGAGTAAAAAAAGGCCAGCTCATCATCTAAGTGCTCTAAAGACAACACCTCTATTGACATTTCAAATTAACTGTGATGATTTAACAAGGATGGCTGTGTTTTTGGAGATGCTACATAGACTGCTTAATGGGCTGATGGCATTCAACAACTGTTTGTCCATCTGGTTGCTAAAGCAAACAAACAAAAAAAATTGCAGCTTAGGGTTTTTTTTTACCTTCTCCCTCCAGACAAGACCTGGCTTTGCTCAGCTGGAAGAGGAAGCATCCTATCTGCTTGAGAGGCTTGCTAAAATCGGCCAGTGGGACAGCACTGAGCTAAAACACCAGTAAGCCAAATAAATAGGAAGAACATGAAGTGGGGAAAAAAGCTTTTGCGCGCAAAAGCAGATGAGTATCTGAGTGTACCTGTCACTACTACATTCACTCTCTAAACGTTAGTGCCTTAAAAGCTTATGACTAACAATAGAGAGACTAAATATTTGGACCCCCATACAAGTTCATGGTAAGACAAAACAAAAATCTTGTAGCTGAATATTATTTTCTGAGTTAGATCTAGGATAACACTGAGAACCTAAATTAAGCGGTCTGATATTGTTTACTTGAGAAACAAACTGTCAGCGGCTCTATATTTCTGCTTCGTGGACTTGACTCAACTTTCCGTGATCAGAATCTGAGCGAGGAAAGTTGACATGGAAAAATTACAATTGCTGCATCATGGCTGATTGGCTGGCTACATGCCTGGATTAGAGTATGTGATTCTTACCACTGAAATTGTTGTCTCATCAATCTTGTTTATGACTTTCAGTTGTTGTTTCAGTCTTGCTCATGACAAATCGCAGACCTCAGGACCCTTCAACAGCTCAATGTTGTTGAAGAAAACAGTGAAGTATTGGAAACATTTAAATGATTAAAATTACTATAACTTCATTCAAACCCTAATTCAAACCTATTTGGCTCCTGCGCCTTCCTGTGTCGTGAATTTGGAGATTTGAGAGAAGGACAAATCTCACATGGGTTAAAACTGGTAAAAGTTAACAAATTAGAATGACAGTGAAGATGGGAACAAGCCAACTAAACCTAAAATTTGAATTGCTTTTTGAACTACATTAATTATGTTACTTTTGTATTAAATAGATACTCTGATTGAATTCCCCCAACAAAACACAAACTTCAATGTATTTTTTGCTGGGATTTTTGTGTGAGGGACTAAAAGATTAAACTAGTAAATGACTGTGAAGTGGCAGGAAGTCATACATAGTTTTCAATGTTTTTTTGTTTTAAAATTAAATTAGAAAAATTACAATTCCAAAAAAAGGGTGTGTTTTTCAAAATCTAATGGTTAAAATGTAGTCTTGTTTTATATTTTGTTAGTTCACCATTTAGGACCTTTTGGTGGAGCCAGATACTGGCAATGGCTGCACTCGAACCCTGATTACAGAACTAATTACAGAACAGAAATAATGTGTTCCTGGTCACACAGCACCGATGTTACACCATAGGAGCTACATGTATTTCACCATATAGTGCTTCCACAGAGTTCTTTAGGTTTAGGTATGAATCCTGTTGTTAGGGTTAGTGGATAGCAGACTGGTGAGGAGAATCTGCTAGTGTGAGGCAAACACACAGCAACAGCGCATTAGAGTCACAATATACAGATAGAAGGGAAACAGATTATTTCAGGGGAACAGAATTTTGCAAGTTTTATGATCAATGCCAGGTTCAAGTGCAGCCATTGCCAGTATCTCGAGGAATTACTGATTTATTTTCCACAGTTTTTCAACCAAAGGGCTTCTTCTTTGGTGACATCCGTCATTTCTGGTGTTCTGACACTCAGTACCACAAATTAGGGTCAACCACATGAATCACAACAAACGTGGGCTATTTTGTGCTTATAATTATACTACATGTAAATTTTTTAGAGTACTGATTATTCTGTATCTGTCACTTTATCATTTCAGGAGCAGCGTGATCTGAGCAGTCGGTGGACACATTTTCGCTGTGCCAGATGTAATACAGATCGTCACACAACTTATTTATGCACAAAGTGTTTGCAGGGATAACCGGTATTTGTAGATGTCTATTTAATTTATTGGCAATAAAAGCGTGTCTGATAATGTTTCATTCTTTTATTCTTCAAGTTAGATATTCTGATGAAGGAATTTCTTGCATCAGCATGTGCATGTATGAGGGTAGCACCAACAAACAGAGATATAGCTATCTACACGCGCTACGGTAGGAAAATCTGACAAGGTAGCACGGATTGTCAGAACACTGGGATCTCTTTAAATTAAAACAACAGCTGTATATTTTGTTTTGGATTTAGATAGCTAAAGCAAAAATCAATAGTTCAATATTACATTTTTACCTTTAGGTTTTCAAAACGGAAAAGCAAAGAAACAACACGGTTATTTTCTTTTTGCCATTTTGTTTTGAAACGGGAAAACCAAAGAATTCAAGGCAAACCTCCAAAAAAGAAAAACCATGCCTTTTAATTCCACGTCACATTTATGTAATATTATAACCCAATAAAATACATTATAGTTTGAAGTTGTAACATGACAATGTAAAAAAGTTTAATTGGCATGAATTTGCACCGACCTTCAACATTGACTTTTAACCGTTGATTCTATATGGAAGCTTATTTTGCTTTGTCATGAATGATGGCCCCATTGGTTTATGCAAACAAGATAAGAAGTTGATAATCGCAAATTTAGATCTGCCCATTTTCTTCCAAAGGACAACTTAAATATCTGACCACTTTAAAAAGTCCCTCCATGCTCTTGAATCATTTAATTTAATCTGTTTTTCACAAATAATTGTGTAGTTTACCCTGTGGTTGTCTTAAATCTATAATATATTTGTTGGAGAATCTGCACGAAAAAGTTAATCCATCACCATAAAAGTTGAAAAGTGAAATATATCCTCCCCCTCTTTTTTGGAACTACTTGATAAAATTAGATTAGACTTCGATGATATTTTGTGATAGTTTCACAGATTTCAATTTTGATCGTTAGCTCCATAAAATTGGTCATTTAACAAAAAAAAGATAATGCCATGGAAAAACTCCACCAGTAGATAACTTTTTTTAATACTCTGCCTGATTAAAGCCGTAAATTTAGAGGGAAAGAAAATGAAGAAATTTAGGAGGTTTACAGAAGTGTAACAATAACGTATGGGGTCTTTGTAATTATTGTCTTTAAAAATCTACTGCTTGTGGGAAGCTGAATGAATAAAGACCAGGAACAAAATCCACCGTTGAATGTGCGTGTGGAGCTCTCGGGCTTCATGGTATGGAAAGCCACAATAATCAAAATAGCCACTCTGGCTCTGCAGAGCCTTGGAAAACCATTGTCATTCAGTTCAGCTCCCCACAGCAAACAGAATAGTAACCTGAAACCGAATAATGCATGAAGGAAACAATACATCAGTGCTGTGCAGAAAGACTGCTGAGTTCTGTGGATGTTTCATGTTTTCTGTGCTCAGAGGAAATCAACACAAAAACCTGACTGTCATCTGTTTTTTTGAGAATAATGATAATAGTAAAAAAAAAGAATCCAGACTTGTAATAGAAAAATCTGCAAAAACTACAATCTGATGATAACATCAGTGTAGAATAAGCGTTGCAAATGTAAAGTTTTCCTAATGTAACTAAAGTAAAGCCAGAATGCAAAACCCATGTGGGTAAAAAACGAAGTGCAACCTGTGATTCATTAGCTTGTAGAACTACCTTTAGGAGCAATAAGTTAAATTAGTTATTTGCTGTATGATTTTATGAGTCACATCACTGTGGCGAAATGAAAGCCCACTTTTCTTTATAACATTACCTCACTGCTTGCAAAACCCAATTCCAGCTTCAGCTGTTGAACAGATGCTCTTACAAGAATACTTTGATATCTTGGAATTCATGGTCAACTCTGACCGCAAAGTAGCCAGGTCCTTTGGCTGCTAAACAATCCCATATCACACCCCCTCCACCTCCATGTGCTACAGTTGGTATCAGAGTGTCATATTTGGCTGGAGTTTGGTAGGTCCAAAGTGCAGATCGGAGTGATGGAGCCGTATGGTGAATAGTCAGTTCTTTAATACCAGTAGTGAACAGAAAAACTTACAAACCGCAGGGAATGGAACACAGGCAGGTAACAGGGTAGTTGTCAGGAGGAACCAATGGCGAGCAACTAAACCAGAGAGTATAAATACTGAGGTAGGTTGGAGAATGGACCAATGAACCAGGGGCACTAATCAATTTGAGACAGCTGGTGACCAGGAATGCAAGGTAACTGATAGAGGGAGGTTGATTAACACAGATGAGGAATGATTTCAAGGGAATAACAAAACATCTAAGTAAACAAAGAAACCAACTTAAAGAACATAAACAGGAAGGAACAGATCCACAAGGAAACATGACACAGGAATCTAAGAATCTAAATGCAAGAATGAACGGTTAATCTAATCAACCTGAAATGAACAGAAATAATAGCAACCGAAGAACATGGTAGCGCAGAGAGAACCGATAGAACTCAAACTCAAAACGTAACAGAGGCGGGTCATAACACAGAGATGTTTTCACAAACATAAGTTGGTAAGTGTGATAAAACATCAGTTTGTTTGTCTCCTTAATGTACCAGACATTGTTTATTCAGCTACAACTTTGCAAACATTTCATGCCGCCATGACGTTTTGAGAAAATAGGCATTTGCCTGACAGCTCTCATAAATAAGCCACACGTGTACATATTTTTCTAATTGTACTGTCATGACATGATATTCAGTATGCTAAAGGTATGCCTGAAAAGTGTGGAATAGAGCTGTTTGGTTTCCTTGTGATTCTGATGAATGCATGGTCTGTATCTAAAATACTGCAATTATTGTTTGGTAATTATTTTTGGTTTTCAAATAAAAAAAAAATGTCAGACTGCATGGAGTGATCAGATTTCTTTGGGTCATAAAATGAGAGTGAAAACATACGTTTGCACTAAGGTTTTAATAGCTTTGCAGTTTTCATTAGTTTTTATTTTTATTTAGTTTTGACTTCACATTTCTAATTCTATTTTAGTTTCTAATTAGTTTTTAGCATTTGTTTGCTAGTTTAGTTTAGTTTTTATTTTTTGAAAATGCTTAGTTTCAGTTTAGTTTTTATTAGTTTCAGTTATAGTTTTAGTCTTTTTTTCTGAACTCAAATACGGGGACATTTCCAGCAAAGAGATTAAAAGAATTAAATGTTATATAGATATAATGAAAACATTAGTACAGTTAATTTATTTTAAAATATGTATACATACAAATCAGATGTAATAGCAGGAAAGTCTATTCACACCGTTGTTAGCATTTCCTAAGAGTAATAAAATAAAGCAGAGAGACATACTATAATCACAGTCCCCTCCAAAAACATTAGAATCAATAAGATGAAAAATTACTATTTAACTATTAATTTTTTTAAATTTTTTTCTTTTTTTTTTTTGGAGCTACAGACTAATAAAACAGAACAAATGCACATTTAACCAGGTGATTATCTCTCCCTCCTCATCATTCTCAGTTTATGCAGTTCTTGCATCATTTACTTTCCCTGTTTCTGACTGCTTTCAATAACTTTCATACTGTATGTCCAAACTCAGTGGAAAACACCCCTCAGCCAGAGTTCACAAATCACTATAATAAATTAACAAGACAACTAATAACTAACTCAGAATATATAAACTAAAGGCCACCAGTCAATTCTAAAACATCTTACTTCGGACGAATCCTTGTTGACACTGTAGTGCTCGACTTTCCCAAATCAGGGAGTTGTTTTAATCATTCTGTTATCGCTCTCTCCCTCTCTCAAGTGCAGCTAATCCCTGTGATCTTGTCTTCCTATTTGTTGTTCTGTTCATTCATAAAAGCTTGATATATTTGCATTACGGTCAATATCTTTCGTAAAACAAAACACATCTAAATCCATTTTTTTTTACCTGGGCAACGTGAATGTTGACAACACTACTAATGTTCTACCTTTAACCAATCCTTCGTCACAGCAAGGATCAGCCCAGTCTAAGGCAGCAAGCTCAGCTCTTCTACTACTCTGTCTGTAAAGGTGCGTTCGGACCAACCGCGATTTCAGTGAATTTCTCGCCTCATTCGCGTGCTGTTGTTCACCTGACATTTTGCTGGTATTGAATAATTATGTTATAACGGCTGATTGGCAACCTCTAAATGAGGCTTCCTGACATATGCATCTGAAAATTAAATACTTGTGCATAAAATATAATTTCCTACATGAACATATACAGGGGTTGGACAATGAAACTGAAACGCCTGTCAATTTAGTGTGGGAGGTTTCATGGCTAAATTGGACCAGCCTGGTAGGCAGTCTTCATTGATTGCACATTGCACCAGTAAGAGCACAGTGTGAAGGTTCAATTAGCAGGGTAAGAGCACAGTTTGGCTCAAAATATTGAAATGCACACAACATTATGGGTGACATATCAGATTTCAAAAGAGGACAAATTGTTGGTGCACGTCTTGCTGGCGCATCTGTGACCAAGACAGCAAGTCTTTGTGATGTATCAAGAGCCACGGTATCCAGGGTAATGTCAGCATACCACCAAGAAGGATGAACCACATCCAACAGGATTAACTGTGGACGCAAGAGGAAGCTGTCTGAAAGGGATGTTTGGATGCTAACCCGGATTGTATCCAAAAAACATAAAACCACGGCAGCCCAAATCACGGCAGAATTAAATGTGCACCTCAACTCTCCTGTTTCCACCAGAACTGTCCATCGGGAACTCCACAGGATCAATATACGCGGCCGGGGTGCTATAGCCAAACCTTTGGTCACTCATGCAAATGCCAAACGTCGGTTTCAATGGTGCAAGGAGCGCAAATCTTGTGCTGTGGACAATGTGAAACATGTATTGTTCTCTGATAAGTCCACCTTTACTGTTTTCCCCACATCCGGGAGAGTTATGGTGTGGAGAAGCCCCAAAGAAGCGTACCAACCAGACCGTTGCATGCCCAGAGTGAAGCATGGGGGTGGATCAGTGATGGTTTGGGCTGCCATATCATGGCATTCCCTTGGCCCAATACTTGTGCTAGATGGGCGCGCCACTGCCAAGGACTAACGAACCATTCTTGAGGACCATGTGCATCCAATGGTTCAAACATTGTATAATAAACACAGCAAGACTGGTGAAAGATTGGTTTGATGAACATGAAAGTGAAGTTGAACATCTCCCATGGCCTGCACAGTCACCATATCTAAATATTATTGAGCCAATTTGGGGTGTTTTGGAGGAGAGAGTGAGGAAACGTTTTCCTCCACCAGTATCACGTAGTGACCTAGCCACTATCCTGCAAGAAGAATGGCTTAAAATCCCTCTGTGCACTGTGCAGGACTTGTATATGTCATTCCCAAGACGAAATGACGCTGTATTGGCCGCAAAAGGAGGCCCTACACCATACTAATAAATTATTGTGGTCTAAAACCAGGTGTTTCAGTTTCATTGTCCAACCCCTGTATGTACCCTGAGCAACTGCTGTGAGTTTCATACTTGTGGGACAACCGTTGTGCTGAAAATAGGGCAATAGACACGACGTGAATTGACAGAAAAGTTCAGATTTTTCAACTCCAGCAAAATTCACTTTGCATCCATCACGTGTTTCGCTTAGCTCTATTCGCTCTTATCACACCGTTGGCATCCTGTCCTTTGCGTCGATTCGCTTCACTTCGCTCCTGAACGCGCCTTTACAAAGGGTTAACATGTAAATCACTCGCTCCTGTTGGTCATTCACGTTCGGTCAGAACGAACCTTAACATTATTAGCAGCGCGACCAGCTACTGTGACAGCTGTCGCTGCACGCAACATACTCCCTCGCGCTTTTTACCCCCGGCTACTGTAATAACAGTCTACACACATTTCTTTTTCTCATTCACAAAATGCTAATATCGGGGACAGCTTTAGCCGGGGACAGGTCATCTAAAACGGAGACTGTCCCTGAAAATCGGAGACGCCTTTTTTTCTAAAACGCAGTCATATTCAAAATAATCCCAAATTGGACTCTAGAACTTTATCCCAAGTTTTCCTGACATGATGCAAGGTGTGGACAGACCGCACAGATGACTTGATTGATACCTGCCATCTGCTGGCATCATGCGGCACAGAGAGAGCAAAAACAACAACAAACAGAAACTAGACTTCATAATGCATGAGACACAAACAAAAACTAAGCACATTATCTCTATAAACTCAGTTTATAGAGATAACTATAATTTCAGGTTGTTTTGTGAACACTCATTACAGTTTTAGGTAGTTTTCCTTTTTTTTCAAAGTATCGTTTTCATTTCAGTTAACGAAAATGTATTTTTATTTCTATTTTTCGTTATTTCCTTTGTTTTCATTTACGATAATAACCTTGATTTGCATCTAACAAATCCATACCATCTATAACAACCCACACCTTTTCATTTGTAACTGTCACGGTAAGGAGTTGGTGCAACACAGAACATATCCTTTATGTTTCTGTAAGACTTTAATTCTGAGCTGCAAAATAAAAGCAAGTGACTGGCCTACCTGATGTGCAGCTGTACGAGATGATTTGGCTGGATACACTGCTGCTACCAAGACAAATTTCTATTATTTCTGAAATACCTCTGAGACGACTCATAAATGATACCTTTGGCTGGAATGGCAGCATCCCTGCACAGCAGGAAGAAAGACTAAATGCTTACCTGGCTCACACAGATTTTCACATGAAGACAACTTATTGTACACTGCGCATTACTGATAAAATCTTCTAAAACTGATTTGGAGTGGAGTTTTTTACTTTTAGTGTTTTTTTTGCTAGGGAGCATGGTTTTATTCATTACTGCAGGTCTATAAGCAGCAAAATAGCCCCAGGCCATCATACTACCACCACCATGTTTGATTGATTGATGTTCACTTTCTGATAAGCTGTGCTAGTGTTACACCAGATACGACAGAATGTTCATTTTCCACTTTTCTCTCAACAGTCCACAGAATATTTTCTTGAAAGCCTTGGGGATTGTCAAGAGGTTTGGTTTATTTGTGGACAGCATCATTTTATTGCCTTGGAACCTTCTCGTTGATTTCATTTTGCCAAGTGTCTTTCTTTTTACTTTTTGAGATGTATCCTACTTGTTTTCAAACAAGTTCTATTTAAGTGATTTATCCACCACTCAGCTTGGAATAATGTAGTGATCAGAGTTAATTAATAATTTAATCAGAGGGTGATTACTTTTCACATAGCAGCAGGTTGGTTTAGAAAACCTTTTCCCCTGATAATGAAACATCTTTTAAAAAAATACTTTTTGTATTGCACATGAAAATTTGCTTGTTGATCTGAAATATGTAATAGTAACCAAAGACAAAAACAGAAGGAATCTGCAGGGGAGCAAATCGTTCTTCACAAAGTTGTTGTGATAACCTTGAAAACCACATTTTATTTTCAGGTCAAATCTGAAATGAACTGTTCTGTACTGATTTTAGTTTCTTTACAACATAGTTGATCATTTTCCTAAACATACTGTAAAAATTTGGTCTGGTTCTTGCAAACCCAATAACCTGTGTCGTTTCATCTCTTGAGCTGGATGTATTTTTCACCTCTTTTTGTATTGGACAGATGGAATATTGTACCCCACTCTTAGTGTAGTAAAATAATTCTAAACTGAGTTGACTGATGTTTATTTTTACATGTTCAATGACACATTTACACTCTCCATTTCATCCTGTAGCAACTTGGTTCACTTTGCTTTCAGATCTAAACATCATGACAGTTGTTTCCAGCAGTCTGCATCAGAGGACTTCCTTGACTGCATTGCGTTTTGTGCTGCTTTTGAACTGGCATTGCGCGGGCATGATGAAAGGGATGCTTCCAAAAACCCAGGAATTTTCAGAGGTTTTGTCAACTTAATGGCTACCGTCTTTGGAGGCACCACAAAGTTGGTGCAAAATGAGCTACTTGACTGTATGCTGGCAGTTCTGAGAGGAAAAACCTTGGATGAAGTAAAAACAGCTGACTTTTTAGCCATCCAAGCTGATGAAATTACTGACATTTCAACACACTGCCAGTTGACAGAACCCATAGTGTCCAGGATAGTTTTTTTGAGTTTATTAAGCTCTGCAACGCCAGCGCAGACTCAATTGCCAGTGCCTTATTGGAAAGGCTGCGCACCATCCTTCCCGAGGGTCAAGAAAAGTAGCTGATTTTCCAGGCCTATGATGGGGCCTCAGGGATGAAGGGTGCAACTGAAAAAGTTCAGCGTAAGGTCAAGGACACCTATGGAAATGTTCATTGCCCACCAGTTGAACCTAGTAAGGGAGTATGCAACATCCTACTTCGCACAGATCATTCACTTTTTTCTGATATCGGTGAATTTTCTTCTTTTCTTTCCAAGTCAAGCAAGAGAACGGCAGTGCTTGATTAGGTGGTGGCGCATCGCCTTCCAAGTTCCTCTGCAACACGCTGAAACTTCAGCACCTGCGCTGTCAACACAGAGTATGAACACAAGGCTGACCTGGTAAAGTGTTTTGAGACCATCCGGAACAGAGCTGAATTTGACGGCCCTAGGAAGAGAGAGAGACTGGTGACTATGTGAGAATGCTGGAAGACGAAGCTTTCTGATTTTTCCTGGCCCTCTTTCACAAACTAATGCCACATGTGGACATGCTGTATAACCAACTGCTGAAAAGAAACATTGATTCTGTCTACATCTCAGGAAGCATTCAGAGATTCATCAACAGCATACAGGCTATCAGGTAAGCTATGCATCTGTGCACAGTGTTATCCAAATGTTCATTCTTTTTGAATAGACTCTATGTGGCATTTAATGTTTATTTCTCATGTAATTAAAACAGTTTGTTAATAACGTTTTGATTTATTTAAAAAGCTTGAATGGTGACTTATTATTTAATAAAGTATTGGGCATGTATATCTAATATCTGACCAATTTCCAGTGATGATTCTTGAAGCTTACATATTGTTTCTGTATTATCAGGGAGGCTGTTCCTTCACTAGTTGAGGTTCAGAAGTACAGGGGACCATTTCAGGAGCCACCCACAAAGAAACGGAGGGTACTGGGAGAAGACAGGCAACAGCATTTGGCACTGGAGGTAAGCGCTTGCACCTGCCACCTAGTGCAGTGGTTCTCACCCTTTTTTAAAACATTGTACCCCCTGCAGAACATTTGTTTAGATAAGGTCCCCCTAAACCAGGGGAGAAATTGTACATTTTAGTTCAGGTTCCACATTCATCACAATTTCATCTCCAGCAGGTCAGACCAGCAAAATAACAACACAAGATATAAATAATGCAAACTTCAAATTTTGTTTTAGTAAAAGTATATCAAGATGTTAATATGTAATGAACTATCCTTATAGAAAACATAAGTAAAGTAAATTTACTTGTACTTATTTACATATTTTATTTTTATTTATATTTGATATTTTCATTATAAATTTTATATAAATTCAAAATAGAATATATATTTATAAGTTTATAAAAAATATGTACACATGCAACTACTTTTTCATTTTTTATTTTTTTACATGATATTTTTATTTTATTTTTATTTAAGTTAATCTACATATACTTTATCTATTTTACAAATTTTTATGCTTATACATTTACTTCTGCATAACAACTTCCACATCACTATGCATCTGCAAAACCACTGTATATTTTATACCATCAGGAATTGAAAAATCCAGTATTTCACATATAATCATAGTAACTTTCTAAAGATCTAGATGTTATTTTAAATGTACATACGTGTACATTTCCACGTGTGTAGTAATCCTGACCACCGGATCTGACTCACCTCATCATTCAAACTGACGTCATATCTATGAGGTCAAAGACAGAAAAGATAGAACAAGGTATCCTCTTTTTTTAAACAGTGGCCTGTTATGTTATGGATATATAGAGTAAGCCATATTGGGTCATTAAAGTATTATAACTGTTGAGAAAAGTAAAGGAGAATTATAGCTTTTTGTTTAAAATACAAAAATAAAGTCAAAACTGTATTTTTACCTCTTTTTTATAACAAATATATAACATATCATATCATTGGTATGTGACACCATTATTTGTCATGCCAAGGAGAGATTTTCATTCACCAAGCACTTGGTCAGGGCCACTCTGCTGCAAGGAGACTTGTTCCCACAACACAACAAGAAGTTCCCAGATTCAGCACTGGATACCACAGTTGAAGCCCATCCCTCACTGGACAAGGCCAGACTTAAAACAGAGCTGTCCCTGATCTACAGCAACAAGGAGTTCCAGAGTTGCAGTGGTGGACTTGCTCTCTTTCAGGTTTTGATGGAGATTAACTTTCAAGACACATTTACAGAGACTGTAAGTCTTCTCAACATTCTCATCACCACACCAATGACAACGTCTGAGTCAGAGGGGTGCTTCTCAACTTTAAAGAGGATAAAAACTTTCCTTAGCAATATCATGGCACAAGATTGCCTCAATGCTCTGGCAATGCTCTCCATAGAGAAAAAACTAACATGGGACATCCCTGATTTTAACACCAGAGAAATTTGCCACTCTGAAAGAAAGAAGAGTTACAAATCTGTATAAATAAGAAATGTCCACCCCCTCCACTCACTCCTCACATTTCACCTTAGAAATACAAACGTAGCCTTCTTGCTTTCACTCTCTTGTACACTGTTGATTTTTCTAGGTTCAGCTGATCATACCCTTTGATTGTTGTATTTGATACCCTTCATTTCTCCATAGAGCATTATACAATTGAAAATTGTTAATTTACATTATCTTTGGAAATGGACATTTTGAGAAGGAGATTAAATCATTACTGTTCAATTGTATTCGTCGTCTCACTGTTGATTCCATTTCTTATATTAGAGTAGGTAGACAAATGTATTGTTAAATCAGCCCAATCAAGAATGTTTTTCACCAGCCACCACTGACCAGTAGTCCGTTTCCTAACCAAATATTAACCAATAAACCATTAAATGTGTGGGGCCTTTTTTTCTTCTTTCTCATGCCCACTTAAGAAATGTAAAACTGCCCATGCTGTGACCACAAAGAAAAGCCAACAGCTTTTCAAATGCAAAAACAACCCTGCATCATTACAGCAATGCTTCAGCTGACATTCAGCGTACAACTTAATGAAAACTATTAGGGTGTGAGTAATATGATCTAAGTATGTCAACTTGAATCAACCTGCACAAATTATTCATCTGTTCCATGCAGCATTTAGGCGAAAGCTCATCACCAGTGTGCAAGTTACCCTGTGCTGAGTAACTACTTATAAAACTGCTTTTAATCATGAGCTGCTGTCCATAGCTCAGAGGATGTGAGCCGAATGCATCATTTCTTGTCAAAGAACGAATCCTTCCAGCTGTTTTTTTCTGTTTTGCTTTCCCAACCGACCCCAGAGTTGTTTCAACAGGGACTCAGTGCAGTAAATCAGGAAAGCATGCTGCCTCGAGTTCATCCGTCCTTTACAACTGGAAATTTTCTCCACTACTCCACCCTTTATTTTTATGATACCGATGTCATATTTATATCTCATTCTAGGACCTTTTCCTCACGTTTCTCCCCAAATTGCTGCAGTTTCGCTTATTTACTATACAAACCTTTCTTGTGTTGGACGACATAGGGCCATATTTAGTAAATAACCTGCAAAGCATGATTCTCTTGATTTAATGTTTAAAAGGGCCAGTTTAAGTGACTTAGTTACTTGTAATATTCCCTTGACAAGGAATAGACTTTAAGTTTCATTTCTGTCCATTGTTTTTTATTTTATTAGCTTTCTTTTTTTCTATTACGTATTAGCACAGAGATATTACAGTATTCTCCCATCAGGGGCCCAAGTTTTTTCTAGAAATATCACTGCTTGTAGTCTTATCACATGGGCCCGAAGTATATCACAGGTTTGTTTCAGGAACATCCTGAACATAAACAAGTTTGTCACCCTCGATTTTTCGGAGGAGACCGATTATGTGTAGAAGGTGGGGGGGCTTGGTGACGATGATGGGGGTTTTGTGGAGAAAATTTGGGTGTGGAGTAAGTTGTATTCCAATTTTAACAAGGTTTTTCATGCTGTCAGTGAAATCTAGGAAAGGGGAGTCTGGACTTAATGGAGATAAGGGAGAAGTGGGTTGGGCTAAGGGAAAAGAGGTTCGGGGTCCTCCTTTGGGGCTAAGGGGGGGCCCACTTGTCCTTTTGGAGTCTGAGGAGATTCCATTTGTTGTAGTGATAACGATCTATCAGTTGTTTTGTGCTCTCTGGTCTACTGTTTGTGGCCTAGGCAGCTGGTGTCTGATTCACAGAGTTGTACTCCAGACTTAATTAAGACAAAATCCATATTTCTTGAAAAAATGCCTTCTTTCTGTGAAAATATTGAAATTGTCGATAAATTGCACAGATTATGCAGCACATGATTTTTTAGGCCATTTGTTGAGCATCTGCAGTCTACTGAATTTCTCATCTCCACCATGAACTGTTAGCAATGGTCCACTTAAAAATATCATGAAATTGAGATCTTGGACTTTGTTCAGCAACGGAGAAAAATTTTTGCTTCACAAAATCAATGGCTACTGTGTGTATGATGAAGTTTTTCATTGTAAGGTGTTTCTGCTTCTGTGTTCATCAATAGTTTCTCAGAGATAACAGACACCAGGCTATTGACAGAAATAAGTACTTGTTTAATCACCTTCACAGCTCCATCACCCACTATTAGGGTTTGTGGCCTGGTGGCTGTCTCTTTCTGAGGCTGTTTAGGAGGAGATCGTTTGTAGGGCAATCTGTTCTCATACCTCTTGCTGGTGAAAGATGAGCTGTCCTTCGGGGAGTCAGAGTCTTGCAGAGGTGGAGCAGACCTGTTTTCTAGTGAAATTCCAGTATTTTTAGTTGGTTTACTCCTATTATTTATTGTGAGAACAGTTCATTGTTGTATTCACCTTTTAGTTGGGGTTGAAGAGACCTTTCTCTGCATTGGTTGTTTTATCTAGATGGAGGGTTCGTCCTGTTAGCCGAGAGTTTCAAGGATGACTGTTTGTCGGTTTATTCTCATTTATTGGAACATTGTGTTTCTTGGTGGTGCTAGTTAGCTGGATGTCCATCTTTTCACAGTTTTGAGTCAGTAGGGTCATTTCATTTGCATACCCAGTATTTACCTCTACATTCCCTTCAAGGTAATTAAAAATTTTGAGAAATCCTTCAAAAATTTAAAAACATTAAATAATCTCCTCCTTGAACCGCCACCTTAACGTGGTGGAGGGGTTTGAGTGTTCAAATGATCCTAGAGGCTATGTTGTCTGGGGATTAAATGCCCCTGGTAGGGTCTCCCATGGCAAACAGGCTCTAGGTGATGGGTCAGACAAAGATCGGTTCAAGAATCCTTCATGAGGACAAGTATATCGAGGCACGTGACGTCGCCCGGTACGGCGGAGCCGGGGTCCCACCCTGGAGCCAGGCCTGGGGTCGGGACTCGTCGGAGAGCGCCTGGTGGCCAGGTTGCTCCTCGCGGGACCTGGCCGGGCCAAGCCCGAACGAGAGACGCGAAGCCATCCCCCAGTGGGCCCACCACCTGCAGGGGGAACCGTGAGGGACCGGTGCAAAGAGGATTGGGTGGCGGACGAAGGTGGAGACCTCAGCGGCCCGATCCCCGGATGCTTAGGCTGGCTCTAGGGACGTGGAATGTTACCTCGCTGGGGGGGAAGGAGCCTGAGCTTGTGCAGGAGGTCGAGAGATATTGACTAGAAATAGTCGGGCTCGCCTCCACGCACAGCGTGGGCTCTGGAACCCCCCAGCTCAGCCGTCTTGTGTTGGGGTTTACCCCGGTGGATGAGAGGGTCGCATCCCCACACCTTCGGGTCGGGGATAGGTCTCTGACTGTCGTTTCGGCCTACGGGCCGAGCGGTAGTGCGGAGTACCCGGCCTTCTTGGTGTCCCTGTCGGGGGTGCTGGATAGTGCCCCTCCCGGGGACTCCATTATTCTGCTCGGGGACTTCAACGCCCACGTGGGAAACGACAGTGACACCTGGAGAGGTGTGATCGGGAGGAATGGCCTCCCCGATCTGAATCCGAGTGGTGTTTTGTTATTGGACTTCTGTGCTAGTCACGGATTGTCCATAATGAACACCAAGTTCAAGCCTAAGGGTCTCCATCAGTGCACTTGGCACCAGGACACCCTAGGCAGGAGGTCAATGATCGACTTTGTTGTCGTATCATCAGACCTTCGGTCGTATGTTTTGGACACTCGGGTGAAGAGAGGGGCTTGGCTGTCCACTGATCACCACCTGGTGGTGAGTTGGATCCGCTGGAGGAGGAGAAAGCCGGACAGACTTGGCAGGCCCAAGCGCATAGTGAGGGTCTGCTGGGAACGCCTGGCGGAGCCCTCGGCCAGGGATGTATTCAACTCCCACCTCCGGGAGAGCTTTGACCAGATTCCGGGGGATGTTGGAGACATAGAGTCCAAGTGGACCATGTTCTCCACATCTATTGTCGATGCTGCTGCCCGTAGCTGCGGCCGTAAGGTCTGCGGTGCTTGTCACGGCGGCAATCCCAGAACCCGGTGGTGGACACCGGCAGTAAGGGATGCTGTCAAGCTAAAGAAGGAGTCCTATCGGCTGTGGTTGGCTTGTGGGACTCCTAAGGCGGCTGACGGGTACCGTGAGGCCAAGCGTGCTGCGGCCCGAGCTGTGGGAGAGGCAAAAACTCGGGCCTGGGAGGAGTTCGGTGAGGCCATGGAGAAGGACTACCGGTCGGCCTCGAAGTGATTCTGGGGGAAGCAGTGCTTTGCCAACACTGTTTATAGTGGGGGTGGGAGGCTGCTGACCTCGACTGAGGACATATCGGGCGGTGGAAGGAGTAATTCGAGGATTTCCTCAATCCTGCCATCACGCATTCCCTGGTGGAAACAGAGGCTGGGGACTCGGGGTTGGACTCTTTCATCACCCAGGCTGAAGTCACCGAGGTGGTTAAAAAGCTCCGCGGTGGCAAGGCTTCGGGGGTGGATGAGATCCGCCCAGAGTACCTCAAATCTCTGGATGTTGTGGGGCTGTCATGGTTGACATGCCTCTTCAACATTGCATGGTGGTCAGG
This sequence comes from Crenichthys baileyi, assembly GCA_036173005.1. Classification (NCBI taxonomy): domain Eukaryota; kingdom Metazoa; phylum Chordata; class Actinopteri; order Cyprinodontiformes; family Goodeidae; genus Crenichthys; species Crenichthys baileyi. Next base: position 229,359 of record JAHHUM010002894.1, read on the forward strand.
GACAGTGCCTCTGGACTGGCAGACCGGGGTGGTGGTCCCCCTTCATAAGAAGGGTGACCGGAGGGTGTGTTCCAACTTCAGGGGGATCACACTCCTCAGCCTCCCTGGTAAGGCCTACGCCAGGGTATTGGAGAGGAGAGTCCGGCCGATAGTCGAACCTCGTCTTCAGGAGGAGCAGTGTAGTTTTCGTCCCGGCCGTGGAACACTGGACCAGCTCTATACCCTCTACAGGGTACTCGAGGGCTCATGGGAGTTTGCCCAACCGGTTCACATGTGTTTTGTGGACCTGGAGAAGGCATTCGACTGTGTCCCTCGTGATGCCTTGTGGGGGGTGCTCCAGGAGAATGGAATTGGGGGCCCTTTATTAGGGGCCATTCGATCCCTGTACGAGCGGAACAGGAGTTTGGTCCGCATTGCCGGCACGAAGTCGGACCTGTTCCCGATGCATGTTGGACTCCGGCAGGGCTGCCCTTTGTCACCGGTCCTGTTCATAACTTTTATGGACAGGATTTCTAGACGCAGCCAAGGGCCGGAGGGGGTCCGGTTTGGGGACCAGTGGATTTCGTCTCTTCTTTTTGCAGATGACGTGGTCCTGCTGGCCCCCTCTAGCCAAGACCTACAGCATGTGCTGGGGCGGTTCGCAGCCAAGTGTGAAGCGGCTGGGATGAAGATCAGCTCCTCCAAGTCAGAGGCCATGCTACTCAACCGGAAAAGGGTGGCTTGTCTTCTTCAGGTTGGAGGGGAGTTCCTGCCTCAAGTGGAGGAGTTCAAGTATCTCGGGGTCTTGTTCACGAGTGAGGGAAGAATGGAGCGGGAGATCGACAGACGGATCGGTGCGGCTGCCGCAGTAATGGGGGCGCTTTGCCGGTCCGTTGTGGTGAAGAGAGAGCTGAGCCGAAAAGCGAAGCTCTCAATTTACTGGTCAGTCTACGTTCCTACCCTCACCTATGGCCATGAACTTTGGGTCATGACCGAAAGAACGAGATCCCGGATACAAGCGGCTGAAATGAGCTTCCTCCGTAGGGTGGCCGGGCACTCCCTTAGAGATAGGGTAAGGAGCTCGGCCATTCGGGAGGGGCTCGGAGTAGAGCCGCTGCACCTCCACATCGAGAGGAGCCAGTTGAGGTGGCTCGGGCATCTATACCGGATGCCTCCTGGACGCCTTCCTCGGGAGGTGTTCCAGGCACGTCCCACCGGGAGGAGGCCCAGGGGACGGCCCAGGATACGCTGGAGGGACTATGTCTCTCGGCTGTTCTGGGAACGCCTTGGGCTCCCCCCGGAGGAGCTGGAGGAGGTATCTGGGGAGAGGGACGTCTGGGTGTCTCTGCTGAGTCTGCTGCCCCCGCGACCCAGTTCCGGATAAGCGGAAGACGACGAGTACGAGTACGAGTAAATAATCTCCCGAAAATCCTTTAGTGTCACTGACTTAAAGTATTTTAGTCTAACTTTTCTGTTGTTTTGGCTAAGTGATGAGAAGTTAAGAGCAAAGAATACAAGCAAACAGGGAGAAAGGGAAGGAGGCATCTGAGCAAGTAGAGAAGCAAAAAACAAAAAAGCTTAAATGTTCATAAACCCGATGAGAATGACAAAAGAGAAAATATATTATTTATCTGAGTCCATAAAATATTAAAAACGGTATGAGAATGAGTATGCGGAGTTGGGTTTGTTGTAAATAAGATGTTACTAAGTACCGGCTAAACAACTCTCACTTTGGTTCAAACTAACTGCTATACCCACTCATGAATGCAGCTGTTCCTAAACAGACAGCAGCAGCAAAGAAACGTTACTGAGCCCATTAAGAACAGCAGCAAAAGGAAGGCTGCTGCATCCATCTTCCTCTGTAGAGAAGGGCATGATAAGGTTTTACATAATTACTATCTACTGAGCATTCTCTACTGAGCAGTGCTCAGCTTAGGTAGAGCCTGTAGCAGCATGGCCACTTTGACCTAATGAACCAGAATCAGATACCTGCCAGTTCCTCTGTGGAAGAGCCGGAAGTGAGTAGAAAAGTAGTCTTTCAGCTTCCGTCAACATACTTTATTTATAGTTTTAAGAAAGATTCATTAAAATATTAGGTTATAAAAACCAGAGAAGACCTTAAACTCTCACTGAACCCATGCTGACATCTTGAAAGTTAGTTTTTCCACAGTAGACACGTTTCTAAGAGTAAACATCATTTTTGTGTATGTCATTTTGGTCAGTAAACTCAGTGAAGAAACAACTTTGTTTCAGCCTTCATTCCTTCTGGCTGTGTTTCTTAATGTAGACAAGAGTTTTGTAGTTTTGATTGTTACAACCAATGTCCCACCGCCAAATAACGTAACAGCTCATCAGTATCAATCACAGCTAGGTTTCTCAGGCTCTTAACTTTTTTTTAGTAAACTTGGCATTAGGTCCTAATTGCTTTTTTGTTTTTATTCAAGGTCTGATCTGGAAACAGACTCATCTTCTTCTTCAACTCTTCTCCATAAGCTGGACTGGGCTGTTCCCGGAGTCATCCCCCCACTTGTTCACCAGCTTTGCCTCTTATTTTTCTTTAATGAATTTTAGATTTCTTCATGCCTTTAACATTATATTGCCCATTTTCAAAGATGTTTAACTACCTTTTCACAGTTAAAAAGCAATGGAAATATGCATAGATATTTTCTCTAAAAGAGGTTTAAAATATATGTAGTTATTTAACTATTAACTATTTTGTTGGTTTGACTTGTTTCTCTGAAAAATGTCTCCAGCTGTAACTAAACCACAGAAAATCACTAGTTTAATTTTAACATTAAATAACTGCTTACTGGTACAAATCAGTTTTAGTTGAATCTCAAACTAGGGAGAGTCTGAAAAATGCTTTAGATGTGTTCAGTTCTTGACACAACATGTGCAGCTCTTATTGGAATCAATCTAAATCACCTCCTGTGATTAACATTTAGTAGTGTAGACTTTGCAAAGAGACAAGAGGATTACATATGCATTTCTTACTGGGGTTTGCATTTTATTCAAGTTTGAACTGTATTTCTCCAAAGTCCTTTTATTATGAAAGAAGCAATAGGAGAAGACCCTGTTCAGTGATCCATGACAGAACAACGGTTGGTGTGATGGATGGTGGACCAGCTGCTTCATCCACATGCCCTGGATAAGAGAACAGATAATATTTGAATAATTTCAGAAAAAAACTGTTAACCACTTAGATATTTAATGTGGTTATTACAAGTCACATTTTTATTTAATAGGGTATAGTATACCACGAGCTGTTCTGAGGTGCTGATCACTGTGGAACAATGAAACTTCACAAAGCACCAGGCACCATAGCTTAGTAATTGAAAAACTTTGTAAACTCTACTTAATAATTTTTAAATGTTTTCTTCATCAATGGTTTTCTTTGATCAGAGGCCAAAACAAAGTATGCTTTGTTAAGCTTTCTATTTACAGGAATGAATATGTGTGACCTAGTTGAAGATCCTAAACCAAACTGACCATTCTTTTTTTGCGTTTTGTATCAGAATATGTAGCCACATAGACAAATCTTACTCCAAAATTGTACTTAGTTTCAGGGTGTTTCACAGAGGAACTGGCAGGTATCTGGTTTTGGTTCATCAGTGGCCATGCTGCATCAGGCTCTACTTAAGCTGAGCACTGATGGAGGATGATGGCTCTATGCAAACAAAGAAAACATCTGTTTAGAAGTTACCTCTGTTAGATTTTCCTGACCATGTGCATAAGTAACACAACCAAATGAAACAGGGAGAGACTTTGTGAGCCCACTGTTTAAGGTTTATACAGAGAGGCCACAACAGAATGTTCAATAGATAATATTTCTGTAAAACCTTCTCAAGCCCTTCTCTACAGAGGAAGATGGATGCAGCAGCGTTCCTTCTGCTGCTGTTCTTAATGAGCTCCGTAATGTTTCTTTGCTGCTGCTGTCTGTAAGGAAACCACTGCAGTCATGACTGGGTATAGCAGTTAGTTTGAACCAAAGTGAGACATTTTATTTATAATAAACCCAACTCCGCAAACTCATTAAAACATGAGCATACCGTTTCTAATAATTAAGGGGCTCATATTGTTCATATATTTTCTTATCTGTCATTCTCATAGGGTTTATGAACATTTAAGCTTTTTGCTTCCACCTCTCTGCTCGCTTGGATCCTTTCTCCCCTTGCACTGTCAGTATTTTATGGTATTTTACCAAAGCAGTTTATATAAAATCTGAAATTTAACAATGAAACCGTTCAAACCCCCCATGTTCCAGGAACGCATTGAGAAAGGGGAGGACACTTTTACCATGTTGAGAATTTGGAAATTATGTCTGACTGAAAGTGTAAAAAAAAGATCTGAGCATGAAAAACAAACCTGAAACTGAAACAAAAGATTTAAACATTTAAAAAATGTATTTGAATCTGAAAATTAAAAAAATCAGAAATTGAAACATATCAAAAAATTTCTAAACCTAAAGATATGTAATAAACAAAGAACTGAATTTAATCTTTATTCAAACTAAAAAAATCACTTTTACATATTTTTCAGATCTCAAGATCAAAATTTGACATTTGGTTTCAATATTTCTCAGTTACAACTAGTTTTTATAAATATATTTTATAAATATATTATAATTTTGACCCTTTCCTGGCTCCATATATAAAGCTGACCACCTAAACTGGTTAAGCAGGGCATTAATAGAGAAAATCTGCCAAGAGACCCGTGGTAACTCAGGAAGAGCTCTTGGTGGTGCACTCCAGAAATCTGGCCTTTAAGAAACAGAAGTAAGAAGACAGTATTTTGTTTAGGGAAAGTCATAAGATGTCCCATTTGCAATTTGCCACAAACCAAACAGGGAACACAGCAAAAGGGAAGTGAGACCAAAACTTATCTTTTTTGCCTACATGCAAACCAGTATGTGTGGTAGAAAACTAACACTGAATGCTTCATCCCTAAAGTGTTTTGATTGTGGCATGATCATGCTTAGGGATACTTGTCTTCAGCAGAAACAGGGAAGCTTGTCAAAGTTGATGGAACTAAATACAAAGCGATAATTGACGAAAACGTATTAGAGTTTGCAAAAGATTAAAACTGGGTTAGAGGTTCACCTTTCAGCAGGACAACAACCCCTAAAATACAGCAGAAAAGATGCTAGAGACATATAGCAAAAGTTTTACAGATGTAACTGCAGAGAAAGGTGGTTCTACAAACTATCGACCCAGGAGAGGCTGAATACAATACATGTTACGTTTAGAGTTTTATTTTCACAATTTTTTTTTAAAATCACAGTTATGTGCTATTTTGTGCTGGTCTGTCACAGAAGATTCCAGGTTATGGTTGCAACATGACCAAAAAATTAAAAAGTTCAAGAGGTGCGAATGGTTTTACAAAGCACTTTGAGAAGGCCCATCTAACTGCAGCAGCAGAGACAGGGATGTGTGGACAAATGAAGCTATTACCAACAGTTCAGCTCCCAGCCGCTTTAACACCATGGGAAATCTAGCTGGGTGAGCATGGGTCAGGTCAACCTTGTCTCCTCGGCTGACTGTCAAAATAACCTTACCTTCCCCTATGGCGTCCAGCTCTGTCAGTCAGAGCCAGGCCACTGAGAGCTGTGGCACAGAGGGGTGGAAAAGCAATTAAATCAAACATGGGTGAGTAGTTGTGGGACAAATGCCCAGTCAGCATTTCTCAGCTAAGCAACAGAGATTTTTTTTGATGAGAGGCATTCATAGGAAGAGGGAGGTGAAAACAAAACTCACTAAAAGGGCCCTAAGACATTTTGTTTCTTTGGCTGACTAATCCAGGAGAATCCAGACACACACTGGCCCAATTCATGGCACCATTCAGCTCAAACTATGCTTTAAAACTTAGGGTAAGACACATACTGTGACACCTGACCCCCCTGCTTCACTTCTGCTCGTAATTACCCTTGCACATCAAGCTTGTCCGACCCCCTCCAAAGACAATGTAACAATTTGTCTTTTCAATTGTCTATCAGTCACTCTGTTACGAGCCTTTTCAGTGGGCAAATGTGGTTTCTTTTCCATTTGTATTCATTATTTATCTTGGTTGGAGATGTGGGGGTTGTCTGGGGAGTCTTTGTTTGAGCTCATTTCACATGGATTTAAACGACACCCTTATAACCACCCCCAACTCCTCAACTCATTTTGCTGCTCCCTGCCTTCCATCCAGCTCAGACCCCATCAATTTGTTCTGGGGCTGGAGAGTGGCTGAATCCAGGGTCATTGTATATGGCATCACAATAAGCATAAACCAATCAATAAAAAGTTTTGTCTTTCTGTGGACCAAAGAGTTGCTTTTTAACTGATCTCAAAAGTCAGCTGTTCTGCATGTGCTTATCTCTGTCTACTGTTTTACTTAGAACCAACCACACCACACAGACATCAGGTGCTATTTCACGATTTTAATTCTGTTCATTTTAAAACTCCACTGCTATGAGCTAAAAAGAGGGGAATGATTCTAAGTCTCTTTCATTATGGTAGATTCCATTTGTACTGGAATGCCAGAATATCCAAGTTCCAGTCACATCAAAATCCCCCGAAGCCATAATACAAAGTCAAAAAGTTGGAGGTTCCTTACCAACCCAATTTAAAATCCAATGTGGCTGTCATAAAGAAAAGTCAGAGATAGCTGCAGTAAAGCCTTGTTTACTATACGTTGGTGATTTTCTAAAGGCTTGTAGGCTGAGGGTGCTCTGGCACCCCCTTGTGGCAGACAGATAACGCAAGTTGAAAATATGTAATTAACTGAAACAACTTACTATTTAATATATGGATTCCTAAAAAATGATGCTTTTGGTTGTATTTAGCATCACAAGTAAGATACAATTGCACATTATATATGTTTGTATGATCAAGTCTCATCTGTTTGGAGCCTGTTTTATGTGACAGACCAGTCTTTTGACCACAAAGAAAAGCCACTGTCTAAAATGCTTTAGGCCGTTCAAGCTATGTCTAAGCATATATCTAAGCCTTCAAAAGTGAAGTCAAGATTCACAAGAACCGTGAAGTGACGTTTCACGGGTGCCATGCATAAAATTTGTTTTAGACATTCCCCTTGGTTAACCATTAAGCAATGAAGCCTTCTCTGTTTTGTACTATTTTCAAGCAACACCAAAAATACCCATGGCTGAAGTTCTGTCTCTGCACACTTAAGCACAACCCATCTATTGCATGTTTTTTGCGAGAACTGACAAGTATTGTGCTGTGTTTTTACCCTACCATTCAACCACTGCGTAGACTGTCAATGTTTTCTATTTTAAACGTGCAAAACTGGCTTACCACTTCATAACTCTGTGAAAAATGACATACTTTACCCTAAGCAACTTTAAATGGATTTTATAAGCTTTCTGTAGTTCTAAAATACAAAAACCTAATGATTGTTTTGTCGATAGCTCATTGACAGTTGAATCTTTACTATCGTTTTGCCTCCTTTTAAAGGTTGGTTGTGTGACAGTCCTTATTTTTAATATATCTCCATATAACTTATTTTCAAAGAAAATCAACTTTGACTTTCACATGATAATAACTGAAAAGCACCAAAATTAATGTACAATAAAAAAAATCTAAAGATTTTTACAGTGTTCTTCACCACAATTCTTGTAACAACGTTGATATTACCATCTTTTTTAGTATTTGATTGCTTCAGTAAATATGTACTCAAGGTTAGAAACTGCAGTTATTTGGATCAACTGGGCACCTACAAGAATGTTTCTCTGTGATTGATGCTTAAAATGATTCTGAACATTACCGGTCAATGATTTGGCTCAATATGAGCATCATGGAGGGTGGTATGTTTTTATTCTGATAAAAGGTTTTCCAGCACCTTATCATTTGTTCCAATGCAAGGTAATGAAAGACACTGGAGAGAAACAACATTTTAATCTTGAAAAGTGTGATGTCACATGGCTTTTAAAGGGATAAACACGATCTGTCTTCCAGACAGCTTGGTTTGCAAAAGTCACTCATTGTGATTGTCTGTTATATTTTTTATGAAGCTCCTAATTACAGCAGTGTTGGGAGGGAGATTTGCACAAAGACTGTGGTTTGCTTTGATCAGTTTAATTTACAGCCTTGAAAAATGGCAAGAATTTGCACAAGGGGTTGAACTTGATCCGTGTAGAAACAGAGCTAAGAGCTTAGTATCGCAGTGCAAACGGAACAAATTATATCAAATGGTGCAACAAGTATTTATAGTATTTACCCAATTTCCCCTATCCTTTACATTTCATGAGGAGAACCCATGTTCAGAACTGGAGAAGCCTTTAGGCTAAGTGTGAAATGTCTTCAAGAAACAAGTGAAGTTCAGCTGTGCTCTGCTAAAGCACTCAGGGTTGTCATGTCCTGGAAGACTAAGACAACCTGCATTTAACAGAACTGTATGCATCTGAAAACTTTCTAAAAAAATTGGGCTTCATACTCCTTCCGTTTATTTGGAATTATAAATCCCACAGGCTCAGTAAGGGACATTTGTGTATAGGTGGAGTGGGGGCCTAGCCCTCCCCGACTTTATACTTTATTATTGGACGGTTAACATACGTTCTTTTTCCTATTGGCTAGATGAGACCGTTGTCCTTGATAGCTGGCTGGAGATGGAGCGGGAGGAATGTTTCCCTCACTCAATCGGAGCTCTCATAATGTCTCCCATTTGTCTTCGAAAATTACATTATAGTTACAACCCAATTATCCATGATGCTATTCAAATTTGGAAGCAAATTTCAAAAAACTTTAAACTAAGAGCACTATTCTATATACTACACAAGAAACATAAATAGGTGAATTTCTCAGATAGAAATCCAGCAAATTTCTCTTTTCTCACCAAAACCTCTCAATTCAAAACATTTTTGAACTGGAATTATAAACAAATGTTCCTCCATACGGTGGCAGGCTCAACCTTAGAGATAGGATAAGGAACTCCTTCATTCGGAGGGAGCAGATGATGGATGGATGGATAGATGGATGGATGGATGGATGGATGGATGGATGGATGGATGGATGGATGGATGAATGGATGGATGGATGGATGGATGAAAATGTCTGCTGATGTCCACAGGTCACTTCCTCAAATAACAACTCTCCAAGCTTTGCTCCTGCATGGTTTAACACCATAATTACCTGTTTTAGCAGCTTATTATTTCTTTGTATGAGCCAAATAACTAAAAGATTTATCAGTATTATAACTTTACTTCCAATCCATCACATGTGTAGCATAAGCTTTGAGTGACTTTTCAGGGAAAAAACTAACTGAAGATCGATTTTTTGGGTTTTGGTAGTGTGACAGACAATTTCATAGGAATACTGTTTAGCTGTAATGCAGTTAAACTAGGATGAATAAAACATGATATTTTCTTGAAAAAAAACTTTAGCTGCATTCATTCATAATTGCAATATTTTAAATAAGCACTGTATGATTAATTAATGTAAGTGTTGGTACCTGAATGCTGCCAGAATGTTCTGGGATGTCAACATTTTTGTCACAAGTGGTCAGTCACCACTGTGGTGAATTCTGGGTAGACTGGTCTCATAACTCACTTGTAAATCCTTGGGTAGGGTGCTCAGACATCTGTCCTGACTTCCCCTTTCTCTCTGAATAAATCATCATATAAAGCCCTACCCTGCTGACACACACATCTCAGCTAGGGATTTTGCTGTTACTATTTGTGACACACAACGCTCTTGGGTCCTGTTTATACAAGATCAATCCATTGAAAACAGATTTGTTTCAGTTTCTGTTAACACAGCTACATGACAATGTTTTAATAACAATCTCCATTCACACAGCAACAGTAGAGACATGACAATGGTGTAACTACCCCACCACTAGTGGGTGGTATGTTCTTTAAAAGACAACAACAGACGTCCTGCTTACAAAACAGGGGTAGAAAATTAACACTTTGTTGGAGAACAGTCATTAGATTCAAAGGAGTCAGTAGGACAAGTACTCTGCAATCTGCCATTGTTATTGTTGATATCTTCATCTTCTGTAGATTTTAAACTGGTCAGCGGCCATTAGGTGGTACGCCTGCGCATTAATTTCTGCTGACTTCAGTCATATTGTGCATGACCCAGGGCTTCCCCATAAGAAAGATTAAAGTTTTCTCATATAGACAACACAGAGTGTATTTCAAATCATATACTCTGGAACTCATTCCCAAATTGTGTCATTTTCAAGGAAAACATGTGCTGTTGTCATGTAAACGATCAGTAGAAATGCAACTAAACTTTTCCGTTTTCACCAGAAAACATTGTGCAAACTGGACCTTAGACTGAAGTTGAATGTTGGCTATTAAAAAACAATGTTATCTAAACAACTAGAGCAGCTTTGTAGAAGTAGTAATTGTATTGTACAAGTAGTATATGTTCCTGCAAAATATTAGATTTGGATGCAAGGTGGGTTAATAGAGTGGCCCAGACTGTAAATTTTGGTTATGTCATTTTATGAATCACGTTTTAATTTTGTTTTATACAATCAATCTGTCAGAGACTGAAGATGCAAATTAGCCATTTGGCACATTTAAATGTGCTTGAGGATGACGAAATAAATGCCTTTTTGTGATTATACATCTTTTGTACAAGTATGTAATGCCTTAGCAAACCAAATGTGTATAATTTTTATGCTTTCTTTAAGTTCATCTTCTGGTAAAGGTTTCTGCACACAGAAACTTTGCTCACTTGGTCTTATGTTTTTTTATTTATCCTTTGCAGATATTTACAGTGCAATGCAAATTAGGGTTTTGTGATGGTCCACTTGGTCTATCAAGTCTGCTGTCAGGCATAAGGGCGGTTTCACTTGCACATAAAAGAGCAGTGGAATAAATCAGATAGATTCTGGTGTATTTTATTAGGTAAATGGTTCAGTTTATTGCTGGCAATACTGAGCAAGATGCAAATTACAAAAATGACTAATATCCTTCTTCTAATTACTCTTATCTATTTAACCATTTTTTCTGAAAATTCTTTGCTGAGAAACTGAATAATTTAGCTATTCAGATGCCCTTTTGGAGAAACAAAGGTACTGCAGATATCTGTTCTAAAATCTTTGCAATCACTTTGACTGTCATGTTGTTCAGCTGTTAGGTGGGGACCCACTTAACCAAGAAAACTAAAGATATGATTTAGTTTTAGCAAGACTCCAAATTTTCTGGTTGACCTCACCTCACAGTGCATCTAGTGTTTGGTGCTCTCATTGTGGATCAGTTTTTGTATTTTGGTCATGAATCTGATTAAAATAGAAAATATTGAAAAAAAAAAACATTTGAAAGACATCAGCTCAACATGCATTTGTCTGTTCCATCAACACCTGAGAATGTAAAATCATAACAGAAGTTTTGAGCTAATGAGACCCAATCACACAACACTCTAACCACCATAAAGCAATAGCTTGAACTGAAGGGGCAAATCTTAGAAAAACACAAAGCCCATCTCTGCCCATCAGTCTCAGTCAGTGACAAATCTGAACCAAAAAAGGGTAGGTGGAGGGGAAACTGATCCTGCCGGTACAGGGCAGCCAAATTACCAGGACATTTGTCATAGCGAGATGCAAAAATGCTGACCTGGTCACAATCAGCTCTATTAGGGTGGACTCTAAATTTAGTCTATGGCTTCTTTCAGTTCAAAACCAGCTGTCTGTAGACACAGAGATCTAATGTGATTAGAGGAAACTGTCAAGATTCTGAGATGTTAGGTTATGGTTTTAATTTGTATTCATGTTTTTCAGCATGTTCCTTGTTCATAGGCCTTGCCGTATTCTGTTATTTTGACAGTAAAACGTTCATGGTTGTAGCTCCTTTAGTGGCTTCATCTAGGAGACAAAGACAGCTAAGTAGATTAAATCTGAGCCAGTTTTCAAGTCTAGAGTATAAAAGAGAGTACATACAGTTAGTCACAGTAGAAGCTCAGCAGGTAGCTATGTCTAGGAGAGACAGGGTTAAACACTGAAAGACAGTGTATCATCGGTAGAAGGCGAACATTAAGTTGTTGGTGGCAGAAACCGATGCCCCCCTCCAAGAAGGTGTCACAGCTAAATACAAAGTCAGGCAATGTGTAGCTTCTAGGAAGAGAAAAAAACAAAGAGAGAGCATAAAGTTAAAAGCTGAAATAACAGCAAATAACACAAAACTGGAGAGTAGTTTGAGAATGTAGCAGAGAGAGTGAAAGAGGTCATTATGTGCTTCAGCAGCCTAAGCCTATAGCAGCATAACTACAGAGATAGCTCGAGAGAAAATAAGCCACTCTAACTATAAGCTTTATCAAAAAGAAAAGTTTTAAGCCTTAAAGCTTTAAAGCCTTTATCCTTAAAAGTAGACGTGGTGTCTCTAGGAACCACCAGTAAACCTGCAGTCTGAGAACAAATTGCTCTGTTAGGAATATATGGAACAATCAGATCCCTGATGGATGATGGAGCTAGATCATTAAGGGCTTTATATCTTAGAAGGATATTTTAAATTATTTTCTGGATGTAAAAGGGAGCCAATTAAGGGAAGCAACAATTGAAGAACATATGAACTGTCATTTAAATTTTCATAAGTACTCTTGCTGCAGCATTTTGGATCAGCTGAACTTTCACTGCATTTTGTGGACACACTGATAGTAAAGAATTACAATAGTCCAGCCTTGAAGTAACAAATGCATGAACTAGTTTTTCCGCATCACTCCTGGGTAGGATATTTAAAGTCATCCAAGTTTTTATGTCTATCTAACTGGTTGGGCTCACCAGGATTTATGGATAAATAAAGCTGAGCATCATCAGCATAACAGTGAAAATGTATCTTATGCTGCCAGACAATTTTACCTGTTGGAAGCATAAATAGAGTAAGGAGAATTGGCCCAAGCACCCAACCCTGTAGTATTCCACAATTAACACTGGAGTTTGTAGATGATTTATCAATTACATGAACAAACTGGAATCTGTCAGACAAATAAGATTTAAATACCAGCCTAGTGCTGTTCCCCTGATCCCTACAGCACATTCCAGTCTTTGTAAGATAATATTGTGATCGACTGTATCAAATGCAGCACTGAGATCTAACAGAACAAGCACAGACACGTCCATCATCTGAGACCTTAAGAATATCATTAGTGACTTTCACCAGTGCTGTTTGAGTGCTATGATGAACTCTGAAACCTGACTGAAACTCTTCAAACAGATTATTGTTGTGTAAATGCTCACACACTTGATTAGCAACTATTTTCTCAAGGATTTTAGATAAGAATGGATGATTGGATGTAGGTCTGTAATTTATTAAGTCATCTCGATCAAGCGAATGTTTCTTAAGAAAATGTTTAATTACAGCTACCTTAAAGGCCTGTGGTACATTTACATTTACTATGGATAGATTAATCAACTCTAAAAAGGGGCTGGTAATCAAACACTTCCTTAAATAATTTGGTTGGAATTACAAGTTGAAAGTTTAGCTGAAGCTCATATTTTTGATAACTCAGGAAGCTCCACTGGATCAAAGCAGTCCAAACACAGATCAGTTTCTACATTAACTTCCAATGTTGTCTCACTTAGTGAGGATAAGTAATCATGTTTGGGAGCATACCAATGATTTTGTTTTTAATATAATACATTTTATTTAAAAAGAATACCAGAAAGTCATTACTAGTGAGAGCTAAGGGAATGGATGGCTCAACAGAGCTATGACTCTGTGTAAGTTTAGCAACTGTATTGAAAAGAAACCTAGGATTATTCTCATTTTCTTCTATTAATGATGGGAAATAAGTTGTTCTAGCTTGGCAAAGTGTCTTTTTATACAACAGCAGACTATTTTTCAAGATTAAGTAGGACTCCTCTAGGTGTGTAGAGCGCCATTTTCTTTCCAGTTTTCATTGTGCTTCAAGTACACAGCTTTGAATTTAACCAGGGACCCAGCCTCCTATGAATAGTTACCTTCTTTTTCAAGGGGGGCTACATTGTTTAATGCACCACACAGTGAGGAAGTAACACTATGAACAAGAGAATCAATTTGTGAAGAGGACGTAACAAAATTATTGCCCTCCACTGTGTTTTTCTGTGATAATAAGGAAATTAAAAATCCAACAGATTCGAAGGTTGTTTTGCGCTGTCTGATAATGATTTACTACAATAACATTTTCTTTCAGGTGTGGAGTACTTAGTTAAATTAAACTCAAAGGTTATCAAAAAATGGTCAGAGAAGACAGGGTTATGAGGAAATATTGTTATTTTCTTTACACTCAATTCTATATGTTAGCACAAGAGAATGAAGACAAACGTGGGTAGGTTTGCTGATGTTTTGAGCAAAGCCAGTTGAGTCTAAGATAGGATTAAAGGCTATATTTAGGCTATCACTTTCAGTGTCAACATGAATGTTTAAATCCCCCAATATAATGACATTATCTGTATCTAACACTAAATCAGATAAGTCTGAGAACTGATCTAAAAATTGAGAATAAGGGCCTGGTGGATGGTGCAAAACAACAAATAGAAGTGGTTTTAGTGCTTTGCGATTTGGATGAGGAAAACTGACGATTAAATATTTAAAAGAGTTGAAGCTATTAATTGGTCTGGGACTAATCAATAAATGAGACTGAAAGATGGTTACTATTCCTCCTTCTAGTTGAGTATTTCTAGGAATGTGACATTTTAAATAATTAGTAGGAGTTGACTTGTTTATACTAACATAATCCTCTTGCTGCAGCCAGGTTTCTGTGAGACAAAATAAATCAATCTCATTGTCACAAACCAAGTCATTAACTAACAAAGTCTTTGAAGAGAGTGATCTTATGTTCAGTAATCCACATTTAATTGTTTTATCTTTCATTTCAGTCTGAGTTGGGTTTATTGCTATGAGATTTTCATGGTTTCCTCCTTTTAGGTAATTTTTTTATCTATTCAATATTGGCCGTGGGAAAGACACTGTCTTAATAGGGTAATGGGTGGGTAACAGTACAGAAGCAGCAGAGAGGAGTGTTAAACTACGACCCTGCTTTTTGGTCTGAACCCTGGGCTGTCAGAGTTTTAGAGAACAATTAAATTCGGCCAGATTCCTAGAAAGAAGAGCTGTTCCAACCAAAGTGGGATGAATGCCATCTCTCCATATCAGACCAGGTTTTCCCCAAAATGTTTGCCAATGTAGTGTAGCCCACATTGCTTTCACCACCTAGACAGCCAGCTGTTGAATGACAACATGCGGTTAAACATGTCGTATGGGGGAAATTTACTGCCAAAAGTCAAGAGCACATATTTTCAATTTGAAAGCAGGATTTCATTCTGCTTGTACTCAAACTTAGTAATACTTGCACTCAAAACTAGTAATGCCTGCCCTCAAAACTTCTGCTTTCTTTTAAATATACTCTGTTCTCTCTCAAATCTTTGTTTCTGCACTCTGATCTACTGCTTCTTGCATAGATAATTTCTCCAAGCGCACCCCAACTAAGCCTGTGACCTAGTGGTTGCACACTGTCATTCCATTGGCTGATATGGTTGCTAGGAGATGATACGACTTTAATCTGAGAGAGAGCAAAAATAATTAGCGAGCAGGGAAGAAACTTGAGAGCGCAGTTTTGATCAGAGCAGAGAGCATGTTTGTGCGCATGGAGGATGAAGCAAGCAGGAGGAGAAATTATCTGTGCAAGAAGCTTTAGATCAGAGTGCAGAAACAAAGATTTGAGAGAGAACAGAGTATATTTAAAAGAAAGCAGAAGTTTTGAGTGCAAGCATTACTAGTTTCGAGTGTAAGCATTATTAAGTTTGAGTACAAGCAGAATGAAATCCTGCTCTCAAATTGAAAATATGTGCTCTTGATTTTTCTCAGTAAATTTCCCTCATATTGTTCCTGCTAGTTCTGCCTGAATTCTGCAAGTTCTTTTCATTTGTGTTGCTTTTTCTATTAAACATTCTCACTTTAGTTGTTATGCATCATGGTCATTTACAACCCAAACATGACAGAAACCCTTCCAACCTTTAATGTAATGAGTTTGTAGTTACCTTGGAATTTACAATTTGTTTCCTGTAAACTACTTAAATACTTTAAATTTATTGAAATTAATGAAGGTTATAGTATTCATTTATAGTAGAATAAAGATCAACTCTTCTTATTATATATTTGAAATATGAAAAAAGATAGAAAGGAACTACATGCAAAATAAAAGTACCGGTTAGTTCCGTTTAACCCATAGGTAAGCTCAAGAAAATTTTAATTGGTTTACAAATTATAAGATTAATCTTCTGTGTTATTTTAAAATGATTTCTGATAATATAAGAACACATGATAGGGTCATTATCAGGATAAAATCCAGTTTCCAAGACTGGGCCAACGATTCTTTGTCAAATACTTTTTTTCTTTTCCAGCCTTGGGTCACTTACAGAGGGCCACTAAAGGAGCTACTGCTACGGTTAACTCTATGTACTCAGATTTTCTGTCCCACACTCCCAGACCAGTGTTTTTTTTTTTTTCTGTTTGCTTTTCGTCTTGTGAAACCCTGAGTTGGTCCCTGTAGATGGCCACTCACATTTAAGCTGTTTCTGCGGGAGGTTTGATCATGCTAAAAGGGAGTCCTTCATCTATACTGTCACTAAATGCCTGCCCAGAAGAAGAAATTGCTGCAAAGTTAATGACTCAGTACAACTGAGTGTGCTTTCTTACATAGATAAAGTTGGATCAACTAGCACTATAACCTGAATTAGTCTGTCTAGCATTATATTTACTACCAGACTGGACTGTGTGTAACTGACTCTAATCTGTCTTTATGACTGGATTGTATTTATATAAATTGGATTTATTGTGTATTACTGTATAACTGAAAATTAATTGGAGTTTCTTATCTTATAAATCCCCTAAAGATGACAATTGTTGTAAAAAGAGGCTTTAAATAAACTGACCTGAAAACTTCAGGTTTTGTCAAATGATCACTTATCCATGCCAGAACAATACATAACACATTAGTCTGAATAAAATCTAACCTTCTACATGCCTGAGGGGCAAATTGGTCTCTCCATGGGAATTCTAGCACCTCTGCTTATTTAAATAAGCAACTTTGTGCAAAATCATGCATAAGAAAAGAAATTGCTGTAATTGCTGTTTGTGAGTGCCAGTTATTCGTGAAACAGGATGCTGGCACCATTGCAGCCTCATTGTCAGGAAAGTTGACAAAAGCCCCAGGATCAGGACCTGTGTGGAGATTATCTAACTCTGTGACTACAGGGCTAATTTATGTAGACTTTTTAATGTGGAGAAAATATTTCATTTTGGTCCTGGGGAATGCTGAGATCTATGCACACTTGTTCTTTCTGCTGAGTTGGCAGGCAGCGCTCCATAAGTAGCATGAGCCATTTGATCTGGTAGACTCAGTAGCTTTTCAGGTCTGTGAGTTCAATGAAATTCACTTTTGTCTTCATGATGAACCAAACTTAAAAGGAAGCCCAGAGAAATGAAACGTGTTGGCTAAGAAATATGTGCAGGAATGTTTTGGTCAGTAACACTGTGAAGGAATGCCTTGCTCTACAGACTTCGCCTTGTTAACTTGGAGATTCGGGTGCATGAGTCTGGAGCAGATTTATGTGTGTTATAAACATTCCCACACACAACACTATAAAACTGTCTGGATATATCAGGAAGATTAATGCCTTTCAAACAGCTTACTGAAATATGAAGTAATCTGATCTCTGCCCAAACATGCCATACACCATCATCAGGATACGTTGAGTAAAACTTTTAGCACTTTGTGTGACACTGCATCCCACAGTATGTCCTTCAGTATGAATTCCAGTCATTTTACTATAAGAAAAAAATTGTGTAATATTACTCAGGTGCCCTGTGTCTACTTTTTGAAGCTGAGGAAGAGGAACACTTGTACCTAAAAGAAACAGTGACTTAATCAGGGGATCTTACTGCACCAAGCTGATAAAAGACACCCTAAACAGGATATTAAACAGCTAATAAACATTTAGAGGCATGCATGCTTCTCTTTATGTCCCCTCTAGGCATCTCAGGGAAAGTGAGTGTTTGAATTTCCACGGGCTTTCGAATGCACCCACATCTGACACAAGTGAGTCATGTGGAGGTGAGGTAATAACATCATGTCATTACTTTGGTAATTTGGGGTGGCATGAGGGACCCCTGAGTGGGTACATAGAAACCAGCTGTGACCAAGGTGCTGAAGCATGAAATACAGCAGAGTTTCAAAGTAGCTCCAAGGAGGGCTTGAAAAAACTCTTCAGCAGTACATTCTTTATGTCCAAACCAAAATACAATTGAATGATTTGTGCTTGGGTGGTTATTGTGGTTACTGATAAAAGTCAATGGCTAAATTATTTGAGCAAGTGATGAGATTTCTTGCTTTCATTTACCAAGCAGACTGACACTATACAAAGTGTTCCAACTAAAGACAATTTCGGTGCACTCTTTTGAATTATGGGGTTTTCAACTGCTCTGCAGGATCTGAGTGCTATGCGTAAACAAGGGGTGATTGCATCACTATATTGAATACTACAACAAATCATTCAGCTGCTTTATGCCCTTGCAGCTAGAAGGTGTTGAGTGGAAATCCCAGACAGGACCTCCCTGCGGCCGTTGTATGTTGTACAGGTGTGGGATGTCTGGGTACTGTGGTTTCCTCCAGCAGACCAACACCAAACATCTTAGTTTAAGTAGAGATTTAAAATTGCCCCTAAATGGTTATTTTATATGTCTGCATCAGTCTTGTGATGAACTAACAATCTGTCAAACTCTTCCCCTTTCTTTTGCCTGTTAACCGCTGCAGAGAGGCACAAATTCTTATGCGACACAGACCAGAATGAAGCAAGTATAGAAAATGGTTGTATCGATGTCATAATGGGTTTTACCAGACTGAACAACCACGAGTGAACCAAGGCAACGTTTAAACAATTTATTAGGTTTTACAGGAATTAATGTGATCTGGAACCAGGACTGGATCAGCAGCAGGATTGGGGCCTCACTGATTGAGAAAAGAGAGGCTTAGAGAAGTCCTGCATAAGATGGCAAAAAAATACTAGACAGTTTCTTTGGTTTAGACATACGAAGTCAGAACTCTCAGCTAAACCTGGGAGGAATAATTCTGTTCCACGATGGTTGAGGTTGTCAGATGGGTGCAGCTGAAAGGAAAGTTTCCAGGTTCTTCAGACTCAGTGTTTGTTTTTTAATCCTTTCCATAAAAGGGGGGTATTTCCGTGGGAGGGTGGACAGGCAGGTGGAAGGTTCTCAGAAGCAGATGAATCAAAGCTCTAGAAACCTGGGTCCGGGAAGGAGGGAGAGTGGAGGCTCACAGCTGAGCTATCGAGGCTTGAATTACCTTGATCCTCAGAACATGGCAAGAATTAACCGGAGGCACAAAAGATCCACAGAATCTCAGGCAACAACGTCTTCCTTAGAGGCAGAGGAGAAAACACAAAAAGTCAGTGACAAGTTGAAATAGCTGCAGAGCAGCAGAGGTCTAGCTGTTTACCACGCTATGCGAGACAACGAGCTGACGCCTCCCTCTGGTTCTTGTCATAGTTTTTAAGGCCGACTTGACCCACATTCACTCAGGACACTCAGACAAAGAAGCGTAGATTCAAAGTTTTATTACTCAGTTCAGGAACGAGCCGAGCAGAGAGGTCAGGAGTCAGGCAGTAAGGGAAGGACAGAGATTAGCTGAGGAAACAGATCGGATTAATCAAGTTAAGATCTATGCTCACTATTCAGGAGGCGATCGATCCGCCGGAGGGGAGAGACGGGTGCAAGTCTGGAGCGTGAGCCTGCGCAGAACCGCCTGGAGCGCTCCGATGGTCCAGGTAAGCAAGGTGGGTGGACAGGTTGCGCTCACAGTCCGGAGGTCCCGCAAGGGCGGCTGCCAAGCGCAACAGAGTCCAGATACGTCGGATAGTGTGTTCCAGAGGGAGAAACCCAGCTCGGCGGCTCGGCTTGAACAGCCGAAGACAAAAGGAAAAAACATACTATTAATCAAGGCTCAAACAAGGGAGATCTTCCACAATTCTGGAAAGGCTGGCGAGGTTAACACTACAGCAGTAGGCAAAACACTCAGGCGTAGAAGAGCCAGCGAACCACCCTCATTGGGTGCTCCAGCTGATGAGGCAACGATGTACACCTGTCAAACCTCCGGCCTGCAGCTCCAGCGCCTCTTAGGGCTGAGAGAAAGTTAGTAGCAGGCAGGTTGAAAACCAGACTGTGACAGTTCTCCACTCCTCTTAAAGCCCAGGTTGATTGCTCCCTGATGAGCAACAGGTGCGCAGAAGCACCTGCCAGTCACACCCTGAGTAGGAGGAGAGAAACACAGCACAAAACACAGACTGCACCCAGCCTGCACACAACCACCATGTGTATGACATTACCAGCAGGAGGCTAGTAGGAGGACTTATTTCTGGCACAGGTAGTGCAGGCAGAAAGAAAATTTACCACATCCCGATTAAGGTTAGGCCACCAAAAGTATATGCGAATAAAGGATATGGTGCGACTAGAACCTGGGTGACCAGAAAACTTGGAAGTATGCCCCCACTGGATGACCTGAGACCTAACAGCGGTGGGAACATAAAGGCGACCAGGAGGTCCCCCACCGGGATCAGGTTCATGTTCTTGAGCCTGCTTTATGTGGTCCTCTTATCCCCATGTTTGGGCACCCACCACACATGAGGGGCCAACGATGGGTTTGGGTTCGGGATCATCTTTAGCTGATGAAAATTGTCTGGACAGAGCATCAGGCTTTATGTTTTTGGAACCTGGGCGATAAGTGATGGTAAAATGGAAACGAGAGAAAAACAATGACCAACGGTACTGTCGTGGGTTAAGTCGTTCTGATATATTCAAGATTATTGTGATCTTTCCAGACAACAATAGGTTGGAGGTTCCCTCAAGCCAGTACTTCCATTCTTCGAGGGCCATCTTGATGGCAGGAGCTCTCGAGCAGTCTTCCACTCATCCCACTCATGTATACGGATAAGATGATAAGCGTTACGGAGGTCCAGTTTGGAAAAATGTTAGCTCCTTGAATGGACTCAAAGGCAGATGAGCATAAAGGAAGATAATATTTATTCTTAACAGTGATGTCATTTAATGCTCGATAATCAATACACGGTCTTAAGGTTCCGTCTTTCTTCGAAACAAAAAAAAATCCTGCCCCCACTAGAGATGATGACGCTCGTATTATGCCAGCCTTGAGAGAGTCATTTATGTAGTTGTCCATGGATTCTCGTTCTGAACCTGATAGGTGGAAAAGACGACCAGAAGGCAAAGGTGCTCCAGGGCGGAGGTCTATCGCACAGTCATAAGGTCGATGAGCAGGAAGAGACAGGGCGAGATCTTTACTGAAAACCTTTGCACGGTCATGATATTCTGCAGGAACGTTAGTTAAGTCAACCGCCGTGGATATGACAATGGAAAATTCTTTTGAAAGCATAAGTGGACTATGTGGCTGTTTAGAGCCCCTCGCTGGCCTTAGAGACCCAAGAACCAGCCAATGTAGTGTACTAGAAGTAAATGTACAATGAAAAATGTTCATGCTTTGAAAGAAATTGGGTCATAATTTAATGCTATTGTCTGAATTATTTCCATGCTTGTGTCATGCGTCACATTTTTTGCTCTAACTTTTTTCAAGCAAATCAATAAGCTGATGGCCAAATTACTGAGGTTTCTCATAAAAACAACACTAATAAACTCGGCTCCTCAACCGCAGTGAGTCAGAGAAATAACTTAATGTTTATTCATGGTGGCCGCCTTCGAAAACATGCAGGGACACCTCCACACAGTCTGGCTGTAGCAACCCAGCTCAGCCAGGGAAACTGGAGTCATACACCAGATGGAACTGTTAAGAAGATTAAATGGTTTATTGGCATCTTTAATGTTGGAAAATACAACAATCACTATAAAGGCCACTCATCAACAAAAAAAAAAAACATTTGTTCACCACATTCACACTATACCAGGCAATATTATTTATTTTTAATTTTTTTTATAATTTCTACTGCAAAATAAAAAAACAATAAAACAATTAGCAGCAGCATATAGTAAGGTCAGGTAATACAGACAGAAGCGGACCAGAAAAGATAAGAAACTGCTTAGATTAAATCACAGACACCTATCCAATGCCAGGAGATGAGTTCTAACAAATCTTAATATGCAGGTAAACAGTATATAAAAAAAAATTTGAATATCATGAAAAAAGTTCAGTATTTTCTGTCATTCATTTCAGAAACTGAGTCATATATTATCATTATAGTAAATCATTATCAGACAATACTGTAACAACCTTTAAAGAATCAGTTCCATTTTTCTGTTTCCCCGTTATCACAGAAAAACACAGTAGAGGGCAATAATTTAGTTTCTTCCCCTTCACAAATGGATTCTCTTGTTCATAGTGTTATTTCCTCATTGCGTGGTGCATTAGGCAATGTAGCCCCCTTGAAAAAGAAGGTAATTATTCATAGGAGCCTGGTTGCCTGGTTTAATTCAGAGCTGCGTAATTTAAAGCACAATGTTAGAAAATTGGAGAGAAAATGGCGCTCTACACACCTAGAGGACTGGAAAAATAGTCTACTGTTGTATAAAAAGACAGTTTGCCAAGCTAGAACAGCTTATTTCTCATCGTTAATAGAAGAGAATAAGAATATTCCTAGGTTTCTTTTTAGTACAGTTGTTAAACTTACACAGAGTCATAGCTCTGTTGAGCCATCCGTTCCCTTAGCTCTCAGCAGTCATGACTTTATGGAAGTCTTTTCAAATAAAATGTATTCTATTAAAAATAAAATAATTAGCATACTCCCGAACATGATTACTTCATCCTAACTAAGTGAGACAACATTGGCAGTAACTGTTGTAACTGATCTGTGTTTCAACTGTTTTGATCCAGTGGAGCTTCCTGAGTTATCAAAAATATTAGCTTAATCTAAACCTTCAACTTGTATGTTAGACCCAATTCCAACCAAATTATTTAACGAAGTGTTCCCTTTGGTTACCATTCCAATTTTAGATATGATTAATCTATCCTTGGTAAATGTAAATGTATCACAGGCCTTTAAGGTAGTCACTAATGATATTCTTATGGTCTCAGATGATGGACATGTGTCTGTGCTTGTTCTGTTAGATCTCCGTGCTGCATTTGATTCAGTTGATTACAATATTCACTTAGAAAGGCTGCAACATGCTGTAGGGATCAGGGGAACAGCACTAGGCTGGTCTAAATCTTATTATCAGGCAGCACGGGATACATTTTCACTGTTATGCTGATGTTAGGAATAACCTTTATTAATATCACTCATAGCTGTTTTTCCCATTTATATCATAGTAATATAAAGCATAAGTTCTAATGTTTCCCTTTTGTCAGAATAGGATAAGAATGCTCATTGACACACAGTACAAGGATAAATGGCCCAAGGGTTGTCATGAATGACCTGAGGCTGGGGCACTGGGTTAGTGGAGCAACCGGTATAACTGGTTTGATTATAAAGCCACAGCACACTTAGATTAAGGATGGACACCCGCTACTACACAACCTAACAGATAGACACCACAATGGTGACACATAGTCTACTGATAATCACTGAGGGAGTGCACATCCATTGCATTGGAGAGCCAGATTTAAACTACATGTGACCTTCTTTCGAGGCTCTTCGTCATCCTTTTACAGATGGCGACGCTCTGAGACAGGAGCCTCAGCGTTGATCTATGTAATCATTCCTCTGCCTAAATTTAGATTAAAGGAGCTAAAAGTTAGAAACAGTTTGAGAGTCGTTCATTTAAGAGTCTTTAGATAGAGTGTTTGATTGCTTCTGGGGAACAAGGACCGGAGGAGCTCCGAGACCTCTGACCGCCAACAGGGTGCGGTGGCTTGGACACTGATGATACTCAGCTTTATTTATCCATAAGTCCTGATGAGCCCAACCAGTTAGATAGACCACAGGTATGTCTTGAAGACATAAAAACTTGGATGACTTTAAATTTTCCGTTTCTAAATTCAGACAAGACAGAAGTTGTCATCGTTGGACCGAAGTCTTTGAAAAAGAAATTGCTTATTCAATCAATTAATGTGGACAGCATTAAATTGACCTCTGGAAATAAAGTAAAAAACCTTGTTGGTATTTATGACTAGGACATGTCATTTAAATCCCATATTAAAAATTTTTCTAGGATTTCCTTCTTTCACCTCCGAAATATTGCCAAAATTAGAAATATCCTATCCTGGACTAGTTTTTCAGCTGAAAAACTAGTATATGCTTGTGGAAACTATTTGTTACTTCAAGGCTGGACTATTGTAATTCTTTACTATCAGGATGTCCACAAAATGCAGTTAATTGCCTAATAATGTTTGTTCAATGACGTCTGGTTTTGTTTGTGTTGAGAAAACTCAGCTAAGTGCTAGCAGACTAGCTGCTTGGCTAATGATGTGTTCTGTGTTGTGTTTTTAAAGTGAAGACAAAGGATGGGTTTTTAAACACAGATCAGCCATAACGCACCGTCAACGCTTATGCATTTTGATCCTTTTATTGATGGTATTTTAAAGACACGTGTTCGACTTTAAAGAGCTATAGACTTTCTTTTCTCAGCTTCAACCGCTAATGGCTAACTGCACATGACTTCTTAAGAGCCCCGTCTATTTAGACTCATTTATCCAGAAAGGTTGTTAGTTTCCAATCTAGGAAAATAATATTTCCTTAAATATTATTTTACCAAATGTGATAGCCTGTCAAACACCATTAAGTCTCATTTATCCAGAGATAAATACAATACTATTTAATTCTTTAAATAGTATTGTATTAAACAAAGGCAGCTAATTAAACACCATTGATAATAGTCATCCAGAAGGTTGGTTTTATTCAGCAAATCATTCTTTAAAATATTATTTTATTAAAACATTTTTGATTCACTTGTTCATATTGTACATAGTTGGTCTTCCTTGTTCTTTCATTTTGCTTGGTAGTTTAGTTGGATTGTTCTAGTATAGTAAATAGCTTGTTGATTGAAATATGTTTGACTTTGTGTTGACTTATTTTTGTTAATAAATTCTTGTATTTTAGGAAATCGTGTGAGTTTATTTCATGTGTGTGCAGAGTTTTGCTGTTCAGTAATGTCAGAGCTTGCTTCACCCCTTTCATTATTGTCCTAATACCACCGCCGTATTGGGCTGCTATTCACCAGACAACACTTGACAGACCGAATTATTATTTAATAAAATATTAAAATTTTAATATTAAATAATATATTCATAAGAATAAACACAACATCCCCAATAGTCATAGTGTGAAAAAAGAACTAGAAAGTCCGTTAATGTATGGACTATTGTAAGTTTAACATTCTGACAATACGTAATGCATATGCACTCCCTAACCTTGAAGAGACCTCTGCTCTCTCTGGCTCAAAATGGTTATTAGTAATGGACCTTAAATCAGGCTATATTACCAAATTGAGATGGAAGAACGTTCAAGCCATAAACCGCCTTTTTCTGTCTGTTGGCATATGCAACACCTAACTGCAGACTGCTCCTGAGCTATAGCCTGAATAATTTATTAGTATAAAAGGGACCTGTAATCCCTATATTACCAAATAGGATGGAAATACATAATATGACAAGTGGTCAAATGAAAACTGAAACACCTGGTTTTATGACCACAATAATTTATTATGGTTGTATGGGAAACTGAAACACCTGGTTTTAGATGCCAATAATTTATTAGTTCCTTTGCGGCCAATACAGCGTCAATTCTTCTTGGGAATGACATATACAAGTCCTGCACAGTGGTCAGAGGGATTTTAAGCCATTCTTCTTGCAGGATAGTGGCCAGGTCACTACGTGATACTGGTGATGGAGGAAAACGTTTCCTGACTCGCTCCTCCAAAACACCCCAAAGTGGCTCAATAATATTTTAGATCTGGTGACTGTGCAGGCCATGGGAGATGTTCAACTTCACTTTCATGTTCATCAAACCAATCTTTCACCAGTCTTGCTGTGTGTATTGGTGCATTGTCATCCTGATACACGGCACCGCCTTCAGGATACAATGTTTGAACCATTGGATGCACATGGTCCTCAAGAATGGTTCGGTAGTCCTTGGCAGTGACGCGCCCATCTAGCACAAGTATTGGGCCAAGGGAATGCCATGATATGGCAGCCCAAACCATCACCATCACCCCATGCTTCACTCTGGGCATGCAACAGTCTGGGTGGTACGCTTCTTTGGGGCTTCTCCACACCGTAACTCTCCCGGATGTGGGGAAAACAGTAAAGGTGGACTCATCAGAGAACAATACATGTTTCACATTGTCCACAGCCCAAGATTTGCGCTCCTTGCACCATTGAAACCGACGTTTGGCATTGGCATGAGTGACCAAAGGTTTGGCTATAGCAGCCCGGCCGTGTATATTGACCCTGTGGAGCTCCCGACGGACAGTTCTGGTGGAAACAGGAGAGTTGAGGTGCACATTTAATTCTGCCGTGATTTGGGCAGCCGTGGTTTTATGTTTTTTTTGGATACAATCCGGGTTAGCACCCGAACATCCCTTTCAGACAGCTTCCTCTTGCGTCCACAGTTAATCCTGTTGGATGTGGTTCGTCCTTCTTGGTGGTATGCTGACATTACCCTGGATACCGTGGCTCTTGATACATCACAAAGACTTGCTGTCTTGGTCACAGATGCGCCAGCAAGACGTGCACCAACAATTTGTCCTCTTTTGAACTCTGGTATGTCACCCATAATGTTGTGTGCATTTCAATATTTTGAGCAAAACTGTGCTCTTACCCTGCTAATTGAACCTTCACACTCTGCTCTTACTGGTGCAATGTGCAATCAATGAAGACTGGCTACCAGGCTGGTCCAATTTAGCCATGAAACCAATGATAATGCAATAGTATGTCCATAGGATCCTTGAACTAGTCTTCAGCAACATTTAATGAGGGATAATTTTAGAACTGCCTATTCTAAGGATTGAATAACCACCTTGGTATCTATTAGATGTTTATTAGATGTTTATCCCAGCAGCCCTGTTGAAGTCTGACAATTTCTCTAATTGTGATATATGATCAGTTGTTCAATGTAATCTGACAGATCATACAGATACCTTACTTAGAAAATTTGAGAGGAAGGACACATCTATAAAAAAATAAAATTTACCCAATAAATGGCAAATATTACCATCCCAATAAAAAAAAATCAAGTTAAAACCATTTGTTTTGGTGACAGTAGGTTCCGAGAACCTATTCAGTTTATAAGGCTTAGGGTGCCTCACGCAGTATATATGATGCAACAATATAAAGAAAATCCCTTATGCATTGCCTTGGCAAGGTCTTCAGGTTGTATTAAGAGCGCAGTAGGCCCATTGTTACTCATAAGAGCATGAAAGTTTCCTTAGGGTTTTACATATGCACAAAAAAAGTAGGAAGGATGGATAGTGGAAAATTACTTATTTCTCTAATAAAGTGTCTCCCTGCTGATGATAAACTATATTTATTGTCATTCAGTCATTAAAGTTGAATTAGCAGAGAGAAACCAAACTTTTAATCTAATTCGTTATTCGATATATTTCTACTGATGTTGCTCTAGTCCCGTTTCTGTAGAACCTATGGTAAGACAGCAGAGGTTACAGTAAGGCAATTAGTTTTGATTACTAATCTTAGTTGAGTTGTACTTTTTAGGCAAATGGTTTGCAGTTTAGCTAAATTTCTTCCTTTTTGACTATTTTAATGACCACACACTTACAGACATGTCTTAACATGACTACTTGCTGACGTGTTCTCAGCTGCACCTGTAATCAGACAAAGTTTGTTAAACATAAAAAGTGATAATTATTTGCCACTGGTTGTGAAATTTCCTTTAGTTACAAAGAGATAAGAAACCAACAAGAATGTGTCTGAAGAATCAAAATTGGAAGCAAAACCCTTTATATTTACTCCGCTCAATTTGTCAACAAAAGGCCACGGTCAAAAATCCATGACCTGTTTGGCTGCAACTGACAATCTGGGAGCTTCTGAAAAGTATTGACAGTATTGCTAAGAGCAGGTTATGTGGGACTTTACGTTTTACAAATAACAAGCAATGTAGTAACATACTTTATGATTGATAATAATTCACAAATTACACTTCTTTGTATTTTTCTCTCTCAGCGCTGTGTTTCACACATTTAATCATATAATACTGATTGATGGACTGGGAAAATAGTAGGGATTGTGTGGTACTGTGCTAAATGGTTTCAGATCTTATTTGGGAGAAAGGGACTACTTTATTTCCCTGTTATATTGATGGGTTCCTCTAGGTTCCATTCTCTGCCCACTTTTATTCAATATATGAGCCCCATAGCTCAGGTTTTAGATGACTACAAAGGTTGTTACCGTATGTATGCTGAGGAATCTATTGCAGTCACTGGGTCCATTAGTCCATACAGCCTCCTCCAGCTTAATGCATACAAGACAGAAGTAATTGTTTTTGGTCCCAAAAAGGTGAGGGTAAAGATCAATCTTAAACTAGAATCAATGGGGCTCAAGAACAAGAAATAAACATTGGTATCATTTGAAATCATACCTAAAGGTTAAGGACCACATGAAGTCTGTAACTAAATCTGCTATCTATTGTCTTAAAAACATTGCCATAAAGGGTTTCCTGTCAGTACAGGAGACCGAAAAACTGGTGCATGCTTTTATTTTCAGTAGGTTAGCTCAGTAATGATGTGAGTGGCTCTCTGTAAAAATTCAATCAGACAGCTGCAGCTCATGCTTGCTCAGTGTTCCCAGGACCAGAACTAAACAAAAGGAGGCAGCCTTTAGTTTCTATGGCCCTGAAATCTGGAACAAACCCAGTGAAACTGTTGGTGATGAGTGACTGAAGCATAATCATTAGGACTAGATTTGTATTGTAAGATTTGTATCTATTTATGCAATGCTTTTCTAAGCATAAAGTTTTTTGTTATTCTGATTGGTTTCCTTTGATTTTGTGCAAACAAATTTGGACTGCTTTATGTGTGAATGGTGCTATGAAAAAATACTATCCTTGTCTTGTCTTACCAGTCCAGGACGTCTTGGTTGATACATTCCTGTCCGCATTCTAAACCTACACCAGACAATTACCACTAAAAAAATAATTGAATTCACAATTAATGTACAATCAGGGATATAAAAACATAGAAAAGATCAGTATCAAAATAAATTATACTTATTTTCCATCATATTATTGGATTGTAACTGCATGGCTGCAAAATTGCCCTGGTCCCACAACACCTGAACAGCTTGCTACCTTCATTTCCTCTGACGATGACACTAGAACCCGAGTCTGCTTTAAAGTGCATAGGATTGTACCCAACCTCCCTGAGGACAACACAATCAACCTTCTGACTGGTATGCCTCAGGCCTTTTTAGATTTTTGATAGCCATTAGGTTTTGTAGTGGACTTGAGGCAGCTATTAAGACGTAAAAGCAGATTTTTTTGAATCTGATCTGAGACCACTTATTTACATGTTAGAATGTTGGTTTGGAAGTCATCTTCCTAATTCACACAACGCATCATGGGTTATATGAATGAGGTGGATACCTAGTTCATTCACCAGATAATTGAGGCAGATGTCAGCTTTTCCTGATTTTGTATTTCATTGTAGTGCACTGTATTGTATTTTGTTTGTTTTGGACTGCATTAAATTTGATTTGTACCGAAATTGTTTACTTTCTTTACAGAGTGGCCCTTAGATGACTTTTGATGAAGTTTCGACGCTATATAAATAAACAGAATAGAAATTTTGTTTTGACCAATGATTGTTTATGCAGAACTTTGCATGTTTCCACTTTGATATTTATTCTTGCATTTATTCGAAATTTTAACCAAACTAAACATTTATTTCAGTACTTCCACACCTTTTTTATTTTATCATACATTTCTCTGTATATTGCTGGATTAAATGATAAAAACGTATTAAAAGTAGGAATTTACAACCAACGTGTGGAGTGAAAAAGAAAATCCGGATGTCTACAATGTTGCAATTAAAATTAGAGAAAATGCATTTTAAAAAAAGAGGGGGGGACTTGAATAAAATTGCCTGGTAATGTAGAGAACATAGCTAATGTATGTATTTACCTACTTCCTCCAGAATAAGCCTGACATTTTTTACTGATTTTAGTTTCTAAGGGCTGCCAACAGAGGTCATTAAAATTCCTCGGGCTCTGCAGATCATTTTAGGAACTGAAACACCTGGAGAGAAAATGTTATGCTGACTGCAGTATAAAACAGTTTGGCGAAGCTCTGAAGGCGCTGTTTCTTTTTGGCTTGCAGAACATCTCCACAGACAAGCAGCTGGAATCCTTTGAGAACACTGAGTGAAATAAAATTTTCACAATGCAGCTCAAGAGGCCGCATAAACGCACAAATATGGGAAATCACCGCAGTTGTAACTTCAAATTGTTGTTGTGATAAATCTCGGTTTGGAAAAATCCAGCTTTTTCATGTTTATCTGGACGGACTGTTTTATGTGTGCAGCCAAGCCATGAAAAGCCTCACTGTGATCTGGAACGCTTTAAAATGAAAAATACAAGTGTGAGTAGCAAAGCCAGGTTGCCACCAGGCACATGGGGTATAATGAGGTCATGTTTAGTAAGTTGTCCAATGCCTTTGGTATGTAATACTCTATTACTGAAGAAAATTCTGCATGCATCAAGTGTGAGCCAGTGACATGAATGTGAACATAGATAGTACCAGCTTGCTTTAACTACTGTTCTTAGAAGATAGCAGTAGGGGTGTAGTAGGCCTACCTAAGAACTGTCTGGAGATCAAGACCCCCCCTTAGACCACATTTTCAAAGTCCTGCGCCCGTATTCACAAAGAATGCTAAGACTAAAAGTAGCTCCTGGTGATTTCATCCTAAGAAAAATCTTAGAATTTCTTGAATTTTAGGATTTTTCTTAGAATTTTCCCTCGATAAGATAGAAGTTATTCACAAAGCACCTTGGGCCTTAAGAGAGCTCCTAACATGAGGAAATGTTAAGAATAGTGAGGAGGACTTTTAGTGAGCCTAAGAGTGTCTTAAGCAGAAAAGATGGCAGAAAGGCCGAGAGAAAGGAGAGATATTCTCTGTACAATGAATAACGGGGAATTAATAAAACGCTACCCACTTGACCGCACAGGGATCCACCCCTAAACAGTCGAGTAAATGAGCACATAAACTTCAACAACAAAAAAACAATAAACGTAAAAATCAGACAATTATTTATATAGAGATAAGATAAACTTTATCATCCCCCTAGGGGGAAATTAAATAGTTTCAGCAGCAGGACAGATTAAAGGTGAACCTCTAGAAAGGTAACATTAGGAAGGACAAATAAATAATAGAAACAATAATAAATAGCCATGAATAAAAAGTGAACAAAATTACAAAAAATATAGTACAGAAATATTTAAATATTTATAGACTGTAAAATGCTTTCAAAAAATAAATTGGAAAAAATGGAAAAACTCGAAAAAATATATAGATACAAACTCTAGACAAAATAAAGTAGAAAAATCAAAGCACTATATGAATAGAAGGATGATGTAAATAAGGTGAATAAGTATTTGCTGCATGGTATGATAATGTCAGCAGCATAAGTCTAAATGGTCATCTACAAATCTCCCCGTCTGTGGAGAAGTTCGCTGGTGTGCTGCTATCTCCTCTCTAGCTTCTGATTGCAGCAGGTGCAGCGCTTTTCACATTCCATTCATTTTACCAAACTAAACCTCATTATATAAGAAGGCAATCACAGTAAAATGCGGAATTTTAATATTAATATGGAATTAATTGATATGAAATAGATGCAGTATGAAAGCAACCAGCATGTCGAATAAACATAGTAACAAGCAAATTGAAGTAATGACGAGCATGTTAATAAGCTACGTTCAACATATTGATACCGTGTGACAATTAATATAATTTTGCTAAGTCATCATCATGATTTACATTTCAGAATCCAGTCTAAATTCTATCATCGGTTATTTCTCTCTATTGATTACTAGGAGCGCATTTGTTTTTGTTGTTTTTTTGCAACAACCAATCACAGCTCTTAGAAGACAGCATCACATCTAGCAACGGGGTCAACCACACCTCCTTACTAAGATTGGAATTTCTATTGTCTCCTCACTCAGAGTCGTCCTCACCAGCAAAGTGAATCACTCTTATGCTAGGAGTCCTTGGCAGGATTTTTTTAGGCTAACTTAGGACCTTTCTGAGAGGACTCTGAGAATCTTTGTGAATACGGGCCATGGTCTTTTTGCACTATGTTTTTACCAGGTCTCCTTTCGGGCTTGTTGGACTCAAAGTTATATAAAAAACTTGGGTTCATCTCAATGTTTTGGCAGAGCAACTAACTAGAACATGTAGGTGCACCAGTGCAGGCAGTTAGTTGGAGCCCTGGTATTAGTAAGCTTGCTAATGAGCTGCCATAGGCAGATTTCTTAGTTTTCAGCAACACCAAGTAATTGTGATTACAGCCATGGTCTGAAAAACGTTTTTGCATTG
The DNA here is from genome assembly GCA_036173005.1 of Crenichthys baileyi. Classification (NCBI taxonomy): domain Eukaryota; kingdom Metazoa; phylum Chordata; class Actinopteri; order Cyprinodontiformes; family Goodeidae; genus Crenichthys; species Crenichthys baileyi. The sequence continues at coordinate 261,781 of JAHHUM010002894.1, forward strand.
GTTTGATCTTGGTCTCTCCCTCTGTCAGACTTGGTCTTGAGTCTGTCCCACCTCCCTCAAAGTCTTGGCCTTGGTATGTTCTGGTCTAGGGTTAGGTGGTCTTGACTACAACACAAGTTAATAAGCTAGTCACTTTACCAATGTACCACTTCTTAGTTCAGTAAAATTTTCACAGAGAAAAAAATTGTGTTCTGTAAAGAATGAATAGGTTCCTTCTAGTTTCCTCTATAACCCAACAAACAGGCTGACAGTTTTTTTTTACTTCCTATTTGCTTTAAACTTACCAGCTTCTTTCCCAACAGTATAAACCCAGAATGTGGTTCAAAGAAACAACATAGCAGTGATATTTTGTGAAGGGCAGAAGAAACTAATCGAGCAAGTCATCATTCAGTTGCTAAGGCCAACCTCTGACCATAATGTTTGCACATCTGAAACATGCCTAATCAAAGTTCACGCTTATTACCCTGTCCACCTCCAAAGCTTCGATTAAAGTGTCATGAATTTTGTTATTTACGTTTTATGATTCATCAAGATACACTTCACATCCCCTTTAGAATCATTTCAATGGTTGATCCTGCTGTGGTTTTGTTCTCTGTAAAGAGCAGAGCAGTTATCTGCAGTGGCTGTACAGCATTTCCATGAGAGAGCAGCTAAAGAAGCTTAAGTAGGAGTAACTTTATTGTCGCAGGTTGTAAACCAGCATGAGTTGTAACTGAACAGGCCAAGTTGTGTTCATTAGTGCTCCCTCCCCACTCTGGTAATCACAGATGAATGGGGAATTAGTTAAGTCCCATAGAGAGGGTTATTAAAAAACCTCTTAAAATAAATAAGCTTTTATTGCAGTAACACAAACTCATATCAATAATTTTAAACAAAAATTATACAGGCCAATTAGAGTAGATTTATTCAGGATAGAAAATGTCAGATGTAAGAAAAAATGCTTTTAACAGAACCACAGTGGCACAATTGTTGGTCACTCTGCTGTTGAAATGTTACAACGCTCTTTTGCCAAGATGAGAGCAAAAAGTCTTTTCCAACGTTTCACAACGCTGAAGCAAATATCTTTAGTGATATTTAACAATTCCTCATTGCACAATCTGTCAGAGTTGTCTAGACTCCTGGTCCTCTCTCATGCTCTCTTCACCTCAGCCAAGAAGAGTCTTTTTTTCTGGCATCCCTACCGAACAACCCATTGACATGTGAGGGTTTCTAATGGTTGTTAAGGAGACATAGGGACCCCAACATATCCCTCTTTAGCAGTGAATTTTGGAGATTTGTTTTTACCGCTTACCGTCCTGCTCACTTTGCATGTGGCAAGAAAAAAAATTTGTCTTCATCCACCCTTGTGGCCAGTGGAAACAACAAATTGGCACCTCAAGACTGTGTATATACTCCAAGGAAACACGGAAACATTGCTTTCATTTCCCCAATGCCATAATTCCACTTTCTCTCTGGCTCTTGTGACAAATTACATTTAAAAAAATAAGCTTTACAAAGGAAATTGTATAGCTCTGCTTTCTAAATTGTTTTTTATTTTATTTATTTATTTGCTCTGGGGCATTGTCAACAAACCATAAAGTGATGAAGGAGGACAGGTGTTGCAAATTTCATTCTACAATTGGGCAAACAATGCAATTAACAGACCAAAGTGAATATCTAGTAAACTGAATAGTTCTGTATTTTTAATGCATTTTTTTACACGGCAAATTGAATGATAAAATATTTTTAAGACCATGTGTTTTTATTTAATGTAATACATCTGATTTTTTCCCCCTATATTTTAATTTAATTATCTCTGCGTTTTTCCCTTTTATTTCAGCAGTAAACCTGGAAATCTTAGCCGAGTTTGGCTGGAACCATATTAGAGTGTTTCCCTACGGAACTCGTACTCAGTTGCACGTCGTCAAGAATCCTTATCAGACAGACAGAAATTTCCAACATGGCAGAGGTAAGTTACATTTACAAGAGCCTTTGATTCCTCACACCTGTAACAGATACCTTTTCAACTCAAGTGTCAGCAGCGATGCCGGTGTTATTAAAGAAATAAGGTAAAAGAGAGCCCGGCCGGCGGCGGTGTTAGCCTGCTGCTAGCTCACGGTTTGGTTGCTAATTTGCTAAGCAATGTTTTTATGAAAACAGGAGGTTCTTAAATGACTTCTTTTGAATTATGCCAGGCAAGGGAACAAACGCTAGCTTCACTTCCTAGCTAAGGTGAGCTGATTTTAGAAGAGGCTAGCTTTTATAAAGAGGGCTAATAAATGAAACCATTAACAGTTGACAGCAAACTGGCTCCTAGAAGAAGACAAAAAACATGAACACAATTAAATTAATTGGTAACATTGTTTCTTTAAAACTTGTAGACTTTATTATATAATAAATAATTATCAGCTAAATAATGAGCTGAATTAAATGAATTATCCCGGTTACGCTCTAAGGAGGATTATTCAGTAAATTACTGTAGTTTAAAACGGTGCTTTAGCGAAACTGCCTGTTACAGGTTCGTCTCTCTGAGAACTTTAGTTAGTTAAATTATCTCAGTAACTTCTTTCTAAAGATTACTCATAGTAATATTTTGCAATCATGTCTGTTCATTTTGAAATTTACAGCTAACAACGACCCGACACCAAGTTTTTCAGAAAATGTCAGTATTAAATAAGAGCAATAAAGAAAAGACTGTTTGACTCATGAGTTTTATGTTATGGACCACACAGTCATGGGGAAGATGAGAGCTTGACAGGTGTCCAGCAGACAGTCATTGTTAAGGAAAATTTTACTTCTGCATTTTCCTTAACTGTGAGTTCAGCAAATCTGAAAAGAAGACTTCATTTAAATTAAAATAATCACACCAAGTTTTATTAAATGCGAGCTATATTGAATAAATCAGAAAACATTAGATTAACATGAGATGTATGTAAACAAATGACCTTTTTCACTCTGCTGTGATCAATGTCACCCGGAAGTGTATGAGCCAGCTCCGCAAATGTATCTGATGATTAATGTGGGGGTTCAGCCAGGTTTGGGAGCTGTCCCACCCATCGTTGGTGTCTAGCATCTGGGCCTGCGCTCTTGACGCATAAAGCTGTCACCAATCTTCATCAGATGGTCGGGTCCACCCCCTGCTGCACCAGTAAAAACTCCAATAGATAACCTTCTGCTTATTTGCCACACAGTCATGTTTTTTCCAGTTACTCTGACTGCAGAAGAATATCTACAATTACCCGTGTCTATTTATTCTTATACACTGGGGTCATATAAGCAGAGATAGGTCCATAAAACACGGACCAAGTAACATATGCCTGGAAGGAGAAAATACTACAGGTTAAGAGGTCAGCACTAGATTCCTACAATTTGTAACCCTATGCTTGTAGGCTGGAAGACGGGGTCTTGCAATAAACATAAAAACTCCAAGTGTCACTGCAAAGCCCAAGAGCTCTGTCCAATACTCACCTGTTGAAAGCAATAAATACCTCATCTCACTACAAGCAAAGTTGACTTGCTTCTTTCTTGCAATATCCCACTAAGAGCAGTTTTGACACAGAGTAAGGAAGTCACTGAGAGGCCTCTATTAAATCTGTTCATGACTTAAAGAATATGATCAAAAGTAAATAGCATGCTGAAACTTACTAACTATAAAAGCTGGCATGAACTTTAGCTAATAAAAACTTTTTACTCCAACACCCTACACTAGGAGGGAAAGGCACGACAGGTCATTGCCGAAGAAATAACTGTTTACAATGCTGTACCTAAGTATATTAACGGGAAATTGGGTGGAAGGAAAAAGTGTAGAAAAAGGATAAGCACGAGCAACAGGGACGACTGCAGCCTTGAGAGAACTCTGAAGCAACGCCCATTTAAGAGTTTGGGGGAGATTCACTAGGCGTGGACTGTAGTTAATCGGTGCTTGGGGAGCCCTCTCACATAGATGTATCCAAGACATCGGCTACAACTGTCACATCCATTGTGGTTAAGTCACTCCTGAACAAGAAACAGCATTGACAGCCTCTTACTGGGGCTAAATCTTAGAGCACTTCATGCTTCCCTCTGCTGACCCACGTTGAGGAGATGCTGATTTGCTTTTCCTGGAGGGTCTGGAACCTGCACACACTAAAATAACCAATATGGTGTCATTGTGCTTTAGAGGCCAACAAACTGGCCTGACCTAAACACCATAGAGAATCTATTGCATATCGTCAAGAGGAAGAAGAGAGACCAGGTCAAACAACGAGAACCCCTGAAGGCCGCTATCCAACCAACCTGGGCTTTCATTACAACTCAGCAGAACCACATGCTGATCTCCATGCCATGCTGCATTGATGCACTAATTCATGCAAAAGGAGTCCCAACCAAGTATTGATGTACAAACTGTACAGTACATGGACATGCTTTTGGTTGGCTATTAAAATCCCTTTTTTATTAGCCTAATGTACTATTCTAATTTTCAAAAAATCTGAATTTGGGTCTCATCTGTAAGCCATAATCACCGAAATTAACAGAAATAAACACTTTAAATATATCATTGTGTGTTAGGAATCCAAATTAACGTTTTAACTGTATTACTGAAACGAATCTTTTATTTATGCATTCATTAGTTGTTTTACAAGTTGTTGGGTTGTTGGCTGAAATTTCCAAAAGGTTATATAGTAAAATGAAAGCTGCTATTTGTAAGAGCACATGGGTGCAATAGACTAGCAGATGTTTTTCTGTTATTATTGCAGGACTGAACTAACTTATATTTCCAGAGAAATCTCAGTAAAGTACAGATATTTGCTTCTCCAAATGTGGACATCAGTTCTGATGTTATTCACTTGAACTATTTGGGCCGAAGGCCAGATTAGATTCCAAGAATCTGTCTCCATCTGTAGGTCCAAGGTTCTCCATATCTGTGTTAATTTCCTTTCACCTATCTAACATTTTGATAATATGGGATTAAAATATGACTCGCTTGTTCATTAGCTTGATGTAAACCTTTAAAACAAAGCATGTTATAAGGAGTAGGGCTGCACAATGACAGATATACACTACAAGTCAAATGTTTTATATCCACTTCCTCATTTCATGGTTTTCTTTATTTTAATGACTATTCACATTGTAGATTCTCTCTGACAGTATCAAAAATGTGAATGAACACATATAGAATTATGTAGCACACAAAAAATAGAAGTAAAAGAACTTTAAATATGTTTCATATTTGAGATTCTTTAAAATAGCCACCCTTTGCTTTGATTACTGCTTTGCACTGTTGGTATTCTCTCGATGCCTCATGAGGTGGTCACCTGAAATGGTTCTCAGGGGTGCACTGAGAAAAGGCCAAAGGTTAATATTTCAGTCATCAAAGCAACGGGAGGAATCTAAAATAAAAAAACATATTTGAAGTTCTTTTACAATCGACACTTTCATGATATATTGTGGTGCTATAGTGATAACGGTAAAAGTGAAGAGAAACTAACTTCTTTTCAGTCATTTTTTAGCTAACCGTGTGGCTGACTACAGGTCGCAGCAATCAAAGCACCACTAATACTCTCTTGAAAAACATCCTCATTTGAAAATAGGCTTCTTCAGGATGCCAGTTATATAGACGTGTGATTTACATAACTAAACTGCTAACAGTAACTGCATTTAATCCTATTTTATTGATGCTCTCATTGAAATTTGGAGAAAATAGGAAAAGTAACAATCCCAACTATACACCCAGTTTTGGGGGTTTTCAAACAATATTAATTGGAATTTATTGTTGTCACAATAATTACAAATTCTTATTATGATAAGAATCTCTTCATGATGATGATTAAAGATACAAACTTAACTGGAACTTAAAAAGAACTTCAAGACTGTGGAGATGATGGTGGACTTTCAGAGAACACCACCCCACATACCCCCCCTCACCATCCTCAGCAACACTGTCTACTGTGGACCACTTCCGGTTCCTAGGAACCAGCATTTCTCAAAACCAGAGATGGTCGTCACATATAGACAATGTTTGGAAGAAGACCCAGCAGAGACTGTACTTCATGAGGCAACTCAAGAAGTACAACCTTCCACAGGAGCTGCTGGTCATCTTCTACACTGCCATCATTCAGTCTGTCTTCATCCATCTCAGTGTGGTTTGGCTCATCCACAAAACAGGACAGGTCCAGACTGCAACGAACACTCAGGTCTGCAGAGAGAATCAACAGGCCTGACCTTCCCTCTGTCCAGGACTTATACAGGTCTAGGGTCAGGGAAAGGGCAGCTAAAATCTCTGCAGACCCCACACACCCTGCACACAAACTGTTTAGACTTTTCCTTCAGGTGGCGCTACAGAGCACTGTCTGCTAAAACCAGCCGCCACAGAGACAATTTCTTCCCTCAGGATGTTTCTTTGATGAACCAAGATGCTGAAGGTCACACAGAGAATTAGAAGCATAGTAATGCCAGATAAGAGATGAGCGAGGTAAATAGGAGATTTATATCGTCTTTACAATATTTAACAATAAAATGGCCACTGCAAGACTCTCCAAAATCATGGAGACGTAATTTCAGTATTGTATGATAGAGACTCTCTACCAGCAAAATGCTAGGTTGTTAGACCTATGAATCAGTCTGCTATTGTCTTCTGAAGATTTTTTTTACTTTTACATAAAGACGATAAAATGTGTATTCCAGGAGTTCAAAACTGTGGTTTGTTTTTTTCACTTGTTTTCTAACTCCTTTTTAGACCTCGAGTTCAATGACATCCCTCTATAGTGGTGCGGTTATGACTGAAGAATAATTCATGTTTCCACAGACCCACAGCTTGCAGGACATGAGGCAGCAAGCAGCCGTCGCTGCCAAAGTCTTCATTCAGAGAGATTACACCAATGGAACCATGTGCCAGTTCCAGACCAAGTTTCCTTCAGAGCTGGAGACCAAGGTAGGAGACGCCTCTAAAATGTGCTTCACATGAGGACTCCTGCGGGTCAAATTTTGGTCAAATATATCTGTGCTGTCTTGTGGTTGACAGTGGTGTTGAGTGTGAGAAGATCCACAGCAGATGGGAAACAGAATCTCATTTTTAGTTCATCTTGAGTACGATTTCAGAGTCCTACCTATTGTTTTTTTCTAGTACAGATGACATCTTTTTATACTTGATTCAGATCTCCGTTTTCTACATGTTTTGAGATAATTATCTGTAGACTGTAGGCTAGTTTAGCCACCAAGCAAGTTGTAATTCAAAGTAAGCTTTAGTGATAAGTTTGTTGGGGTCTTTTAATCTGCAGGACTGGTAGGACCAAAAGTATTCATACTCCTTCAGCCTTTTTTATATTCTGTCCACAAACTAGTGGCCTTTATTTTTTCCAGTATTTATTTATTTATTTATTTTTTGACAGTAGATGGACAGGAAATGGGGATGGAGAGAAAGGGGAAGACATGCGGCAAATGTCACTGGGACCGGTGACATTTGCGGCATGTCGGGACCCAAACCCGGGATGGCCGCGTCAAGGACCAAAGCCTCCGCACATGGGTCACGCGCCTAATCCCCTACACCACCAGTACTGTGCCCCAACTTTAACATAGTTATGTACAGAGGCAGCACACAGTCGGAGATAAATAATTAATTTATATTTGCTTACAAGCCAGCATTAAGTAAAATCATGGGTTCAAAAGTGAGCGCAACTAACCCAATGTGAAGGCCTACCAGCTTCATCGGCCGGTTACTTCCAGCCGTTGGAAGACTTCTTTCCATGCTGGATCAGTGCCAGACCTCTGCTTGTTAAGCCCTCCAACAGCAGAAATGACGTCCTTGTCTGACTGATGCAGTGCTAGCAGTGGCTGCAGGCCCGACATTGTGCTCCTCGCCATTAGTGGAGTGACCGTCACCTGATTTGTGGGAAGCACGCCGTGATATGACGGCGTTTATACCCACCCTTCGAAGCTGACCTGATTTTAGAAAGCTTTGTTGTTAGCGGTCGCACAGGGTCAAAGGGTGAAACGAAGCGCGAACAGACTCGGCGCATGCGCAATAGCCTACGTATAAAAACCACACGTGGAGGGAGCCCGGATGTCAGTCAAGGGCCGACAAGCTGAAATGCGCTGGCGAGAACCCTGGTTCTCTCTGTGCTCTGTGGAGTCTGTGCTAATGGCAAGAAATGATGTGCATCCACAGCACGCGGCACAGAGATGGTCTTTGTGTTTTTACCTTAAATCTCCAGCCATCTGCCTGAAGGGACTGGCTGCAATCATCGCAACACACACTCGAGCTAAACACATGTTCACTTTTGTACAACTTAGCTGATATGGGGCTTGGACTATCCCTAAGTGGCGATTCAGAGCATTAATAGCACTGAGTTGAGTCTAATCCCGTTGCTGCCAGGTCTGTTTAAAAAAAACATACATAGATGGTGAAAAGGCCTCTCAAGTTCCATCTGGTGCAAGAGAAGCCGCCAAAAAGCTGGAGGAGCTCCACAGCTTAGGTGGAAAAACCTGTTGACGAGACACAGATTAGTCATTCACTCCACAAATCTGACCTTTTTATATTTTTTGTGTCAAAAAGAAAGCCACGAGAAGTCCTGTTTGCAGTTTGCCACAAGTCATACAGGAGACACAGCATACATGTGGAAGAAAGTGCTCTGGTTTCATGAGAGCAAAATAAGCTTTTTGCTCTACATCCGAAAGCGTTACATGTGTTGGAAAACCCACATTGTCACCCTGAACACATGCTGGGGGGATGCTTTTCTTCCTCAGGGGGAGTAAAGCTGCTTGATTGGTGGAGGTGTGGATATAAAAACAGGGGAAACCTGGACGAAAACGTGTTAAAGATTGTAAACGTTGAGGCAGGGGTGGAGATTCACCTTCCAGCAGAACAACAAGCTTAAACACAGCCAGAGGTACAATGCAATGGTTTTTCCTTCTTGCTACCAGTTACATACTACTTTGTGTTGTTCGTTCACAAAAAACACATTGAAGTTATTTGTTTTAATATAAAATAAAAAACAAACATAAAATTGTTCAGTGCGTATGGCAAGTTTACTCACTTGGTTAAATACTGAGTACTCATTTTGATAGGGGCATCAGTGCTGCACAGAGGCGATAAGGACCAACAGGAAGTGCATCAGTGGTGTAAAGTTGACTCTGTATACTGGTTTAGTCCAGAGTCACAGTGGTTAGGAGAGGGTTGAGGAACACCTGACTCATTTTTCATTACTTCAAACTAATTTCACCAGAGACGCCTGGGATCAACAGATCCACCGTCATGACTTTTTTTTTTGCCAGATTGGCTCTCTCCTCTCCCCACTAACGTGCTCACATTGTGCTAATCTTCAGCAGAACATTCGCCATGGTAGCGAACATTTTCTGATGGCTTAGTCCGCAGCTGAAAAACAACCAGACTATGTAACATCTGCAGTGTGTTTGTCTGTCTGCTATGTGGAGTTTGATTTCAGGCGTTAATTCCAATAAATTCATACGAGTTAGTCAGGAATTTGTAAACGATCGCCACAGCCGACATGCCCCCAGTATTCAGAGCAGAGTTTACAACGGTGTTGTGCTTGAGTAGTTGATAACACTATTTTAGTACTGATCATCCACATTTATTCTGTTTGCTTTACTTGAATTTTAGGATCTTGCAAGATGTCAACACTCCTAGTGGTGCCGTAGTGCTGTTTTTCTATCAAATGATCCAATATAGGAGACACACTGCCGTTGATTTTGCATTTAAGTAAAGCACAGTTTGTTGATGGATACTATCAGCTTTCTCTTTATGGATAAGTCTTGACCTCTGTCTTTATGTAAGTTGTGCTGAGGAAGAAGGTCTGATGTGGAGAACGAAGAGCAGGTAGCTGAAACAGCACAGGCTTGATGCTACATTTAAGCTCATGCCAGCCCCACGGACAGAAAGCTGGGGTTTTGATGCTCCTGCCACATAAAAGAGCTGCTTTCCGTCATTTCAAGAGGTTTATTGGCACTTCCGTATAGTAGGGTGGTCTTCAGTGTTTTTTCCGGTAAGATTTAAAGGTCATATACACATAAATTCTCACTGCCATAAAATTCCTCCCCCACACATTCGTTCAAGATTAGCTGTACTTCTATTTCTAAAATATGCATCATATGGCCAAATGTTTTATGGCCTGCATTTTTATTTAATTAGTTGATTTAGCTTTTTTATTTGTGCCAACATTTTTATTTCCTTTTGTAGGGTTTGCATATTTTGTGGTTTTCATAAGTCACGTGATTTGCAATGTTTTTTTCTTTAGCCAGATTTGTTCATTTAGGATATAGGATTTTCTTTTCATTTTAAGTCTAAGTATGTAGCTGCTCTATAATTATTATCTATTTTGACTGGGCTGTGTTCACATTGTGTTGACAGTTACAGATCAAAGTGTGCCATGTTTGTTGAATGTGTTTGTAAAAGCTACAGTATGTAGGAATGTGCTCTTATCCTTCATCTTAAAAATCCTTATCTGTCTGGCATAAGCGATGGAACGGTGCTCAGGTCATGTGGTTTGGATCACAGCTTACAACCAACCTGCTGCTAGAACGTTGTGTTGCACTCCTCAGGCACAAGAAAACAAAGCATTGGAGGGTTTTCTGCTGCTCATGGCTCCACTTAGACGCTTCTCAGTGATTGGTCTGTTTTTTTGTTGTTTTTTTTGCTCTCAGTACTACGTGCTATGTAAAAATACTAGGGGTGTAATGGTACACAAAAATCACGGTTCGGTGCATACTTTGGTTTTAAAGTCACAGTGTGGGATGCTTTCATGTTTTCTTGTTTTTATGCTTTAATGAAGAGAAACAAACAAAGTTATGTTGTTGAACTGACAGGAGATCTGCTTTGATTTTGTTTTTATTGAATGATGGATGGATGGATGGATGGATGGATGGATGGATTATACAGCAATGAAACATCTTGATAGTGGTCATTGTTCTTCAGGAATTTGTAAACACGGCGGCACAGACATGTAATTCTGTTTTTAATTATCAGTCAGATTGATGGAGACGATGTCTGTACTTTAACTGGATCATTCTAATTTGTTCTATTTCGTATAGGCTTTGCCCTTTAAGGCTATCGCTAGTGGGTTCTATCCTGTCGTGCATGCACAAGCACTGAAATCTTTAGTCTACACCCACCTGCTGGGTGGGCCTCACCCGGTCTGTATAAATTGTCCTCAGACCGGGTAATCGGCTTCCTTTTGTTTTCTTTAGCATCAGCAAGAGCACGGAATTTTAGAACATTAAAAGCAAGAAGAATGGCGGGCTACATCACGGGCTATGACTGGTACGCCATCTGTGAGGGTTGCTTAGGACCTGACCACTGGTCTGGCCCTGCCCCCGCAGCCCACCTGCCCTTCCTGCAGACACCTCCCTCCAGAGGAGAAACAACAGAGGCTCGCCATCTTTTTTCCCGTAGGAGGGAAGTAGCTAGTGCTAAAGATATCCCGGTGCCGCCAGGCCCGCCTTCCACAGTTGAGATGGACGGTAAACTGCCTCGGCACATTTAGCCGACGAGACCCGGCATGCCCCTGCTTCGCGTTGGTAACAGCATTCCTGTCAAGAGCGGCAACTGAAGGCCCCTGTCTTTGCCTTCTCACCCATCATGAGGGCGGGGTCCTTCACTGGTCAGGGCTTCCTCTGGGTCCCGCACTGGAGCCCAACCTGACCGTGACGTTAAGGAACAGGCGGGCCTGGCACGTCGGGCGACGGCTGGTGCCCCTTCTCCCCAGCGATCAGATCGCACCAAGGCTCATTGTTAGCTTCCATCAGTGTGCCACTCAGGCTGCAGTAGCAGCCGACACCATCTTTTTCCTCGCCTATGCTGTCTTAAGAAGGCTCGAGAATTAGGATCTCCCATCAGAAGGACTTCTGTAGCTTTGCCGACCCCATTCTGAATCTCGATGCGGCGTCAGCTGTGTGCTCCTCTCATCGCTGCTTGGCAGAACCTGCTGCAGTGTCAATATGGCTTCGTCTCTCCTTTTCTGTCACATAGGTTTTAAAAGAAAATAGCTGTTGGAAGGTCCTATCAGTACTGCTCGGGTCCGTTTTTCAGTTTTTGCTGGAGCAGCTGCAGAGGCATGGGGCCCTATTCCAGCCTGAAGCCGGCTCCTCCCACACCACCAGCCGCTGGCCGGACCATCATGTTCAGCGGCATCAGCGGAGGCGATCAGCGCAATGCGTGGCAGGAGCCCGCTCTGAAATGGCATCTCAGTGATGGACCCACTCAATTCACACAGTTTTGCCGGCGGAATCCAGCCGCGAGCCCGAGCCTAAACTTCCTGCTGAGGCTGATCTGCAGCCCTCTTCAAGCAGAGGCTGCATGGGTTCTCCCCGGAGTTTCTGAAGCATATAATGGCAGCAGGAGCTCTAAACTGGCTCATGTTCATGAAATCCACATCACGGCAAATAAAAAATAACATGCTGCAGTTCCTGTAACGTTCCCCATCGTTCAGAGGGCTTGTGGAAACAGTTCTGACTGGAGACGGCAGAACTGTTTTCACAGATCTGCTAGAACTCCTAGCAAAAGACTTTATTTCCAGAGTTCCACATGCAGAGGAAAACACGGGGTTTTATTCCCTTTATTTCCCGGTTCCTGTGAGAACGAGACCCGTTCTCAATCTGTCCCTGTTCGACAAATCGATCATGGTGGCAGTACGGCAGATGCTGCCGAATGTTCACCAGAGCGACTGGATCTGAAAGACGCATGTTTACACATCCTCATCATTCCTAAACACTGTAGATATCTGCGTTTCGCTTTTCAGGGGAGCCCATATCAATACAACCGCCTGCCGTTCGGTTGCTGTGTCCCGCCGCGCATGTTCTCCACATGCGTGGAGACAGTGCTCCAGCCGTGGTTTCTACTAGCTTGATCCAGAGAGGAAGCAGCTGTGCAGACAAGGACATGGGTGGCACATCTAGCAAACTTGGGTTTTTCCATAACCTGAGAAAAGAGTTCTGTTCTCCCAACCCAGATTATTATTATCTGGGATGCAGTTAAACTCGGCCACATTGAGAGCCCGACTCTTACAGCTGAGAGCAGCTGTCTGGCTGCTAAACGGGAGTGGTTAGAGAAGATCGGCCTCCTGCTGGAAGTCATGCACATAATTCAGGGGGCTTCTACTACAGCTTTAAGTACATTTTTGTCATTCAAAACAGCTGTTCTGTTAAGTCTGACATCTGCCAAGAGTGAGTGATTATCTGCGCTCTCTGTTGCTTCTTCCTGTTTCAGAATATGGGGCGACGGCAGCTCAGCTGAGCAGCATCCTGATCCTGCTTTTATAACTAAAGCATCACAAGCTCCTTCAGGTCCAGAGTGATAACTCCTCATAGCTCTGAGGAGGAAACTACTCTCATCTTCTCTGTCCTGTGCGTCTGCACAGCGCCTTTCACTGGTTATGTGAGGCTGTTTCACATACTGATACTTTTCTGTGTTGGATCCTCCGGAGAAGCTCTGAGTTCACTCCAACTGGGGGATTCCACCCCCCACAGCTCTGCACAGCTTCCTGGTCATCTCCGTGCTCATTTATTAGGTTTTACCTGCAGGACGTTTCCCATTCTGTTTTCAGGGTTCTGACAGAATGATTATTATTTCACTGAGCTTTTATATCGGCTCACTCTTTCACCTGCAGGCTCAAAGTCAGATCATAATTATCTCCCAGCCCTGATTCGTGACCTCTCCTGTTGTCACTACAGCTACATTCCTTCAAGCCTCCCTGTGATCAGAAATGATTCCCTCTGCTGTTGCGCTCATGGCACGCAGGGGATGTTGCGCTGTGCCATCATGCATGATTCAGCAGCTGATTGGTTTCCTCCTCCACCTTGTTGTTGACCTGCTCTGCTCATCATCGTCACTGTTGACAGCAGCAGGTCTGTCATCTCCGCCTCCACCATAAACTGAGATTATTATTCTGTTCTCCGTTGCCAAGTGGCGCAGGGCGCTTCTGACCGCGTATTTACGCATGTGGAAGGCTGGGTTTTTGTGGTTAACCTGGCCTAGCAGATGTTTGTTTGTGGTTCAGTGAGGCATAGACTACATCCTGCTTCGCCTTTTACCCACTAGCGATGGCCTTAGAGGGTGAAGCCTATATGAAATAGAAGGTTGGTTATGTATCGTAACCCTAGATTCTATGAGTAGAGACGCTGCCTTTAAGCTCTGGGCCTCACTGGTTCCTCTATGGGTGAAGAAGAAACGCTATTTGGGAGCCGATTAGCCGAACCGAGGACAATTTATACAGACCGGGTGAGGCCCGCCCAGCAGATAGACGTGGACTGAAGTTTTCAGTGCTCGCGTACACACCAAGGGATACACCTACAAGCAATAGCCTTAAAGGGCTTATAGTCATAGAATCTGGGGTTACAATACGTAACAAACGATCTAAACTAATGTAGCTCTTACAGACTTGTTTAGGATTGTGTTTCTGCTGGAAGGTGAGTCTCCGGCCAGTCTTGGGTCTTTTGTAGTCTCCAACAGGTTTTTCTTCCAGGATTGCTCTGTATTTAGCTCCATCCATCTTACCATGCGGTACGGACAGGTTCCCTGTCCCGGCTGAAGAAAAGCGTCCCCACAGCATGATGCTGCAACCATGAGTGTGTCTGGGGTGGTATGCAGTGTTTTTCTGCATCATAACGTTTTGCTTGTTGGCTAACAAAGTCAGTTTTAGGTCACTTAGACTGGAGAACATTCTTCCACATGTTTGCTGTGTCCCCAATATGGCTTGTGGTAAACAGGACTTCTTATGGCTTCTTTTCAACAACTGCTTTCTTCTTGCCATTATTCCATAGAGACCGGATTTTCAGACAGCACAACTAACAGTTGTCCTGTAAAGATATTATCCCAGCTGAACTGGGGATCTCTGCAGCTCCTCCAGAGTTCCCATGGGCCTCTTGGTTGATTCTGTTAGTAATGCCTCCCTTGCCGGACCTGTCAGTTTAGCTGGACGGCCATTATGTCTTGGGAACCATACAGTTATGCCATACTCCTCCCGTTGTTAGATGGTGGATTAAAAAGGTCTATGTGAGATGGTCAAAGCTTTCAGTGTAACTTTAAACATGATGGTTGTTGTACTAACTTGGTGACTTCTGAAGGAAGTTGGTTTCACTGGAGTTTATTTAGAGGTTCAAGAGGTAAAATGGAGGTCAATACAAATCCCTGCCACACTTCTAGAAATCCATATATTCTTTTTCTTGCACTTCATAATTATGTGTCACTTTATCTATCACACTAGACACAAATGAAATGCATTGAAGTTTGTGGTTGTAACACAACAAAGTGCAGAAAAGTTAAAGAAGTGTGAATACTTTTTCAAGGCAACTGTCAACACACCAGTCTAAGGATCTTAGAGAACAACTGAGATCGATTTAACTCTAAAGCAGATCTATGTCTCTAGGAAGGAACGTTTTGAGGATTAATTTGTAGATTTTTGATGTTGGTGTCCAAGTTGGACCCCGTTCCTGCCAGGTAATAAGTAGAAACATCCCCAAGGCGCATAGCCGAGGCATCCTGATCGTTCAGGAGGTGTTTCGAAATGCAGGAAGGAAGCCTAGAGTTACCTTGATGCATGACCAGTCTAAAACCTCATTTATCAAAAGAGTAGAATAATTACTAAAATGCTTCCTGCAAACAAACACACACAGCTGTAAATCCTGATTTGAAATGTTTGATCTCTTTTGCTTTTATATATGTTAGATTGACAAGCAGCAGTTTGAGGAGACGATACGGACACTGAACAACCTTTATGCGGAGGCAGAGAAGCTGGGAAGTCAGTCATTTATTGAAGGCTGTCTGGCGTGCCTCACAGCTTACACAGTCTTTCTGTGTATGGAGACTCATTATGAGAAGGTGAGATATGTTGGCTGTGTAAAGTCATGCAGTATTCAAATGTGTATTTGGTCTAGCAATACTTGAACTGTGTCCACCTGCACCCAAACAAATCTTTTTGGTCTTATGAAGAGACTCAAAGCAAACATTCGGAAAAAGCAGCTATTTCCTGTTTTCTTTTCGGAATGGCTGTTAAACTGAGAAACTGGGTGTATGCTGATTTTTATCTAAATGGAGAGGAAAAAACTGCTTTAAACATGAAATCCAACCTAAACCTAAGTGAAAAGTAATTTCCTCCCATGTTAAATCTTGAATTAACTGTGATTAACCACATAATTTTTTTTTACCCACATCTAAACCTTATTACTGCTAGACCTCTATAGTTTAGAAGTCACTTAGCACCTGCCTGGCAACATGAAGTAGCCTAAAAGATCTCCCAGAGCAACACATCTTCGCTTGATCCGCAGAAACAAAAGACAGACAAGAAACAAAGCCGCTGACATCTGTCAGTCTGGGAGGGCTCGTTTCTAAGGTTTTGGGACTCTAATAAAACACGGTGAGATACACACATGGAGAAAACTTTGAACAGTGCTGGGCTCATCCAGGAGGTCACAAGAGAACCCAGAACAACATCTAAAGGTCTGCAGGCCTCCGTTGCTTCATTTAAGGTCAGAGTTTATGACTCAACAATAAGAAAGAGAAATGGTCTGCATGAAAGAGTTCTAAGACCAAAACCATTGCTGATTAAAAACAAAACAAAATAAACACGCAAGGCCTGTTTTAAATTTGCCCAAAAACATTTTGATGATCCCTAAGACTTCTGGGAAAACTTTCTGAAAGTGTTATTTAGCTTTAAAAAACATTCAACTTTTGCTCATCAGTCTACAGAATGAGTGTCATACCCACTGTCCAACATAGTGGTGGGAGTGTGATGATCAGGGGCATCAGGTTTTGGAGTGGCCTAGTTATTGTCTGGACTGGATTGTCTGATCTGATTAAGATGCTGTGACATGATGTTATTTAAACAGGCGGTTCATGCCTGAAACCTTCCAATGTGGATGAATTAAAACAAATCTTCAAAGAGGTGAGCGAGTTGTTGACACAGGGTGCCACAACCAGTTATGAGGCTTAGGGGGGATATTACTTCCGATAGGGTTATGTTACTTCCGATAGGGTTATGTTACTTCCGATAGGGTTGTGTTACTTCCGATAGGGTTGTGTTACTTCCGATAGGGTTATGTTACTTCCGATAGGGTTTTTCCCTTAATAAAAAAAATCATTTGAAAGCTGCGTTTGTGTTTATTTTAGGTTTTCTTTGTCTGTGATGCTACAATTTATTAGATGATTTAAAAAAATGAAAAAGAAACAAACATAGGAAATATGTAAGAGAGTCACAACTTTTTCACAGCCCTACAGCTGTTGGGTGGTGGTTTTTACCCCAGTCCCAATCTCAGTAAGCTACTAGTTATAATACTGGTCTAATGCACCATGCTTTGTTTAGAGGCTAGATGGGAAAGAAATGGTTGATTTCCCTTAAACATAGTTTTTGTGATCTTATGATGTTCAGTACTGATTTAAAATTACAAAATAGTTGATTTAAATGATCCAAAATATCCAGCATAAACGTATTGTAAATAGAGCCTGATCTTGGCTAAACATGCTTACTGTATTTATATTTGGGGCACTTAAACTTCCGGGAAGAAAATCTTGGAAAACAAATTCATTGTTTGTTCTGTTTTGTTAGGTTCTGAAGAAGATTGCAAAGTATATCCAGGAACAGAATGACAAGATCTACGCACCGCGAGGCCTCCTGCTGACAGATCCTATCGAAAGAGGACTCCGAGTCGTATCCTACCTTCCCATGTGAATCCATAATTATTAACTACTTTCTTTCACAGACACTGTGATGATTGTAAGCCGCAGTGCTCATCAGGAGAACAACCCTCTCTGTAAGCATTAGAATGGTCAGGAAAGGGAACAGTTGTTCTGATTATTTTGGGCAATTATAGAAAAACTGCCAGCTAAACAATTTACCACAGCTGTAGTAGTTTACAGGCCAGCTGCCCCCCACTTTCCTTTAGTGGGTAAATATGGAATCTAACAGTCAAGACAGTTTACAGGAAATCTGGTGCTATGAAATTATATGCTGTAAAAAGTTAGATAAAAGTCAAATGTAATCCAAAGCATCTACATAAAGCAAGTGGGTGCACCAACATCCTGACTGTCGCTGTATATCTGCGTGTGTGTGGTGACTCCGCATGCTCTTTAATTACATCTGGGAGGGTAGAGGAGATCAGGGTTAACAGAATACAACTGAAATTGTTTGCAGCCGAGCTTTGTTCCCTGTCCTGCCGGAGATTTTATTGAAGTGACAGCGATCTGGATAATTTCTCCAACACTGTCAAGCTGCTGTGCTGATTTTGGCATCAGACCACCAGGGGGAAAGGGGGGCTGACAGCAGCGTTTCACCTCAACTATAGTTTCTACATCTTAACAAAAGGAATATGACAGTTTAATATTTTCAGATCATGTTTCTGGATTTGTTTTGTCTATTTGGTCCTAAACTGTACCTTTCCATTCAGTGTTCAGGGGGATATCAGTTTTCTTACATAGATTTTTAACAGACTTCTAAAGTCCCTGAGCTCTGAAATAAAAAAAAAAACTTTGTATTGTGTTCAACTTGTCTCAAAATCGACATTCAGACAAAACAAATCTGCCAAATACCTGATTTTCAGGAAGCGTCAACATTTGTTTCTGGCCCGCTCTGTTGCATTTCCATCAGATTTATCCCAGTAGCAGAATCTCACACTGAAAAGTGCACCACAAACCAATGTTTTATTTGAGTACATTTAATCAGAAATGTATTCATTTGTTTTTACATGAAATCATGTTCACCATATTTATTGGCATCCCTGGTGTAAATGTTGGTACAACAACCCCCTTTTGCTATAGACCCGCACTTCTACGACATTTCACAAGGCTGGAGCAAACAATGTGAGGAATCTCTGACCATTTCTCTCTCCACAATGGAAATACTGGAAATACCCAGTATCATCCCATTTCATTTTACCATCAGAGTTCACCAAATTCATGATTTCATGATGCAGTGTCCTTTTACAAGATCCACAGGGCCTTTGGAAGAGATACAGACCCACAACTAGCTGTTTCCTGACTGATGAAAATCTACACACACCTGCCTAATTGAAAACATGTCCTCTTGTCTTTCTCATTTTGAAGAGTTGAGATGAGAAATGGGCCTCTGTCAGGTTTATACCCAAGGGAAACGAGAAGCTTCGAATTAAAAATGTAAAGTTTCTTTTAAACCCAGAACTTTTAAAACAGTGAATCAGAACTAAAGTTACATTTATTTATAGGCATCGTTAAGGTAGCCGTTTATTGTGGACAGCAATCTTTGTTTAAAACAATATTTTTTTACTCTTCTAATAAATGTTCTAAACCTAAAAGTTGGTTTTTTCTCAAACGTTCAGTTTAAGATTGTGCTAGTAAAACATTAGTTCATTTTAATTCATTTTTACCTGATGTTTGAGGGTCTGCTGCCAAAAATGATGCTCCAAACTGTCAACACTTTTTTATTAAATAAAGTGAAATGTCTCTGAGCCCTGTTCTGTAGCTCAGGCAGGCACACAAAGCAAATAAAACAGCGTGTAGCTGCAGTAATTAGACGTCTTGTTTCTTAAACTAAATATGAACCTGCTGCAGCTGCTTTTCCTTGACAGCCTTGACAAGATCGAGATCACCATCTATGAAGACAGAAGCTTCACCAGATAAAAGCAGTAACATGGTGAGTCCAACCACAACTAGAGCCAAGGCCTGTTCCAGTAGCTCAGATTTCATGGAGATATATTATGCTCAGCAAGCTAAACATTTCGACATCACACATTTTTTCCCAAAGCTGTAACTGAGAGTTGCCGCGAATTGGCTCTGGAAATAAAGGGGAGTAACAACACAAGCTGCTCTCCCCTTTTGCCCCTCTGTCCATTGCTCTTAAAAAAATGCCTCCTACCCTCTCAAAGACGGATCCCACATCAAAGTTAGAAGCTGTGAGTAATATTAATGAGCTACTTCCCCACTAGGAAGCCTGTTTTATGGAGCATTTTTTAAGGATTATTCTACCTTCAGATGGTAGCGCCCAGTGTTTAGTCATGCTGTAAATTTACTGAGAGCTTGATGTTTAGAACACATGAGCAAGCCAACCTGAGTAACTAATCCTAAAATTCATGGAGAATCTCTTAATGACAGGAGCCCTCTGGATGTTGCTACATGGGATTAATGAAACTATTCCAACATTTAAAAAGCCACTTGCTTGTTGACTTTGAAGGCCACATTTGGAAAGAACCAGGAAAAGTGTTCACTTTGTTTTTAAGTCACTTGGAAACAAGAAATGAAGCTTTAATATAAACAAATATAAGCTATAAAGTAATAGTTTAGTGTATGCTGTGTCACAGAAGGTACAGTGCTTTAAAAAATAATTCAGACTTTGTTACGTTAAAGCCACAAACTTAAATTTTTTTAGAGGATTTTATGTGATGGATTAACACAAATTTGTGCATAATTAAGTTGTGGGAGAGTGATAAATGGTTTGCAACATTTGTTTAACAAATATGTCTAAAATCTGTTTTGCAGATATATTGAGCTCCTCTGAGTCAGTACATTGTTAAACCACCTTTACCTTCATGTTAAGCCTCTACCAGCTTTGCCCATCCACATATTAAAAGTTTTGCCAGTTCTTCTGTGCAAAATAACTCAAACCCAACTTTTTCCAGAGGCTGACTATGAGATTTAGGTCTGGACATTGACTGGGCCATTCTAACAAATTAATATGCTTTGATCTCGAACAGGTTTTCTTCCAGGACTTTTAGCTCCATCTATCTCTACACTGACCAGCTTCTCTATCCCTGTTTAACAAAGCATCCCCACAGCATGATGCTGCCACCACCATATTTAACTCGTAAATGGAAAAATGTCAACAGATAAAATTCTAAATAATGGTGAGGATTGGTATTCAAATCCCTTTTATTCTGTTACTCTAAAAAAAAAGTAGACTGCAAACAGCTGGTCACCTAAACCCTTGTAAATTATTGGCATTTATCTGCTTTAATCTGCATTGGTCTTAATGTTGCCAAGGTGGATGTGTATCTCACTATTGCTGGTTACTGCATATTCAACACATTTAAAGGATTGTATTGAAAGCACTTTGTTGCCATCTAGTGGTCAGCCTTATCTTAAAGTATGGCTAATTTTGTTGCTTGGCAAACTAAGTAAATAAAAATGTATTATCTGTACCTTATTCTAATTAAACAATCTCCACTTATTTTAGCCTCTGTTTGACAGCACAGCCACATCTGTCCATCATTTCTCTTTTTATGTGATGTAAATAAATCCAGACAGTAAGGAGCTAATTGAAGGAAAATATATCCAAGTTTGTGGGTTTATTGTGACAAAATTGAGTAAATAGTGAAGGTATGGTGAAAAATGAAAAATGTGGCTGCAATTTAAACAAACATCCTCACTAAACTAATAGCTTAGAACATTTAACGTGTGTCAGAAAATATACTCTGTTATATTTCTGGTGCTAATTTTAGAATAAATGTTTGGGAGTAAAGGTTTTCCAGCATCTCAACAATAAGTTTACTCTGGAGCTTTTTTCAGGGGTGTCCTGAATCACAATTGGCTTTCCTAAAATGCTCCATCCTTCTGAGGCAGGACGGCATGATCATCAACCACAGATGGGGTTTTAAATACCTCCAGATCTTCCACACTGTCAGGGAGCACAGCTCATCTCATAAATCTTTTCTTTGTCTGTTAAAGAAAATCCCTTCCTTTCTCTCTTGTGTTCCGATAAGCCAGGGAGGCTCATTTAGGATCTGCTGGGTCTGGATCATTCTGAAAAGTACTCTTGTGTAGAACCTGGCTAGTATCAGGTCACTGCATTGCAGCAGAGATACCACCTCAGACAGTGAGACTTTCTCAGTAAATACATTACCAGGTGTATGTTGTTTTTGGCAACATCTTTGTGACCATAGACCCCTGTGGACGGCTCTGCTATGGGCCAGCTACCAAAAAGATGGATAGGGAGATTTCTCTGCTCATCTGAAATTCCTACTAAGGCCCTCAACTCGTATGCACCTCCTTCCGAGAAATGCAAACTCGGGGCTTTTATAAGTAGCTGTTGATGGAAGGGTGCATTGGATTTTTGCCAGTCAAAAGCAGGGTAAACTGTAGCCAGCGACGTGACTAAGGAGACCTGCAGCACATTCATCTCACAATTTCTTCGTCCTGCCAGGGTCTCGCCTCTGTCTCTTCCAAGCACGGCCTGATACATCCGTGTTGAAAATTAAGAAATGCTATCCTGTTCTCAGAACTCTGAGCACTTTGTTTTACCCTGGAATGTTCGGCTTTAATTACCAGACTTCTTATTGAACCTTTGGTGCTCCAGAACACATAAAACCGCCTGCTAGGCCTCTTCAAGGCCTAGCAGGCTTAAAGCAGGAATTTTGGTTGCTGAGCATCTGCCAGGTGAAAAGTTGAATGGTGATGATGGATCAGCCTCCAGTGGGAGGAGTACGCTGTGGAGGAAAAACACGCTTGGCCTGTACAGTCCCCGACTGCCGAGCAACTACTCAAAGGCGCCAAGTCCATGTCCCGACTTCTCTTTCCGAACACATTCTGCTGCTGCAGCACTGTTATTTGGCTCGGTGTACAAACCTGTAAAATGAGTCAGTGGAGACTGTTGGACAGGGTGAGGGCATAAGTGATATTCATCATTAGCTTCGTGTTAAATGTAGAGTTTCCTCAGATGTCAAGTTTATTTTTCAAAGGCCAAACGGAAGATAATTTTCACTTACCACCTTTTAATTTGCTGTTATTACACAAGGCTGTAAATCATGTTAGAAAGCAGTCAGCACTTTTCTTCAACACTTCTTGATACATGCTTTTGATTGGATTCATTTTACAAATATGTTTTTTTTCATCAAAAATAAACAAAAACTCAATGTAATTGTCTTTGATGGAAAAAAAGACGATTTGTCACACATGAGGATTTTATTGTTTAGAATATCGTGAGCTGATTGTATGATTGTACTGGCTGTGGTGCTTATGGAGAGTCGTGGGAATGTTGTGTAAGAAAAGCAATGGTTAGAAAAATGTGGGTTAATTATAATCCCATTGTGATTTTTAATAGTATCACAATTACACATTTTGTTATTATGCAGCCCAGGTAAAATGTAAGAACTACAGCAGAGTGTCAAATGATCACTCACTCAATCCCACTCTGATGTGTTTATTAGAGGTGTGTGGAGCAGCTGCCAGTGAGCTGTGGCCTCCTCATGGTAGTGGAGCTTTTATAGTAAAAATCATTTGTGTCTTTGCGCTGACGTCGAGCTCACACTATTTATTCTCCTTCTGTCAGGGCACAATTAAAGTCAATTCACTTTATTTCTATACGTTAATTCACAACACGTCTCAAGTCAATTCAGTCCAATCATATAGAAATATTGCAATTGATCCTAATTATCAAACAGTGCAGTTAAATTCAGTTTTTATTCAAAGTGATAAAAGTTTTCTATCTAAGGAAACCCAGCAGTTGGCATCCAGTCAGTGACATGCAGCATTCACTCCTCCTGGATGAGCATGTAGAGACAGTGGACAGTTGCTTGCATTTTGTCGTTAACTTTGCAGCAATTATTTGTATGAAATGCAGAGTTAACAGCTTGCCTTCGGGTCCGATTCCAGGCTAGGACACACCACCTCGGTGCACCAGAGCCATGCAAGCTGGTTTATTCGGGTTTGGCACATTTGAAATCATTTGTACAAATCACTCTTAGATTTCTCAGTAGCAAGGCCTTTTTAGGGAAAGAGTGTGGTTTCGCACCATCCTATGCAGTGTTCTTCACAGAAATAAACAACACATCGATTTGGCACCCTTTGTTAAAAAAAATAAATAAATAAATCACATGCTATTTTGGTTTATGATCAAGAAAACTTTCAGAAACCTTCACATCTGATCTTGCACTAACAAACCAAATGCCACGTTCATGAATTCTGTTTGTGTTTGTGCAGAAGCTGTGTGACAGAGCAGAGCTGCTGGGCAACAGAACCAGATCCCTGAAGACCTCCCAGACCCACGACCTTAATGCTGTGTCTTTACAATCTGTCCCTGCTGTGCAAGTGTTGTTCAGAGAATCCTTTGTGACCAAGTTGGACATTTGAAGAAATGTTGGAACATCTGACATTTCTGTGGCCCTTTTTGTATTTTAGCGCTCACATTTGTAAACGTTTGTGTTAAGCTGACTACAAATAGAAGTATAGAAAAGTCAGTTTAACTCAGATTGTAAGCAGCCTTTTAACTCTTTCATGGTCAACTACTGCCACTGTTTGAAAGTTAGCTTTCAAGCTGAATCACCTTTTTTCGGACATATGTGTCCTTGTCAGAATTCCTTTTGGATGGTACAGCCATTAAACAGGGGAACAGAGAGTTCAACTGTGCTGTAAGGGTTCATTTTGCCTGAACTGATGGAATAATTCTGGGCTTTGTGGTTATTGGTGCATGGTTGGATCTTTTTTTTTTTTGTCTTCATTTTTTCCCATGGCTGTTTGATAGTTTTGTGCCTGTTTTCTTTGCACCTTATCAGCCTGTTTTCCAAATATGGGTGTAAACCTTGTATTTAAAGCTCTATGGAGTCCTGTGGCAACATTTTTATTCCTGTAAATATTTGATTTGTATGCATTGATCTAACAGATCCTTTAGTTCTGTACTCATTGTATAATACTGTAGGTGCTGTCTCTTTATTTTCATTTGGAATTTGTGCTATGCATAATATTTAACTACTGCTTATTTTTATTATTTTTAATATATATATATATAAATATATATATACTCCAATATTGCCTTTGACCAAAGTATAAAAAGTGCTCTTGTTAGTTGACTGAGCCCAGAGTGGCTTTAAATGTTGCCTGTATGTAAGATTAAAGGGCCGCTCACATTAAAATGAAAAGAACAAACTTCCTTTAAAACTGCTCAGTGGAATGGTTGGGATTGGCACACATTATAAAAGCACAAACTGTTTTAAACAAGGCTTGTGGTCTGGTGCTTTCAGGCCTAAACAGGAAAGTAATTGTCAAATATTTCTTTAGAGGTTTTCTAGATTTGCACTAATCAACTGACCAGAGATCAAAATCTTAGATTTTTGCCTTTTAGGTTAAGGTTTCAGATTTTTTCCTCATTCATTTAAAGCACAATTAAGAACTAAAACAAAATCATTCAATAAATGCATCAAACAAAATGCATGTTGAACAATGCATCTTTAATAAAAATCCGATAACGGTCAGAGACTCTCATTGTGCAGTATGTAGTGTAAGCTGCTGATGTCATGCTTCAGTCATCTCGGATGTCCTGTAAAAGTGAATCATCTTGAATCAGCTACGTTTGTCAGTAGACAGCTTTGATTGTGTAACTAACGGTCAATCAAGTGGAAGTCTTCTGTAAATAAACTCCGATTTGTGTTTCGTCTTTAGATTTTTATGTTGAGCCCACTAATTGAATCCTTGTTCTTTTGCCAAATGAAATTCAAATGTATTGACAAACTAAAAGATATGCTAATAAATCATGTAAATATATAAAGGTATAGAATGTTTTCTTAAGTCCTTTTAAAAACATTGGGTTTTAATTATAATTTGCCCCTTTATGAATAGAGTTGGGATTAGTTAATTGAGATTAATTCACTAAGCTGAAGATCATAGGATCTGAGTAGATCAAGCAGAGTTCACTGTGGCATTACCACCTAACACCTAATAGTACCAAATGCTTGCCTTACTGAGGATGCAGGAATTGTCCCAGGGGTAGGGTAACCATACCCTAATCCAACTGGGATAAAACAGGATCTTCACGGAAAGGTTGGTGTTGTGGGTCTTTTCTCATGGACATTAACATCACTGTTTACATAATTTATTGATGGCAATACAAAAGCACATTAAATTCCTTCGACGGATTAGAAAATGCTGTTAGTCGTATGTTTTGTATCACTTAGGGACAAGTCTAAAGCTCCAAAACGGTTTTACTGAGGGAATAAGGCAGTTTAAGCATCCATTAATACCCTGCCACTCAGTAAAAACCGGGAACCCTTAATTGGGCAGCTGTTTATCTTTACATATAGATGTCTGTGCAGGTTTTGCTCATCAAGCTAATGGGATGTTTGCCCAGTCAAAAAACAAAACTCTGGAGGAGTTTCTCTATTGTACAGCAATCTTTCAATCCAGTCATGGATTCTTGGAAACCACTTTAAGATCGGTCCTCTACAAGAGGCCTGGGAGATTGAGGGTTCTATATGGTATTTTACAACGATTCCTGGGACTGTGCACCTCTGTACACAAATTAACTTTTTACAGCAGCTCTTAGTAACACACAAGTAGGTTGCTGATAGTTAACAAAAAATGTGCAATCAAAGAACAAGAACAAGTTCAATGTCCAAAAACAAGTAATAATGGAATAAAACAACTAATGTATTGTAAAAAAGTGGAGGTGAAGGTCCTAAAGTGACAGTTATTGCAGGTATTTACAAATACAGAGGTTATGACAGCGGTGGGGATGAAGGAGCTGCGGTAACGCTCCTTGCACAGAGGATGTCTCAGCCAGCCGCTGAAGGAGCTGCTCAGCTCCTCTACAGTCCGGTCCAGTGGGTGAGAGGTTATGTGTGATAGAGGTTAAGTATTTTCATTTCCATCCACTCAATACTTGGTTGGGGCTCCTTTTGCATGAATTACTGCATCAATGTGGCGTAGCATGGAGGTGATCAGTCTGTGGCACTGCGTAGGTGTGATGGAAGTTGCTTTAAACGGCCTTCAAATCATCTGCATTGTTGGGTCTGGTGTCCCTCATTTTCCTCTTGACAAATTCAGGTCAGGCCAGTTTGCTGGCCAGTCATCACAGTAACACCATGGTCAATGAATCAGCTTTTGGTACCTTTTGGCAATGTGGGCTGGTGCCAAGCCCTGCTGGAAAATGAAATCAGCATCTCTATAAAGCGTGTCAGCAGAACGAAGACTCTTCTTCCAATTTAGCTGGCTCTTAGCACCTTCATTGCTGCTGTTTGCCTGTGGGATCCCTGGGATTATGCCATTAAAATGTATTTTCACCTTACATATTTCTTCTGCTTTTGCTCTTTGTTCCCACTTAAATGTTTCTGGTCACCAAACAAGCTTTAATGTCAAACAAAGATAACCTGAGTAAGTGCAAAATGCAAAGGAAAAAACTTTTCCAAACCAACCTGGCCCTATGCTAAAAGCAATTGCGAGTCGCCCAGGTCCTGAAGCAGCAAAGCAGGCCCAACACCAACCATCACTCTATCACCACCACGTCTGACTATCAGTGTTGTGTTCTTTTTCACAGATGCCGTTTTGGTTTAGACCAGATGGAACAGGGGCACATGCTCTCTGAAAACTTCAACTTTTTCCAATCAGTCTACAGAATGTTTTCACAAAGATTTTCTTTTAGTGAATGTAACACAGGCCTTTTTTCAGCAGTGGTTTTTAGCTCGGAACTCTCCGATGGATGCCAGTTTTTCCCAGTCTATTTCTGACTGTTGAATCATGAACACTGAAGCAGGTGAGTAATGTCATTTTGTAATATTGTAATGATGTTGCTTGTAATTGTGTAGTTCTATATCTCTGTAGTCTCTTTTTTTTGTTCATTTTCTTTCACCACCAGTAGCTTTAAAGTTCTAATTCCAGAGAATTACTCATCATGGGTTTCCGCTGAGAGAACAGCGTTGTCTTTGTTTTTTCTTCTAAACAGTAATTGGCAGGATCTGGATAAAGCTCCAGGCCTCTTAAAACCCACCTCAGCAACATGCCAGGCTCATCACCGGTGGATAGAGTAAGTTCAGAACTCTCCAGCAACTAAATGGGCTCTTAAAATCCAACTGGCTTCGCCGTTACAATTACTACATTCCACTTGATCTTGGCACTGGTGCAGCCTGTTTCACAAGAGTTTTATTTTACCAATTTGTGTGTGTGTGTTCCACCTCGTTACAGCCCTTGCTTGTATATTTGGCCCTTAAACTCTAGTAAAACCTCCCAAAACCTGAACCTCTTTTCTGAGTCTGCAGAATCCTGACCTCTTGACATTCCACGGCTTCAGTTCCCTGTCATGTTTTGTCTGTTCCATACCAAGATCTTATCAGTTGTTTCACTGTTCATTCAATGTTGCCAAGCTGCGCTTGTACACACTTGATATTAACCTCCAAGGGATCTTTCGTCATGATGATTGCCAGTGTAGTAAGTAACCTTAAAAATTATGACTTGATAAATCTTCATGAAAACGATTAATGCTACTAGGCTTCCATTTTATACATTAATGTAATTAATTAGCTATAGTCTTTTAGCTTCTCTAGAGCACATCTGTTGCTCTCCTGAGATTCAAAAATAGTTTAAACCAGATATTTACAATCATGGTATAAAAAGTCACACAACCAATTTTCTGTCTGACATTAATTGGAATAAACATTTCCTGTTTTAGGTCAGTAAGGGTAAATATATTTTTTAAATAATAAGGATAATGATAGATAATTTTGATTTACTTTCTTCATAATTTACTGTACATTAGTGTTTTGGTAGAACTACCGAATAAACTTTCTGACTTAATTGACACGTTTTGGCGATCCTTCTATAATCATCTCACAATAGTTTGCTGGGATTTTGGCCCATTCCTCCAGACAGAACTGCTGTAGCTGAGTCAGGTTTTAGGCCATCTTGCTTGTACACACATTTTTAGCTCTGCCTACAGATGTTCTCTGGGACTGAGATCAGTGCTCTGTGATGGCCATTCCAAAAGATTAACTTTGTTGTCCTTGAGCCACTTTGGAACTAATCTGTTGGTGTAATTAGCATAATTTGCCATTCGGAAAACCTATTTGTGTCCACGCTTCAACTTCCTGGCTGGTGGCTTGAGATATCGCTTCAACATTTCACCTAATATTATCATTTTCCTTGTTCAGCAAAACGATGACAAAACATGATGCAGCCATCCTCGAACTTCACAGTTGGGGAGGTGTTTTCAGTTTGCAAGCTTCCCCATTTACATCCGAATGTAATGATGATCATTTAGACCGAATACTTCAACTTCAGTTTCAGTGGAACACAAGACATTTTCCAAAAATTAAGGTCTTTGTCCATAAGTGCATTTGCAAACGTTCAGCCTGACTGGCATCTTCACAAGGTCTTTTGCTCTTATGGGGTTGATACACACATTTTGCTCTAATAAATACACATAAATTAATCTCTGAGACACAAAACACACTGGCTTCCTGAACAGTGTGATGGCTGGACATTCCCATGCTGCTTATGCTTTGCGTAAGTGTTTGAACAGATGAGCGTGGGACCTTCAAACTTCTGCAAATTGGACTGGAGGATAAAGGAGACTTGTGGAGATCCACTGTTCTTTTCCTGATATTATGGCTGATGTATTTTGATTTTCCCAAGAAAGCAGTATGTTCAAGGTGTTGCCTTAAAATACGTCCACATGTATGCCTGCAGTTACAGTTAAGCCCCAAACTATCCATACTCATAGCATATTTAGGGTGATGGCAAAGAGACCTTCCAAATATTGTGCCAATATCAGTAGAAAAATGCAAAAAAAAAATAAGGGTTTAGTTGCTGTGACACCAATAAAGCTTTCAATTGCAGAGTCATGGCATCATTATCATCATCTGAGCTTTCTCAAATTTTTTAAAGGTAAAGTGATCTGTGTCTTTACGTTGTGTGAGTACGAATGAGGGTGGGAACGTGTGATAGTGACTGTGTGAGCCTGCTTTTGTGTCAGGTTGGGTCTTGGGCTGCCCCCTACTCCTGGACCTTCTTAGGCCCCCATTAAATGTGTTTTTTTTTTTCTCTCTTTCAGCTGGTGTAGAAGCAGCTTTATAGGGTGTTATCTTGTTTTCTCTTTATCCTTCTTTCTCTCTTCTATTCTTATCTCCTCTCCCTGTTAACATTTTGTCTCACCTCTTTCCCTTTCTTTCTTCTTTTTTCCCCTTTTGTTACCGTCTCCGTGTCCATTGCATTTTAAATACCCCAAAGCAATTTCTAATAAAGTTTTTTATATACCTCAGAGTCAGAATCAGCTTTATTGCCAAGTTTGTACAGAAAAACAAAGAATTTGACTCCAGTACACTTTGCTCTCTGTGAGGATTTTTTCTTTTTTTGCATATACAACAGTGGAAACAAAGAATATCTTTTTAAATGTACATATATACACAATTAACATTATAAAAGAATACAATGTGAGATCAGTCCAAGTATGCATGGTGTTGTTCTGGAACTCTGACGTTCAGGTGTTCATTAGAGAAAAAGCCTGGGGGAAGAAACTGTCCCTGTGGCAGCTGGTTTTAGCAGACAGCGCTCTGCAGCGCCAACCTGAAGGTAAAATACATAAATCAAGCGAAGCATTATAACAAAAGCCATAATGCTCCACTTGTGGGTCCATTTTTCCTTGGCACTGTAGTAATCCAGTATGTAAACTTCTGAATTTGAGGAAAGTCATTAAAGATTCTCTCCCTCAACAGTTTGACTTTTAGCAGATAGAAATATTTTTGGTAATTTTAACTAACCTACAACAGGGAATGTTTGGTCTGATTTGATGTCAGAAAGTGAGAAACAAACTATTTTGATTATTTTTATACGGTGTCTGCAAATGTCCTGTTCCAACTGTATAGTAGTACAGTAGTGTGTAAGTTTTCCTTTCCAGAGGAATCTCTCTGAGAACTGTTTCAATGAAAAACAATGATCAGACAGACTAAGACAAAATCTGTTGTGTTAAAACTATAAAATTTGATTAAATGATTTTATCAGTTTTAGTTTCTGTTGGTGGTGCAGCTGCTCCAACAGATGGCTATGAAATAACTAAACATTTTTATGCACTCAGATTTACAGAGGATAGTCTGAAAAAGAGAAAACACCCTGGGAGTGGTAGCTGTGTGGACAGAAATGCATTTTTGATGTCAGAGGAGAATGGGCAGACTGGTTTGAGATGACAGAAAGGCGACAGTTGCTCAAATATCCAGTTGTTACAATCAAGATATGCAGAATACCATCTCACAGTAGTCTTTTCACCCCAGGTTAAAACGTGAAGCAGATGGGCTACAGCAGCGGAAGAACACACTGGTTGCCCCTCCTGTCAGCTAAGAACAGGAACATGAGGCTACAGTTTATACACGACTGTACAAAACTGGACAATAACTGATTATAAGAATGTCACAATGGTCTGAGTACCAATTTTAGCTGCAACATTCAGGGTCAGAATTTGCACACAGAATGCACAGCTCCTACACTGTAGAAATGGTTGACACTGTAAATAATATTATTAGTTGATACTTAACATACATGAGAAGGGATCAACTCCAACTGGCTGAGCTTCTTTAGATACAAAGTTCTTTACTAATTGGCATCATAAAGTGAATAGGACTGCATTGTTCAATCTGAATCTCTATATGTTTGGGTTAATTTGATTGTATATTTCAGTATAGAAATTTGATGCCTTTTTCTGTCTTCAGATGACATTTGTCATGAATTGGTGCTATATACATAAACTGAATTAAAGTGACCTGATTGTCCCTGTAAAAAAATGAAGTATAAATATAAATGTAATGATGGTTGTTAGGCACAAGAGGACAGTGTTGCATTATTACTGAGCCCCATGTTCACCTTTTTATCTGGTGTCCATCCTACTAGTTTGATAAGAAGCATAATTAATTGGATACATTTAAACACCTTTTTCTTCAAGTCTTTAGATGCTGATTTGCGCTATGGGAGAGAATTTTAGCCTGCCATGGGAAAGATTTTTCTTCTACCATCCTGAAGCTAATTTTCAGTGTGAGGCTATGTGTTTGCATTCTTTAATTCTAACTGGTCAAGCATGACCATTTTATTGCTCACCAGTTCACCAGTAGACCTTTTGGCTATCACTGATTTCTACATTTTTCTTTTATTTACAATGCTCGCACCTCTGCCAAAATCAATGGTAGAACAACTAAAGCAAAGCCCTGTGGGGGAAAAAATTAATATTGTTAAAAATGTGGTGAGCATAAATCATTGACATTACAAAATCCTGCATCTCTGTCCCAATTTTACATGATTAATTTAACAAAAATACACATATTACACAATACATGTATTGCGGGAGGAAAACGTTATGGAGTTTTCTAACCTTATTGCATATAAGATGTGAAATTGTGGAATGCATTAAGATTCCGTCCCCCTGAGACAAGACATTGTAGAACCACCTTTTACTGTAATCACAGCCTTAATTTTTCTGGGTGTGTGTCCTCCAAGCTGAAAATTGTGCTCATTCTTCTTTGCGGACAGCTCAAGCTCAATCAGATTGGATGGAGAGTATCTGTGAATGCCAAATTGGATTTAGGTCTGGACTTTGACTGGGCCATTCTATAACACATGGGAATTATTTGATTATTGGATTTGTAGCTCTGGCTGTATGTTTAGAGGTGAACCTCTGCCCCATCTCAACTCTTTTACAACCTCTATACAGGTCTTTTTCCCCTGTGTTGCTCCATCCATTTTCCCCTCAAATCTGACCGGCTTCCTTCTCCAGGCAGAAGAAAAGCATCCCCACACCATGATGCTACCACCGTCTTGTTTGTCATGCGTGAGAATATAGTGCAGGCAACAATAGCAGACACCAAGAGATAGTTTAAAAGGTTTATTGTTAAATGTGTATAGTGAGATCGTTCTTCTAGATTAACAGGTTTGGTCTAGGACAGCACGAGAAGTAGTAAATGTCTGGAATCTAAGAGAATTAAGATTTATTTTGTAATGAATAGAAAAAAAAGGTTTCTTACTGATGAAGAATACTGTGTTCCAGGAGGCGTTGATAGCTGAGGTTTGCAGAGGATTGTTGAGTGAGTTTGTTGGTGATTGCCTCTTTATCCAATTTCTAGGTAGGAGTAGTGGAGTGGTGAACGTTTGAGGGTGGACAGGCAGGTCAGTGAGCATTGGGAAATCCAGAGAGGTGGTTTCAGGAGATGCCCTGGCTACCTGTCCAGGGTGTACCCCGCTTCTCGCCCGTAGACTGCTGGAAATAGGCACCCGCTCCCCCGTAAGGAGGCAACGGGAATAGAAGTGGATGGATGGAAGGTTTCAGGAGAACAGCCAGGTGAGATTTACAGAGGAAGTCCTAGGGAGAGTTTTCCAAACAAACAAAGAGAACAAGGAAGCAGACTAATGGAGTCCAGGAACAAAACATCCATAATGGAATGGGGCTTCCTGTGACGAGACAGCGAAGGTGAGTGTCAGAAACCCAAGGAGCAGAAGAACACAAAATGTAGAGAGACTGATTACACATATGTGAGCAAAACAATCTTGCATCTGCCTCAGGGAACTTGCTCCTCTTTAAGCTCCTCCTGATTGGCCTTGATGAGCTCCAGCTGGGGGACACAGCTGCCCGTCACACCCTGCATTAAGAAAAGGTAGGAGAGACACAAACACACCAACCTGCACACAGCTCTGTGGATATGACACCAACAAGTTTCAAAATGGCTTTCTTCTTTCCACTTCCTTCTAGAGCCAGATCTGTTGACAGAGTTGCGTATCTGAGCTGTGAATCATTGTGACACCTCCACACTGTGAGCCTCTTATCTTCTCTTTCTGTGATGTATTGAACAGTGTTCCATGAGATGTTCAAACCTTGGGATATTGTGTTTTAACCTAACTTTGCTTCAAACTTCTCAAAAACACCTTTCCAAAGTCCCTTCGTCTTCATGTTGCAGTTTGTTCACTAATGTTCTTTAACAAACCTTTGAGCCCTTCACAGGGAAGCTGGATTTAGAGATTGTACATAGCTGGCCCCTATTCACTAAGGTCACTTCTGAAGCCAACTAGTTGCCACTGAGCATAATTCTGGATATAGAGTAAAGGGAGCTGATTTCAAACATATGCCACACTTTTCCAGTTTTTTATTTGTAACATTTTTGAAAACCATATGGTTTTCTTTTTACTACACAATTATATGCACTGTTGTGATGGTCTATGACATGAAATTCCAATAAACTACATTGCAGTTTGTGATTGTAATGTGACAAAATGACATAAAGCTCAAATGGTAGGAATAGTTTTGCAATATATACACAAAGGACATTCCGTGGCACACTGTTTTAGTTGCTTCATAACTTTTTATTATAGGTCACCACACAAAGCACATCGTTTCAATTAAAGTATACCTTTAGCATTCATAATGTAGCTGTTCAACATGTACTGTGCCCTCAGAAAACAGAGGACCAGTTTGATAGCACCAAAACGACAAATAAACTGAATTCACACACATTAAAAATACAAAGGAATACAAAAAAAGAAATAAAATTAATATACAAAATACTCAATGAAATTTGTTCAATCAATGTTTTGACAGATGCAAACATAAATGTCAGGCAGAGAGATGCAAAAAATCATATAAAACAATTCTTCCTCCAGACAGTATTCCTGTTAGAAGAAAATGTGGATGGTGAATGGGTCCCACATAATCTTCAACAGGTTTTATACTGGCTCTGTAGCCATGCCAGCTTGTTGCAGGTTTGGATCCAAAGCGCGCACTATATTAGTTCCCCTGATTGCTCCATTTGCCCCTTAATATGTATTGTGACTCCACAAATACATATTAAATTAGGAATTATATAGGAAGCCCACCTGGATTTGCCAGTGTGAAACCTACTATGGATGTGTTCTATTTGAACTAGGAAGTGTAATTTCTGGGTTCTAAGTCAGAAAGATCAGCTGCATGCCCCCTGAAGTTGGAATTCCAACATCTAAAACCCCAGAGCAACCCTGACCTAAATATCCAATATCACTGACGCATATAAAACACTAGAAGTTGCATAAATAAACTGTTTATTTCCACTTCTGAGCTTGTTAAATGCATTACATATAATACTGCACAAATATGTTTGTGAACATGTTCCTTCAGTGTTTGAATCAGTGTTACTGGTTTAGATCACTGATAGCTAGCAGGGTAATTTATTTAATCATGCTTGTTTTCTTCCCTGCAATTGAGACATAGTTTGGGTATGGTATAGGTCTCAATTTCAAGTTCTGACTTGAAATCTTCTTTGTTTGTTTGTTGCAATTAAAAGAAGGCGAAAGATTGCTAGAAAAATGTAATAAATGTTTTCTATCTAAGAAAAAGGTTACAGGCTGTTAGCAGTGGTTTTCAATATGCAATGTGTTCTGGCTTTTTTAACTAAACAATGCTCGCGCTAATGGTCAATGCTACATTATTATACATGAAGAGGACTTTGCTTTGCTAACGAGAGCTTTTCAGACGCTGTAATCTGCTACAGTATCGTTTCACATTTTTGCCTGGAACAGAAAACATCAGCTAAATATTAATTAATTTCCTTTCTTTTTCTAGCATCAACAGCTTTCTGAGCTAGTAAACTTCAAAATGGGTGCCTTAGAGCTAGTTAGAAGACAGTTAGCTTGGTTTGCCAACAGGATAATAGGATGTTACAAGACATTACAGTTTCTGTCTTGTAAAAGTCTGAAAACTCTAATATGAGGCAGATAATAATTTATTAGAGGTTACATTGTTCAGCTAACTAGAAATATTAGCTTCTTCTATTTTTGACACATTCAATATGGCTTCTGCTTGTATGAAACAGAGAAAGTTGGAATAATAAATCTATTTTTGATCATGTTATCTTTGGAACATATAAAATGAAGAGAATTACAGTGTTAGCTTGTATTACTACTAGTAGAATAACAACCGTTAGCAAATCCCACTGGTTTCTGACTTGCTATAGAACGCCCTGACTTGTGAAGCAAGTCAAACTTAGAAACATGGAGAATGTTGTATCTTGGTCAGTGAATGTGAATAATTCAGTAGGCTATACTTGTTTTACAACATGTTTAAACAAGTTTATGTTCGGTCAGGTCACTGGAGTTAGCTGATTCAACTGAGCTCTAACATGCCCATGGCAAGGACATTTTCTGAACCTTGTATGAATATACAGCTAATGCCAACCAAAACAGAAGCTCATAGTGCTGAATAAACTCCAACAAAATGAAGAACTATAGGCAATTTCTAAACATTTATTTCAAAAAATGATCATCATCCCTCTGTGACTAAAAGCATCAAGTGTGTCTAACATACGGTTAAAATCTGCCTGGAAGGTAAGAAATCTGCTTGGTCAATGACTCTCTTTGTAACGCTAACTTATGATTCCTAATTTTACATTTTCTCTTGGTAAATGTTGTCCTTTTGACATCCTTGAAGATTTCCTAAAAGTCAATTTGATGGATGTTTAGGAGAAGCACAAAAAACAAGAGACAAAGTATTGATAGAAGGGAACAAGGGATTCACTCATATTTCTTGCACTTTTATATCAATATAAGACAGTGCTTTTAAATTTTAACAAATAATGTAGCCAATATTAGTCCTTAGGTCCCAATTGATTGACACCTTTATAACAAAAAAGTTCCCCAGATGGATTGTTGAGTAATTTGTCTTTTTAAATTAAGGGAAGTCTACTGAGTCTGCCAAGGAGAAAACAGAGCAAATGCTCCCAATATTTCAGAACCCGTCTTTATGTCCTGTTGGGGCTGTGGCAGTTCAAGCAGCTATCACTTAGAAATAGTGATGAATAGACTTTAGACATTAAAAGTCTGATCAAATACAAAGCAAAGAGCCTCTTATTCCACAAGCAGCCCTTCATTGATTCCTTGTAGAATTCCAAAGTCTGCAGGGACATCCTTGTACAAAAACACCAGGCTCTACAGTTGGGTTCTTTTCAAAGTGCTGAACTTCCATCAAGACAAGTTTTAATGAGGTTCCTTAAAATACCTGTCACTAACCTGGATGTTTATTTAATCACACAATAAATGAAATAGTCTCTCAGTTACAGATCTACACAAAGCTTCATCGTTCCCTTGATCATCACAAGGAGTTTGGAAGTGTTTTGTAAAGGTCCTGCTGCCTCAGCCTGGACAGAGGAGGTAATCACACATTCTGTGCTGAGAGTTGGCAGGAGGGTAAAGAAAAAAAGATGATGATAAGATAAGATGATTTATTCAGGGACAGGAAAAATAATCCAGCACAGATGGAATGGATAGTGGTTGGTAGTACTCCTTCCAATGGAGGGGATTGCCTCTTGACTCCAGTCCTTCATTTCTACCAGTGGGTCACCTGGTTGTTTAGCAGGCCTGGAAACGTCATCTCTGTTTCAGAGCTCAATGAGCCACCTAAAGGCAGAGCCGCAAAAAAAAAAAAAAACAACATGTAGAGGTTTAAGAAAAATCCAAAAGTAAACTGATTGGTTAACTTATTTGCTGTAAATAGTTTATAAAATCCTAGAGGCTATGTTGCTTGGTTAACTTATTTTCTGTAAATAGTTTATAAATCCTAGAGACTATGTTGCTTGGTTAACTAAGTGCTGTAAATAGTTTATAAATCCTAGAGGCTACCTTGCCCAGGGTTTAAATGTCCCTGGTAGGGTCTCCCATGGCAAGCAGGCTTTGGGTGACGGGTCAGACAAAGTGCGGTTCAGAAGCCAGCACGTGACATCACCTTGTATGGCGTTGCCGGGGCCCCAACCTGGATTCAGGCCTGAGGTTGGGACTCGTTGGCGAGCGCTACCTTTCCCTGCGCCTTCGGGTCAGGGAGAGGTCTCTAACTGTTGTTTCGACCTACGGGCCGAGCAGTGGTGCGGAGTACCCGGCCTTCTTGGTGTCCCTGTCAGGGTGTTGGACAGTAACCCTCTTGGGGACTCATTCTACTGGGGGCCTTCAACGTCCACGTGGGAAACGATAATGACACCTTGAGGGGTGTGATTGGGAGGAGTGGTTTCCCCAATCTGAACCCTTATGCTTGAACACCATGGACAAGCATAAGGGTGTTCATCAATGGACTTGGCACCAGGACACCCTTGGCAGGAGGTCGATGATCGACTTTGTAGTCATGTCTTTGGACCTTCGGCCGCATGTCTTGGACACTCGGGTGAAGAGAGTTTGCCCAGCTGGGGGTGGGTGGGTGTCGTCGTTCCAGGAGTATGGAGTCGGGGGCCCTTTATCAGGGGCCATCCGGTCTCTGAACAAGCAGAGCAGGAGTTTGATTCGCATTGCCGGCACTAAGTCAGACCTGTTCCCAGTGCATGCTGGACTCTGGCAGGGCTGCCCTTTGTCACCAGTCCTGTTCATAACTTTCAAAGACAGGATTTCTAGGTGCAGGCAAGAGCCAAAGGGGGTCTGGTTTCGGGACCAGTGGACTTCGTTTCGTTTTTTTGCAAATGTCGTGGACCTGTTGGCCCTCTCTAGCTAAGACCTACAGTATGCACTGGGGCGGTTGGCAGCCGAGTGTGAAGCGACTGGGATGAGGATAAGCTCCTCCAAGTTTGAAGCCATGGTTCTCGACCAGAAAAGGGTGACTTGCCCTCTTCGGGCCCTCACCTGCCTCAAGTGGAAGAGTTAAAGTATCTCAGGGTCTTGTTAACAATGAGTGAAGATTTGAGCGGTAGATCGACAGATGGTAATGAGGATGCTATTGTTGGAGTCATCCGTTTTGGGCGCACAGTTGAACATGCGCAGCTCATCAGACATCGCAGCTCTGATATCACCTGGGATTATAAAACCCGTGGAAAACAAACTTTCGTTGCCATTTCCAGCATGTCTCATGGGACAACGCAACGGAGGCGCAGATCTAGAGAGACAAAAGCTCACAGGCAAACTTTTTCTCCACACGGCCATTCACGGAAGAGCTTGAAAGCTGGAAATCTATCTGATACAAGAAGGTCAGAAGATTCATATACCGATCAAAGACCACGCCGACACCTGGCGCAGGTGAAAAACCCACAGAGGTTTTATTTCCAAGGAGATGAGTTTCCTCCTTGATGATTCAGTTGACTAAACGGTTCTTCATATTTTCCCCTCCTGGATGGATGACCTTTTTTTTTTTTCTTCAGACCTGACCCATCCCCAACCAGTGGAGAGAAGAAATCAACGTCAAAGTAATTTCGTTCTTTTTTTATATATTAAATCGGATAGGTGCATTTAGAAGTCTGGGCAGGATGAGGCATAGTTAAGGTGATTTAGAATCACCAGTAGTTAATCCAAGGTATCAACTTGTTGCATGCAATACTGACTGAAGTGTTTTATGCTGAGCTGTGTTTTGATTTGCTGCACAAGTGCTGCTGAATCGTGCGTGTTCACGTTTTGTCCGGCTGATCCCAAATCAGCCAGGAGTTAAAAGTTGGGCTTTTAAAGTTTTCATTCAAAGCAACTGCGGTCTGGGCCTCGCCTGACCATTCCTTTGTTTCAGTTTTATAACTGGAGTTTTTCCACTGGATTCCTGCCTCAGAGTTTTATGACTATTTGTTCGAGATTTGTCCAGATTTGTTGCAATCAGCTGATAGTAGCTAAGAGCACCCAGCTCACCATTTACCAGCTGATCGCTGCAATCGAGACATCAGCACACCAGGAGTGTTTCTCTTTCCAAGTTAACACAAATTGCACATTTTGTCCATAATATTGCTGGTTTGATCTTCATAGACACACAATGACCGGTTTTTTTATTATTAATATTATTGTTAGGTAGTCATTTTTATTCCCTTTGTGTAGAATAGTGCTTGTTAGTTAGGTGAAGGTTTTTGGACCAGAATAATGGTATATCAGAATTATTTGGCTTCAATAAATCTTCATATATATATTTAAGAGAAGCGTTTGTGTTTATTTCGTGCAAGAGTGATTTATCTGTCAAAACAAGGTCGAAGTTCCCCCACCTTCGGTGAAGCGGTTGAATAAACAGTGACATTTTGTGGTTTTGGTTAATAATTTATCAATTATTAATGATGAATTGCTAATTGTAATTATTAAGAGCTTTGAGCCCATAATCACCCCACCAGAGGACATCTCTGATTTCTATTTGTAAGTAATGATTTTGGTTAAGAAATTGTTTTCCTGAATTATGATTTTTGATTATAATTTTTTATAAATATTAATTCATCAATAATCACAATCCTTACACTATGAAGAGATACCTGAGCCGAAAATCGAAGTGCTCGATTTACCGTTCCTACCCTCACCTATAGGCATGAACTTTGGGTCATGACCGAAAGAAAAAGATCCCGGATACAAGCAGCTGAAATGAGCTTCCCTCTCAGGGTGGCTGGGCACTCCCTTAGAGATAAGGTGAGGAGCTCGGCCATCCAGGAGAAGCTTGGAGTATGAGGTGTGTGGGGAGAGGGAAGTCTGTCCCGGGTAAAGCGAAAGATGACGAATACAAGTACGAGTTTATAAAATCCTAAGCTCAAAGTGAAGAATGTTGATATAAAGATAGCAAATAATCAAATTTTAGATACATATAACAGATAAATGGGTTAGAAAATTGCTCAATGTGAACAAAATTGATAATACCTATTATAGGTATGGCTAAAAGGTTAGGAATCTGGATCATGGTCAAACGAATGAAAAAAATACTCTTACTATAGATATAAACTTTGCACCTTTATGAAGATGATACATTTTGCGTCCTAATAAAGAAACACTATAACACACAAGATATTTTTTGTTTTTTTTTTGTCATTGACAGAGTGGATTACTTTCTTTTATTTGGCAACAACAAATCTGTATAAACAAACAGTCTCCAAAATTGGGCCATGTTTTCGCAATCTCTTATACAACGCAGAAAAGACTAAAATCATTATTTTGGTCCCAAAAATTCAAGGTTAGGCATCAGACTAAATTACAACAAAATGACTAGGGGAGGGTACCGAATTTCGGTTCTTTTATGGTACCGACCGAAATGCTTCAATTTTACAGAGTATCAAAACATGCCTCGTCTTTCGGTGCCAAGTTTCGGTGATTGGCTGTAATTTGATGAAGCGGACCCTAGCCAGTACTGCCATCCTCCTCTCAGCAGCCCGTGGGCAGTGCAAAGCCGGAGCGGAGTGATTCAAAATCTCCACCACCGGACTCCGCCTCATCAGAGAGTACCGAGGACGGCACTGTGTCTGGAATTTCAACAGGCAAGTTTACGTTTGTTAGCGTTACTGCAACTTGATACGTGCATCGTACCGAGTTAGTGTGTAGCTTTATTTTATTGCTATATAGCTAGATAAATCAAAAGCTAACTAAAGATTGACAGAAACAGATAACGCTTAGCTTGTAAAAATATGCTCATCCATTGGGTCGGCTGGTTAAACAGCTAACCTAATCTTCAGTTATTTTTATGTTCTCCTCACAGTAGCTTCTGACCCTGATGTGAAGAGGACAAGGCCAGTCAGTGTAAATTCATTCACACTTGCAGAAAAAGGAAAGATGCCAAAAGAAAGACAAGATCAGTGTCACAGGGCAGTCACAAACTTTGTTGTTAAAGGTTTGCTGCCTTTTTCTATAGTGGAGGCTCCATGGTGGAGGTAAGTAAGCTGTAAATTATATTGTTGACCAGTTAAGCCTTTATCTCTCAGCCTAGATAATGGTTTTTGAGCAAAAATAACACAGCCATGTTATTGTTGATGTTCTGTGTTTTCTAATGTCAATTAGGGAGATGATAAGAGGCCTTAACCCCAGATATCAGTGCCCCAGCAAAGACATGCTCTCAAATACACTCATACCAGCATGGTATGCAGTAGAGAAGGGAAACATCAGAGGTGTGGCTG
The DNA here is from genome assembly GCA_036173005.1 of Crenichthys baileyi. Lineage (NCBI taxonomy): Eukaryota > Metazoa > Chordata > Actinopteri > Cyprinodontiformes > Goodeidae > Crenichthys > Crenichthys baileyi. Next base: position 303,205 of record JAHHUM010002894.1, read on the forward strand.
TGACCGCGGATGGGTGGACCAGTGTGGCACATGACATTTACTTGACTGTTTCAGTCCACTTTGTGAGAGAGGGTACCATGAAGGAGAAAATCCTGCATACCAGGGCAGTCTACACATCACAGACAGGGAATGTAGTAGCCGAGGAGATGGGGGATATTCCTGATGAATTCAATATAAAGGATAAAGTTGTTGCGATCACTGTAGACAATGCAGCAGTGAAAAAAATGAACATTAGAAAGATTGCCTGTTTTGCTCATACTCCTAACATTGCAGCTCAAAAGCTGTACACTATACCGGTCATCTCAAAGTGGGCAGGAAGAATCCGAGCTACAGTGGTGTGGTTAAAGCGGTGCAGCTTGGCTAAACCTATCCTTAAAGAGAAGCAGCGTCTTCTCGGTTAGTAGAAATCAAAGTAGACTAAACTTAGTGCAAAATTATATGGCTAAATCAATCATTGAACCATTACAGGAAATACACAACCTGTTTGTAAACCACACACACCGTCTTTCTCTAGGTCTTCCAGAACATGCAGTCATTTTAGATGTGAAGAACAGGTGGAACAGCCTGTTCCTGATGGTGGAGCAGTTTCCTGCTATCCAGGCAGCCTCCATGGACCCTCAGTTAAAAAAAATCAATGGAGAAGGACAGGTATTGTAGATGAGGATAGACTGTGGGATTACCTTATCTTTTATCAACGTAAACTAATGTGCTGGGCTGTGGTCTAACTAATACAACAATGTGTATATTTTTTTTCAGACTGGAGAGACTTTCTGATGATGATTTTAGAAAAAACAGGTGTGTGTTTATTTATTCCTCTTCAAATGTAGATCTGTTTATATGACTCCCATTATAATCTATTGAATATAGAATAAAGTTGTAATGTTCTAGGCCCAGCAGATGAAGCAGGAGCTTGAAGGGACAGCTGGTGACCATGATGAAAACTCTTCTGATGAAGACTGCGGAGCTGCAGTGACAACACTGGTAAAATAAAAGGATACAAAGCATCATCTTTCCCCACTATTTAATTTTCCATAACAAAATTAAATTGTTGGCATCTATTCTTTTATTCTTCTTTTTGTTTCCAGAAAAAGCCAAAGCTCTCTGCCCTTGAGGAGCTATTTGATGATGAGGACATGGCAGTTGAAATAAGACAAGAGAAAGGTTTAAGCACCACAGGGAAGATTTGAGAAGAGATCCAGCGGTACAGAGGTCTACCATCTACCCTAACCTCTGTGAATCCAGTGACCTGGTGGTGGAATGTGAGGGAAACTATGCCGATGCTATCAAACTTGGCAACCAGGTATCTCTGTGTGTAAGCATCATCCACACCCTCAGAGCGTACATTTTCTACTGCTGGAGACACCATCAGCCAGGAGCGGGCTTGTTTATCTCCTGAGAAAGCAGACATGTTAATTTTTCTGAAGAAAAACTGCTATATAAAAAGTTCCTCAGTATGTAACAGTGAGCATTAGACACTGACTTGTTACTTGTTTGCAACTGTTCTTTTGCACTGAAAATAATATTTTTTATGTAAGAAAAGTGCCTGGAATGGAAAAATCTGAGTTAAAAATAAAACTCATGATTTGTACTTTAATATGTAACGTAATTTTCTTTTTGTTAGAATTTATATTATAAAACTGGTATCGAAAAAAGTATCGTTCAGGAACCGATATCGAAGTGAAGGTATCGGTATTGGTACCGGTATCGAAAATTTTTGATTGATACCCAGCCCTAAAAATGACAGAACATTCCAGAAACAACAGTGTCATCACCCATATACCATCTTATAAAAAATGTGAGAATAAAAAGCCTCCTTTCAAAATACGATCACAGAAAAACTGGTGCTTACTTTTAAGATCAGTAGGTTGTCATTATTATGATATAGTGTTTTTAAATATGTTTTAAATATTTAAAAAACTGCAGCTTTTCCAAAATTCAGCTTCACTGCATTGGCTCTGTTTGTAAAAGAATTGATTTTATATATGTTTTAAAGGTTGATGAAGCACTGATTGATCATTTCACAGTTTTTTGTCAGGTATTACCTATAGTTGAGTACTATAACCTGCTCACAATGCAACACGTATTATTATTAAATTTAAGCAGTTAAACTGAGAATACCAGGTCGAGCAAAAGTTTCTAGTTTGTTCATTATGTTTTGGAAACAAAGACTGTAAAAGATATAGCTAGTCTTCAAATTTCAGGATCTCACCATTATGGCAGCTGTACATCCACACACGATGACCATCGTATCGACATCTGCATTTGGTGACGTTGTTGGTGTAGTCTGATTCTGGCACTTCATAATTAGGGTTAATAACGATCTGTTAAAGGACGGACAAGAATGAGTCAAACTTTGTGCAATGAGAAGACATTGCAGAAACACCACTAATAGAAAGAAGCAAAAAACAGGACAAATCACCTGAAAAATGTAATCCCCAGGTTTGACATCGGTGATGTCAACCCACTGACAGTCAATGTCGTGCCTGTAGGTATCCCAACAGCCCACAGTGATGCCTTGCTCTCCAAAGTTAGCACATTCATACTTCTTTTCAATACCTACAAAGATAAAGTAAGAGAACTTCAACACACAAGCCTTCTTGGAGCCATTCAGAAATTATTGTTTTTTTGCATAAGGTGATCTACACTCACCGGCCACTTTATTAGGTACACCTGTCCAACTGCTTGTTAATGCAAATTTCTAATCAGCCAATCACATGGCAGCAACTCAATGCATTTAGGCATGTAGACACGGTCAAGACGGTCTGCTGCAGTTCAAACCGAGCATCAGCATGGGGAAGAAAGGTGATTTAAGTGACTTTGAACGTAGTATAGTTGTTGGTGCCAGACGGGCTGGTCTGAGTATTTCAGAAACTGCTGATCTACTGGGATTTTCACACACTACCATCTCTAGGGTTTACAGAGAATGGTCCGAAAAAGAGAAAATATCCAGTGAGCGGCAGTTCTGTGGGTGCAAATGCCTTGTTGATGCCAGAGGTCAGAGGAGAATGGCCAGACTGGTTCAAGCTGAGAGAAAGGCAACAGTAACTCAAATAATCACTCGTTACAACCAAGGCATGCAGAAGAGCATCTCTGAACACACAACACGTTGAACCTTGAGGCAGATGGGCTACAGCAGCAGAAGACCACACCGGGTGCCACTCCTGTCAGCTAAGAACAGGAAACTGAGGCTACAATTCACACAGGCTCACCACAATTGGACAATAAAAGATTGGAAAAACGTTGCCTGGTCTGATGAGTCTCGATTTCTGCTGCGACATTTTGATGGTAGGGTCAGAATTTGGCATCAACAACATGAAAGCATGGATCCATCCTGCCTTGTATCAACGGTTCAGGCTGGTGGTGGTGGTGTAATGGTGTGGGGGATATTTCCTTGGCACACTTTGGGCCCCTTAGTACCAATTAAGCATCATGTCAACGCCACAGCCTACCTGAGTATTGTTGCTGACCATGTCCATCTCTTTATGACCACAGTGTACCCATCTTCTGATGGTTACTTCCAGCAGGATAACGCCATGTCATAAAGCACGAGTGATCTCAGACTGGTTTCTTGAACATGACAATGAGTTCACTGTACGCAAATGGCCTCCACAGTCACCAGATCTCAATCCAATAGAGCACCTTTGGGATGTGGTGGAACGGGAGATTCGCATCATGGATGTGCAGCCGACAAGTCTGCAGCATCTGTGTGATGCTATCATGTCAGTATGGACCAAACTCTCTGAGGAATGTTTCCAGTACCTTGTTCAATCTATGCCACGAAGGATTAAGGCAGTTCTGAAGGCAAAAGGGGGTCCAACCCAGTACTAGCAAGGTGTACCTAATAAAGTGGCCAGTGAGTGTATGTGGCCACTTGAGGGCAATGTTAGAAGGTGTAATTAGTCACATATTTGATCTATAGAGAGATTCAAGAAATCTGGTTAAGTCCCCTTCTTGGGGGAAAGCAGAACCTAAGATTTTATTAGCAGTAAATTAAATTTCTGGTGTATTAAAGTAAACAAATGAATGCATTCTGTAAGTTTTTGGTGCTTGGACATCATGGCAGACAAGGTACGCAATTATAAGAGATTACTTTGCAGAACCGTTGTCTTAGTTTTATGCTTTAATTACACTGAACTAGGACAGCAGGATGTTGGGAAAACATGCATTTACAATATAAAATTTTATATCCTCCTATTCAGTATTATTTTGATAAAAGTATCAGTTGTTCTTAACCCACATTGTCCTCACACCCTTCTCTTTGATCCATCAATGACAACTTTTGTCACAATAACACTGTCTGTGGGCTTCAATCCATCCCTCCATCCACCTGTCTCTCCATCCATCCATCCAGCCCTTGTCTGTGCCTGCTTATCCTTTCAGGGTCACGATCATCGGATGAGGGCGAGCTACACCCTGGACAGGCTGACAGTCCCTCACAGGCTTTAGGATCTAGGTATCTAAAATGTATATAAGCTGTAAGCATGAAGGGCAGGGGGAAGTTCATTCAACTAGCCAAATATATTACTGGCATGCAGAGTGTTAATGCATGGCACCTGAATGGCATAATAAATATTGCATCAAAGCCGTCATTTAAGGCTGCAATATTAGCACACACTGAGATTCACTCTGATTCAATATACCATGCACTCCTCAATGAACACCTCCATAGTTGCATTGAATCAAATTTAGAGCAACTTTTCTCAAAAGAGGGTGGAGCCTATTGTGGATGAATGTAACGTAACGTTAAATTTACTTATATGCTCGTTTGTTCACCCTCCTGTATTAGAAACTGTCAGAAATCTGGGGTGTTTGTGTCTGTGTAGTTGGTTTTGTGTTTCTGGAAATATAGGTCTTCACTGCAGGGCGCAGCTGGACCAGCATTACCAGAGGATGGACCCGAGCAGGTGTGCAGTTTGTTATCGAGCCATCTACTGGTGTATATAAGGAGCTGGCTGGCACTCATTATTTGCTTGAGTGTAAACCCATTTCGTAACCAAAGCCCTCTTAGCTCTCATGTTATTCTCTGTGCTGCTTCCCATACTAAAGCTTCCTTGCGTTTCTCCTTTTCAAGGCAACTCCAAGTTGAGACCAAGTTCTTCCTCCGTGTATGTTCTCAAGTCAAGTCAACTAAGTGCAAACTTCTGATCTTCATTTCATGGTTTGCAACCCAAGGCTCCTCATCATATTACTTCTCAGTGAAACCTGTCCGCTAGGGCTCCAACTAACGACTATTTTAATAATAATTAATCATTTCAGCATTTTTAACCTTCACCCCTTTATTCCAGAATAGAATATTTGGACTGACAGAGCAAATAAGCACACAAAACAGGTTGCTGCTTGAGTGTTCTATTACAGTAATAATAAATAATACAAAATAAAGAAATAAATGTTTGTCAAATAGCTTCAGTAAAACAAAAAGGTGTGTCTATGATGTCTTTCCTATTTTGAAGCCTGTCATTGTTTGCTGTTTTTTTTCTGGAATGTCAAAGACAGTATAGTAAGAGTATGTCAGTCAGTCATTTTCTATACCGCTTCTTCCATAGTGGGTCGGGGGGAAGCTGGTGCCTATCTCCAGCAGTCTACGGGCGAGAGGCGGAGTACACCCTGTACAGGTCGCCGGTCCCTCGCAGAGTATGAGTATGTATTATAGCATAATTTACAACAAATCAATAAATCCCTTATTTTATTTGCATAAAACTATATTGTTGCAGAAATTGCCTGAACTATATGTGATTAGAAGCTCAGTGTGTGGGGTGTATGTTTGTGTGTGTATGGAAGATGTTGACATCACTCCTCCGGACAGAGGTGGCGCTGTGCGCTGCCGTAGCTGAGAATCAAGAGTGACGGAGTGAGGTCGGTGTTATTGTGTGTGGGGGGGTAGAGACGGCGACCGGAGCAGCGGTGCCTGAGTCTGTAAGCCCTGTGTTTTACGTGCTGCAAAGTCATTAAAAAGAACCCCGAATCTTGCCAACAACTCAGTGTTTTGATGCTGTTCCTTCATGCTCAACTCAGCAACGTATGAGTGAGGGAGTTAACCCCGAGGAAAACTAGTAACTTCGGCCCTGGAGAAAGCGTCTCCCCTGTGTCACCAGACTACGGTCAGGGGACAGAAACAGGAAAGGTTAACAATATATATATATATATATATATATATATATATATATATATATATATATATATAATATATAGTATATATATATATATTATATATATTATATATATAGTATATATATTAATATATATATATATATATATAGTATATATATATACAGTGTCTTCACTCAGACTTTGTCAGCAAATTAAAACTTGAAGCATGATCATTATAAAGCACATTATGTTATTATTATTATTATAATAATTGATTTTTATTGATTTTATCGATTCGTTGTTGCAGCCCTACTGTCCGCCCTCCGACGCTCTCATCTACTGCACTGTTGCGCCCTACACCGTCGCCCTCCAACCCTCTGCTACAAACCACCACACGGACCTGTCCCTGGATTCTCTCTCTCTCTCTCTCCCTGGTGTTCATCTTCCACTCCTACCAGTTAGCCTCCTCCATTTCCCTCAACATTTTTCCGTGCATTATCTCCTCCGCACACATGTACCTCTCAACCCCAGTGACTCTGCTGACCTGTTCCTCCAGGACGTTCCCAGATCAAGATCACCTGTGCATTCAGTATCATTGTCTCACAAACTGTTTAAACCTTTCCTCTGGTCTTCTGAGAGCATTGGTGCACGTGGGTCCGGCATTTAAGTAAAATAATGCCATTAGCAGTTTTTAATACTTTATATTGGAAGTTTACACGAAATTCAGTGCGGCCTCTACCTGAAGCTGTCTGGAGTCAAATGTGGCTGGGACCCAGTGTTACCAGGTGAGAAATGTAGGATTATCGTATTAGAGACGTAAAATTATCGTATTTTGAGGGAAATTATCGTACACTCGTCATAACCAAAATAACAAGTCTGTTGATGTGTTGAATAGCGTCTAACAGGCACTCGCAGCTTTGTGGCGTCTGTACGGAATAGATTTATCAACAGCTGCAGCCCCACAGTGCCGGGCTCTGCTTCTTCTTTTCTTTTCCTCAATCATGGGCGGGCGCAGTGGACTATTCAGCCAATCCTGGCCGTTGTTCTGAGGCCAACGCATACACGTCACTCGTAGGTCACATTTAGAAAAGCGCGATTGGCTGGAATTTCCAACATCTGTTTCCGAATCCGGACACAGATGCCTTCAGGGTTCACAAAAAAACTCCGACAGACTTCGGCGATAGGCTGATGACAACTGATTACAACCACACATTCACGGAATGGTCAAATTATCGTACATTTGACATTTTTTTAGGAAAATGTATTGTACATCGTACAGAGAGCAAAACTATCATACAAATACGATAATTATCGTACACCTGGCAACACTGCTGGGACCAACAGTTTGACCCAGCCCATAACTTCCACTCAGTTGTGCCTCCTAGTGGCAGAGGTGTCATAGCACATCCTTAGCATGCCCTTTTGTTTTTACACTCATGTAACCAAACATTGAAATTAATATGAAGGTTATTTGATTCAACAACATTTTGAAAATGTTTTTCTGTTATTATTAAATCATCAGTAAAACCAGTAACAATGAGATTCCAACCTTCATCACATTCTGAGTCCTCCAGGCAGAAACTTGCTTTGTGGCCCTCTGCCACTCTGGTTCCATTTAGGGTCAATAGGTCATACGTAGTGAACACCTCCATGCTGTGATAATGCCTACACAAAGACAAACATAGAAACATTTTAAATGTCTCTTGATTCAAAAATTACTACCACACTATAAAAGTCTATAGTTCGCAATGCAGCATTTCTGTAGTTCATTAATAAATGCGTTATTTATAAATATTTGCTCTGTGACCTGTGACAGTCGTGCCACACCCACAGGTGCTTGGCAGCTTTAGGTTTGAAGTCGGACTGGCCGTTGTTGTGAATCTGGGAGGAGAAGCGCAGCAGGCGGCGGAACGAGTTGACTGGTGTCTGGTCGGAGGTTGAGCCCAGACAGTTCTCCTCATATGCACACTGCAGCATGAACATGGGCCGGTCCTCCATGTAGGTGGTCTGCTCCACCACCTGAGGGTTCAACACTAGGTCAGGAGCCGCTGAAGGCCAGAGGATGTGGGGAAAAGAAAAGAAGATGAGGAAAGAGACCAAACATATTTCGAAACATAGAGAAATGGCTGTATGTGAAGAAAATGAGTGGTTTGTGTTTCAAGGAACAGTGATAGTTCAGTAGTTCAACACAGGTTTGGTAACTTTTGTATAAGGGTAAGGAAATGAACAAGCTAAATAAAATAACTCTGCAATTAGTTTACAGCAACTTGAAAAGACTTTAATGTGTTTCATGTGACAGAGTAACACAAAGTTTGGCAAAATTATTTGAAGAAATTAAATGATATAGGGTTTTCACTTTTTCTTTTTACAAACAAAAAACTGAAAAATATGCCATCATTAAACGTCTATCATGGGTGCTTCCTCTCACCTTCCATCTGAAATGTTAAACTGTGTATCCTTGAAATCTAGATAATGAACTTTACACAAAGAAACTGACAAACCTACTGAACTTGGGACAAGCCAAAAGAGCTATTGCTCCACTCTAGAGTAGATTGTAGAATGAAGGCGCTTTTAGAGCATATTGGCCCAAAATAAAATGGAAACCTCTGGGAAACATATGTGAGCGTTATGGTGCGTTCAGACCAAACGCGAATCCAGCAAATTTTTCGCCTCATTCGCCTGCTCTCGCCTCGCCCTTACATGTCGCTCGTCTGACATTTCGGCAGCAATTCGCGGGCTCCACTCGCTCAATGGCATCATCAAATAGGAGGAGCTTCTATCTGCTGCTTGCCGGTTTCAGCTCAACATGGAGCGAGTGACGGCGCTTTATTTATGGAAAAGCCGAACAACGTCGCCGGCGTCAACGTTCCTGGGTTCACCACTTTCTCCAGAGACGGAACAAGTTTCAAGAGTACCACCACCTATTCCAGGAGCTTGAGGATGCAGTTTGAGGACTTGTCCCACGTTTGAGATCTTCCACCAGACCTTCAGAATTAACATGAGCCCATTGGCTGATTCTTCGATTAATGTTCTCCTGCTCTGGCCTTGATAAGTTTGCACTTGTCATACATCTTGGTGGACTCATCAGAGCTCTGTGAAATGTTTAATGCTTGGGGTGCTGCTTTCTAACCTAACAATCCTTTAAATGTCTCCATATCTTTCTCCAGGACCTGTGTGCAGTGTTCATTGGTCTTTATGATGCTGTTTGTTCACTTATGTTCTCTAACGAACCTCTGAGGCCTTCACAGAACAGCTGCATTTATACTGACATTTATACTGAAATTACACACAAGTGAAGTCTTGTTATTAAATTACTTGTGTTATTACTGGTGTTATCAGAGTAAAGGGAGATGAATACAAATGCACACCACACTTTTCAGATCTTATGTGTGTTGTGTTGCTCTGCCACGTAATATTAATAAAAATGGAAGGTCAAGGAGTTTGAATATGTTTGCCAGAAGCTCTAACTGCAAATTCAAATGTGTATTATCGCTGCATTTTATTGTATGCTTCAGTCTGAGCAGAAGTGGGGATCTTAGGAAGGCATATATTTGGCACAGCCTTTCCCAGAGTCTTACTTTCAGAGCAGGAGACTCCAGCGGCGCTGCTTCCCCCGCCTCTGGGGCAACTGAGGTGGGCTCCGTGGTGCAGACAGTGAGACAGAGACATCTCAGTTCCAGAGCAGCGAACGCCACTCATTACCACATTGTCAGCACTAACCTCACCTGGCCAATGCCACGTTTCCTGTTGACACAGAAACGTTCAGAGCCGAAGTTACTTTCCATTTTCTCTACTAAAACTGACACTTATTAGACCTTCTCAAACACAGCACCTTATAAAAGTTGCTTAAATCCTTGCTCTTGCCATGTGTTTCTGCCTGGTGTTACTGTGATGGGACTATAAATGTACACCAGCAAAATAAAATAAAACTGTTAAATAAAAATGTTTAAAATAAGCAGGAGTTTTAGGCTAGCACAGTATTCAGTTTAAAACTTCAAAACTAAACCACTGAACAATCTTTAGATCCAGTTTATTATTTTCAGGTTGCTGGAAAGAAAATGGTCAGTGAAAACAGCGATCCCGAATGTGGGCCAAATCCAAGGACCTTTGTATTCCAGGTGTATTTAAGATCGAAAGCAACATGAGCAGATTCTTGATTCTCAGGTAGATTTGCTCTTAGGTTAAATGTATTTCCATGTAAAAGTTTCCACACCTAAACAAGTAATACAACTGCTAGTTTTGGAGAAGAACTTATAGTAACCGATGTAAAAGAGAACATCCATCCCATTGCAGCTGACAGACCTTCGAAGGCTTGCCTGGAGGCACTGTGGTGATCTGTAATCACACAGCTCTAAATTACACAGTTCCACAGACACTTTCAAAGGCTGTTAGAGCTAACCATCAGATTTCTGACTGTAAATGATATGATGAAACACTCATTTCACACCAGGACCCTAATTTTTTGATCTTCTACGCATGTCAGACATGCCAAAAACAAACACACCACTTACAGCAACCACATGCTAAAGCAGAAACAAACTTTGGGCAGTGGGATGAATGGAGTAAAAAATAATTCTTCAGATTAAAAAATAAAGTGAAATCTAACTATTTTTACATGATGAATTAATAAAGAGGATGTTCTGATTTACACATATTTGCTCCTGGGTCATATCCAGCCCTTTAGATGTCCAGGACTGATAGTGGTCAATTGAGAATCCCAAATTTAACGTGTAGTATAGACGGACCCCCACGATGTGACATTTGTCCCCTTTCAGGTCATGCATAGTGTTACCTGCAGCATATTGTGGCTTTGCAACAGAAAAACATTGGTTTCGCTACAGACTGAGACTAATGTCCATAAAGAGACAAATTCTAATTTCATGTTAGCTGACACATACAGAATGTAGAATCATTACTTTAATAGAACCCTGTATACAGTAAATTATGGTAATGCTCTATTAAATATTGGGATTCTGAAATTAAAGATTCTTTTTAAATCCTCCTGCCATAATATTTCTTTGCTACAACCATAAAATGATGACCAAAGATGATTTTTCCTTGATTCTGTCTGAAAGCATCTCCTATTTATCAGGATACATGAGGTGGCTTAAGAACTCCAGGTCCGTGTTATTTTACTGACCTTTAAAGCTATATAATGCTACATGGCTTTAATTTTTCTAAACTTGAATTAAGTGTTGTACTCAGCATATGCTACTTTAATACCTCGGATCAGCATCAAGGACAGAAAATCCTGATTGCGAGATCCCTAATAGAGACAAATAATTACAGCTTCTTCTGACTTTATCTACTGCAATAAAGTGTTGCTGGAAATGTATACCGGAATTAAATTAGCAGTCTAATGCAGGTTGGTATAATAGTGAAACGATTTTTTTACTAACAACTTTTTAAAGTCATCTGTAAGATCTGCAGATAAACAACAATAAAAAAATAAAAGCATTTTGACAACTTTTGTGTTAGGCTTTTGTTCTCTAAAACAGATAACTACAATCTAGGTCAGATGTCTGATGGACAAACAGTAACAAACTAAAACAGTCAGTCATTTTCTACCGCTTCCATAGTGAGTCGCGGGGAAGCTGGTGCCTATCTCCAGCAGTCTATGGGCGGGATGCGGGGTACACCCTGGGCAGGCCACCAGTCCATCGCAGCAAACTAAAACAGTGTCAATTTTGCTTCAGTGTATTAGGGGAGACTTTTCAAAGATGGCACAGTAAAACTAGTAAAGATAGCACTGATATAGTCCATCTTAAGTTGTTTCATATATTCATTAAGCTGGTGTGATGGAGTTTACCTGAACATAAATCAAACTGTTGACAAATATGAAATAGTGAAATTTGAGTAATAGAATTTGCACAAAATCAGATTCATGTGAATTTAATTGAAGTGTCTCCTAAGAACACAATTGAACTTGTTCTGTTGATGGGACAAGTACCTGGAAGGCACTGCTAGCAAAGCCCAGGCCCAACTGTCTGCAGACCACCATGGCCTCCATGGTTCCCCATCCCTCACTGCACACTGTCCCCCACACCAAAGAGCCGTTCGTCTCCACCAACACCTCCACGCGGCCTTCGAAGGGGTTACGGCCACCTCTCAGACGCAGCTGAAGAAAAAAAAACACAGCTGAGGATGAATCTGTGGTTCCTTGAAGCAGACACTAGATCTTCAGTCACTTTTATTTATATTTGCTACTTTATTGAGGACAACAAATCTACTTAAACATCTTAAATAAATATTAAAATTTCACCTATTTCAGTCAGAAAAGCCAATAATTAACCTTTCTGTTATAGGAAGGATAAGAAAGGCTCTTTCAGCGTTTTTCAGCATCAGAAGACCACCAAAGCTCCAGAACATGATAATGTCTCCCAATCATGCCCAAGAGCCTGCGCTGACCAACTGGCCCCCATCTTCACTCAGGTCTTCAACAAGTCTCTGGAGCTGTGTGAGGTTCCCTCGTGCTTCAAATGTTCAACCATCATCCTGGTCCTCCTTGAACGCACCATCACAGGATTAAATGACTTTAGCCCTGTTGCTCTGACATCTGTTGTCATGAAATTCTTTGAGCAACTGGTGTTGAAGCACCTGAAGGACATCACAGGCCCCCTGTTGATGATGCAGTCAATTTGGTACTACACTTCATCCTGCAACACCTCGAACACACAGGGACATTGGCCTGGATCTGGTTTGCATACTTCAGCATGGCCTTCAACACCATCAACCCAGACCTCCTTCACCAGAAGCTCATCCATCTATCAGTATATCAGCAGCTTGCTGACTGATCCGCAGCAGCAGGTGAGACTGGGGAGCATTTTCTCCCATTCAAGAACCATCAGCACCGGCGCCCACCAGGGATGTGTTCTCTCCCAACTCCTCCTATGTTTGTACACAAATGACGGGACCTCAGCAGATCGATCAGAACCACCTGGAGCTTAACTGCGTAAAGTGAAGTGTTCTCTCACAGAGACACTGTTTGGAAGAAGGCCCAGGAGAGACTGTACTGCCTGTGGAAACTCAAGAAGGAGCTGGCACAGGAGCTGCTGGTCATCTTTTGCTCTGTCATAATTCAGTCTGTCTTCGTCTGTCTCAGTGTGGTTTGGCTCATTCACAACACAAAATAGGTCCAGACTGCAACGAACGATTAGGTCTGCAGAGAGAATGGTCAGGACTGACCTTCACTTCATTCTGGAACTTGTACAGGTCTAGGGTCAGAAAAAGGGAAGCTAACATCTCTGCAGATCCCACACATATTGGACACAAACTGTTTAGACTTTTACCTTCAGGGCAGCATTACCGAGCACTAATGGCAAAAACCAGCCGCCACAGAGACAGTTTCTTTCCCCCAGGCTGTCTCTCTGATGAACACTTAACAGTCAGAGTGCCCAGATTGCTACCATGCGTTTTTGGACTAATTCAATCATGTCTTTCTGTTTTGTAAAAACACAGCATATAAATATACACATTTCACAAAAAAAACTTTTTTTTCCTTCTCTTCTTATCTATTTAAATTTAATATGTCTTCATTGAGAACAAGGTGGAACTGATGTCACGTTCCTTGTTTGTGTTACAAATTTGGCGAATAAAGCTGATTCTAATAAAGAGAAAACAAGGTTTTTTATGTTAGTGGTCCAGAACACATTTTATGTTATTAAGCAGACAATCATCAACATTAACTGCTGAGAGACAAACTAGTAAATCCCTAATTAGATCATGTTTCTGACCCTCTGCTCGAAGCCCATGGCTGGGATGTTACATCTGACAGCTGCATCCTCCTCATGGCTGCAGCCAAGAGCCTCCTTGTTTAAGGGACACTCAGTTATGGACTTCTCAAATCCTGAGCACTGCACTTCATTCATATGCACGGGCCCCATACCTGAGAAACACACAAGCATTGAGAGGTGAGCAGTTTTTCAGGTTTAAAAGTTTTTGATTTGATTTTAAAAAACCTAAAGTATATGTCCTCAACAAAAAAAACTTTCAACACCACCATTTGTTTTTGGTACTTAAAGTGAAACTTAAATTGATCTAAAAGCATAACCCAGCGGCCAGACAAATTTTTGAAAATGTCACCTTTTAGAATACATTACGTTCACACTGCAGGTCTTGATGCTCAAATCCGATTTTTGGCTGAAAAACCATTAAAAAAATAATAATTTTAATAATTATTATTATAATATAATAATAATTAATAATTAAATGCAACCGCCATCAGAATTCACTCTGAACGGTTGACAACCCCAGAGTGACCCGAATGTGCAGGAGAATGTACACAGGTAAAACCACAGAGTAAATTTTACTCAAATAGAAGAAACTTTTACTCTAAAAAAAGACAAAATTTGGTCCCAGTCTAAATTAAAGAGTACAAATTACTCACACAGCAGAGTTTTAATCCACATGATGATAATTGTTGTTTAATTTTTTTTTTACTCTGCCATACTTATACTCCAATGAGAAAAGAATTTACTTGGAGTGGAACTGAATTTTAATCCAAATAGGTTAAGAATGTAAATATATTTTATGTCAAATTTTGCTCTGAATACACAAAAAATGCTTACTTTGGATATAATTGCATTTTATTCCCTAAAGTGTGAAAGTTTATTCTTAAAAATATTTTTATCTCTAAATAAAATTGTAAATATAACCAAATGAAACTTTATTTCACTTACTATATTACACTTAACTGTATTACAGTCATTGCACGCTATGCATGCTAGGTTTTTAAAAGGTACAATAAATAGACCAGAAATCAGTATTTTAACAGCACCTTTACTGTTCACAGGAAACAGTATAAAAACTGGCATCGCCATGACTGTATGACACCTGTAAATCAAAAGCTTTGGAACAGAAAAGCTCGTCGACATAAATGACATGAGGTCCATCTCTTGTACACAGAACTTGAAAAACATTGAAATGCTCATTCAGACACAATGTTTGCAGTTCAAAAGTAACCAACAGTAACCTCTCATCTTTCACACCAACATTGAAACTCTGGTATTTTATTATGGACTTTATACAAACAACTAAATCCGCACGATAAATATTTCCATGGTGTTTGGCCCATCTAACATTTAACACCTTTGTGTTCATTGGTAGCTGAAGACTCTCTGCTATCTCGCAGGCCCAGTCCGATGCATTTAAAGACATAATTTTACCTGATCCAATGCTCAGTCTCTTGGGGTCAAATGTATGGCAACTGAAAGCAATATGACTTTGATGTTTTATGGTTATTGAGGTTTATTGTAACCCTAACCCTAACCCCGTACAAGGTGTTCTTACAAGAAAGCATAGAAAAACATGTGTAATCAAAAAGAAATACCAAAAACGCAGATGCAGAAAACACTAATCAAAACACAACTGCTGCAGCATCAGGTAAATGTGGGCACCTCACCCACATTTAACTGAGGAGGATAATTTTATTTGTTTGAACAAAATATCAATAACTTCTGTAGTTTCACTTGAAGGCAATAAATACTTGATGAAATGCAAGGACTTAACAAAATAACCAACATATGATGAGCAAATTGATATTTCTCACTTAATTGGTCTCTTTATTTTCATGAATATTTAAATTGTAGATTCTCAACAGAGACAACAAACCTGTGAATGAACACACATGGAATTATGTAGTAAACAAAAAGTGTGAAATAACTCTAAGCATTTTCATATTTTAGATTTTTACAAAATAGCCACCCTTTGCATGACTGACTGCTTTGCTCTCCTGGCATTTTCTCCATGAGCTTCATGAGGTGGTCACCTGACATGGTTTTCCAAAGAGTCTTGAAAGAACTTCCCAGACATTAATATTTCAGTCATTACAGCAAAGGGCGGCTACTTGAAGGATTCTAAAATATAACATATTTAAAGTCATTTCACAATTTTTTGTTTGCTACATAATTGCATATGTGTTCATTCACTTTTTTGATGCCTTCATTGAGAACCTACGTACAATGTAAATAGTCATAAACATAAAGAAAACCGTTAAATGAGAAAGGCGTTCTAAAACTGCTCCATCCCCCAGCGAGGTGACATTCCACGTCCCTAGAGCCAGTTTAAGCATCCGGAGAATAGGGATCTCTGCTGTCAGATCCTCTTTTCATTTGGTCCTTCATGGTTCCCCCTGCAGGTGGTGGGCCCACTGGGGGATGGCCTCGCATCTCTCGTTCGGGCTTGGCCCAACCGGTCCCGAGAGGAGTAACCCAGCAATCAGGCGCTACCTGAAATGTCCTGACCCTGGGCCTGTCTCCAAGGTGGGACCCCGGCTCCACCTTATCGGGCGAGGTCTGACCCGTCATTCTGCTGGGGGACTTCAATGCCCACGTGGGAAACGACAGTGACACCTGGAGGGGTGTGATTGGGAGGAATGGCCCCCCCGATCTGAACCCAAGTGGTGTTTCATTATTGGACTTCTGTGCTATTCACGGATTGTCCATAATAAACACCATGTTCAAGCATAAGGGTGTTCATCAGTGCACTTGGCACCAGGACGCCCTAGGCAGGAGGTTGATGATTGACTTTGTAGTCGTGTCTTCGGACCTTCACCCCCATGTCTTGGACACTCGGGTGAAGAGAGGGGCTGAGCTGTCCACTGATCACCACATGGTGGTGCGTTGGATCTGCTGGAAGAGGAGAAAGCCGGAGAGACTTGGCAGGCCCAAGCGAATAGTGAGGGTCTCCTGGGAACGTCTGGTGGAGCCCTAGGCCAGAGATGTATTCCACTCCCACCTCTGGTAGAGCTTCGACCAGATTCCGGGAGAGGTAGGAGAAATAGAGTCCGAGTGGTCTATGTTCTCGGCCTCTATTGTCGATGCTGCTGCCCGTAGCTGTGGCCGTATATGTCGCTTTGGCAATCCCCGAACCTCATGGTGGACACTGGCAGTAAGGGATACAGTCAAGCTGAAGAAGGAGTCCTATCGGCTGTGGTTGGCTTGTGGGACTCCTGAGGCGGATGACGGGTACTGTGAGGCCAAGCATGCCGCGGCCTGGGCTGTAGCAGAGGCAAAAACTCGGGCCTGGGAGGAGACTGATGAGGCCATGGACAAGGACGACTGGTCGGCTTTGAAGCAATCCTGGCAAACCGTCCGGCGCCTCAGAAGAGGGAAACAGTGCTTCGCCGACACTGTTTACAGTGGGGGTGGGAAGCTGCTGACCTCGACTGGGGACATTATCGGGCGGTGGAAGGAGTACTTTGAGGAGCAACTCAATCCTGCCATCACGCCTTCCCTGGTGGAAGCAGAGACTGGGGACTCGGAGTTGGTCTCTTTCATCACCCAGGCTGAAGTCACAGAGGTGGTTAAAAAGCTCCACAGTGGCAGGGCGGATGAGATCCGCTCTGACAACCTCAAGTCTCTGGATGTTGTGTGGCTGACATGCTTCTTCAACGTTGCGTTGCGGTTGGGGACAGTGGCTCTGGACTGGCAGAGCGGGGTGGTGGTCCCTCTTCATAAGAAGGGGGACCGGAGGCAGAGTCTAACTACAGGGGGATGACATTTCTCAGCCTCCCTACTATTAGCTGCTATGTGAACTACATTTGTATTAATTAAGTGTACTTAACACAGAACAGAATAGAATAAGAAATGCTTTATTGTTCCAATAAATGTCAACAACAAAGCAAAAGGCAAGGAAAGTATACAGGTTCATACATCACGAAAACCTTAGAAAAGGTTACCAGACTAAAGGGTATAAAAACCAATCAGGCTGCATAGTAAAGTAGAATAAAACCCAGGATAAATGAAATTTATTTTGGAATATAAAAAATAAAACAGAATTACACTATAACTAATCGAACCGCAGTGTCCCCAATGACAGGCAGGGACATGAATCACTTGCTAAGGAGGACAATTTAACTTGATTGTTTGTGATCGACATCAAGGGCATCTCCGCTGTACAGGAAAAGTTTAAGTTCAACAGTAACATTCCTGACATCATGACATACAGTTGCCTTCAAACGATGTTTGCATCACCTATGTTGTACAAAAAGCTGCCTCAAGCATTAAAACCAGAACTAAAAATATTATTATTGAGATTAATTATTGACTTTGGTGAAAAACGGTAACGCTCAAACATATATTCATCTGGAAAATGATAAGACGTCTAATTACAGTCTGATCACCCTCTCCTGACGAAGATTTCTGGGGAGTATTTGCGTTGCAACGTCTACAGACTCCTCCAAAAAGATCACTGTATTTCCGACACTTTCCTTGTCCCAGATCTCAGCTAAAAAGTGGACCAAACCCAGAGTTAGTTTAATGAACCCTGCTACCGAGCAGTGTTAGTTCATGGACTAAGTAAAAGTAACGGTTACCTGGCTTTCTGAAACCAAAAACCAAGGGCATACTTAACCCAGAACTTACTCCAAGTTTTCACCAATCCTGCTTTCTGAAACGGGGCCTGGAGTTCAGCTTGATCTTCTCCAGCACATGACTTATCAATAAGTCACGTGTTTGTTTTCAATAAGACATGTTCATTTCCAAAGAGACTCCACAACCTGCTCTATCTCTCTACCACTGTCGTTTTTTTAAATGTCCATTTGATTCTTTGTATTTCAGGAAAGTACAGGGAGCCACTAATGAAAAATCATGATGGAAAATATATTTGAAAAAGAAATTACTTCTGTTTCAATAGTTCCACAATCAGCCTAACCCTGAGCATTAAACAAAAGGGACCTTCTTCTATCTGCCAGTTACTGGCTCACTGTTAGAGACACATTTGCTTTCTACTTTCTCTACTGGACAGGTACAGTCAAGGGGTGAAACCAAAGGACAGCTGACTGCAGGCTCTACCCAAACATCCAGCCTACTAAATACTATGTGTACTAATAAAATGCAGAACAGCAACAAGGTAATATATTCACTGCAATAAGAACTAGAAAACTGCTAAGAAATTTAGCTCACATAAGATCTGTGAGGTCACGAACCTATGGAAATCTGCATATGGTATAGCAATAAAAAGACAGAATCACTTCCTGAAACTTTTGTGAGATGTGGTTTTACTTGACAAGGAAAGTGATAGCATGTAGGAAATTACAGACAGAGAGTTGTTTCAGCAGTAAAAACTATCATTCTTAGTTTATTATTATGGTATAGTTACAGATGTATTTTCTAATTTGCAAGGGTGTCTGGCTTCTTTCCCCTTCTGATGGCCACATGTTTCTTTAGGCCATAATTACTGGTTGTAATAATACTATTTCAATGTGCATCAAACAGTGGAGGAGAAAAGATTAATCTGACAAAAAAATTAAGAAACAAATGAAAGAAAGTAAAAAGATAAACCATACACTGTATGTATAATTTATACCTTGTCCAAGTTGTCCTCCAGACAGTGCTTCCTTTGCTGAACCAAAGCCCAGCTCGCGACACACCACAGTGGCAGACAGTAGGTTCCAGTTGTCATCACATATGGTGCCCCATTCTCCATTTTTCAGTAACTCCACTCGGCCCTCACCCACGATGGCTCCACCACGGAGGCGAACCAATGGTTGCTGAAAATTGCAAACATACAGTGTGAGGAGGAGCCACCGTTAAAGCAGAAGTTACCAAACTCTAAAAGGAGCAAGTTGCATATTTTGGTTTTTCTGGTTATCTTTCCATAAAAAAGTTTGGAACATCATTTTCCTCCCTTGGAACAAGAACGCTGAGGGAGCAGAGTGGATGACTTCTTGTTTCCAGAACAAGCAGATCTTCCATCAGTTGTTAGCATGAGGTGTATCTGTTTCATTTTGCAAGTAAACACCTTAGCTGCTGAGTTAAATCCACATTCTTCTGATGACATCACATAAGGCGACTGATCAGAGCAAAAGGACATAATTAAGCATGTCTTTTTGTGTTGGTTGTCCTGTTTGATTACATGTTCTTAATAATTTCTACGTTTATCCTGACTGCAACAAAACATTTAAGGTGTAAACGGGAACACTGCATTGAAGATTTGTTAACACATGGAACACATGGGAACGGTTTATGAAAAGGGCTGAGGGAGACCACAATGGCCACATTTTATCATCAACAATCCTCAGTGATCAACACCACTGGGAGGAAGGTGGAAAAAAATCCCATTTCTTAGAGGTTAGAAACAGAGAAGTTGTTTGGGTAAGATAGAGTAGTATCAATTCAGACTGTATGCAGTGCCACAGTCTTGGCAAATATTGTAACTATTTAAGGTTATAAAAAGAAAAACAAAATTTACTCATTTTACAAGCAGTGAATATGCACAGACAGCAATCAGATGGAAAAAGATAAACAGGAATTTAGACAGACTTGTACCAGGCATAGTTCTGATGCTGATCACAATCTTTAATGTGAGCTTTAGCTTCTTTATCCACCGTGTAGTGTTCATTGTTTTGGGAATCATCAAAGTCAGACTCTAGCTCAAACATGTAAGGCTAAACCCCTTGCATCTCAAATGTAACTTAAATGCTTCAGAATCTGCCAAAGCCTGTGAAAAGCTGCTTGTCTGCCATGTTTCACAATGACTGCTAATCAGTCCAATTCTGTGCCTCTTATGACATCACGGTCCCATAAAACACAAAGCAAAGTTTGCAGTTTGCAAGCTGTGTTTTTTATTGTCATAGTACATTTAATAGTAAAAACAAAATACACCACTGTATAGTATCATTAAGGTTGTTGCACAGCTGCAGTGATAATGCTTTGGACAGCGGTTTAAAAATAATAAAGTTTAGAAGTGTAACAATGTCACTGTAAGTCTTCTAAAGCTTGTAAAGCTGTTAATTTTCCAATTACAGCATGAATACTTGTTAAACGTTTGCAAATGTAACATTCAGACTGACACTCATGCTTTTTTAATTAGTTGAGGAGGCAGTTAAAACCTCCCAACAGTAGGAGAGGAAGTTTAAGAGGAAGGCCAATAAAGCTGGAAGCAATGTTAGAATTCTTCATAGCAATTCCAGTCTATCACAAATGAAATTAATTCAAAGGCCGCTGCAATAACTGTGACTGATTTTAAATTAGTTTAACTCACAATAATCTCTGTTTACACCACTCTGTCACAAAGGAGAAAGAAAGGTGAGCTCTGGATAGTGAAACAGTGCCTTATATAGGTATTCACACTCCTTGAACCTTTTCACAACCTGTTCTGTTACAACCACCAACTTCAAAGTATTTCAGTGGGATTTTCAATAACAGACTAACGCAAAGTAGAGCATGATGCTCCTTTTCCACGGGCTCCTTTTAGCCCAGCTCCACTCCACTCAACCCATTTTACGAGTGTTTCCATTACTGTTTTTCTGTACCGTTACCTAGTTTTTTGGTCCCTGCTTGTGAGCAGGTACGATTGGAACTGAGTTGGGACTACATGGGAAAAAGAAGGACATCATGTCAGCTTTCTAAATTGTATGCAGGCGGGGCACTGTATTTAATAATATCCTAAACCAGCTGATCACACATAAAATAATCTTTTCAGATGCACAAACATTTGCCCCAAAACTCACAAAACAATACCACAATGAAACAGCGTGTTTGGTTTGGAAATTTATTGACTGCGGGAGGATGGAGCCGGCAGAGAGCAGATGCCCGTAATCAGACTGCCTGCATCGGGTCAAACGGGAGCAATGTCCAATATCTAAGCTTAAAAAAATTTCACCACAGTCAACAGTTAGCGGTTTTGCAGGGTGAGTCCAAGTGGTAGAGACTTGCGGAGCTGGAACCTTCAATTGAAAAGGGGCATAAATATCAAGTGGAAGGAGAGTGATCCATGTTTATTTGTTTTTACAAACGAAAAGCTTCAAAAGTCTGGTGAGCATTTGTGTTTAGCCTTTCTGAGGTCAATTGTTTGTAGAACCACCTTTTGCATAATTTACAGCTCCAAGTAACTTTTGGTATGTCTCTCTACAGACTAGGATTTTGTCCATTCCTTGATCAAATTCAGTCAGATTGGATAGAGATTGTCTAAAATCATCAGTTATAAAACCTTGTCACAGATTTCAAGCTTAGGGTATTATTTTATCACCTAACTATGCTTTAAGCTTCTCCTTAACTTCCCCCTGAACTGTCCGCTGTGTTCCTTGATCTTCATGATCTTGTTCGTGCTCTAAAGTTCTCAAATAAACCTCTAAGGCCTTTTAAAGAACAGCTGGATTTATATTGAGATCACTCACATTTACTAATTAGGTGACTTCTGAAGGCACTGGATTTTATTTAGAGGTATCAGATTAAAAAGATGAAGACAAATGCATGTCAAACCTTTAGGGTGATTTTAAATATGTTGAAAACTATCAAGTTCCTTCTACTTTACAGATATGCACGACTTTGTATAGGATCTTGTCATTGTATGGTCATTTTCTAGGCTAAATTTCTCCCTGTGAACAATGGCCTGGCTCTGGTTCTCTGCAGCTAAAACGAATGAAAGCTCTCAGGAAAAATGGTTACTTGAAAAGCGTCCTGCCGTCAAAATGCATCTATAGGCGATAAAGTTGTCTTTCAAAATGCCAGATAAAAAATAGAATGTGTAACAGCACTAAATATTCACAATGCTCTTCAGTGAGTTCACTGAAAGGAACATATGCCATATCTTGTAATAACATCATTCACTGGTCACAGGGGTTTGGCTCATTAATGTGGGTTTGGTAATAAAAGGTTGGCATATACAGTACATCATCGGTGGTTATTATTAACAGTTTGCAATTGCAGCTGGGATCAGGTTTCAAATAAATAAATCAAAGCATTAATGTACTCATAATAGAATTAGAAAAAGGAAATTAGTTGTTGCCAACAGAAGCTCTCTTGTTATCCCACAACAAAGCATGAGGTACACACAGTAAATGTATAAAGCTAGTTAAGCAAGGACTGCTGAGGACATTGGAAAGCCACTCCTAGCTTCACACTCAGCTGTGGGATGTGACAAGGAGCATGTAAGCTCAAACCTCACAGAACATTAATGGAGTCATCCAGACATAAATTCATGTCAACTTTCTGAGACTGTAAATCCTGATGGTAACTGTGTGTGGAGAATAAAAGGCACCATGACTGTTTATGGAATATGTGAGTAATAGAACCACTGAAATTCCCAGATAGCGAATAAGTTTCCCTCTTCTTCTCAGTGTAGAAGTCAATGATTGCAGAGCCAACAGTGATCTGAGGGGAAATTCCGACAAAAGTAAACTTTGAATCAATAAAACAACTTGTGGGTAAAAAGCATTTTAGTAAAAAAGCAATTTAGTTATAGATCTCCAGGCATTACAACTACACAGAACTAAAAACTCAGCAAACACTGAGCCCACTTCCTCTCCTTTGGCTGCAGGTTTTCCACCAGATGTTAAACCAGCAGTGGGAGCAGTCATCTGCTACTTATAAACATGCACGTGACCACACTGGTCACTGGGGGGTAATGCAAGCCCTGCCTGACTCACATGTGGTGTTCACCAGACTCTAAGATGGTGTTGACTCAGGACCTGAGGCTGAAACTGGATGGAGGAACATTTCTGTCTACTGTTCTTTCTAAAATGAATCAGTTCAAATCAAGACTAATTATCTTTAGGCAAAACTATTGGCTTGATTAGTCACACAAAAATTCAAATAATTCTTACAGAATTCAGCATGTTGGTGTAACATCTGAATCAGTAGGGTTTCATACTGTAGATTTTTTAAAAGTAAACGAAGAAAGGAGTCTAAATTAATGCTAGAATATAAGAAAAAGGCTCAAAGTGTCCAGTACCACCTAAAGTACCAAATTGTTTCTTAAAAAAGGTTTTGATTTTTCAATAAATTTTTTTTAGAATTCACATTTCTTTAGCATTGTTAGTGGCTAGCATATTTTCAAAGTGCTTAAACATAATTTGTATGTCTTTGTCTTTTTCCTACCAAGCACCAATAATGCAGAGATGCAAATAATTTAAATGTGGTGGAGGCTTCTTTGGTGCTTTTGGAACCGTGTGATGTTGATTAGGAAGATAACATCTTTATTAGCCAACTCTGTCAACACAACAGAGCAACAAAACAAGTACTTCCTTTCTTACTACACATATAGAGTCTTATAACAGAAATACAACAGTGTCAGGTTTAAAGGACACACCTTCATATTTGAACCTCATAATAACAGCCTAGACCTATTTGAGCAACCTGACAGCAACTGAATAGCGCTTCATGACACAGACTTCACTTTGATGACAATTGTGTAATGGGATTTTGTTAGCACATACCCCTAGCTATCGTTAAACCTGAAGGACAACTATTCTTTTTTCTCTTCTAATTTTAAAGGCTCAGATTAATTTTTAGAGACAAAGAAAAATACTTATTTTTATCATTTAAACGTTCAGCAGTATGTAGACCGTTTTGTGACACTTCGGTACCCATTTTACCAAACTCACATAATCCATACAATGAACTGATATTCCTAATAAGTTTAGGATTTGCTACACCCAGGCATTGTAGTCAATACCTCTTGTCTGAAGGCCTTCCTATATCCTGTCATGGGCGTAGGGGCGAAGGCTCTACCAGGCACACAGCTCACCACCACAGGCATTCCTCCAGCACACGTATCATTGGACTTTAAGATCTGTCCCAGTTTACAGCTGGACAAATGGGCTTCACTGCCGGTGCAGTTGACGGAAAAGTCCCAGTACGTTGGCTTCCTTCTGCGAGCGAACATCCTGGACAGATGGAACAAAGAAAAAGCAAAATAAAGATAGATTATGTAAACCTAAATCAATAGATCATTTGTGATGTGTGGTACAAAACGTTTTCTGTGAAGACCTCAGAGGTTTGTTGGAGGACATTACTAGATAAAAGGACACAGCACAAATGTCATGGGGGTGGCTTGTCAAAACGTTTCCACATGTTGGATCACAACAAACATGTATAAGAAGGTGATCTGATCAGAAGACCCAAAAATGGACATAACTGGCCAACATGCAAAACACTATGTGTGGTAGATCACAAACAATTCAAATAACCCTGAACACACCATCCCCACAGTGATACATGGTGGAGGCAGCATCTAGCTTTCAAGATGCTTTTCTTCAACAGGGATGGTGGAGCTGCTCAGAGTTGATAGGTAGATGAATGGAGCTAAATACAAGACAATCCTGGTAGAAAACATGTGGGAGGCTTCTTGTCCTTATTTATTTGTTTTTACATATTGTGGTTATTATTTGGGGACTGCATGGTGGCAGCATGGGGGCGCAGTTGGTAGAACTGTTGCCTTGCATCAAGAAGATCCTAGGTTCAACTCCCAGCCTGGGGTCTTTCTGCATGGAGTTTGCATGTTCTCCCTGTGCATGCGTGGGTTCTCTCCGGGTACTCCGGCTTCCTCCCACAGTCCAAATCCAAAGAAATGACTGTTAGGTTAATTGGTCTCTAAATTGCCCTTAGGTGTGTGAATGAGTGTGTGCATGGCTGTTTGTGTGTTGGACTGGTGACCTGGAGATAGGCACCAGCTTCCCCGGCGACCCACTATGGAAGAAGCGGTATAGAAAATGACTGACTAACTGACTGGTTGTTATTTGGACTGATGTTGATATACGATCCGTGTTATGGAAACCAAAGTCAAATTCCTTGTTTGTGCACACAAACTGGGCTAATAAAGTTGATTCTGATTCTGATCTCAAGACAGTATCTACTGCAAGTGAGATACTGACTGCTAATAACCTCTCCCACCTAACCAAATCTGCATTAGAAGTGAATTGTGCAAATTGAACCAATAGAGTTCTAATTGTATGTGGCTCTAAATGTTCTTTCTTTTGTGCTGAAAAGTTATATCAAAATTAAATTGAAAGTTGAAAAGAAATTACCATTTGACCCTTTTAATGCAGGTCAGAATGACAACGCTGCCAAACAAGGCCACGAAATGAATAATTTACACAATATAATTGGGACAACTTACAATAATATTAGCATATCACATAAGACCATGATTCTACTGTGGTCGTAATCTCCTCCTCTCTGGTCATTAATAACCCTGTAATATGTATTTAATGATCCACAGTTGCAGAGCACCTTGACATGTCTTCCTGTCCTATTTCTTAGAATAGTTCTAAAAGCTGGGTAAAACAGGACAGGAAGTGATTGTTTTTCATTTGGGAGATAGCGAGAAGCAAGCTGCCGACTGGAAATTCTCCAGAGTTTGTATTCAAAGCTGCAGGCTTAGGACTGGCTCTGCTATCTCTTCAAAAGCTGCTTGTTCAGTGTTCTGACCTTTTGGGAGCATTGTCCATATCTAGCCCATCCCTCCTTCCACTCATTTTCCTTAAGCCAAAAACTTTAGTCTTTGTCCAAAACACCGTTCCATACCCTTCCAAACGAATTAGACTTCTTCAATGTTTTTTCTAATTATCCTGTCTGAAGCCTGAACACTGAACATGCTAAATAAAGCCTGTAACGTCAAAGCTGGAGCTCCTGGGTGTACTGCAGTTTCTCTGAGCATTGTATGGTCTGACCTTTGGGTGAATTTGCTTTTTCATTGGTGAATAATCTTCGTCTCAGTAAAATATTGGACTTTAAGCCGTTTGGAAATGGCATTATTACAATTTCCAGAATAATTGACAGCAAGAATTAATTCTCTGAGATAATTTCTGATCGCTCTTATTGTTAGCATTGCATCAGCACACACTTCTATGCTACAGATCAACAAAATGCCAAAACACTGTGGTTTCATTTGGTGATTATCAGTTCATTAGTGGCTTAAAACAGAAGCAAACTGCTTCTTTCTTGGATTTAATATAAGCAGCCAATGAGTACTTGTATTTTTCTCATAACCAATTTGACAGTTATGAAAGCTTTCTTTTTCTCATTAATGCACATTAAGTTTAAGTTTATGTTTTAATTAGGACAGTACACATTCAACAACACAATGACACTATGTCTTAATGCAAATATGCTCAATTCTCGAATTGTGCTGCTTAAGGTGGCAGCATGTTACTCCTCTGTTACTTTTCTTTCTGACATATTCTTTTTAAGAACTCTAATTTCTCTTGTGGTGGACAAAAAAATATTTTTTGGATGATTATCCTCTCCGGTATTGAATGCTGTGGAGCTGGAAGGATTCTTGCTGATACATTTTTACTTTGGTACATTTGTTATGATGCAAAACCATAACAAGGTGTTTTTTTACAACTGGGAACAGCTGGCCAATATCTCAAAAGCTCAAATAATACTTCAACTATAACCCCAAATCCCTGGTGAGTTTAAAAGGATGCGCCATGGATGCAGAGCAGGAGCGAAGAGAAGAGAAGAGAGAACAGGAGGAAGTTTAAACCATCTCTTCCATCGACTCTGTGGGAAATGTGAGATCGTTGGGAAACTAGTTGGATAACCTCAAAGCCCTACAAAGCACCCAGCCAGAGTATCTGAAAAGCAGTTTTATGTGTTTCACTGAGACATGGCTGCAGGGATCACATCCCTGACTCCAGCATCTCTCTGCCAGGCTTTCTGACCATATCAGCAGGCAGAGATTTAAAGACGAGCAGCAAACGCAAAGGAGGTGGATAAGGCTTGACGCTAAATCGCAAAAATACCATCATCGCGATAATGGCAATCAGATGCGCCCTTAAATGCTCCCAGCATTCTACCCCCATACATACTCTTATTGGCTAGGCTAGACCCATAGGCTTACAAAGCAGGTTAGCTGTTTCGTGTAGAGGGAAAGCAACGGCGGACACGGGAGAAGAGGAGCTGAATGGGGACGAAAAGAACGAACAACTTATGCCTAAAAAGAATAGCACGTCTTAAATATGGGACTACTTTGGCTTTAGAAGAGAAGGTGTAGCACAGACCCAGGTACTGTGCAACTTTTGTCAAAAAATAGTGGCTATGTCGAGAGGAAACACGACTGATCTACACAGTCACATGGAGCAAAACCACAAGACGCTATATGAAGTTTTCAAGTCTAATACTCCCAAAACTACCAAGGCGAAGGCAAGTTGTAAAAAGGCAAATCCACAGGCAACTATAAATGACAGTTTTGCAAGTGTCACTCAAAACTTCGAAGCGCCACAAAGCAATTACCGCAGCTGTAGCACGTTATGTTGCCAAATGCATGATACCACTTAGTACTGTGGAAAAAGATGCATTTTTGGATCTTATGAAGGAATTGGACCGCAGATATAAAGTGCCATCACGAACTTATTTCTCCAACATTGCCATTCCACAAATGTGTGAGTAGCGACTGAACTGAGTCCAGTGGATTTTTACGCTAGCACCACAGACCTCTGGTCTAATCACACAACTGAACCTTTTATGGGCTTTACTGTTCATTTTCTCAATGAAGACTTCCAACTAACAACACGGTGTCTAGAAGTTGCATATTTCCCTGAATCCCACACGGGAAAATATAGCCAGTGCTCTGAGGGATGTCTTGGCAAACTGGGGCTTTGAAGAAGAGAAACAAGTGGCTATTACAACAGACAACGGCACCAATGTAGTAAAAGCTACAGAACTCAACAACTGGGTCAGACTACAGTACATTTGGCCACCGTCTGCGTCTGGTGAGTATTTTTTTATACTATATTTTTTTTAATCAAAGATGCCCAATTTGAATATAAGATTTGTATATTTAATATATTACATTACATAATATTATATTGCCTACAGCTATTAACATATACAACATCTCGTTGAAAAAAATCCTATGAGTTACGACAACATTTAATTTCCCTTTGGGATAAATAAAGTATTTTTGAACTGAATTGAATTAGTTTAATTGTATTTGAATGTCAGTTGAAATTGTGACTTAAATTTGATAATCCCAGGTTATTTTAGCCCAAACTAAATTCACAACTATCCTCTTGTTTTTAAAGGTGACGAGTGTATTTCTTGAGCTGTGGGACTTTGCAAGAATTTAGTGGGGCATTTTTCACACAGCTGGAAGGAGAAAACTGCACTGAGAAAAGCCCAGAAAGAACACCACCTCCCAATGCATGCACTCATCACAGAATGTTCAACAAGCTCAGCCTTCTTTTCTGCCGCCCACAAACAAATGGACATCCCACCCTCCTTTAACCCACAGCTTTCCTGTCATACATCTTTTACATGTTTGTCTTCAAGCAAATCAGAAGATGCTGATGCTCCCTTGGCCTCCCCCTTCATCCTGTGTGCCTCAAGAAGTCAGGTGAAGAGGCAACTAGAGGGACTTAACAAGAATAACGCTGCAGGTCCAGATTGTGTCAGCCCTAGAGTTCTAAGGCCTGTGCACAGCAGCTCTGTGGGATTCTGCAGCACCTCTTCACCCTTAGCCTTAACACAATTCAACCTGATTAGCTTTGTCAGAAACCACAGAAGAGTCAGGTGGAGACCTCAACAATCTCCTGGATCAAAGACTACCTGACAAACAGACCACAGTTTGTGAGACTGAAGGGTTGTGTGTCTAACCAGGTGGTCAGCAGCACAGGAGCACCACAGGGGACTGTACTCTCACCATTCCTTTTCACTCTGTACACCTCAGACTTCCAGTACAAGACAGACTCATCTGCAGAAATACTCAGATGATTCTGCAGTCGTGGGGTGGATCAGAGATGGACAAGAAGCTGAGTACAGGGAGCTGGTGGACCACATTGTGGCATGGTGTGGAAACGATCATCTCATCTTGAACATGAATAAAACAAAGGAGATGATTGTAGATTTTAAGAGAAACAGGAATAGGTCAAACACTATTTCCATCATGGGAGAAGAAGTGGAGGTGGTGGAGGAGTACAAATGCCTCGGTGTTCACCTGGACAACAGACTGGAGAGAAGATGCAACTGTGAAGCTGTCTGCAAGAAGGGACAGAGCAGACTGTACTTGAGGAAGCTTAGGTCCTTCAGTGTTTGCAGCAAGATGCTGCATGTCTTCTATAAGTCTGTTGTGGAGAGTGTGATCTCTTCTGTCATCATCTGCTGGGGTAGCAGCATCAGAGCCAGGGACTTAAAAAAGCTTAACAAGCTGATAAAGAAGGATGGCTCTGTTCTGGATACTCCTCTGGAAGCTCTGGAGATCATTGTGCCAAGAAGGATTCTTCATCAAATGAAGAACATAATAATAATAATAATAATAATTTTAATAATAATAATTTAGATTTTATTGATCTCCCAATGGAGAAACTATCCTGCATTTAACCCATACCTTAGAGAGCTGTGGGCTGCCATTGTGTGGCACCTGGGTAGCATTCAGGGGCTAAGAGTCTTGCTCAGGGACCCAGAGTGGCAGGCTGTGGGATTCAAACCAGGATACTTGTGGCCTCTCCAGGATGCAAATACCCTGCTCTCTATCATTGCCCTGCTCTACCATTCCCCATGGAGGACCCTGAGCATCCTCTTCATGAGTCTGTTGTAGAACAACAGAGTGTCTTCAGTCAGAGGCTTCTTCTGATCTGCTGTAAGACAGACCGCTACAGGAGATCCTTTCTGCCCACAGCCATCAGCATCTACAACAGCTCTTTGAAGAAACCTGCATAATATGAGCTACAACAACAATTAATTTTCCTTTGGGGTTAATAAAGTATTTTGAATTGAATTCATTCTTATTCCTTATTCGGATAGTAAAAACATAAACATTTCCATTTACAAAACACAAAAATTTTAAAACAATGCATAACACACAAGTTACCACAAAACTGCATATGTGAAGTTGGTTCTAATTGGGAAAATCCTTTCAAAATTTTCATTTATATATATTTTAAAAAAACATAGTGTAAATTGGTGTTGAAAAATAAGTTATTTTAAAAATATGCAAGATAAATTAGAGAATGCAACACATAAGAAAACATTTAAGTTATTCTAAATTAGCTAATATTCCATATCTTTCAGTTTCATTAATTCAGGAAAAATTGCAGCTTTTACCATTTGATTTAGTATTTAAACTGTAAAATGTGACCAATATCTTTAAATAAACAGTTTAGAAAACCATAAAATCTACTGTATAAGAACTATACAGCACAGGCTTCTGAAAGTCAGGATGGCAAAACTGTCACAGCTCCTGCTCCTCTCATACAATGCCAGCCTGTAGAAGCACACTGTATGTTTCACAAGGCTGATGCACAAGCAGCCTGACACGTAGACGGAAAGTTGGGGCGCATCTGTTCTCCACTGTGGTTACCTAAAGCAGGAGACTTCCAGACTGAGCAGACAGAAAATTTAAGGTTATCTGGAATCCTGGAAGTTTTAATGCTGGGCCATGTTTAATTTGTGGCTAGCAGGCGGAGAGCCTCCTGACGTAAGCAAGATTTATGATGCATCCCTGGTTTCTCATACATTACATCAACTGAACGCAATGCACTGATGTCGGCCAGTCAGGAGTTAGGTACAGGTTACAGGATTTGAGGACCTTTGATGTCAAACATACCTGTACTACTCCAGATATATAGTTTACATCTTAACAGCATTGCTTACACATTTAAGCATTAGGTTGATACATTTGTTATAAAGTAGCCAAGAGTAGGGTATGGAGACAATGTTATTTACACCTAATATTCCTCATAAAAACATTGTGTCATCCCTTCTTCTAAAGGATGTGAATTATTTTTTGCAGTCATACTCGTCATCTACCACGTTATCCAGAACCGGATAAGGTAGAGACGCCCTGACGTCCCTCTCCCCAGACACCTCCTCCAGCTCCTCCGGGGGGAGCCCAAGGCGCTTCCAGGCCAGCCGAGGGACATAGTCCCTCCAGTGTGTCGTGGGCCGTCCGCTGGTCGAATGCCTTCTCTAGGACACATAAGGGACACGGTCGAATACCATCTCAGGGACCACAAAACACATGTGGACTGGTTGGGCAAACTCCCATGAACCCTTGAGTACCCTGTAGAGGATATAGAGCTGGTGCAGTGTTCCACGTCCGGGACGAAAACCACACTGCTCCTCCTAAAGCCGAGGTTCTACTATCGGCCGGACTCTCCTCTCCAATACCCTGGCATAGGCCTTACCACAGAGGCTGAGGAGTGTGAACCCCCTGTAGTTGGAACCAGTGGTGGGCACTGACAGAGTACATTTAATTGAGTACTATACTTAGAGCACTTTTTGAATATCTGTACTTTACCTGAGTTTTTGTTTTTTTGGAAACTTATGACTTTCACTCCACCACATTTAAAAGACAAATATTGTACTTTCGACTCCACTACATTTCTAGGAAGCTTGTCATCTTCTTGTTCCTTTTTTCGGCTCAGCATTGTTTTGAAACCGCTGTTGCAGTTTTTCTTTCCTGAAATGCAATTTGCCACACACTGTGCTCCTCACAAGAAGGGAACCAATTACAGTCATGGCCCACACCTGGAATGGATTTGGAAAAATGTTATCCTCGTACAGTTTCGCGAGCTCTCCCGCCTTCAAACCCAACAGGAGAAACCAGCACACCCATGGCCATCTCGATGTTTGAGATTTTGGGAATAAGAAATAGTTCGTATCAGTTTAAATGACAAAAATAATAAATAAAAAAACAAATCCTCACTGGGAGCAAAGTGTACCAGAGTCAAATTCCTTGTTCTTTTTTTACAAATTTGGGGAAAATAAAGCGGGTTTGGGTTTTCTAAAAACTGAATGTAATAAAATTGCTTGGGTTTTTTTTTTTTTTTTATCTAGTTCCCTACCACCATCAATGTGTTTGTCCTTTTGATGCCAATTTGCCAATTTTAACCTGAAGTTCTATATTGTCTTTTATAGAGAAAGCATACAAGTCAGCTGGAGAAAAATAGTCGAACTACAGCAGCCTGCAAGTGAAATTCTGAGGGTGGATTTCCCACCAAAAATTTAAAATGATAGCTTGAAGAAACAAAACAAATCTTCCCCGAGGGGTGCAAAAAGGCTACTCAACTTTAGAGTTCATAGTCTCCAGGCCTTCTCTCTTGTTAAGCAGCCAGCATTTCAGATGCTTGTCGAACATTTGCAGCCAAACTGCTCCATCATGTCTTGAACTACTGTGCGGCACAAGCTTAATAAAGCCACATTAGCGATGAAGGAGCAGGTGAAAGAAGAAATGAGGAAGATTCTATACATGGCCACAACAACTGATTGCTGGACACCAAAGAGGAGGAGTTTCATTGGTGTTCACCCCCCTTGCGGGTTCCAGCACTTTGGGGCATTCGTTGGTTTTCCCTGCGGGCGTTTAAGGGGCGCTCCACATTGCTTTTTGGCAATCGATAAATGCCATACACTCAGAATATGAAATCCATGAGAAGATAGTCAGAACCACAACTGGTAATGGCTTAAACTTCGTTAAAGCATTTAAAGTGTTTGGTGAAGATGAAAACAAAAATGTTACTGCTGATGAGGTAACTGATGAAGATTGTGAAGGAAAGTAGAAAGTGCCTTTGGTTCTAATTGAGGTGACACGCTGGCCTTGCAAAAGGTTTTTCACTTCCTTTTTTGCTCCCTCCGGCTGGAACCCCCTTCGGTAAAATACAAGATAAAGGGGACATTTATTGCAGAGGAGTTCAGACGTCTGAGCTCTGCTCTTCCTAGAGAGGGGCCAGGCTACATGGAGTTATATAGGGAGGTGACATCCTTTGCCTGGAAGAACAGTTTTGGCTCAGCTCACGAACACATCTGACCTGTAAATTGTCTCCCTTATACGGCTTAATGAACAAAGCTGATTGAGTGATGATTATTGATCTCCTTTGGTGAATATGATTTTTTCCACAACAGGATCCAACACAAGATGATCAGGATGAGGAGGTGGAATTCATTGACGTCGGCACCATTATGACTGAAGATGATAGTCTCCAAAAGCAATTTCCAAAGCATCAATGGTGTAATGTCATTTGTTGAATTCGGTATCTACAGTGGATGCAAATAATACAAACAAGGTAGAGGACTACAGGAAATTGTTGAGGTCGGCCTTCTCTAAATGTCAGGCACTCTGGGAAAAGACTGCAAGATTACCTACACGGATACTTGATCATTACACCCTATGCTGAACTTATAGGAATTATTCCAAGTGAATCTTGGAATTTGTCAGAAGCCTTGTAGAAAAGAAAGGTAATGGTTAATTCTTTTTAAATGGTAAATGATAAAGCACCTTTGTGCAAATCAATTTACAATATGTATTAAATTCACTTAAAACTCATTTTTTGTTTCTGTATGTGTTAGGTACAGCCCAGCTGACATCGTCATTTTGGCTGAATATGCCAACACCATGTGTCCAGTTGCAAAGGCAATAAACATACTTCAGGGAGAGTCCAACATTCAGATGGGATGGCTGCTCCCTACAATCGACATCCTCATCATTATGCTTGACAACATCAGACCATCGCTGAGATTCTGCAAGCCACTGATCGATGCCCTGCAAGATGGGTTGAAGAAACGATTTGGGGAAGTGATGTCTGACCCAGAGCTAGTTGCTGCAGCCATTTTCATTCAAAATTCAAAAAATCCTGGACCGCTGATGAAGAGGTCCTCACAACAGGTAAGAAAACATCGATCATTAAATATTGCTCAGACATTTTCCTATTTCCACTTTTTTTAAGTTAAATCAGTCAATCAAAAATTTTATAAATACACAGAAGACCTGAGGAATCTAGATGGTTCACCACTTAAAAGCCAAATTGACAAAAAAAACTTAGAATAAGGTTACAAAGAGTTTTAAAAACTAACTGGAAGACAATGCTATACATGTATAGCCTGATGATGAAAAACATTTGTTTGATTTAGGTCTCTGTTACATCAAGGAGCATCTTCCTGAATACAATTAGCCTCCTCTGTGGCAAACTGACTCCTCTGGGCCTTCTGATGAAGCTCCTCAGTTGAA
Source organism: Crenichthys baileyi (assembly GCA_036173005.1). NCBI lineage: Eukaryota > Metazoa > Chordata > Actinopteri > Cyprinodontiformes > Goodeidae > Crenichthys > Crenichthys baileyi. The sequence continues at coordinate 337,957 of JAHHUM010002894.1, forward strand.
GACGTATGATAACTTTCCCTCTATTAAAACTCCCCTGCCATTAAGAAGTGTCTTACTGAGTCACAGCATCCAAAAGTTGAACGTTATGGTCTCAGTGTGCCAATTAACACTTTGAAATCCCCCCTCCGGGACAACACCCATGCTTACTTGTAGACTCTGGCGTTGAACTTCCTCTCCCCTGGGAAGCCAAACATGCCACAGATAACTCTGCTGTTAAACTGGTTCCACTTTGTGTTGCAGATCTGCTTCCATTTGCCGCCATCTTTTACCTCGACGTAGCCCTCCGTCACAGGGATCTGCTTACGGTACGAAGACAGGATGGCTCGTATGCGTACATCCTCCACATGAATATCAAGGTTCTGTGGGAGAACATTGACAGAAACATGTCAGAACTTGGAGCCTCAAACAGTAAGAACACATGTGATGAACAGAATGTAGTGCACACACCCCAGATTTTACCTATAGGAGCTCTCTGTTTCCGGATCAGTTTGAATGGCTTTGCTGGACTTTGATCAAAACAAACTCTGATTCCCACCTTTACAGAGTCAGTTTTGAAATGCAATAAGCATTTTCGTGATCTTGTTCACTATTGTTCTGTTTCTTTTAGAGCTGCCAACAGAAGCCTCTTAGATGAAAGTAGGTATTGGGACTAGGCCAAAAAGCTTCAGAGAGAACATTCATTTCATAGTCATAAAACTGTTGTTTTCTTAGTAGACTGCTGATTATTTGCATTGTTTGTCTTTGTTAGTCATTTTATGCTGTTGCTTTTTTATTTGTTTACATTATTATTACAAAATAGACGATTTTTTATTAATATTAATTGTCAGTGGTTCCCTTATAGTTGGTGTGTCGAGTGTTTCTTTGGACTTATTCTAAATAAATCCCAATTGTGAAAAATGTATACTTTCCTGATTATTCTGTCATTGCTAAATGAAAAGGCAAAGAACTCATCCTTCAGATTGATTTTGGCAGATTATGAGATTGCTTGATTTATGAACATAAAGATAAGTTAACATATCTTAACACTGCTATAAGACATTAAAAAGTTTTGCTTGTCTGATGTTAATACACAGTACAAGCTCTCTAGTGGGATGACTATTTGCTGCATCTGTCTAGAGACTGCACATCCTGTGTTACATAAGATGTAACCATCAACCTCCCCCCTCCATGTCTGCTAGCCCAGTTCTCTGTGTGCTGCCAGTAAATCTTCTCCAGATGGCAAAAACATTTTTACAACAATATACCTCATCAAGGTTAAACACCATGATGAGCTTTAAAGAGTCCAAGGTATTAAAGCGTTTCTGTAATGAAACGTGTCTACTGTAAAACAGCAGCTGGAAAAATGCTTATACACACACTATGAGTACACGTGCAGTAAGAAGCAATCACAGAACAGACTTTTTTTCCCTCCCAAACCTTTTCTATCTACTTTGTCAATGACTGCAGAGTTGAAGTACGGAGCTTGGACAGTCATTTCGCAACGTAGATAGAAATATCTGAATTGGTTTTGTGTTTGTGTCCCTATAGTTCCTGACCAGAAAACACTGAAACTCTGAAACGTTTTCAGGTCCAAGATTAGTTAGTTTCTGATAGATCAGTACCAATATTTTGAATCCCTCATTTTGAAAAAAGCTGATATAAGGACTATAACATTATTTATTTTCCTGTTTTTGGTATGTACTCTGACAGCACCATTTTGAATGGGCTGCAGCTGCCTGATTGATTTTTTACTGACATATTTAAATACACTACTACAACAATCCAACCTCCTGAAAGTAAAAGCATGGACTAGTTCTCTTTACTGTGTTGACAGGCAAGAAAACGTGACTTATTTTTAAAGTGCCAATTGAGACTGAGAACATAGTTACAGGGTGAATCTGCCAGGTTCAGCACATACTTTTCTTAAACAGAGCCAAAAAACATAAAACCCTGACATGGGATAATGACAGAGGAGGGTTTCCACAATTGCCATGTTCCTCAAGGGAAGGTCACATGTCACAGGAGAGAAAACATCATCAGTTTTTCTGTCCTCTGCCATTTTCTCTAAAAGATAACCACATTACTCATTCTAGTCTGGTGCAACGTCTGGATTGTGCAAGATGTAAAACTTTTATGGTATGCAAATTATGATTGATTGAAATTATGGTATGCAAAACGTCATCTATTGGTACACACTTCCATTTCATTGTTTCTAATTTATCTTGATGAGCATCCTGTTTAGATTTGCAGCATGTGTGCAGAATAAAAGGAAAAAAAAGCTAATCTGACTTGGAAAAACAAGCACTACCTAACATGTGTCTCTTGTTTCAACTGACTCTCAGGAGTGTCTGAAAACTGCTACAGATGGAAAAGGCATCAGTGAGATGAACTGAGGGAAAGATTTGGAGGAGCCAAAATTTATTTCAACATAGGTCTGATTCAACAAGACAACTCTGAGATCATGTTATACATTATGTACTTTAATTCCTTAATTATGGCCGATTATGTTCATTAGAAATGTAAAATTTGGTGCTACACTTTGAAATTTATTTATTGACTCTTTAGTTCTGCATAAAAAAAAAAAAAAAAATCACTTCCTCAACACTTGTGTGTCCTTTTTCAACAATGTTACCGAAACGGACATGGTACTAATGAATGCAAGATGTATTTAGTGGCAACCGCAGCTCAATATAGAGTATATCTGTTAACACCTGAATCCAAACAGCTGTGGGTGTATGTGTGACCGCGCTTGTGTATATAAGGCAAAAATGTTCAATAGCGATCTCAACCCCATGAACCTTCCACCCCCCATAAACACTAACATGAATTTCCATCCCAGCCTCCGCCCACAAGCGCAACAGAGCAGACACCAACGAGCACCGTACTCAAAACGGACCCCCCAACATCACATTAAGATGGGACCATCTCACCCGGCAAGCAGTCCCCAACCGGCGGTACGAACCCAGGGCTGAAGGAACGCACCATGGCCCCGCAACCACACAAACACACAACATCACTTTCACTGCAGTGAAAGCCCAGGGAGAAACACCAACCAGCTCAGCTCCACCGTCACCGCTTAGCTGATCCAAATGCCAGCGGCCATACATCCAAAAATAGGACACAACCCCCCTCCCCACATGCTGCAACACCTCCGCGCCACTCTCATGCCCTCTGCTGCTGCCGCTGCACGAAACTCGCCAAGCCCACAAAACAACCCTGGAGGCCCCTCAGCATGACGCACACAGACCCGCATGGCATACACCCGCTGCACCGAGCAAGTGGGCCAGGCCCTCGACATACCTCCAATCACTGCACAGTGCCCATCCGAGACCCCCCGCCAGTGGGCAGTGGGCAGCCACCCCAGCCAACAGACCAGGCACCAAAACGTCAGCCTTGGCACAAATCGGCCCCCAAGACCCGACTCCCCACCCCAGCTCAGACCCCAAGCAGAAGGCTCGCTCCTCCTCCTGGCCTCCAACCCCAGATGGCAAAATAGGGAATGGGGTGTGAAAAGAACCCAAACCTACCTCCGCCCGCTCAAATGTGGTGTTGATGCATGTTGCTGTCGAGAGCATTTAAAAAAAAACAGGTTTCTCTTCATCCAACTTAACATTTTTAGGTGGAGGTGGATGCAGGCACCAGAGGTGAGGTTAATTAAATAGAACCCACTCTGGATGCCATTAGGTGTGCCCTCCCCCAAGGCCCTACATGTGCATATCATGAAAATGTTCTAAGCAAGAGTGTCTAAAATGTACAATAAAATTGGGGCCCAGGCCGCCATGGGACTGCAAAGATGGAAAACTTTCCCCGCAGTCGAATGACGCACCCGCACCCAAAATCCATCAGACTACCTACTTGAGTGGTAGTGTGATGGAGCAGGCAGAGGGAGGTGTCCAGGGATGGGGAGGCAAGGACTGGGGGGAAAAATGCTCCCCTGGGGGGAAAAATGCTCCCCTGGGGAGCCAGCTCCGTTTGCCGAGTTCCACCAAAGGAGGGAGGCTCCGGCACATCCACCAAGCCCAAGGCTAGGGATGGGCACCGAGCTCCGAAAACCAACCGAAAATAGGACCAACACCATCACCCCCCCGGAACAGCCCAAAGCCTCAAACCCCGATTCCCAGCCCCGGCACTCGTTCCGCCGAACTAAGAAGCCACCAACCCCTAACGAAGAGGAACCTGCCAGAAGCAGGGACTAAGAGCATGGCCTCACTCCAACAACTCCAAGCAGCCGGCCCAGCACAATAATGATACATCGCACAAAAGAGGGAACACGACCAACACGCCCATACACCCCCTGGACCCCCGGTGCAGAACAAACAGAGCGCCCAGTCCCTGACGCCGCCTCCAGCACGGCAGTGGATCACAGCCACCACGGCCACCACCATGCCCAAGGGAAAGACACTGGCCCAGCAAACCAAAAACCCCACAGAAAGGCCACAGCCCACACTGCAAAGAGGCCACACCCACTCTGAGATGCAGAACCACCAACATCCAGGCCAGGCTAGCAAAAACAATAGAGCCAAGCCAAGCAACAGCTCCCCCAGAGCCAACGACACAGCAACAAGGACACTACACATCCTTCCATATGTCCATAGGGACACAGTAAAAAACCACCAACCCCAAGGACACACCACCCACCAGGAACCACCCAGCAGCCAAGCAAACCCCACCCCATTACAAGGCAGAGAAGCCTGATGCAATCACTAAGGCCAGCAAAGCCCGCCCTGCAGCACCTACATACAAAGGCCAGAGCTGCACCGCACAGGACCACCACTCCACCACCACAACATACCATACAGCGGAGGACAGAACGCAGCAAAAAGCACCCAAAACAAAAGCCATACACAAAGCCCATACTGCACAAATGCACCCCCACCAGCCCCCCAAAAATAAAGTCCCGCTGCGTGAGTGCATCCCCATGAAACGAAGACACACAACATACAGACCCAAAAACACATGCCAGACACCTTAACACCAGCCAGAAGCAGCACCGCGAGAAAATCCACACCAAAGCCCACAAAAGGCAAAGAGCCAACAGAGCCAAAACCAAAACCCACCAAGAAGCTGAGTCCACTCCACCCCAAGAACAACTCCAGTCAGCCCGCTCGCCCAAACCATACTGACCCCTCCGACCCCAGGATGCCAGCCCGAGGGTGACACACTCTCGGACTGTCATCCCTGAGAGCCACCAAAGCCCCACCCCAATGGAGGCCACAGCCCCCAGTGACAGATCCCCCCAGCAATCCCAACTCAGCAACCCGAACCAAACACAGACACCCCCCATATCAGCAACAATGCCCCGCAGGATGAAGCCAAAGATCCCCCACCCCCACTAGCTAATAGAGCCGATCAAATGGGCCCAGAAAGATTGATCTGATGTGGAGGCAGAGGCTGTCTCCAGATTTATGTAATCCAACAAAAGGTGTCCATACTGGTTAATACAAATAAAATATTTATTTTTTCAATTCATGAGGATAGTTTACTGAGCGATACATAAGGCGGTGAAAACTATGTGAACTGAATTTGTCTTCTCGGGGACATCATCTAAGTTGCCCAACAAGCAAACTGAGGGGGAAGGTGAAATATTACATTTCAGACACTTTAATAAGTCTTTATTTGTCCGGCACCAGAACTCTGAACAGTTGTACATTACCATAGTGTGTAGATGGTAATTGTCAGGTATACTGCCTGTGCACTGTAAGCAAGTACTAGACGGTGCAAAACCCATAATGAACATTTGTTGACCTGTACAGTGTACTTTATTAAGGATTTTGTAATGCATTAATTGTAAACTGGGGTTACTAGTCATTTTAAAAGTTCTTAAACTTATCTAAGAGCAGAATCTTTGGTCTAATTTGACTGATAAATTGGCGTCCTATTTCATAATAGAAAGGGATATTGATTAATCTACTTTAGGCATTTTCCTCTGTATTATAGATAGTAATTTGGGGGGGGGGGGGATTAAGGGATTCCAATACACTTGATCGCATTTGTAACAAAACATTATTGAGCCCAAATTGTTTTTAGAGATTTAATTTGTTGATATTCTCAAGATTTATTCTTGTCCATATTGTATAATTAATCTGTTAAATGGGATAAACTCAATGCCTTCAAATGTTTTCTAGGTATTCAGTTCACTTACACCTTCAATCTGGAAAGTTTATCATATACTTTTTTTGTAGGATGTCAGGGTTGTTCCAGATGGGTTTACTTCAGCATGGGATTATTGAAGACCCTGTAGTTTAAAAAAACTTACACTATGCTGTCAGAGACTATATTCATATAGTTGTCTTTTATTTTTTAGCTAAAGAGCTACCTGATTTATTGCCATGTTCAGTTTTCTATTCTAAGTCTTTGTACTAAGAATTGGGTTTTTTTGTCAAAATATTTGATAAAGGTAATGGTAAATGGCCTGTACTTGTATAGTGCTTTATCAAGTCTGAGGTACCCAAAGCACTTTACACTACAATCAGTCATCCACTCATTTATCAACACATTCACACGCTGACAGTGGTAGACTACATTGTAGCAACAGCTGCCCTGGGACAGACTAACAGAAGTGAGGCTGCCAAAAAATGGCCCCACCGAGCCCTCTGACCAACAGCAGCAGGCAAGGTGGATGAAGTGTCTTGCACAACGACTGAGACAGAAATAGTGGGGGTTCGAACTAGTCTTCCTACCACCATCATCTCAGTCACACACCCCCCCCCCCCACCACACACACACACACCCCCCCCTGGCGTGGTGACATACTCTTGTATGTGTTTAATGCAAACTGCTTTGTGCACCTAGTGCAGAAAAACACAAATATAATGAGTGAAATTGTTGCAGAAAAGCAGATTTTATTCGCAGTGAATTGCCCCGACTGTCCATGACCTGTCCACAAACCCCATTTAAAAATAACCACACGATCCCTTTAAGAAATACGTTTTAGTGTTTTGCTTAATCAATGAAGCTACAGTTTTCTCTCTCTCTCAGAGCAACTGTTTTAGGCTCTCATCTTGCCCAGAGTCATATGTAACCCCTAAAATAGTTGCTGTTTTTAGAAGCATTCTATAGCCTAAGGGAAGAGAAAAAAGAGCAATTCTGTCAAAAAAGGGCTTAAGAACATATGGTTCCAGTATGTTTCTGCTAGCAAAAAGCACCTAACACCTACACCAACATCCAATAACCTTGGGTTCATATTTAGTGAGGGATGTAGCTGCATGTCAGTTACTAGAGATTTTATACTTTAAAATGTAAATGCACATTTCTTTGGGAGAACTAACTGACCAGGATAATGTGTTTTTGCAGCTGTTTACAGAATGTTGGGAACATTGCCTCACAGTGTACACTTCCTCCTTTCAGAACTATTAAAACAGCCCTTTTGTTTATGTACTGGGATGAGATGTTTCACAGCACTGGGACATCTGTAATTTATGCTTCAGTTTGTCTCAGAGTCAATGACTAAATGGAAATGAAGTGATTCAACATGGCATCAAAGCTGAAGCTTGTGGAAAATGGCTGCAGAGCACAGGGATGATACTGTTTCATCATCTTGTGCTCAAACTGTTTAGGACTACAGCACTGCTTTCCACTCAGACGTTTGAACAGAAAACTATCTCTTACCGTTGTGTGTTGCACTTTTGCTATTGTGCCCAGTATATTCCTGTCCAGGTATAGTAGGTAAATAAGCCATCTAAGTTAAGTATTTGTGGTCAGGTCTTCAATGTGAATCCTGTTCATACTGGATAAAACTTACACTAGGAAAGCAGTACCATATGGTTATAATTTTCAAAGGAAATGCATACAAATAGTATGCAGCCATCCATCAAATGACCCTAGATCCAGATTTGTGTTCAAACAGAACAGATGTTCTGGTGTTTAGGTCTGGCATTCCAATGGACCAACCTTTGTGCTGTGTTCTGACCTAAAACTGAGCATTTGTTTTAGAAAGTCTTACTAGCCATCATGGCCCATCTCACTGAAATGAGGTAATCACTTCATTTTAAGAGATGTGCCCATTGGAGCTGCATGCAGTCCCAATATTATTGCTCAATACTGAGATGACAATATTAGTTGGGATAAAACCCAAATTTTTCTCTCCCAGTTTAATCATCTGTCATTAGGATAGTTTCAACACTCTCTGCTACCTTTTATATTTTTAGCTCTATCACCTTTGTCAGGTACAACTACAGGGGTTGGACAATGAAACTGAAACACCTGGTTTTAGACCACAATAATTTATTAGTATGGTGTAGGGCCTCCTTTTGCGGCCAATACAGCATCAATTCTTCTTGGGAATGACATATACAAGTCCTGCACAGTGGTCAGAGGAATTTAAAGCCATTATTCTTGCAGGATAGTGGCCAGGTCACTACATGATACTGGTGGAGGAAAACGTTTCCTGACTCGCTCCTCCAAAACACCCCAAAATGGCTCAATAATATTTAGATCTGATGACTGTGCAGGCCATGGGAGATGTTAAACTTCACTTTCATGTTCATCAAACCAATCTTTCACCAGTCTTGCTGTGTGTATTGGTGCATTGTCATCCTGATACACGGCACCGCCTTCAGGATACAATGTTTGAACCATTGGATGCACATGGTCCTCAAGAATGGTTCGGTAGTCCTTGACAGTGACGCGCCCATCTAGCACAAGTACTGGGCCAAGGGAATGCCATGATACAGCAGCCCAAACCAAGCAGCCAATCTTTGGGGCTTCTCCACACCATAACTCTCCCGGATGTGGGGAAAACAGCAAAGGTGGACTCATCAGAGAACAATACATGTTTCACATTGTCCACAGCCCAAGATTTGCGCTCCTTGCACCATTGAAACTAACGTTTGGCATTGGCATGAGTGACCAAAGGTTTGGCTATAGCGGCCTGGCCGTGTATATTGACCCTGTGGAGCTCCTGACGGGCAGTTCTGGTGGAAACAGGAGAGTTGAGGTGCACATTTGATTCTGCCGTGATTTGGGCAGCCATGGTTTTATGTTTTTTGGATACAATCCGGGTTAGCACCCGAACATCCCTTTCAGACAGCTTCCTCTTGCGTCCACAGTTAATCCTGTTGGATGTGGTTCGTCCTTCTTGGTGGTATGCTGACATTACCCTGGATACCGTGGCTCTTGATACATCACAAAGACTTGCTGTCTTGGTCACAGATGCGCCAGCAAGACGTGCACCAACAATTTGTCCTCTTTTGAACTCTGGTATGTCACCCATAATGTTGTGTGCATTTCAATATTTTGAGCAAAACTGTGCTCTTACCCTGCTAATTGAACCTTCACACTCTGCTCTTACTGGTGCAATGTGCAATCAATGAAGACTGGCTACCAGGCTGGTCCAATTGAGCCATGAAACCTCCCACACTAAAATGACAGGTGTTTCAGTTTCATTGTCCAACCCCTGTACCTATTGCTTAGAAACTACTGGCATACAAAGCGTGAATTCCTGTGATATGGAGCAAAATTGCCAATAAATACTGTATTCCAGACCCTTACAATGTCAATGTAACACAAATTGAGTGTGATGACACTATAGATGCAATATACTGTGCAGCTCTACTGCCCATGATAAATAGAGATCATATGGACTTTTTAGTTTATATATCCTGTCTAAATGTTTCCTAAACAAAAATAAATAAAGATGGCATCAAGATGAACACTTTCCTCATGAATGTAACATGGTGTTCCACAAAGACATAGAAAAGAAAATGCTGCAAGCTTCATTAACAACAGTAACATTGGGAATGTGAAAAATCTGTTTTACACATGAGCAGAAAAACAGTGAGCAATCAATCAGATGCCAGATCAGCAACTCTGTGTAGGCTTTAGGAGTTTGAAACTGTACAGCTGGAACAATGATGAAAGACCAACAGCTTCACATGAAGGAACCTCGGATCATACTGAGTTTCTTCCTTTGCGATGATGACACCATGCTAATAAATTAAGCTGTTGTTTTATCTTGCAAAGAATGCTGGTGCACTAAAGAAATGAGTGTAATGTTGGCCTAAACATGAGTAAATCAAGATGATTTTATGGAGCATGAATAGTGCAGGTTTACTGAGATCAAGGGTGTGGAATTTGATGTTCTACACCAGTAACATTACTTTTCTTCTAATGTCACCATCTTATTGTATCAACTGACAGCAAAATTCAATGCTCAATGAGCACCACATGTGGTTAGATAATTATTAGCTAAATTAATCAGTATGTAAAGGAGAGCACACATCTGAAGTACCGTGGCACATCTATTTAACTAAGGATCTTAAGCTGACACCTTTAATAAACATTGAACGTGTCATCCTGAACTGCACCAATACAGGATATGACACTGGACTCCAGCCTTGGATAGTTCTATTAGAATCACCAGTGCTCATGAGTAGAAGGTACATCACCTTTGAACATATTTTTGGATGCTTTTCTGATGCCACCAATATGTCTTGTCCTTAAGCAGGCAGAGAACAGTGGCCTGTAATCAGATTCCCTGGATCAAACGGGAGGAAGTCCCCACTGAATCTGCAGAGCACAAATATACAATATCCAACCTAAAACTAACCTCACCATGGTCAAAGGTCCACAGTTTTACACTTTAAAGTCCTTGTCCTCGTTATTGCCATGGCTTAGACAAAAACGTCCTCATGAAGCCCAAAATTGTTCCTCCTTCAGGCAGAGCTTGCAGCATTACCAGTCCAGACATACTGTGATATAGTATTTAGAGAACCTCAAGAGCAAGAAAAGAGAGTTACAACCCTTATGGTTGTAACTCTCTTTAACTGGAGTTGCATCGAGTCGGTAGATGGTCCTCCATTGTTTATGGCTCAATACAACAAATGCATCATTAGTCCATCCTAAATGGACCTCCTCTCTGCTTCTTCTGCCACCCCACCTCACTTTAAAATGCCTGTGCCTTATTTTCTAAGTTTTGGCTGGGCTGTGTTCCCGATAATTATTTTTATTATTATTTGATTAGCGGTACTTGGCACTATTTAAATCTTATGAAAGCAACAAGAGTTATTTTAGTTTTTCACACACAGCTTTTCCATGCTGACTTTGTTTTTGCTAAATAAAAAATGACTGGGTGGAATCTGAAGTATGCTTTTGTTCACTTGGGGCTGAATTTAATTAATTGTACTATTTAAAGGATAAATCATTTCGTTTATGTCCCAACACTTTACAACCCCAAAACTGAAAAACAATAATTTTTACCATTGTTATACATTACATACATTGGTTCATCTGCTAAACTGATAGTATGGTGAAAAACAATGAATTTAGTTACCAATAGTCAACAGTGACAATAATTAATTTATGTTGCAAAAATCAAGATCTAGCGTTCTGAGACAACTGCTGTTATTAACTTAAACTATATATGTTGTGCTGCTAACTTCTCTGGTCAAAGTAATACGAAAGCCGCTGCTTCCCCTTACTTCATTTTCTCTCCTACTCTTTTCTTTCTTTTTTGTAGCCTAATTTCCCTTTCACAAGGAAAGGCATGACTTTTTCATGTTTTTCTGCTCCTTTGGCTGTGTGATTACTCGACATATAACTCATCTGAATGGACAGAGGAATGTGTGGACTAAACCATTTTGCCTCTCTTTAAAGTGGTCATAGGGGTCTCAGAAAATCTCCATTATTATTGTTAATGGAAACTCCAGTCTCTCAACCACTTTATTCAGCCAGGGTCAATTTTATAATGTAACATTAATTAATAAGAAAAAAAAATGCAATCCCTGAGTGCAGTGGGTAAACAGTAACTAGATCCCACCGGCCCCACTCCAGTGCCACTCAGAGCTACTAATCAGATTGTTGAGTTCCGAATCCAACAGTGTTGAACTAATCTGGATTTTAAAGGCAGAAATCATAACATTTTATGAACCCTGAAAATTATTTTGCTGTGTTTTCTATCGAATGAAATGCCTCAGAACCATTAAAAACCTTAAAAATACATTTTTGAACAAACCGAAGGTCAGCAGACTTCCTCAAAGCCATACAAGATAAACGGAAGGTAGGGAAAATAAGGCTATAAGTATTTCAGAGATGCAAAACTGAACAGTATCACTTCATGTAACTTACTGTACTGCTAAGAGAAACACCGCTAAATATATAGTTAGGGAAACCAAGGAAACCTCAGACCACAAAAAAACAAATTCATGGAATAAGATGTTTACTTTCTGCATGTCTGTCACAAAATGCTACAGAATACAAAGCACACATACAGAGGAATCTGAGGCTGATGACAGGGGTTAGCAGCATGTGCCTGGAAGTGTTCATGTTTCACTTCAGTCTTACCTCACTCTCTCACCATTTCCTGTGTGGGTTTTTTTGGCTCAACTGTTGGAGCTGAGCCTTACATCACCTGACAGAGCCTCAGCATGCAGCCTAATAATCATCCTTAACCACCGAAACCTCCAGCAGCATATCGTCATGGCTGCCATTACACCAGTGTGCCTGCATGGATGATAAGTCCAGGCCTCTGTGGCAGAGCGCTACTCCCAGCTGGGTGTGTTTTACATGCTAGGGGCCAATTTGACTTATTTTAGTAAACAGAAAAGCTGAGTCGGAATGTTTTTTTTTTTTCCAGGCCACGATCCCTGTCTGGCTCCATACGTCTAGGCAAGTTTAGCTGCACTCTGTGGAGAAAATCAGAATCTACTTTTTGGGTCTGTAATCCACAGAGCACATCTCTCTTTGCAATCCACATCTAATCCACATCTATTAGCACATCTGGTAAACATTCATCTACAAAAATTCAAGCTTTAGTTTGAATACACTCATTCAGTGGGGGAAAAATCCTTCATTAAGAAATGTTTTTAACAAAAACACAATTGTTGGTACTCCTGCTGTGAGTACTTTTTACAACACTGTTTAGCTAATAGGACAGCACTAAGAGTGTATTCACACTGCTGGTCCGGTCCAGGGATCTGTACAAGTGAGAAAATTCACACCTTCAGTTGGTGTGCTTTGCTTTCACACAGAGATTTCTAGACCAGACCAAACAACGTCTTAAAGTTGCAACGGATTGCTTCGGGGACAGTATTGCTTCAGCATTGCACTGAGAAGAAAAAAAGCACGACAAAGAAAGTCTGTCTCATCTGGGTTTCTGTTGCTACTTTGGTGTTCAAATGTAGTTGTGCTCCTGCACCTCTCACTACTCCACATAGCCCCATGAGATATTTTCATACTCTTCTGTCTTTGGATTCGCACTCTTACTATGTTTTTCTTCTTCTTCTACTCAGATGTGCTGCTCTCACATCACACCACATGGTCCCACACCCCAGTCCACCAAGCCCCAACCACCGCTGCTCCTGGCCCACCCGCCAAGCCAGGCACACCGAGGAGGCACCCTCCACCTTGAACACAGATAGCCACACCACCGGGAGTCACAGCAGGCCCCAAGCTGCCTGGGGACCCACCCCTGGACCCGCCCACACCAGCCAGGACCGGAAGCAGCCCAGACAAGAGGGCAGAGCGCCCCCCCACCCCACCACATTCATCTCCATGCCAGACCCACCACCACCCCAGGGCAATACCTAAATGCCCAGTCTGCCTAGGGACAGCACTGCCCCGGCACCAGCATCCCCATACTCCCCTGCCCACGATGATGAGGTGGCAATGCCCATATCCCCTACGTCACTAGGTGATGTATTCAATATTTGGAGAACAAACCAATTCAAAGTTATTCTATTGCTATTTTTTACAAGTAAACATTCTCATCATAGAAACAAATTCTAATAACATATTTTTAAAAAGCATTATATTTAAACTCCTTTTATTCTTTTAGTTCTTAAGCAATTCTTTGGCAATGCTTAGAACTGCAAGAAGGATGTCGCATCTATTTTTTTCCAAATCTACTTTTGTGATGTCACCAAGAAGGCAAAGTGAGGGGCAGATTGGAACTGTATACTCTAGGCCTTCGCATACCTTTAGCCAGATGCCATAGACAGGCGGTCAGTGCCAGAGAGCATGTGGATAGTCATCAGGTAAATCACCCATGCAGTTTGGACATGTGTTGTTAAGTGAGGAACCCATTTGAAACATTTTTCCTGTGTAGTGCATACTATGAAGGAGTTTGTATTGTGTCAGCTGAAGGTAGGCATTTTGAGTCATTCTAAAAACGAAGTGGGATTGTTAAACCTACTTCTGAAGTTTTTCTGTAGGCTTTGGAGAGTAATTATGGGGGTAGATGTTTAAAGCAGCAAGTTATTACTAGTGGAAGTTCTATGTTAATTTGTTTAATCTTAAATTTTCGATTGATTTTGGTTGGTGATATTCTAAGAATTTATTTTTCACAATGCCATATGGTTCTTCTAAAACATTAAAGGATATAAACTCTTCCAACAGATACGTCCTCTAAATGATTTATTCCTTTACTGTTCAATGTTAAAAAGTTAAGCACCATTTCATTTTGCAGGATGTTCCGAATGGGTGTTTGTCTGCATGGGAGAATTGAAAACCTATTCATTTTGAGATGTTACCACAAGCCTGTCAGAGGTGTACTGATATTGATGCTTTTAAAACAGTTGTGCTATTTAATTAAAGGGTTGATAAATAAAAAGTCTGAGATACAGATTTCCTTCAATAGTGTTTGTTTTATCCATAGACTACATGATTTTTTCAAATCCATTTCAAGAGATTTTGTAACCAAGTGCCAAGAAATATTTATAACCATTTGGGAGTTCCAATGCTCCTAAACCTTTTGCCTTTGTAAAGTCTTTAAACTTATGCAAGGAGGTTTAGATGTCCATAAAAATGTTGATAGGAAGGAATCTAAGCCTGTGGTGTTTTAACTGGGATCATAGAGAAGTTATAGTTTATTTTAGGGAGGATCGTCATTTTAATTGCAGAGACTTTTCCCATAATTGACAAAGGGAAAGTTCTCCCGTGTGAGGTCAACTTCTATTAATTCATGATTTAATAATAACAATACATTATATTTAAAAGCATCTTTCATAACACTCAAGGACACTGTACAAGCAAGTTAAAAATAGCAAGCAAAGCACAAAAAACAACAAAACACAAGCAACTTAAGATAAATAAGACGTTACAGGGAATATGCAGATTTGAAAAGGTGAATTTAGAGGTAGATTTTAAACTGAGAAAAGGAGTTAATATTACGAATATTAGGTGTAAGTTGATTCCAGAGCTAAGGGGCAGAGTAAGAGAGGGTCTGCTCCCCATGGTGCTGAGGCAGACAGAGGGAACAGAGAGAATGGAGGATGAAGACATGAGGGAGAGGGAGGGCGTGTGAAGACAAAGGAGCTGGGATAGGTAAGGTGGGGCAAGGTTGTGGATGGCCTTGAATGTAATGAGGAGTAGCTTAAATTTAATTCTGGATGTGATGGGGACCCAGTGTAGCTGTTGTAATATGGGAGTGATGTGGTGGAAGGAGGGGGTTTGGGTTCTGAACCATTTGAAGTTTATGAAGGGATTTTTGTGAAAACCCGTAGAGGAGAGATTTACAATAGTCAAGACGGGAGGTGACCAGGCTATGAATGAGGACAGAAGTGGGGTGGGGGCTGAGGGAAGGACGAAGGCCATTTATAGAACGAAGGTGAAAATAAGCAGACCGGATAACATTATTAACATGAGTAATGGGGTATAACTTAATTGTGTCAGGTCATCCAGCCTGTTAGAAATATTGATGCCCAGGTACCTGATGTCTCCAATCTGTAAACAAATGGTCGTAGAGAGATAAATATCAGAGGAGAGATGAAGGCCCATTGACTAGCTCCAATCAATAGAGTAGTCTGAAACTGTTGAGAACTTACAGTGGCTTATAAAAGTATTCATACCCCTTGACCTTTTCCAGATATTATCACATTACAACCACAAACATAAATATATTTTATTGGAATTTTATGTGAAAGACTGACACAAAGTCGTATACAATTGTGAAGTGGAAAGAAAATTATATATGATTTTGTTTTTTTACAAATAAAAAACTGAAAAGTGCATTGTGCGAAAGTATTCAGCCCCCTGAGCCAATACTTACTGAACCACCTTGTGCTGCAATTATAGCTGCAAGTCTTTTAGGGTATATCTCTACTAGCTTTGCACATCCAGTGACTGAAATTTTTGCCCATTCTTCTTTACAAAACAGTTCAAGCTCAGTCAGATTAGATGAAGAGCATTTGTGAACAGCAGTTTTCAGATCTTACCACAGATTCTCGATTGGGTTTAGGTCTGGACTTTGACTGGGCTATTCTAACACAATAATATGTTTTGTTTTAAACCATTCCATTGTAGCCCTGGCTTTATGTTCAGGGTTGTTGTCCTGCTGGAAGGTGAACCTCCGCCCCAGTCTCAAGTCTTTTGCAGACTCCAACAGGTTTTCTTCCAAGATTGACCTGTATTTGGCTCCATCCATCTTCCCATCAACTCTGACCACCTTCCCTGTCCCTGCTGAAGAGAAGCACCTCCACAACACGATGCTGCCACCACCATCTTTGACAGTGGGGATGGTGTGTTCAGACTGATGTGCAGAGTTAGTTCTCCGCCACACATAGAGTTTGGCATTTTGGCCAGTTAAATTTTGGTCTCATCTGACCAAAGCACCCTCTTCCACATGTTTGCTGTGTCCCCAACATGGCTTCTGGCAAACTGAAAATGGAACTTCTTATGGTTTCCTTTAACAATGGCTTTATTCGTGCCACTCTTCCATAAAGACCACATTTGTGCAGAGCAGGACTAATAGTTGTCCTGTGGAGAGATTACCCCACCTGAGCTGTTGATCTCTGCAGTTCATCCAGAGTCACCATGGGCCTCTTGGCTGCATCTCTGATCAGTGCTCTCCTTGTTCGGCCTGTAAGTTTAGGTGGACGGCCTTGTCTCGGTAGGTTTACAGTTGTGCCATACTCTTTCCATTTCCAGATGATGGATTGAACAGTGCTCCGTGAGATGTTCAAAGCTTGGGAAATATTTTTATAGCCTAAGCCTGCTTTAAACTTCTCCACAACTTTATTCCTGACCTGTCTGGTGTGTTCCTTTGCCGATGATGATGCTGTTTTCTCCTCAATTTTCTCCTAACCAACCGCTGAGGCAATCACAGAGCAGCTGTATTTGTACTGAGATTAGATTACACACATGTGGACTCTATTTAGTCATTAGCACTCATCAGTCAACTTCTGAAGGCAATTGGTTGCACTCAGAGTAAAGGGGGCCGAATTCTTTTGCACAATGCACTTTTCAGTTTATTTGTAAAAAAGGTTTTAAATCATGTATAATTTTCTTTCCACCTCACAATTGTATACCACTTTGTCTTGATCTTTCACATTCCAATAAAATATATCGATGTTTGTGGTTGTAATGTGACGATATGTGAAAAAGTTCAAGGGGTATGGAAACTTTTACAAGCCACTGTATTTATTGGGCTTATTGTCTCTGTTACAAAGCGATTTGCATTTTCCAGAAAGAGCAACAAATCATCAGCATATAAACAAATTTTGTGAATTCTATTAGCTGTTTGGATTCCATAAAAAGTGTTGCTGTGACGAACTGCAGCTGTTTCTCATTCTAACCTAATTGCTCAAACCTTGCTTGCCATGCCTTTCTCCCCACTTATAACTGTATATAAGCTCTCTGGTTTTCATCGCTCACTGCTGGATTCTTCCATTTGATCGCTTTATATTCTGACCATTCTCTGTGTCCTGTTTCTCCTATGCAGGTTTGCTGTTTAATTTATTAAATTATTCTGCTCACCACGCGGCTACCGAGTTCCGGCATGCACTTTCATCCTGCTCAAACCTCACACGTCATGACACTAGTAGCCAGTGGCTAAAAGAAATGAGTGTCACGTTACATTTATACCGCAGGAAAATTGTGAATTAGAAAATCCTAGAAACTCTGATCAAATTGAAAAAGTAAATTATAAATTAATAAGATGCTTCAGTTTTTAAAGGGATTGTTAGGGTTGTCAACAGGGCCAGTTCTAGGCATGGTTACATGAGGGGGCAGGCAGAAATGTGAAGGGGGCATCTCATCGGTACGCATTATGGTGACGATGGAAAGATGCATTTCGAATAAAGGTGTCCATTTATGGAACAATCTTGACAGCGAGATAAAATAAATCTTTTTCTGCCTTTAAAAGAAACTTGAAAATCATTATGATGAAGCAATATGGTGTTGATTAAGCTGATGTCTTGTTGTATTTTTTGTTTTTGTGTGTAAATGTTTTGTGTATTCGAATTATCTCTTCAATAGTCTTCTGAGCTGAAAAGCTCATTTTCTCTTTATGTGAATAGAGGGGGCAGATATAAGTTTCTACTTCTTTCTGCTCCTTTTCATTCACTTCTTTTAGTTGTTACATATTTCATTCATATGTATTATTCAGGGAATTAAATAAAAAAATCAAATGAAAATCAAATGAAATGAAATATACTGTGTCCAACACTACAAAAATGAATTGGACTTTGTCTGGCCTCTACCCCAAGACCTGCCCAGCTTGGGTGTCCCACCTGAAGCAAAGCTCCTACTGATATAGTTTTTAAGGCCACTGAGGCACGCAAACGTCCTGTCCACAATAAGGTGGCAATCTTTCAGGGGGGAAACAGACAATAATAATAAATAATAAGAAGGAAAATTAAAATACTCTTCATCTAAGATTGAACAACCGATATAACATTTATCTTATTGGATGGGCATTGCATCTTAAACTAATTTGAATCTAATAATAACCACAGAAAAGTGAAATTAATATTTAAAACAAATTACACCAAACATTTTCTCAAACAGGATTAACAAACAGCCTAGATAAACAGAACATTTTTTTTGTTTGTTTGTTTTTTTGGTTAGAAATATGACTCCTCAAAAATCTCCTTCTTTGTCTTCTCACCAGTCCAATCTCCTTTCTCCTCACTCCCCTCTACAACAACAGTCTTCTGTTACCCTGTGCAAAAACTCTCACAAATTCATCCATATTCAGGTTATTTGTAATAAGTCTTCTCATGGGCCAAGATCACGAAATTCATTTTTCTCTGGTGTAACATGGTGCGACGGTAAGGGGTTAGGATCTGGGACAATGTCGAGAAGGCTGTTTAATACAATTTATGCAAATCCAGAAAGGCCTCCTTGTACTCATGTAGGTGTTTACACACAGTGGACAGGTCTGTTTCATTTGGACATTTCTTGAGCAACATCTGTTTTGCCACAAGGATTTAATTTTTGAGATTCTCATTATCTGTCACAAAGCCAGCCAGCACAGCCAGTGGGTGCAACAGGGTTAAATCTAGAAATGTACTAGATTTGGGTGCAAGGCTGGATATGGCTTACACCAGGTCAACATTCTTCTGTGAAAATCTATTTCCTTAATAGCCCTGTCAAGGATGTTGAGGAGAGACCTTTTCAGAGACTGAGGAGGGGAAATGCTTGGGTCACCAGAGTCTGTATGGCCCACAGTTAAAAGCACAACACTTTTACCAAGACGTTTTCTTATTGTTCTCCTTCTCTTTGGAAGATGTATATCATCCCTAGCAGCAGACTGAGACAACTCCCCCCATTACTCATTCTCATTGTCCCGGATGTTTTTTAAGGAGTCGAGTGATGCTCCAACAACCTCAGCAGCGCTGCACGTCCACTGTCTGAGACTGAAGTACTAAATTTGCTGGTTTTAAGACACCAAGCACCCGTACTACAACCTTTCCAGTCTTAAAGAGGTCTTGCCTCTTTATTTGACAGAGCAGGCCTGATGCCTCGGTGCACATGTCAACTGCAGCATCATCATCCTCAGTCATCTCAGATAAGATACTTAGAATCTGGTCTTTATTGTCCACAATGCACCTTGTCACCTCATAGTGGCTTGTCCATCGAATATGAAGCAACCTTCTAAGATGAGGTGCATCATATTTCTTGGACACATAGTGATGCTGAAAAAGGTTGTAGATTGAACTGGAGAGGTCAAAAAATATTTTTCCACAAGGTTCGCTCTGCATGGCATGCACAACCACTAAGTGCAGTTGGTGATTATGGCAGTGAACGTATGGGACATGTCTTGCAAGCTTCTTTTGGAGCAGAGCTTATACACCTCCACTTATCCCACTCATCACAGAAGCTCCATCTGGCTAAGTATTTTTTCAGCACTGTAGCCAGCATCAGAGAGGAGTGTCAGTATCTCAGAGGTGATGTACTCTGCATCAAGTTGACCCAAGTCAAGCAACCCAATGAGATGTTCTTCTGGCATTGAATTGCTGACAAATTGGAGCATCACAGACACATTTTCCACCTGTCCCTGGCCCATCACTTTTGAGGCAAAACCCTGTAGAATCCGCATTTTCATATTTTTTCTGACTTCCGCAAGCACAATATCTGCCAATGTTTGAATTATTTTATTTTGGATATCCTTAGATGTGTATTTTGCATTGTTTGGGATACCTTTAGCAATATTTGCTAGTTTCTCATCCTTCTCCAAGGTGTACTCCATCAGTTTTAGAAAAAGACCTGAAGCAAAATCGTCATTGTCAGCTGTAGGCCTATCATGTTTCAAAGTTTCTGCTGTCCTCTGGAGCCCCAACTCATTCACACAGAGAAACCTTACAGCACTGCCCACACTCTTGACGTAGTAATGGTTTTTTTCAAGTTGTGTTTTGCCAACCAACAGGGAGTCAACAGTTCCCCTTGTAGCCTCTCTGCTTTTGTGCTGAGTCCAGATGGTGGAAGTTTGAATATGGTTGTGGTTTGACACGTCTCTGTAGCCCCTTGTCCCAATCAAGTGCTGCTTTCCAGTTGTTAAAACCAGTTAAGGTAAAAACAACATCCCTCTCGTTAGCAGTGTTAGATTTCCGACAGGGAAAACAAAAGCATGCGTCTAGAATAACAGATAAACTCTAGCCATGGTTCGTGTGCGACACCAGGCAGAATTGAATAATCTTAATGATGTACCGAATGCACGCTTTGGGTAGCTTCCCAGTATTGGCCAAGATGGTTCACTGTAATTTAAATCACAAGGTAGACCTATCTTTGCAGGCTGCATTGGAGGAGCAGCACTTGTGGGAGAAATGTTTTTTGCTGATGGCAAGGGTGTAGTTACAAGCATGCTAGCTGCTGCCCCTGAAGTACTCCCAGGATCATTGCTACTGGTAGAGGAAGGAGCAGTATCGGATTTTTTAAATGTTCTGAAAATGGATGCATTATGTAGCATTAACTGAAATGGAGCTCTTTAGGAGCTACTAAATCCGGTGAGAGTGGAAAGTGAGAAAAGCTTAGTAAAAATTGCTGTAATTATTCTTAAAACAGCATAAAAACTATAAAGCGGATAGGGCTTGATATAGGGGTCTTTTACACAAAGATAATTTCCTCAGTCTGTGTTATGCACCGGCCACTCATGTCTCTCTGTGATTATGTGCGTGAGAAACACTTCCACTGACAGGTTCACATTTGGAAATGAACAGCAAAGCATTCCCCAGTTGATTTAACAAAATAGATGTTATATTTGCATCTGTTTTTTTTAATTAACTTTTTATAATGTGTCTCACAGCATGAATCGCTATAACGAATTTCATTGCGCTTTTCTTCTTCCTCAATGTTTTCCGTTTCGGCTTTTCCTCTCAGTGAGAGAGAAATCTGACACCATTAGCTAGTCAGGCTACTTGTAGGCTCATATGCATACTGATCGCTGATTGGTCTTTACTAGAAGGAGCGGGAGGGGGTCCGCTGACTGCAGATAGACAGGAGAACATCACAGCCTGCTCACCGCGATGCGCAGCAGAACCTCAGAAAGATGTTCAATTATTTTTGGCAGGTTTGATTTGAAGGGGCAAGGCATTTGTTTCTTGCCCTAGCGTATAGCCAATATAGCGTATAGGTTGTCAATAATAAATAATTTCTTAACCTAAACCTATGGAATTAAAAAGTAGTATTTTTCTTTTTTTTCTGATATTATGATGCTGCAGTCAATAAATTTACTGTAAGGTCTTTTTACACATCTTTACCAGGGGCATCAATAAATGGGTTTGGTAAGGATAGAGCCAGAATGCTGGTATCCAGATCTTGGACTAACATTCCTAAGGACTCATACTACAAATGAAAACTGTCCTTTTGTGATTTTATCTCAAAGTAACCTGTAACTTTAACAAGGCTGTCAAAACAATCAATAGTTAGATAAAACATGGTTATCAATCCTAACTAATATTTTATATCAATTGAGATATTGTATGATAATTATTAAATAACAATACTTCTGTTGCTAATGTTGCCTAATTGACTACAGGGCTTCCTGAAAGGCCATCAGGAGGTTTAACTTGTTTACTGTAGAACTTTCTGATTATAGCACTGCATTCTGGTAACAGAACAGAGCAGTTTCTGAAAAGATACAAATAAATACCGGAAATAAAGAACTGATTTGTCAGTATATATTGTGGTAAACTGAATCCAGAAAATAAACACTTCCCAATAAATAAAGAGACATATACTACCAATTTAATCATCTAATACTCATAAATGATGATTTACCCTGAACAATGTAGCATGCATACTGGGAGTAATCTGGGTGACAGCTAGAGGCTAACAGCAATACCCACAAATGTTAGCTTAAATCACAATTGTGCTAGCAAGCAAAAACTGACATTTTACAGGCTGCATAAATACACCAGCAACTAAACAGCACTACCAGAAGCAGTAAGCAACGTTTAGGCATTCATTTCACATCACCATGAGCTTACACAGTGACTACTGCATCACTCTAAGCATGTCATGTGGTGAACCTGAAGAAAAGGAAGAGCAACTGGATGAGAACACCTTCAAAATAAAACACCCATTTCACATTAAAAGCCTGAATACATTAAACATCTAGCTGCTTGAAAAATTCTGAACAGTAATAGTCATAGTAGGGAAGTCGCAATCTAATCCTAGGTATTGGCTTGGCATCCCAATTATTTTTAAGTGATCAATATTGGGAAGCCATGACTTAACTCATGGGGTTTGGACAGCCTGTTTTTAACAACCACAGCCTATTTCTAGATTTTCTGCTAAGAACCAAAGCCTTTTACACACTTTTCCATGAGACTCACAGTGAGAAAGAGGCTACAGCAGCTCTCTACCTATCTCAGTCCTGCTCTGCATATTGCACTCAGTAAGCTCTCTGTATAGGAACTCTGCATGCAGCTGTAACACCAGGGATTAAATTTGACCGTGTTAAATACAAAGTGCTGAAATTCATAGGCAGAAAAACCTTTTCTAAATGTTTTGCCTGTACATAACTGGAGTCACAGAAATACGAGCTGAATTATCAGTGGGTCATGTCATATAGGAAAGTAAACATGCTAATGTTATTCTAGTACAGCAGTAAACCTGGTCAATAGCAAACAGCAAAATGTGAATTTGTTAAAAAAACTGCAGCTCTAAATGTGTTAAGTCATATCTCTTTTAAAACTAATAATGAGCAGTGTTTGTTTTAGGCAACGTATTGTCAGACAAGAGCATCAAGAGCATTGTACCTTTCTGAAACCAGTGAGGTTTCAGAAAGTTTCAAAAACACAGGAAGGTCATTGGTGGTGCACCGCCACTACAATAATGGGCCTACTCTGCTGGTTTAAACTGAATGGACAGTTAAACTGAATGCAACCCTGTCTTTTGCCTGCTTAGAATATTTCAGTGCATGTCAGTAACCTTCAAGAAGAACAGTACCTCCGCAAAGTGATATCTTTGTTTGGAAACTCCCTCTGAAATACAAAAAGAATCCGACCTTCAGGCATGACCACAGTGCATTATCTGCCTCCATCTTTCTCAGTCCCTGGTCTCCTTCTCTGAAAGACCAACTCTCTGCATATCCTCCTTCACTACAGGAAGCTACACTGTTGTCTTCCTCTTTAGTGCCATTCTGGTAGCTTAATATTTATCATCATTTGCCCAAAGCTGCAAGAACGATGTTGTGCATTACCGCCACCAACTGGCTTGGAGTGTGGACCAGAATGTCACTGACCCACATGGCTGCCCATCATGCCTGTTCAAAAGTCAGACATGGCAGCTGGCAGGAATAAAATGTCTACATAGCAAATTAAAAAATGCTTTGCGGTCCGGACAAAACGCTCTCTGGGTCCGGATTTGGACCAGAGTCTGGGGTTTGGAGACCCCTGGTCTAGACCATCTCAACTTTACATCAACTTCAACTTTAACCACTCTATCAGAGCTGTCCCTTTAATACATTCTTTTCTAATACTGTCCATTTTGGTAATTTCAAATAAAAAACCTTAAAGCTTTACCTGAACCCCACTTTTGTTTTAGTTCCACCGTCCCCAAACAAGATATCATACCAGGTCGTAACAATATCTTGTAAATCTTTTCTTTCATTCTTGCAGCTTTTCTACAGCATCCTTCCTGCATTATATTAACTATCTGTTCCTTTACATGGCTAACCTCAGGTACTTAAACTCATCCATCCTTTAGTACCTCACAGCCATACTTGTCCACTGGTCTCTGTCTTGTTCACATTTTGTCATCATTTCTCCTCAATCATAGCGGCACCTATTCTTTTGTCCACCTACACACCACAATGTCATGTGCAAATATTTCAGCCCACAAGGATCCATTCCAGCCTCTTGTGTCAGTTCTCCCATTACCACTGCTGCACCGTATGCAGATGATGCAGTCAAAAGATTTTAAAGAAACCGGACATGTTTTAAAAAGAAAAGAGGAAGTGTTAAACCCAGAAAGCAACTGTAGACAAACCTTATCTTAAAGTGTTGTCCTCGGAAAACGGAAAATGCAAAATCCAGCAAAGACCTCACACACAACCTCAGTAATGTATCATTGTCTAATTTATCTAGCAGCTATTTGCCAGTGCTCCGCTTAATGACTGGTGAATCATTGTGGCTAAAACACTATTTTGTGCTTCAAATCATTTTTACCAAACAAATTCTTGGTACCTCTAGCGGATTCAAGACAATATAATGAGAAGAATCTATGTATTTGTGAGAGACTTTTAGAAAATATGGAAATCTATTTATTTAGACCACTTTAAAGGATTAGAATATCACTGAAGACTTCTGCACAGTATTTAATACTGTATATTCACTGTATTGCTTCATAAGGTCTAATGATGAATTTATAGGTGTAACGAGATCTCTTTTTCATAGCCATTCATAATATTTAAATCTTACAGGGTTTCCTTGCCAAACAAAAATATTTACCATGAACTGCCGTCTAGCTGCTGTCAGCAAGGCACTTGGGTCTGGAAAAGTAAGTCTTACCTATAATTAGGAGCCCGGGACATGACGTTGAGTGCTTTAATATTGACATCACTGTATCTACTATTGAATTTCTTATTTTAAAGTTAGAAGGGGAGTGGAGTTAGAGTTGCCATGTTGTGTTGACATAGTTAGCTAACAGAGATGTCGGAATGGTGGTGTAGGGGTTCAGCGTGCAACCCATAAACAGAGGCTTCAGTCTGCGACGCAGCTGTCTTGGGTTCGAGTCCCGGCCCTGGTAACATTTGCCACATGTCTTCCCCCCCTCTCTCTCTGCCCCCATTTCCTGTCTGCCTACTTTGAGTAAAAATACTGTGAATATAAAGGCCACAAGTACCACAAAAAAATTTTTAATAAAAAAAAAAAAGTGTAAAAAAACTTTTTTTCAGGATTTTCAAAGCTTTGTTAGCATTAGAGTATTTGAATAAGAAATGCATGAAAACAGAAAGATTGATGGATGAGACAAAGATTGCACTGAATTACTCTGCAATGACTAGATACCAAAACCTTTACTATGCTGGTATAAACAAAACAAGATAATATTTAGTTTAAACCAAAATATTGCAGAAATCTCAATCAGAGCCCAATATTGTGTTGTCTTTTAAACTAGATGTTTCGTTATGTTCCTAATGAAGACTCATAAGGTCTGCGTATGTGAGCAGCATGTGGGATATTTTAGTAAGTTCCAACTCTTTTTTTGTACTTAAACTTATTCAGATAGAATTACTTCTACATTAAAGGGTAATTAATGGCTAAAATATCACTCAGAGAAGACATGGCAGTTCTTCATGCTACACAATCAGAGGTAGGTTTATGAGGTTACATTTCCTGATATTAGTGCTATAGCAGGTCCTTATGTCCATACATATTTTTACAGGACATTCACATTCTTAAACAAAACATTTATGCTACCTTCCAAGCCATGTGTAACAGGAAGGTTTGACGAGGTAATTAATTATATAAATGTCCTTTTGTTGGTTGTAATCCGCAGCTGCAGCGCCGCTTTTTATCACAGCAAAGCAATTATACCCTATAAGGTTCTCTCATGACAAGATGAAATAATGAGTAAAACATTAAAGTTTAAGCTGCCATTGGAAAACAAAAGTCACGTCAGAATAGATCAAATGCATCAACTGGTACCCTGTAGGCCAACAGACACAGAAGGAAATAAAAACGATTTTGGATAGGTTTACCTCCACATGATTGGGCAGTGTGTTAACAAATCTAAATCCAGGGATCCTCCTGTCGCTGCACACTACGCCTACATCTTCAGTGTGTTTGCAGTCTGAAACACCAATCCCGTTGGATGGACACAGAGCCAATGTCCTCTCTTTCCCAGTGCATTGAAGATTGTCAAACCAGATGGGTCCTTATGGGATTAAACAGAGATAAAGGTTTCATTATTGTTAGCATTCAACACATTACCTTAGTTTTGTTGCTACTATGATATTTAAATTTACACATATCAGTAGTATGTATGCCAATAAATGCCTTGTAAAATACGTTAGATGGGATCTATTTGGAATGTCTGTGCATTACCTTCTCCTTTCCCATATTTTGAAGATGGCACCCATGAGACGGCTTCCTGGTAGCCCAGTTCCTTGCACACCACCTGGGCAGCGTGGATACTGAAGTCGTCATCGCAGACAGTACCCCACGTACCGTTGTAGTAAACTTCCACTCGACCCTCATTGTGCTTCCTCTTATGTCCCGCTAGTCGGAGCTGAATCCTGGGAGTATCTGGAGCCAGGACGGGGGGGGTGTACTGTTCCTGTAAAGGGTCGGGATAGCCCAGCGGGTATTCGAGGTACTCATACTGGGTATGGACCAGTTTTAACACCACCAATAAGATGCCAGTGCAGCAGGATAGTTTTTGGTTGGCCAACATTTTGCTGTAAAAAAAAGATGAGTAGAGGAGCACTCATTAAATGTTGTAAGCTGGAGCCACACTACACAAAATTTGGCCCAGTTTTACCCTTAGTTCCCAGTCGGGGAAAGTCTGCATCAGTCTGCACAAGTTTTGGTCAGTCGGCAGAGTGAGTCCACACAACAGTCTGAAAGTGTGAGAGGAGGTAAGGACTGGAGCCTCAAGTGTGTGTGGGGAACTGACCCGACCTGACCTCAGTTGAAGTCAAACAAACATTTTTGAGGTCCATCTGGACGCAGTCGGATCGTGTGAACTCAACTGCAAATGATACTAGACAATAAAAAAAGAGTCTTAGATGTGACAACAGCTGGGAACCCACTTTTTTGTAAGGGTACAACAGCGTGGGCATTAAACAAACTATTAACCAATTAAAGCCACAGTGATAAAAAACAAACAATAAAACAACAGAGAGATGGTTTAATATTCAAAACTAAGATACAGTACATTATAAAGGCCCTTATTGAAATAAACCAAACAATTAACATATTAAACATAAAGGTAAAGGCATTTAATTTAATAAATTGACATTTTATTTTTTTTTATTTCAAACCAAATATGTCATAAATTTGTCATGTTTATTTGCATAATCCAATCCATTGGTGGGGGTGGGGGGGTGGGGGGGTGGGTTGGTGCGAATTCTGACAATATATCTTCTATTACCGCCATCAGTTTGGTATGCTCATTTCGCTTGAGCTGGACTGATAAATCCTGTAGTGATCTAGCAGTAGGTCCAGTTGTTAAGTGTGTGATACCCAGTCATTCCTCAGTTGGGAAACAAAAACCAGTCTGTTAGTGTGAACACATAGTTCTTTTAAAATCTGGGTCGACTGTGAAAGTTGGGTAGTGCGTCCCAGGCTTTAGATAGCTTATTGATAGTGAAAGAGGACTCAAGCTGAACAAATATCAAGGGATTGCAGGTAAAAGGGGCATTACACTGATTTCACGCATAAAGATCCTACTACAGTCAGCTAGGAGGACTCAAAATAAATGTCCAACAAGAAGAAGAATCATTATGTGTTACAGGAAATAAGGCATGTCACATTACACATAAATGGAGTTCAGCAGTTGGTACAAAAAGAAAAAGAAACAAATGCCAGATGTTAGGTCTCTTTTCACTTATTTTACAGAGAACATAACCCTCAGAGAAACAGTCCCAGGTAATGGTGGGGCCTAACCTCCTGCGCTTTGCAAAACAGGGTTTGTTTAGTGATAATTTCATTATGAAATAAAATAGTGCCCCACAGACCATATATCAACCAAAAAGCTTAAGGGAGTTTTATTTCAGTGTGTATACACACCAGCAAATACCAGATTTTTATGCCCTAACTTGTTGATGTAGTAATAGGGATAATCTCTGAATCTCTAATTTTCTGTTGGATTCAAAGCCCTTACCTCTAACAAAGAATGTGCAGCACTTTTATTCTTTCATATGCAACTGTTGTAATATTGTTGAGTAACAATACATCCAGCTTAAGAGACAAGATGATACATAATATTGGACTGTTAGGACTGAGATGGGACAGGATTTTAACAATATTTAAAAGGGAAAACAAGAATCACATTGATTTTGCAGTTTTCACAAATAGCAAAAGGTTACACAAATCAAAAACTATATGAATCTCTAATCAGTCTATGATACGGCATGCAGGTTTGACTAAAGTTTTGTTTATTTTACAAACAGAATAAAGGTTTCATTCCAGACTGCTACTCTGTTCTTTGTAATATTATCTATTTCAGGTTTGATCAGTCACAGTATTTTGGGGTGTGGATGAAAGGTGTGGGTCAAAGGCTGTTCAGAACCATTTAACAACGGTGACATGGCCCTAGAATAGAGGAAGGATTGAAGCAGACGTCAGCTTTAGCATTATTAGCTGCAAACAGTTAGCAAGTTGCTGTATTCTTTCGGGGTTTACAAATCATTTGTTGGTTTTCTTTTTGTCTGTCCCGTTTTTTTTCTACCCAGTTCCCAAATAAAACTGCTACACAAACAATTTAAAAATGGTGGAGTCAAAAAGTGTTTCTTGGCAATTCAACAAGCAGTCTTCATTAGTTGAATCTTCATAAGTTTATACTTTTTTCTACTTCCCTTTGACATTGAGTTGTTAGGTAGTATATACTGACAATTTTGCTATGATCATTATTTTGTATTATTTTCTTTTACTATTTTTTCCTACTAGTTTGATAAAAACTAATCAATCAAACAGTCCATTAAATAACATATTGGACTTTGCACACATTCACCTCTCACCTTCCACTACTGCCACAGATCACCAGGATTGCCCTGTACTTACTGTTCCTCTAGACCAGGGGTCTGCAACCTGCGGCTTCGGAGCCACATGTGGCTCTTTAGGCCCACTACAGTGGCTCTTGGTAATTTTGGCCAAAAATGTTAAAGACCTGTGAACTGGTTGTAAATATAAAGGTAAGAAAAAGGCTAGTTCTGGCATTTTTTCTGTGTTTTACATGCTATCGTACTATAGAATTTCAACAACACAATGGCAGAAATGATGCAAGGAATTATTTTTATTTAGTTCTAGCTACATGTTCTTTTTCATTTTACATTACTGGGAAAGAAAATTCAAGAAAATTATTGTATTGTCTTCTCATAAAAGTGTGACATTTTTCTTTGTTTTAAAATCTAAAATTAGATATAATTTCTTTGTTCTTTAATACAACCTAAACCATTTATACAGCAGTTGGTCATAAAAATGTCCTATTGGTTTTACACCTCTAGACAACATTTATTTATTAAGATTAATGGCGAAAATGGCTCTTTGACTTGTAAAGGTTGCTGACCGGCACATCCTCAAAAGAGCTGCTGTTTGTTCAGACGGCTGCAGCTTTACCCAGTCTGCATGCTTTCGGATCATTTCCCCATCAACTTTGAAACAGCTTCCCGCTCTGTGCTGAAAAAAAAGGCAATCCCACAGCATGGTTCTGCCACCACAATGCTTCAAGAAGCAATTTTGTGTCCAGAGTGATATGCAGTGTTAGTTTGTGAGACAATGCACCTATTTGGTGTCACAAATACTGAGAAAGTCTGCAAAGTGCTAGATCTTTTAGTCAGCTTCAGACAACTTTCTTTGAGTTAGATGTTAGCAAACAGCTTAAAGTTTATATTGGAATCTGTTTTGATCTGTCCTGAACTTCGTGTTACTTTAACACAGACCATCCTTGCAAACTTCGCAACACCTCTCTTCAATACTAGACAACTAACCTCATCACAACACAAGAAGTATTCTTAAATGACCGAAATAACATGACACCACTAAAATGTAGGCACTGAAGCAGCCCAATGTTCCCCAGGTGAAACATGGAAGGAGTCGGATCTATACGGAGGCACCACCTCACAACCCTGAAGAACCTAAAGGGCCAGTTATATCCTGATGCCAACTGTCCAGCTAATATCCTGGATAACTAACCTGGCTTCAAACGTTCTGTCCCTGCTTACAAATGCTAGAAAATGCCATGCATTATTTTTGTGTGAAGCCTCACAAGCATGTAAAAACAAAACAAGCAACCATTAAACAAGATCAATGCCAGAAACAAGAAAACATCCACTCATGAGGGAAAAACAAACTCAAAAACCTGCACATAACTGATATAATCAAAAGACTTTACAACAGATGTGCCTGTAATGTGCCTCAGTGTGAAAACATCTGGCAGCCCAGGGCTGACCCATCAGCTGCAGTGTTTCTGCTTTCCTTAGTGTAACGTGGCACCAGTTACACAACTAATGGAATGAAGCTCGCAGCCTCTGGATCGACTAACAATGTGTCCGTCCAAACAGCAACACCATCATTAGACAAATGTGTTCGGCTATGATCTGAGCTGGGTTTTCACAGCAGCTCGATCTTCCACTGTAATGCAGGAAATGATCGGGAGGCATGCAGACTGGGTGACGCTGGAGCCGCTAGGTATCTGAAAACACTAAGGTTGTGCTTGATTTCTTCTGGTTTAAAGGGAAACTAAACATTAGAGACATCAGTGGATCAGAAAGGCTGACATATGAAACCTGTGCTGTCAGGAGCAGACGTCGTGCACACAAAAGTATTTCAATAGGAGCTCTACTGTATGGTGGCCAGATCCTTTTCTAAGAAGCTTATGTTCAACAAGCTTTTTAGGTGTTTTTTGTCATCTGAACCTTTTTTCACCTTCAGTAAGGCCTATGACTGCCACCAGTGATGGAGGTGATCTATGGTCTGGTTAAAAAGGTCAAAATGTCAATTTGCAGGAATACCAAAAACTCTTCAAGTGACCCTTGCAAAAGACTCCAGCACTGCAGGCACTTACAAAGAAGAAAAAGCTAAGTCGCATTGTTTTTTGCAGCAGTCTCCATTTCAAATCTAATTCTAATTTTAGATTTTTGATAAGTAATTCATGTTGCACTTATCTGATAAATAACTGCAGTCAATTAAAGCACATATAACTTAAACAGAAGGTCCTATAGCCATGCCATGTCAATTAAAAGTAATCTCAGGCTAGAAAGAGAAACCTTGGATTTTGGTAATGCTCTTAACTTGTGTTGAGAACAATGCGGATGAGAATACATACAGATGCCATGCACAGAATTATAAATCTTTTAAAAAGTTTGAAAAAACTTTATACATTTTCAAGACTCAAAGTTTGGGTTCAAAGATTGAGAAGTTTTAGCTGTGGCTGAACTTACTGCTCTTCCCCTCTGGCGAGATGAAGCTCCAGTTAACGGTCTCAAAGCAGCCTAATGTTCGTGAAGACCCTGGATCCTGAAGTCAGCTGCTCCTCCTTCTGCCGTTCTCTGAACTTTCACTGCTCTTAATGCAAATCAGCACAATTGGACGGGGGGCTCCATAGCCACTAAGGCCCCGCCCACTGACGCCCACCATAATCATGACCAAGGCGGAAGAGGAAGAGTCCCGGGAGATGCAAAATCAGCTTGTCCGATAATAGGCCTTCCCCAGCACAGCGAGAGGATGTCCTGGATGCTGCTTTCACGTACTATCGACAGTTAAATAAAAAATATATCGAAACATTACAGCAAAATAAGTTTTTACATTATTGTCTAAAAAAATTGTAAACTCTATGGTTATTTTAGTAAGCAAGAAATTAAAACAGGGATTTATTTCGTTTTTTTTACCTTCTACATAAACACTCTGGATCTCAAAAACGTAAAACTTTCGCAAACTACATTATAACTAATATGTCTTTCAACACTTGCAATCTCATTAAATTAGTCTTTTCTCAAAATAACAAAAACAAAAGGAACACAAAGACAAAAGCCCATATAACCCACCTCAGAGGAGAGATCTAGAGAAAAGAGAAAAACAAAAGCACAGGAGAGGGAGCCAACTCGTGATTCTCAAAACGCTCTATTATCATCATGCAGTTACTTTCTTTTAGCAATACAATTGAAAAAGGGCAATATTCAGTATTAACTGCCCAAATGCATTCATACCTAGCCGATTTAGATTTAAAATTATTTTCATTCAACTAAGAAGTTAGTTTCTGATGAGAAATACAACAGGCACCTATCAAAGATGATAAAACAACGTAAAAAGGGGAAAAGGGAATGGTGTATGTTTTAATTTTATTTCATTGAAAATGGAAATGTCAAAAATTATACTCTTCTCAATTATCAGTTGAAAAATCTTCACTGTCAAAAGAAACATGTTGATAAACTTTAAATATTTCTTTAAACTCAAACCTGACTGTTTCCAAGTGTATTAATGGAAAAAAAAAGTCTGGTATGTTGAGGCAACAGGTACAGCCTTGAGGATGCAGAACCCATTCAAGAGTTTGGGGGAGACTTACAAAGGCTGGACTGCAGCTGGAGTCAGAGCTTAGAGAGCCATCACAAATAGACGTATCCAGGACATGGCCTACAAACTGTTACATTACTTGAGTTAAGCTAGTCCTGAACCAAAGATGATATCAGTAGAGTCTCAGGTGGGGTAAGAAGAAAAAGAACTGGATTTTTGTTCAAAGTCCTGTTTTCAGATTTGATCAGCATAAAAAAAGTGTTATAATACCTGTTCTATGGCAAACCAGAAAAGTATTCATTTTCAATTCAGTTTATTTATATAGCGCCAATTCACAACACATGTTGTCTCAAGGCGCTTCACATAAGTCAGGTGCATACATTCCAATTAATCCTAATCATTGAACAGTGCAGTCAGATTCTGTTATTTATTCAAATTGGATAAAAAGTTTTTCTGTCTAAGGAAACCCAGCAGATTGCATCGAGTCAGTGACTTGCAGCATTCACTCCTCCTGGATGAGCATGTAGAGACAGTGGACAGTCACTGGCGTTGACTTTGCAGCAATCCCTCATACTGAGCATGCATGTAGCGACAGTGGAGAGGAAAAACTCCCTTTTAACATGAAGAAACCTCCAGCAGAACCAGGCTCAGTGTGAGCGGCCATCTGCCACGACCGACTGGGGGTTAGAGAGAACAGAGCAGAGACACAAAGAGAACAAAGAGGCACTGATCCAGCAGTACTTTCTATGGGAAGGAAAAGGTAAATGTTAATGGATGTAGCTCCTTTAGTCGTTTCACCTAGAAAGAAGGAACAGATAAACTCTGAGCAAGTTTTCAAGGTTAGAGTCTGAAAGGAAAGAGAGCACATAGAGTTAGTCACAGTAGAAGCTCAGTCAGTAGCTATGTCTAGGAGAGAGAAAGAGTTAAACACTAAAAGACAGGGCCATGTGGATCATCGGTAGAGGGTGAGCATTAAGTTGTTGCCAGCAGAAGCTTGGACAATGCCCCCCTCCAGAAAGGTGTCACAGATAGACACAGAGTCAGGCCAGGTGTAACTTCTAGGAAGAGAAAAGAGAGCGAACATAAAGTTAGAAGCTGAAATAACAGCAAATAATGCAAAATTGGAGAGTAGTTTGAGAATATAGCGAAGAGGGTGAAAGTGGTCATTATGTCCTCCAGCAGCCTAAGCCTATAGCAGCATAACTACAGAGATAGCTCAGGATAACCTAAGCCACTCTAACTACAAGCTTTATCAAAAATGAAAGTTTTAAGCCTAGCCTTAAAAGTACAATCTAAGGCAGAAGATAGGAATAAGCAGTTAGATAATATGGGGCTACAATATAAAATGAGTAACAGATTGAAACATTCCCTCACTTTGAGGGCAGTGTCAAATCACTGCATGGAGGAAGAAAACAACCACATGGGGTGAGTGAAACATTCCAGACTGAATCCGGCTCCATCGTCAGCCAAGTAGTAGAACATGCAGCTCCAATTCCAATGAAGTTGACACGTTAAAATAAAAACAGAATACAATGATTTGTAAAATCTTTGTATTCTGTTTTTACATTTTACACAAGGTATTCTCTGGGTATTTGATTTTATTGAAGTTTACAAAGGTATGAGTCTAATTGAAATTGATGCTTTTGGTGACAAATATTTAGTTTTATGTTTGATAGATCTGGTATCTTAGTACAATAAAACTGAGAGATCTACCTATCTGATGATTATTCTATAAATTTGCACTGTACTCTGCTGCCATCTTGTGTCAAATAGCCATAATCATCTTCTACTAAAATCACCGAAGCGTCCAAAGTTTCCCCCAGATTCAACTGAATGTGATACTTTTACACCAAAGATGTGTTAAATTATCTTCTACTTCGTGATCGCATGTCATAACACACACCAGGTTGCTTATCAGTGATGCTACTTTTGGTAATATCGTAGAATTAGAGCTGATACGTATGTTTTAGAAATAGAAGACAACTGCTTTCACTATTTTTTCTGCGAGGTAGCTTTCCAACATGTGACTTCTACACCTGGGAGGACATGTAGTGCATTTGCGGCTTTCCTTGCATGATGGGATCATGTGCTCCACCACTTTCATTTTCAACCACTGTAGATTAGTATCAGAGTCCAGTCAGCCTTGTGTTTCTGCATTTTCCTTGCAAGAAAAGAAACACTGATTCATCATGAAAGGTGGTGCAAGTACTCCAACTCATCCTGTCCTCATGTAGGAGAGATGCCACAAATGAAATCTCAGCTGTCACACTTTAAGTCATAATAAATTCATGCAGTCTCACAGCACAATTCGTACCACATGGACTTTTCCACAGACTTTCATGTTACAACCACATGCTCACATGCATTTTATTGGGATTTTTGTGATAGATACACATACGGTGGTGCATAATTGTGAAGTGGAAGGAAAATAATACATGGTTTATATCAATTCCAAGCCTTGTCACTCATTCTCGGTTGGATTTCAATCTGGACTGCTCAAACACATACTACATCTAATTCAATCTAAACCATTCTATAATAGCTCTGAGTGTGGAGTAGTTGTCCTGTTGGAATGCGAACCTTCAGCCCAGTTTCAGATCTAAGCTTTTTTCAGGATTGCCCTGTATTTACAACTTTTCTGTCCCTGTTAAAGATAGGCGTCCCCACAGCATGATGCTGCCACTACTTTGTTACACTGTAGGGAAGATGTGTCCATGGTGATTTGTAGTGTCAGATTTCCGCCACAGCAAACAGACCAAAAGCTTTCATTTTGGACTTATTTGACTAGAGCACCGTCTTCCACATATATGCTGTGCCCTACTTGGCTTGTTGCAAACTGCAAACAGGACTTCTCATGGCTTTATGTCAACAATGGCTTTCTTCTTGCCGCTCTTCCATAACGGATAAATATGTGGAGTGCCCAACTAATGCTTCTCCTACCAACACCTTAGTTAGTCTAACTGCCAAAAATCTTGCAGTGGCACAGCAAAAAATCCTACATAACAGTCAAAAGCATGGTAGAAAACTTAAGTGTATTACCCTATTTACCAGTGATAATGTCTCTTTCGACTTAGGAAACCTAAAAAATGGTTATTTCAATTTTTTTAGTAAAAGTGAATGCATTATAAGCAGTCAGTTTTTGATGACACCAAGTAGGAACAGAAACCCTGAATAAAACATTATGTGCAGACTTAGAGAAAACGTTAGAGAAATGTCCAACAGTGAGACAGAAAGAAGATGGAAACTCTGGAGGATCAAGGTGAGTGTGTGTGTTGTTGTTCTGTAAAAGGTTATTCCCTTTTATAGATTTCTTTAGTTTTATTTTTGTCACTCTTAAATGTTGCAGTTCATCAAATTAATTTAAGTATTCACCAATAATAACCTAAGTTAATACAAAATGTAGTTTTCAAATTATGGTCAAATATATAGAAATCATGATTTAATTGTATTAAGGGGAAAACCACCCTGACCCTATGTTAAAAACTAATTGACGGCCTCGTTAAATCAATAAAATAATTGTAAGTAATCACATTTTTTAAAAAGCTGTTCAATTTTACAAGCCACAATCAGGCTTGAATACTGCCAAACCTGTATAAATAGAACCTCTTGGTCTGCATGAAGTAAGATCTGAAGTAGCAACACATCATGTCCCAAGTCATTGACATCCATCACTCTTGGGACTCCGGTAAACCAGTCAGAGATATTATTCACAAATGGAGAAAACAGTGGTTTACCTTCCTGGAGTGGCTGGCCTCCCAAAATAACTCCAAGAGTGCATTAAAGACTCACCCAAGAGGTCAAAGAAGAACCCAGAAAAATATCTAAAGCTCTGCAGGCCTCACCTCGTCTCAGCTAAGGTCACAGTTCATGGTTCAACAGAGACTTGGCAAAAATGGCATCGACGAGAATTCCGAGGCAAAAACGACTGCTGGCCAAAGAAGAACACAAAGATCCCTCTCAAATTTGCCAAAAAATTGGGGTGAAGATCCCAAAGACTTTAAGGAAAATATTCTATAGACTAGAAAGACAAAAGTGGAACATTTTGGAAGGTGTGCGTCCTGTTAGGTCTGTTGTAAAACTAACAGCCTTTTAGAACAAGACCATCATTCCTAGTCAACCATGGTGGTGGTAGTGTGATGGCTTAGCACTGCTTTGCTGTTTCAGCCGTATTGATGGAACAATTCAATCTGCTCTAGTGTAAAATCCTGAAGGAGAGTGTCTGCTCATCAGTTTGTAGCCTTGGGCCGAAGCTCACTCGAGTTCTGCAGAAGGCCACAATTCCCCCAAAGAGATGCTAAACACTCATTGTCATTTATTCCAAACTCTTGGTTTTAACTGTCTCAATGTTGGAACAACCAGTCATTGAGCTTAGAGAGCTATTAATTGTTCACATACGGCCAGGTTGCTTCAGATTGTTTCTTTTAAGGGGAAAGAAGCTATCATTTCAAAAAAGCTTTTGTATATACTTATGTTATCCTTGATATTAAATTAATTACATTTGTTAGAACATTTAAGTGTGACAAAAACACAAAAACAGAAGAAATCTGTTAGGGGTCAAATTCTTTTACAGCAATGTATGCGCTTGTGAAGCGCCTAACAGTTTCCAAAGAAATGAAATAATCTTTCTCCATCTACCCACTGAAGTTTTCACTGTAAATCCTGTCGCGTCGCCCAGCTTAATAGATTTGGAAGAAACAGGATGTCAGGGCAGGGCTGCCGTGCATCATAGGACAGATTAAAGTGAGCAACAAACACGGGAAGAAATCTGGTGAAAAACTCTTTATTCTTTGGGTGAATAAGCAACCTTAAATATAACTCCAAATAAATATTTACACCAATAACAAGGAGATTAGTTTTGCATACACCAGTCAACAACTTTAATCATCTTCAAAGAAAAAAAACCATTTAGGCAAAGAGTAATGTTTTCTGACTGCAGTGAACCGGTTGAAGTTCCTTGACTTTCAGTCATTTTCTTCTTGAAGCAACGGCTGTAAGATAAAGAAGATCAGGGTTATTATTACATAATCGACCGAATCAAATGAGCTTTTTTATTTAATATGAGCTACAGAGATCCTCTCACTGTGTAAGCCATGTCCTGAGGCCTAGAATCTGGTCTCTGCCATTTAATGTTAGACAAAATCTTGAGGACAACCAAGCCAAAGGCTACAATTAAAGCCCCTGATGAGTTTCCTAACACAGCCTCTGCTGGAAGGTTGGAGTATGGCTCTGCTCCACTGAGGTTTGCTTTTCTGAGGAAAGAAACAGATGTTAGGATTAACATTCTTAAAGGGACAAAGTCATAAAAGCAACCCAAAGACAACTCACAGGACAAAGAAGAGTTTCTCGTTGATGCCTGAGATGCAGGCGGCGACGCTGAGCAGCAGGATGCTGCCCCCCAGCCAGACGTGAACGGGTTTCAGGAGTTTACGTAGCAATACGGGGGAGCAGGGCAAGAGGAAGCCTGCGAAACCCACCACCCACTGCACAAAGATAGGTCAGAAAAGACAGGCACAAAGGGGGAAATAAAAAAATCACTCGACCAATGATAAAGCAGACATCTATCCATTTGAAGCCTTGTACCTGTACTGCAAAAAGAGCTACAGCTGCGATTCCAATCCAGCTGTGTAACGAGTACAGGTTGGCCACCTTCTTGGCATTGTGGAAGTTGAAGACAGCATAGAGCCCCAAGATGGACAAGATTAGGGAGATGAGCATCAGAGCTGCATGAAGCAGCTTCCAGGGAAGTTTGTTCTGACCCCAGGTCAGGGGAACACGGTACACCACTGCTCCTGAAGGCAACAGAAGGAAAAATACATGTCCATCATTTTTAAGTCCGATATTTAAAGTGACATACACTGTGCCTCCTAAAGACAGTGAGATAAATATAACTGATGTCGATCCTCCTGGTCCTGTGTTAACTAAAGGTCTGATCTTACTAATCTGTTTGATGATCAGTTAATCAGCGCATTTGTTCAGGAGCACCAAGCTGGTATTTTGATTCTAAATTGCTATAGAAGAAGTCAGGGTGAAGGTAGATGTTTGTTTACCCCAAGCTTCCGCATTTTGCCTCAGTGTTTGATAAATAACTGACAAGGTAAGTCATATTTCCTCAGATCATACCTATACTGCTGGTCAGATAATGACATGCACCCATCAGGAGTATGAGTCTCATATGGATTTATTCAGTCTGCTCTTTTTCCCATTTTTTCCAATCCACCCTTGGTCAAAAATATACATACAGTTAGAATAATTCATACCCCTGGCAAAATTAGTTTTCATGTTTTTGTTCAACCAAGAGGTCTGTTTTAGATCAGATGGGTCTTAAAAGATAAAACAATGTAAACAGAGAATTATTTGATGTTTACCTATTTTTCTTTACATTTTAGTTAAAACAATTGAATTTTGCAAATGATGTGAACCCTTCTTAATTGCCAAATCTGTATCGGCATCACAACAATCGAACCCTTGCTGCCCAACTTTATTTATTTTTCCACTTTTATTTTGATGATTTCTTTTTGGCGATGAGCTCCAAGGTTGGAAGGCCTCCTTGCCATTAGATTTAAGTCCAGGCCCCAACTAACACTTCATAATGTTATGATCACTGCCAGTCAGAAGAAACATGTTGATAAAATTAAAAGAATTTTTTAAACCTAAATCAGGGGTATGAATAATTCTGGTCTTCACGGTTAACACTCATCACTACTAACATTAGGTCAAATATCCCTCAGCAGGTTGCAACTCAGCCACAAACTTTTGTATTGGCGTTTTCAACGTAGTTGAGCTATGGGGCTATCCAGAAGCGTAATGTCAAGTTCCTTTTTCTAGTTTTGTTATGTCATAACGACCGAACAGTACAATAAAAAACAAAACGCAACCCTGCCATGAACTGAAAACTGCTGGAACACAAGTAGCACCCTACGCCTGTCAAGCATGTCTCGTTGTCCAGCTGATTTACACTTATGATCATGACTAAGCATGAAGGAAAAGTCTTCTGAAAAAAGCTGTTGGTGAAATCAGACAAAGACTGGGCTGTCTGGAACTTGAACCAACTATCAAGTATGGTGGTGCTACTAGCATGCTGTGGGACTGTTTTGTTGCCAGGGGTCCACTGAACAAAACAGATGAAATAATGAAAAAGCAGGATTACCCTTATCCTTGTCAACTTCACTTCAACTCAACAACTAGATGTTCCAAGAGAAAAATCCTCCCAAACAGCCAACTAGGCTAATAATAACCTAATTAAGAACCGACCCCAACTATACTGACAGACTATAC
Organism: Crenichthys baileyi; assembly: GCA_036173005.1. NCBI lineage: Eukaryota > Metazoa > Chordata > Actinopteri > Cyprinodontiformes > Goodeidae > Crenichthys > Crenichthys baileyi. The sequence continues at coordinate 378,039 of JAHHUM010002894.1, forward strand.
TTAAAGTCAGATCTGCGACAGGAAACCACCCCGTTTAGAAACCCACTACCAATTCTACCAACAAGAAAGGTCAAATATTTAACCTGAATGATGCCAGAGATTTTTGTTGAACAAAAGCGCGTGATAGATGACACTGTGTTATTGTCTGCTGGCCTGAAACACAGCATGAAACCCTTTGTCTTCCTATTTCTACAGTAACTACTGAGACTGTTAGGTCATGTGTTCTCCATGTGTCTGACAGAGGAGTCACACTTAAAATCAATTCAGCCGAGTTGCATAAAAAACAGCTCAGGAGACCACTTTGTCCTGACTGGGAGTTATGCGACTGACATCAGCACCCCTGATCCTGCTTCTGAAGGTAACTGATGACGTCCTCTTCTGAACTGAGTCAGAACCTAACAAATGGCCAATTTAATAGAGAGACTATAACTGACACAGCGGCGGGTTTTTAAAAGAGATTGTATAAAACAGTTCGAGGTCGGAGATCATGACTCATACTTAAGCTAGCTAATGGTAGCTACATCATACTTGTATCAAAACAACAAAAATGCAGCATGAGTCTCTTGTCAGTGAAATTCCTGGTTCATGAATATTAAAGAAGTTAGTGTGTGTAAAATGAAAGTTACAGCCTATCGTTTAAATGGAAGCTGTAACATGTCGAAGTCATTCAGAGCTCCAGGCAACTGTCAATCAAACAAGAAAAAACCCACGGATTTTACCCAGAGAAACGATGACTGAGTTAGGGATTCAGCAGCTGGCGTTCCACATGTATAATTTAATCGGATACTTCAGGTACAGTCGTGTGCTCAAAATGTAGTGACACTGAGAAGTGAACTTTTTAAACTGCTGGCCCAAGTTCATCCTCTGCCTCCAGGTCTGCAATGAAAAACTTCCACAGAGTTGTAAAACCGGATATTTTAATGGTCAACAAATAAAACCAGTTAAATTTGTGAAGCAACGGGACATATTCCTGTGGAATGTGATTCCAAAGATCCTGACAGACCTGTGTAACTTCATGCTTAGTCATAAAAAGATTCTTCAGACCAAAACAAGGGCTTTAGACTTCTTGGAACGTTTTTTAAGCATTGTTTGCAGCATTGAGATAATGCAGTTTATGCGCAGCCCTAAGCCTACCCCCCCCCCAGGCTGCTGATCTATTGTTCAGAGGGAGGAAGTGTTAAGACATGTTGTTCCCCTGAAGCCTAGGCTGGAAACCACAGCTTTAGAATCCACTCACCGAACCATCGCTTACCATCACATCCATCATAATCTGTCTCAATACGTCACTTATGATTACAGTGTTATCATAAGTGACGGAGTTATTTGTGTCAACAGTTGAGGTAAAGCTTTAACCATTTACAAGATTTTTAAAGAACAGTCCAAAGGTTTTCAAACACTTTGTAGTTCTGGATTATGTGATTCAACCCAGGAGCCTACCTAACCCCAGAACTCCCACAGTATTCCAGACTGAAGGTTCTTCAGGCTTTCTGAAGTTATTCTTTGGACACAAGCTCGTTTCTTCAGTCACGTTTAACCTACTTCAGCATACTTCCTTTTGCCTGGCCATTTTCGGATGAAAGTTTTTCCTTAGTATCCCAGTTATGAATCATTCAACACAAATCGGGAACTTAAACTAAACAAATGACCCAGTGTTGTGACCACTGGGTCATCCTAGCAAACAACCAGCTTTAAATTGGATCCTTACACACCTCCTCCTTGTGTCAAAGAAAGAGATCCACAGAGCTTATGATGGTATTTTTGTACTAAAAAGATCATCCCAAAGAATCATTTGCCAGAACATTGGCATGATTTACAGGTCAATTTGGGAGAAAACATTATTGAAAACAGTGTCTATGACGGGAAGTTTATACATTTAACCAGATCTGATACAGGATATTCATCATCCTTCTCTTATCTCATAGAATCCAAGTTCTTTATTACAACCTACTGCTTTCTGAACACCAGTTTGCCTCCTGTGTAAAAGGACGTCCTTTAACGCTCAATGCTTTAAAGATCAGGGTTTGCTGACCTCATCATATAAAAAGAGCAAGTTCAATCAAGCACTTTGAAAGTTCTTTAAAATACCTGAAGAATTTAGCTTAAAAGACAGTCTGGCTACATAGGATATAAAACATAGCAATGAGGAGCCACGTTAGAGATTTACAGATCTGCAACCTAATGGGTTTTCCACCAAGTTCAGAAAAAGAAATTCCTACACAGTTGCCGGTGGTGATCCCCAAGGCTCGTTCTTTGGGACAATCATAATGTGTTTGCTCCACCTGACACAAAATATTCAACTTCACTGGGGCAGTGACAACACCCACCCCACCTGTTGCTGTGCACTGCAATGTGGCTGGCTGAAAGAAGGCTACTACACTTTATGATGTAGAAAGTAAACGAGTTATTTTTACATTTTTTGTGTCAATAATATGTGACTCTAAAACCTTGGTATGAGGACTGAAGATCATCATAATGGCCCATGCCTATGTGTAAGTGTTAATACCTTTTAAAGGTCAAAGGTAGCAGAAGTGCTAACTTCCTATTATAAACTGAATGGCTCTTCACATGATTGCATGGTAACAGAGAGGAGTAAAAGTGATGTCCAATACACAATGTAGTACAGATGACATTATGGGGATCATTGACAGGCCATCGCTAAGGTGCTAGTGCCTCACATGAAAAATATTATACTTTAACAGAACACAACACCCACGCTGTGTAGTTACATAAATACACCTTCTGCATCAAAAGAAGGAACAGAAGTGAAACCCTGAAATGAAACTCTGCACAATCCAAATATGTAAAGCCCACCTACCATAGCCGTAGAGCACCACCAGGCCTGTCACCATCAGCACTGGGTGCCAGTTGAACTGGAGGGCCGAGCCGTCCCAGGCAAAGCCGCCTCTCCACCTGCTATTCCACAAGCACACACACACCACGCAGGCCAGCCCTAGAGCAAGGCACAGCAGGTAGCAGAGGTAGAAGATCATGGTGGACCTCATCGTAAAGGGATCTGCCAGCTGAGGCTGCAGGAGAAGAAAATCAGAATGAGAGGGAATCAGAAGGCTCAGAACGGTGTTAAACACTGTGTACCTCATTTTTCTGAACATGTTTTATTACAACTACAAGGTAATAAATGGCAACTACAAAAAAAGGTCAACTATCAAACTAATGCAGAAATAACCACAAATACATGTCAGAACCTCTTAACAAGCACAGTCCTTTCCAGCTTGCGGTAAAGCAACAAGCTCTATTACAAATATGAGCCAGTGTGAGAGCCTTACCTCGTCAACAGCCGCTAAGATAACTAACAGCACTGCCTATACTACTCTACTGTACTAACAGTGAACTTAGCTCCACATCATGTAGGAGTTACTGTAGTCCCTCCCCTGACCTGGGTTTGACAGACACTCACACGGCCCTGTGAGCTCGTTTCGCCTTTCTGCGGCATCGGCGCAGTCTCACTTCCACACGCAGCTGTGCTGAGGCTGCCGAGGGGAAAGCAGTCAGAGGCGGAGGGGTATGACCCGGTGCAGCTGGGAGATTGAGTTCCGCTCTGCTGCATTTGCTGCTCTCGCGGCGGCAGGTAATAGCCAGGATCAAGGGCGGCAGTTCAGGTGAAAAGATAAAATGAACAAATACAGAAAATCGTGTGTTTAGTAAAACTGAAACAAGAAACTATTCGATTTTTTAGCTTAAAATTTGCCGATAAAATTGTTTAACCAAAGAAAAAAAAAAAAAAAAAAACCTGAGTAAAAAAGCTTCCAAACAAGCGGAAACCCGGTAAACAAGTGCTTGTCCTTCCACTAAAATAGATAATATTTATTAATATATAACCACTGAATGCAGGCCATTTTTAATGCCAAGGTGTTAATCATCGCATTGCCAGGTGAATGTCAGCCTGCTTGGAGCGAGGCGACCTCTTATTTGTCAATTTTCCAAATTAGGGTTCATAAAACAAGTTCATTTTGAAAGCGTTTCATTGTGTACCTCGTTTACAGACAGTCAGCATACAGACAGGCCGCTGGAAAATCAAAAGCAGTGCAGAATAAAGCGCAGGTTTCTAGGCTGCTTTCATTTCAGGAAAAAAAATAAAACTTCTGACGTATACCGTTTCCGTGTTCCCTGCGAAAGCCACTGTGGGAAATGTGGTTTTATCTGTCAGCGGCTTGCCGTGCCGCCCTGAGTTTATTTTTAATGTTTAAGACCTGAGCTGCATAATGCGATAGTAAGCTCTCCAATTAGTACAGGCCACACATTTCAAATTAAAACTTATTTATTTAAAACAATCAAACACTTATATACTGGGGCAATAAAATGTCATTTTAAATGAGCATTTAAAAGCAATGGAGGGAAAGGCAGTTGACTTAATTAATATGTCTTCGAGCAGAATGAGGTTATCCTTAAAAGGCTGAGCTGTGATCCCACTGAACCGAAGAGTCATATGTTTCAGCTCCACCTGGAGGCAATGTTAGGGAGCATCTGAGTTATCTGATAGATGAATGGTCAAGTCAAAGTATTTTCAAAGGACATTTAAAATCAACAAAATAGCTTGTGCTCTTCCAGATACAACAGAGCACACCTGTTAACATCAATTTCAGTTCCTGAAGCACATTCTTAATTTCATTTAGGTCAGTATATTGTGTGGACCATTCTGGTACCTGGATGCTGACTCACTGCTCCACTCTCAAGTCTTTTACCACCTCTAGCAGTTTTTCTAGCAGTTTTTCTTCCAGTATTGCCCTGTATTTAGGTCCATCCATCTTCCAACTAGCTTTTCTGTCCCTGCTGATGAAAAGCATCCCCACAGCATGATGCTGCCTCCACCTCGTCTCACCGTGGGGATGGTGTGTTCAGGGTGGCATGCAGTGTTAGCTTTCCTTATTATATGTAGTATTTTGGATCCTGGGAGAAAACTCTCTTCTCATTAGACCAGAGCACCTTCTTCCACATGTTTGCTGCATTCTTGCCACTTTCCCATAAAGACAAGATTTATGGACTAATAATTTGTCCTGTCAACAAATTCTACAGCTAAGCCATGGATCCCTGCAGCTCCTCCAGAGTTACCATGAGATGATTTCCCTGTAAGATCTTCAAAGCTTGATATATTTGTTTATAACCTAACTGTGCTTTAAACTTTTCCACAACTCTATCCCTGACCTGTTCGCTCTGTTCAGAATGAAGTAACATATTGAACATTATGTAAAAATATCTAAAACCACATCTCAATTTTCATTTTAATAAGAACACATGTATAGTTCAACTCACAAACAGCAATCGTTTTGTGATAAAAGGTGATTTATCTCAAAACTTCCGCCTGACCATATTGTTTTAAATGTCTGTAAAAACTATGCTGACTCATTTCAACATAAAATATGTTAATATGTGCGAGGTGCTGACTTGTAGAGCAGCAGATTTTGCCACAGCTCAGGTCACAATGCTCATTGTCCTCACAGAAGAAAAGCACTGGAAATACACCCCCACTGAAACCGACACTCGGAGTTATCGAGCTGTGGAATAAGTGAAATGAACAATTCTGAAGCAAAGTTGAAAGATGAGACCTGATTCTGTGATGTCATATTGATCTGTTGTCAGTGAACAGAAGGCCGACTCTGTGAATCAGAAATCTTGCACCTTCCTTTCAGGTTGAGAAAGTCATCACGAATTCTGTCACAGGTACCTTTCTACCTTCCACTATTTAATCCCAGCAGGGTTCCACATCAGTCTAAAACACATTCAGACTGAGCAACAGTATAAATCGGTTCCACATGGTTGAAGAGTATATTTTATACTTCTATTTTACCTAGATTAGTCTTCAAGTTCCACAGAGGACCTCTGAGGGCTGGAAAAGTAAAAGTGGAACCCCTTGACCTCCTCTTCATCACTGATTAACAGAATTTTAAGAAGGAAGACTGGCAAGCTGTTTTATCTCTGCCTTCCTTGGTGTGAATGGAGTGATCATCACAGCCTCCATCACAATCAGCTCCCATTCATGTGGTATTGCACACACAACCTTCGGAAACAGCACTTCTACTGGTGTGGGGAGAACTGTGAGGTAGTCTAAAAGCAAATCAGATTTATTCTTGTTGCATGCATGTAGGCACAATAGTTAGGGAAATGGGATTTGAAATTGGGAGAATGCTCTCTGAGTCCTGCTGTGGTACTGGTTTTGTCTTGCAGCCACTGGAAACAACTTGTGAGTGGTTTCGTTAAAGGAAACCAATTGCAGTCTGCAATCCTGATTTGATCCCAAAGGTCCTCCTGGCTCACTCCAAGGACTTTGGTTCTCTGCCCTCAGCTCCATGAAAACTCAGGACTCAAGCAGCTGTGGTGGTCCTTTGGAGGCTTTATTATAAAATGGGAATGGAGACTGTAGAGTGGCAGCTGGGCTCCTTCAGCTCCACTAATCACAGGAAACACTGGGAATCGGAAATTATTTCAAAGCCAAACCAATGATGCTTTATGGCCACTTGGGGCTACAGCAACATGCTGGACTAAACTGAGGTAATTTCTTTCATACTGGTTGCAGTGCCTTGCAAAAGTATTCATGGCCCTTTTAACTTTTTCTCATTGTTACAATCAAACCATAAACTCCAATATACTTTATCCAACACAAAGTGGTGGATGACTGAGGTAGAAAAAAAATATACACATTTTTTAAAACAGTATTAAAATAATCTACAAAAAAAATCTGAAAATGGCATTTTTATTCATCTTCTTTTGCTTTGATACCTCTTAAAAAAATCAGGTGCAACCAGTTGCCTTCAGAAGTTACCTTATTAGTAAATAGAATCCACCTGTATGCAATATAATCCCAGTATAAATTCAGCTGATCTTTGAAGGTCTAGGAGGTTGCTTAGAGAACATTAGAGAACAAACAACAGTAAGAAGACCAAGGAACACAGCAGACATGTCAGGGAGAAGGTAGAAAACAATATCTCAAGATCTGAACATCTCTCAGAGAACTGTTCAATTTATGATTCGAAGTATGGCACAGCTATACTTAAGCCTGCAGGAGAGCAATAATTAGTCAGGAAGCCCATAATGACTTTGAAGTTGTGGCCTAGTGGTTAGAGAGCAGGGCATTTGCGTCCTGGAGAGGCCACAAGAACCCTGGTTTGAATCCCACTGCCTGCCACTCTGGGTCCCTGAGCAAGACTCTTAGCCCCTGAATGCTCCCTGGTCGCTGCACAATGGCAGCCCACAGCTCTCTAAGGTATGGGTTAAATGCAGGATAGTTTCTCCATTGGGAGATCAATAAAGCCAAAAGTTATTTTTATTTTATTTTTAAGATCTACAGCTCAGGTGGTACAATCTGTTGACAGGACAACTATTACTCGACTCAACAAATCTGGCATTTGTGTGAGAGTGTCAAGAATAAATTCACGATAAAAGAACAATTAGACATCATGTCTGCAGTTTGCCACAAACCATGAGGCCAAGGCAAGCAAGTTGAAGATGGTGCTCTGCTTATCTGAAATCTGTGTGGAATAAAAGAGACTGCAAATCGCCTTGAATACAGCATCTCCATGGTGGAACATGGCAGTGACAGCATCATGCTGTGTAGATGCTTTTCTTCAATAATGACAGCAAAGCTTGCTGGAGATTGGAAGATAAATGGAGCTAAATACAGGGCAATTGTGGAAGAAAACTCATAAGAGGGGGCACAAGACCTGACACTGGGGAGGAGGTTTACCTTCCAGCAGGACAACGACCCTCGACATACAACCAGAGCTACAATGGAGTGGTTTATGTCATCTCACTGTCCTCTCTTCTATATACTTTCTGTTTTCATGCAATGTATTATATTGTTTTTAGACGTTTTTTAATATGAAGTGAAGCGTTGGTTGTGTGTTAAAGAAATTGAGTCACACAACAACAACAGAAATATTTAGTTTCTAAATTTAAATAAATCAAGTCATTGAGGAAACCCACAGCCCCTCACCTCATGAAAAGACTTCAACAGTTATTAGTCACAAGTTGATAACAGTTGAACACACGTCTGAGACTGCTGAAGAAAGTGGAGTTGAAGATGAAGCTGCAGGTTACTTTCTACCACTCCACTATTGAAAGTGTTTCGTCATACTGCTTACCAACTTGGAATGCCAGCTCCACAGCGGCTCACCGGAAAGCCCTACAAAGTAACCACAGCAGAAAAGATCAACTGCGTTGCACAGGGCCCTTGCCTTGCCGTCGCAGTTCGCTGTGTGGTGGGGGCAGGATGCGGTGGGTCACTCAATTACAGGCACGAGCCCGTGTGGAAAGGGGACAACCCTCTGGGTCCGGGGGCTGGTTGCCCATATGGGGACCTAGGCGTATAGAGTAAGTATGGGGAGTGTGAGTGAGTGTACGACGTCCATTGATGTTTGTCTTTACGTTGGGTGCGTGGGTGTGAGTGTTTTTATGTGTACGCATGAGGGTGGGAATGTGTGCCTGTTTTTTGTGTCAGGTTGGGTCTTGGGCTACTCCCTCTCCTGGATCAGTTTAGCCCCCCCATCAAATGTGGGGCCTATTTCCTCCCCGCCACACTACCTGCCCAGGGTTGGTGTCTCTGCCCGCCGGTGTATTTGTGGTTCTCAGTGTCCAGGGCTGGGTCCTTTGGCGTGTGCTGGCTCACCAGGCCCTGGCTGCTTGCCAGGTCCTGGACCCCTGGGCTCTGTTGGGCCTCTGCTTGGGGAGTGATATGTCCCGGGGTCTCAGGTCTCTGGGTCCATGGCTGGATCTGCTCGGGCGTAGACGGCTGCCGGTGGGGCCTGTGGTCTCGTCGCTGCAGCTCCCTGGGGCTTCTGCACTGTGGCTGCTGGGTGGTTTCCCTGGGACTCTCCTCTGCTCTTCTCTGGGGGGGTTTGCGGTAGTTCCGGCGGTGGTTCTCCTGAGGTTACTGTGCTCTAGGGGGCCTTTGGATGTCTGTGGCTCGGATCTCCTCCGTATCTGTCCCGGGTCCAGGGGGACAGGTCTGTGGCTCCTCACACTCGTTATTGAATATTTTTATGGTGAAATCTTGTATACACAAGCACTCTCACACTTAGACACACAGGTGTTTAGATTCAGGTGTTAACAGATACACAAGTGTCCTATACTGAGCCGCATTTACTACTAAATGCACCTTGCATTCATAAGTAGCGTGCACTTTTTGGTAAAAAAGCTGTTAATATGAACGTTTCTGCAGGTGTAGAAGCAAGCAGGGTGTTATCTTGTATTCTCTCCATCCTTCTTTCTTTCCTCCATTCTTTTCTCCTTCTCTCCCCTTTTCCTTTTTGCCCCATCTCGCTCTTATTTTTTTTTTCATTTCCGTCTGCGTGTCCGTAACAATTGAAATAATCTGAAAGCGGTTTCTAATAAAGTTTCTTTTATAAAGATCAAGCAGATCTTTAAAGCGTTAGCTGTAATGCTCCACTTGTGAAAGTAAATCTGTTGGGCTTTTTCTTGGCACTCAGACAACAATTGTGAGTGCTACTTTGCCGGACAGGACACAGTTAAAAAAAAAAAAAGGAAAAGATCATTGGTTGCTCCCTGCCCTCAGTGGATCATCTCTCCCATTGCCAATGTATTCACAGAACCAATGTGCAGTTCCAATGAAGAATTGTATTTTAGCATTGAGAAGTCATATTCATGAGCAGTCTAACAGTTTTAGTTTTAGCAACTGAGAGAGAGGAGGGATGACAATGGTCAGAATTTTTACTGTAATCATTTAAAAACCTGGTAGCACAGAAATACAAGTCACACATGAAATGGCGTTTCTGGAGGGATGTCTTTTGGTCAAATCAGTCCTCTAAATATCTCCAAATCATCAGAACATTGAGAAATGTAAAATTATATCTCACTATACACTACAGAAAGGTTAAAAATGATTGGTCATTCAATGAAATAAGGATAGAAATGTATGAACTTCTGTGAATGCATTATTTTGCTTTGTTTCACTTGACTCATTTGCTTTGACAGAAATGCCCTGATAATAAAATGGCAACTGGTCCAAAGCGGGTTGATGTTGGACCTCCAAGGCAACAGCACTTGTGTTTTTATGCAAAGTTCCTACTAGCAGTTCAGAGAGCAACAAAATTTCATTGACTTGAAATAAGAACTGAACGGTAGCAGATAGACCCCCCCCCCCCCCCCCCCAGCTCTTAGGGAAGCGTTTAACACCATCTAGTGTTCTACAGAATACAACTCAATTTATATCACTGAGTCCTTAAATGTAGTTTTACGAAGTTATGATACTTTATGGAGGCAAAAAAGTTCAAAGTTGATTCAAACTAAATGATCCAAAATATCTCCCAGTTAATCACTGGCCTGTGGTATTATAGAGCTGGCTGCAGACTAATGGTTTTCTTGGAAAAATTTCTGCCTTTAAAGAGGCATCATTTTTCTTTTCTTGTTCTTGAACTGGTCAACCTCTTGCCACATTTCAGGCTTCAGACATAAAGATATAAAATAAAATTTTTTTGTGAAGAATCAACAACAAGTGGGACACAATCGTGAAGTGGAATGAAATTTATTGGATGTGTCAAACTTTTTTAACAAATAAAAAACTGAAAAGTGGGGCGTGCAATATTATTCGGACCCTTGCGTTAATATTTTGTAGCGCCACCCTTTGCTGCAATTACAGCTGCAAGTCGCTTGGCGTATGTCTCTATCAGTTTTGCACATCGAGAGACTGAAATTCTTGCCCATTCTTCCTTGCAAAACAAGGAATAATATTGCACGCCCCACTTTTCAGTTTTTTATTTGTTAAAAAAGTTTGACACATCCAATAAATTTCATTCCACTTCACGATTGTGTCCCACTTGTTGTTGATTCTTCACAAAAAATTAGAATTTTATATCTTTATGTTTGAAGCCTGAAATGTGGCAAGAGGTTGACCAGTTCAAGGGGGCCAAGTACTTTCGCAAGGCACTGTAAACATGTGACAAGCATTTTAATTTAATTCAATCGTCAAAGAGATTGAATCACTAAAAACAAACCTTCTCTGATGTTCCGAGTTGTAAATCTTTAACTAAAGAAACCTTTGATCAGGAAGAATTATGAAAACCAGGCCACTTCCTTGTTAGCATGGTACATATTCAATAGTGAGAAGAACTGATGCAGCAGAGACGCCCACAAACAAATATAGTTCAAGATGAAGATTTCTATCGTCGCATTAACTTTTTCTTTCTTGGATGCGTGTGGCTCAAATTACAGCCAACAAGACATGCCAGTGATACAGATGATAGCATAATTCCGGGCCAACTTGCAGAGGAAACTCATTCTAGCCGCTTGTATATGGCGTCTCGTTCTTTCTGGCACTGATTAACTCACATGACCATATAGGTGAGGACATAGGTCCTCCTAGAACTGAGGCACTCTTTCACAACTTTCTCTCAGTAAAGAGGTTCAGGAAACCAGAATTTCATTTTGGTGACATGTGATCTAATGGAGGGACTGCATGGCCAACCGCTGAGGGCCCAGCTGATCAAAGTGGTTGAGTGAAGATGCACTGAATTCGGAAAGCCTTGAGACAGAGACTTGACAGTAGAGCTGTTAGCCAAGCACGATTTACAGCTGACCTGCAAACAAAGACAACCATTCTCCAACCATAATCTCCAACTGATGCTTGTTCGGTTAAGGAGTTGGATTCTTCTTACTTGCAAGTATGCATGTGCTATGTCTACCAGAAACTACTGTGGCTTATTTCTCTAACTGTCTCCATAGCAACATGTCTGAATCAAGCCGCACTACAAGCTGCATATGCTGCTGGCAGCTAACATGCTTCCATCCAGATGACAAAGGGATTGTTTACAGCATGCTTCTAATGCTGTGGTGAATCTCTTGATTCGTTGTGTTGGAATTTAGACTAGTAAATTAAAAGCTTAATTCAAAACACGTGTCTTCTTCACAAACAACAAACATGTACCTCTGCACAACTAGACCTTGGTATTCTGTTGGAGGAAGACCACAAACAGAATCAGGTTCAAACAACAATTCTGGTTGGAGTCCATCCACCTCAGCACAGACCAATCCCTTGCAGGTAACTGCAAGGGCCTGGGTGAGCTTTTTGGAGAATCATTATCTGGCTCCAGGGACCTGGAATGTCAGCTACCTCTCTCCAGTCCTGCACACTACCAACTGAGCTATCAAAGGTCTATGTCAGATACTGATACTTTAATATTAGGGGTCTCCAGCTCCAACTTTTAGAAGCATCCCTGCTCCAACACACCTGAATCAAATAAATGGCTCATAACCAGGCATTTGCCAAACTTGAAGGCATGCCGAAGAGTTACTTCAACCATTTGATTTAGCTGTGTTAGAGCAGGGGTGAATCTAAAAGTTGCAGGACGGTAACTCTTGAGGACTGGAGTTGGAGACCCCTGCTTATAAGCAGATAATAAGATAAGCCAAGGTGATATTCACAGATTTTAATTGTCTGTACTCACTGCCTCAGCACTTCCTGGTTTATTGAGGGTTGTTTAAACACAAAAAAGGAGAGAATCTTGACCCAAAGAAATCCAGCTGGATAAGACAAAACTGATTTCACACCCAAAAAAGAAAAATAGTAAGTGTTTCTACATGGAATTACACAATCTTAGAAGCAATACAAGAAAACAGCTTTCATGTTTCACTCCCTAACATCCAATAATAAGAGATTTATTTTAAAACTAAAAATAACTACGTCTGGCATCAGTATGACTGTCACAGCAACTGAATATTCAAAGTCAAGCACATTTGTATTTGATGTAATGAAATATAATGTGGCCCGTGAGCAGCCACGCTCTCACACCTTTATTATAAGCGAACCAAATCACCTTTCTTGAGTGGTAATTTGGCTGGTACAGTGGACGGCCGCGACAGAACACTTAATAATATTCTCAGCGAACATTAGTTTGATGAATGAGAGTCAGAAAGCTGATTTGTTACAGTAGAGGCATCATTTAACAGAAGGGTACTGTGACACCTCAATTAAACGCTTGTGCTCGAAGCGCACATCGTAGGGCTGCTATCTGAAATGACGGACACGGCAAGCCCATCAGCATTTATTATGGTAATGTAAGAAAAAGACACTTGTCTTCAGAGTAAATAAACAGCAAGCGAGCTCGCCGCTAAGCCCAGCGAATGAAGAATGAAAGACAAAACGAGGCGGCAGACTTCCGGCATGATTGGCGAGTAAAAGGGAGTCGGAGCATTTTATGAGGGCAGATTAATGCACTGATGTAGTATATTTCTGCACGTACTGCTGCTGCTACGGGATTAAACAGAGGTGAGACATTTACACAAATGAAAGCAGCCTGACACCAGTCCCTCCAGACAATAGTGTCATCCGTTTCCGGCCATAACTTAAGACTTTTTGCAGACGGTGCTCTGTTGATGTCTGCAAGCTCAAAAGGCCCCTCCATCCCCCCGTTGAGTCCCTGTCACTGCCTGCTGCTGTCGGGGTGGCAGGTGTACAGTGCTGAACAGAGGTGCCTGTGTTGTAGGTGCTGCTGTGCACCTATTCCTAAGCAAGGGCGTAGGAATGAGTTAAACATACAGGGGTTGGACAATGAAACTGAAACACCTGGTTTTAGACCACAATAATTTATTAGTATGGTGTAGGGCCTCCTTTTGCGGCCAATACAGCGTCAATTCGTCTTTGGAATGACATATACAAGTCCTGCACAGTAATCAGAGGGATTTTAAGCCATTCTTCTTGCAGGATAGTGGCCAGGTCACTACGTGATACTGGTGGAGGAAAACGTTTCCTGACTCGCTCCTCCAAAAGACCCCAAAGTGGCTCAATAATATTTAGATCTGGTGACTGTGCAGGCCATGGGAGATGTTCAACTTCACTTTCATGTTCATCAAACCAATCTTTCACCAGTCTCGCTGTGTGTATTGGTGCATTGTTATCCTGATACACAGCAACGCCTTCAGGATACAATGTTTGAACCATTGGATGCACATGGTCCTCAAGAATGGTTCGGTAGTCCTTGGCAGTGACGCGCCCATCTAGCACAAGTATTGGGCCAAGGGAATGCCAAGATATGGCAGCCCAAACCATCACTGATCCACCCCCATGCTTCACTCTGGGCACGCAACAGTCTGGGTGGTACACTTCTTTGGGGCTTCTCCACACCATAACTCTCCCGGATGTGGGGAAAACAGTAAAGGTGGACTCATCAGAGAACAATACATGTTTCACATTGTCCACAGCCCAAGATTTGCGCTCCTTGCACCATTGAAACCGACGTTTGGCATTGGCATGAGTGACCAAAGGTTTGGCTATAGCAGCCCGGCCGTGTATATTGACCCTGTGGAGCTCCCGACGGACAGTTCTGGTGGAAACAGGAGAGTTGAGGTGCACATTTGATTCTGCCGTGATTTGGGCAGCCGTGGTTTTATGTATTTTGGATACAATCCGGGTTAGCACCCGAACATCCCTTTCAGACAGCCTTCTCTTGCGTCCACAATTAATCCTGTTGGATGTGGTTCGTCCTTCCTGGTGGTATGCTGACATTACCCTGGATACCGTGGCTCTTGATACATGACAAAGACTTGCTGTCTTGGTCACAGATGCGCCAGCAAGACATGCACCAACAATTTGTCCTCTTTTGAACTCTGGTATATCACCCATAATGTTGTGTGCATTTCAATATTTTGAGCAAAACTGTGCTCTTACCCTGCTTATTGAACCTTCACACTCTGCTCTTACTGGTGCAATGTGCAATCAATGAAGACTGGCTACCAGGCTGGTCCAATTTAGCCATAAAACCTCCCCCACTAAAATGACAGGTGTTTCAGTTTCATTGTCCAACCCCTGTACAGTTATATTCAGTATTCATAAATGTATGGAAGGACTTGAGCGACATAATTAAGGCGACAGCCTCTTTAATAACCACAACATTTGGTGTGTAACCTATCCTAAGATCAGACATTACTCGATGACTGGGTACACAGTAAGGCAGGGACAATAAGAATGTTTAATAAATTACTTAACACCATTATACTACCATTACAAAACATGAAATCACAGTTTTTAATTATGTAAGTTTTATTGTTTTTATGCAAATTTTTACCAAAAACATTTCCTTGAATTTTACCACTTTAATGCTGATAATGACTAAATTATTTTTCAGGATAGCACATTTATATAGATTAGTGAATTGTTCCAAAATGTTGTGCAGTGTCCTTGCTAAAGTATTCATAACCTTTGAAGTCTTCCTTACCACCACAACCATCCATCCATTGTCTTTACCAGCTCGTCCCTGCAGTGTCGCAGGGAACATGGTGTCTATCTCCAGCTGCAATTGGGCAAACAGCAGAGTATGCCCTGGACAGGTCGCCAGTCAATTACAGGGCACCACATAGACACACAGAACAGCCAACCATGCATGCACACACTCACATCTAGGGGCAATTTTACAGAAACCAATTTACCTAACAGTGATGTTTTTGGTCCATGGGAGGAAGCCGGAGTACCCAGAGAAAACCCACACAAGAACAGGGACAACATGTGAACTCCACTCAGAAAGACCACAGGCTGGGATTCGAACCCAGGACCTTCTTGCTGCAAGGAAACAGTGCTACCAACTCCCTCACCATGCAGCCTGCCACCACTTCAGTATGTTCTATGGGGTTTTACATGATAGAGCAATACATAGTAGCACATAATTATAAAGTAGAAGGAAAATACTCCATTTGCAAAAAGTTCTTAAAATAAAAATAAATATTGGTCAAGTATGGGAGTGACTCTGGATAAAATACAGAAGTCAGCTAATTAGTTAATAGACCCCATCTAAGTATAATGTAATCTCAGTATAATTACAGCTGCACTGTGGAGGTATCAGAAGTTTAGAGAACAGAAATGTACAAACAGCATCATAAAGATCAAAGAACAAAGACCAGTTACACACTAACCCCATGGTGAAATATAGTGGTGGACATATCAAGCTGTGGGCTTACTTTAGCAGAGACAAAAAAGATGGTCACTGTGGTCACAGTTGATGGGAGGATGGGTGGAACTAGAAAACCATGTAGACTGCACAAGTCTGGAGACAGGGGTGGAAGTTCAACTTCCAACAGGACAACAACCCAAATATACAGCCAGAGCTACAATGGAAAGGTTTGGAGCAGGATATGTTCATGTGTTAGAGGGGCCCAGTTAAACTCAAGACCTAAATCCAACTTAGAATCTGTGGCATAGCTTGGAAATTACTGTTTAACGATACTGTCAATCCAACCAAAGATAGTTCATTAAAGTATGGACTTAAGTGAGTTGGATTCAGATAGAGAGCACAATTTTACATACATTGCATTGGTCAATCAAAAATCCCAATTTACTAACCTGAGGTTTGGGGTCATTATGTGACAAAATCAAAACAAGTTCCAAGGGTATGAATACTTTCACAAATCACTGTATATGGACTTTTCCAGGTCTATTTTCAAGTCTGGTGTCTAAAGATATCATTTCAGGTAGTAGAGCCTTTTTTCCAGGTCATACTAGGAGCAAAAAAGTGATCACTGACAAGAAATAGCTCAGGTTTTAATCATTAACAGGAATAATGTTAATGTAAATGAGAACATTTCAAATTCTAATCATACATATAACCAGCGTTTATGTAAAATAATTTCCCTTACAGGACAAAACCTTCCAGTTTATCATCATGACACTGAGCTATTCATCTTGTACTTGATGTTATCTTGCGTCAGTGGTTGAAGATAAACCGGTTCGCTGTCCATTAAGAAGTGGGAGGCTCCCTGATGAAGCCAGCTGACAGGCTGAATCAAATTTTTAAATAAACAGAGTATACTGTGTGAAGGCCACATGTTTGTATCAGTGAATACAGATTTACCCCTACTACAAGAAGAGTTTAATATGAAATGAAAAACACATAGAAGAGATTGGGGTTGTTTCTGTTGAATTCATCTTTAAATCGAAATGAGCTGAACTGCAGATGAACAGGAAGTTATCAGGACCGAAACAGGTGACATGCAAGTAAAAAAAATCTCTGACAACAGAACCAAGCAGACATCCAAGCAGACAGGTCCAAACATGACCCAGCTGGAAGTCACACAACACATGATATTTCATAGAAAAAAAAAGTGAATGAGAAAAAACATTATAGTTTGAGTTTTGGCACGCAGGAATCGAATGTTAAAATAGAACAAAATCAGGACTGCTCCTCTAAACAGTTTTGCTGTTCTCCCCTTGAGGACAATAGGGAAAATCACAAAACGCAGACTGTCCATTTCCTGACCGGGAAAACATTCAACACATATTACAAGGGCAGATTCCGATTTAAACTCTTCTCATTTATAATAAATTAAACATAAACACATTGGATTTTGAGTTTAAAGACACTTGAATGAATTTTGACGGATGCCTTGAAACCTTATCCACCAGGTTAGTTTCTGTAATATGAAAATTGAACATAATGAACATCAGACAAAAATAACAGCAAAGAAATCCTTATGTAGACACCATTCCTTTCAGTCAGGGAATGCTGAGCAAACATAACAAAAGAGCCAGAATTCCCAATCTGGGTAACAATGTAGTTTTTTTCAGGTAAAGCAGATTAAGTATTCACCTATAAATTACTTTTTTTTTACAGGTTGCCTCTTACTTGAGTAATCTGACCAGTAACACTATGATCAATGTTTGTTAGGCAGCATTAGTTGTACTTGTTCTACTCCAAGAACCTCTGCCCCATTAAGCTACTATTCCACACAGGCCACCAATAACAGGGATTGACACAAATTGCTAAATTTTAGGATTCATGAGGATTTTTGGGATACAGCACGAATACTGGGAATCAGTTAACATTCCCTTTGCATCTAAGAATCAGGTACCATTCAATTTAAGTCGTTACTATTCCTGACAATTCATGGGATTTTCCATCAAGATATAATAAAGTGATGAGGGACTAGAAGGAGATAATGTTATTTGAATTATGGCTTTTTAAATAAGGTGACTGTTTAGCCAATTAAATAAAAACATGTATTAATTTGTTTTTTTTTATTTATGTTCCTTATTTCTAAGTTTTTCATTTTTTTTCCAGAGGCAGAAGAGAGACTTGGGCAGTTTTAGGGAGTACAATGGCCCTGAGTGATGAAGACAATGCTTCATGAATCCTACCATTGGGTTAAGAACACATAGAAATGCCCAAGAATCAATAAGAAATCTGTTCTGATACCCAAGTATGACCTACAAATTTCTTATAAATTGACAGATTTTTTGGATTCGAGACTTCCAGATGGCTCAAGAATTGCAAGAACTAAAAATAAAATATGTATCAGTTCATGAAGTTATTACGATTGAACTAAGAATCCTGAAATCTTGACAGTCTTGGTGATTTGTGTGTGGAATGGTGGTATTAGTCAGAACAGAGCAAGCTAAAACAGGTCATGTAAACCAGGTAAAATGAAGATGTGACCTGCCCACAAGCTTGTCTTTGATAAAACTTTTCTCCATGACTTTAACACTAAATGGATTGGTAGTGATGATACATACACTTTTAACAATAAAGACCTCACAGGTTTTATATTAAATAACTCCCAGAGATAAATTTGCTAAGTGGTAATAACCACATTGAATAGCTTTCTGCATGATTGTTTCTGCTGTTCTTCTTTGGTTTAAGTCCAGTAAAGCTCTCAGCAGGTCATTTAAACTGGCGTCTTTGCCCTCTTTCTCCACCCAGTCATTCAGCAGATCATGGATTCGATCTTCATATTGTAGGTGATCTCTGCTTTTGATCATGTTGTCATTCAAGCTGAGCTGACGGAAGAACCTCTTGTAAAAGTCAACGTTGAGTTCTTCAAAAAAGTCAAAGCATTTCTTGAGAGATTCAACACCTGCAAACAAAGATGAAGACAATAATTCAAACACCAGGTACTCGATGTGCATGATCACAGAGTTTTTCCAAAGTATTCATACTGCTTGGACTATTCCTCATTTTATCATGTTATGACTGCAAATGTCAATTTATTTGGGTTTTATGTGATAGATCAACATCGTATTATTGTAAAGCAGAAAGAAAATACACGTTTTTGGACGATAGTTGCAAAATCTCTAAAATGCTTCTGGTCCTAATTCAGCCGAGGTGCCTGTTGATGCATATTCTGCACAATCAAAGAATCACTTTGCTTACATCTAGCAGTTAGAGTCTGAATGCCATTATTATTTTTTCAATATTAAGCTGTATTTGATACAGAGTGATAATGAAACAGAAAGGATTGTACAAAAGCTTGAATCGTAATTCAATTAAAAAAGATTCTGTATTATATCTCTGATTATGCTGCATTCATCTTCCCATCAACTCTGACCAGCTTACTTCCCCAAAACACAAAAATCTCGACATGATGGTGCCACTACTATATTCTGCATTAATAGTCTTCTACCACACAGTGTTTTGCTTGAAAAAGAAGCTTTTATTTATTTTGATTCGTTTTCTTCATCCACTTCACAAATGCAATAATTTGCCTTCATCTATCACAAAAAAACAATAAAATATTGTTGCATGTGTGACTGTAACATGATAAAATGTCGAAGAGTTACATAGGTATGAATATTTTTCCAAGGCACTGTATGTATACAGTAAAGTCATTTATAACCATCAGGTAGTTCAAACTGTATAAATATTAGTCACACTGAATAGTATTATTAGTACTAGACAGTTTCAGATGAAACAAATGAAAATAAAAGGAACATTACCATTCACAGGAACAAGGTTGGGGAATGGCTCTTCTTCCTAAAATAAAGAAAACCACAGATTAAAATACAGATTTCCTAATGAGATCTGTTTTTATATGTTTGAGAGGCCAGGTTTAATATTCAAACACTGATGAGCAACAGTGTCTTGTGATGTCAGTTTGTATAGATCAGATCAAAAACCATTATTAACAGAGCTCTGAACAAGCCAGTCTCACATTGCCTGCTCAGAGTGTGACTGGTGAGGGTGTGGTGCAATGATGCAGCAGGTAGGACGGACAGGCTTCCAGTTTCTAATGCCCCTTTTCCACTGGCTCGATTTGGCCCTACTCTACTCCACTCGGCTCGCTTTGCGAGCATTTCCATTACAGTTTTTTCTGTACGGGTACCTACTTTTTTGCTCCCTGCTACTGAGCAGGTACGACAAGGGCTGAGTCGGGACTACATGTGACTTGCACAGACTGCTGTTCATTGATTGGCCATGGGACCAGGAGAAATGTGAAGGTTTTCGTGGAGGTAAAGCAGGGACAAGTTAAAAAAACTCAAGGATGACTACAGTAATATTGAGGACCACAATGGCCGGAGTGGGTCAAACTGAAATACAATTTTACTATTTACAAATCATAAACCATACCTAAAGGCTGAAAGAAAAGAAAAAGCACACATCAGCTTTCTGAATTACGGGCAGGTGGGGCGCTTTGTTTAATAACATCCTAAAACAGCTGATTACACATCAGCTGTTCAGGAGCACAAAAGCTTTCCTCAAAACACGAAAAACAAAACCACCATGAAACAGCATGTTTGCATCGGCAATTTATTGAACCAGCATCTGCAAGAAGAGGGAGCTGGCAGAGAGCAGCTGCCTGTAATCAGACGGCCTACATCGGATCAAACGGGAGGGCGAGCCCGTGAAGCATGAATAGCCAATATCCAACCTAAAACTAACTTCACCACGGTCAAGAGCGGTTTTGCGCTTTAAAATCCTTGTTCTCGTTATTGCCATGGATTAGACAAAAACTTCCTCATAAAGCCCAAAATTTTAACTTCTTCCGGCAAACTTTGGAGCATCATTAGTTCACACAGCAGCATCTCTCCTCTCTGCTTCTCCTGCCACACCCCCTCACTTTAGGACCCCTCAGCCTTATTTTAGAAGTTCTGGTTGGGCTGTGGTCCAGATAATTATCTCTGTGGATCATTTTTACATAAAAACATATATAAGACATTCTTGCATATACAATAATACAAACATTATTAGTATTTAGTTATATATGTTTTTATTTTCTAGTCAGTCAGTGAGTCAGTCATTTTCTACCACTTATTCCATAGTGGGTCACGGGGAAGCTGGTGCCTATCTCCAGCAGTCTTCGGGCGAGAGACGGGGTACACCCTGGACAGGTCGCCCGTTAATCGCAGGGCAACACACAAACAACCATGCACACACTCATTCATACACCTTAGGGCAATTTAGAGTGACCAATTAACCTAACAGGCATGTCTTTGGAATGTGGGAGGAAGCCGGAGTACCCGGTGAGAAACCACGCATGCACGGGGAGAACATGCAAACTCCATGCAGAAAGACCCCCGGCTGGGAATTGAAGTTATTTATGCTTTTATTTTCTATTTATTTTTTCTTAATTCACACAGATTACTTTAATGTGACAGTGTAACACAGTAACATTATCAGCAGCACAGAGCACTACACTGACTGCTAGAGGCGGGACTTCAGCTCTCAGCGGGCCAGTGGAAACAACAGTTACCGTATCGAGTAGAGCGAATCCAAGTGGAGCAGAGCCGCGCCGGCTAAAACGAGCCAGTGGAAAAGGGCCATAAGATACAGTAGCGGAATGGGCAGAAGTGGTCAAAGGTGATCCAACTCTGAGTTTGCAGTGGATCTGGTCCCAAATGCAGAACCAATGTGTAAATTAGGGAGAGACAGCAACTCTGGTTAGTATAAGGCACCAAAAACAAGAAACAGTGGCTTCACAAAGACATGCGTAAAGAGTCTGGGAAAATCCTAAATATGATCACTAAAGTAAATCAGCAATCGTACTGGAAATAGAGATTAGTGCTGTAAAATATAGTGCTTATCGTGATACGATTGTAGGTGATATGTATACAGCAAACAACTGCCTGGACCGCATTAAGTGCTAGCTGCTTATTTAAGTACTATGCATTCATGCTCTCTGTGTCTTTGGTGACATGTTCAATGGAGCATGAAAGTTTTAGAAGGTACAGAGATGGTAAGGCAGTCAAATCATTAAAAAACTACAAATTATTTCAGTGCCAAAACATCAGAAACCTGTTTTTTTAATAAAACCTTTTGTTGTTAAGATGTTTCTGCAACAGTCGGATCTATCTATCTATCTATCTATGAACCCAAAGCAGAATTACTTTAAAGCTTTTTAATTGTGCATTCCTTTTAATTCATATTAATATTGCAACATTCATCAATATTATCGCACATGACTTTTTCTCCCAACATTGTGAAGCCATAGCAGAGATCCTTTAATTTGATTTTTAAAGCTCTTTGTGGAAAAAAAACCAAACAAAAAAAAAAAACAACCCACCCCGAAATGTTTCAGCCTAATAATGACAATCATTGTTAATTTACCAGGTGAGCATACAAAAGAACCTGACTGACTCAGCTTATTTGTTCCCAGCTGTATGCTACTAGGGAAGGATGCTGTGTACAGTTGGGGATAAACTGAAAATGTCTTCAGAAAGGTTCTGCAAGGGTGGCTTTTTGGACGTAATGACTCAAAGGCTGAATAATGATAATAAAATAGCCTAATATTTTGAAGCACTATTTTAACAGCTAAGGAGGTTCATTGTTTAATGTGGTTTTGTGGCTATGCTGAATGAATACAACTCTAATTTGCCCGAGGTTAAGTAATCTGGACTTCCATCGATTTGTCATTTTATGTTTGACCACCAGATGGTGGTAATTTTTTCTCCAGTTAATGCATGCAGCCAAATATCACCCTTTTTTTCTCTTCTGAAATGGTGTGTGTTGCTATTGATGTTGGATAGTTTTGTGCGCTTGTGTACTTGTTTATGTTGCCTATGAAGGACCTACTCTGGCACGTACCATCGGAAGACCAACCTCATGGGAGCCAAACCTCAAATCTAAACGCATCAGACCCGCCCATTTTTAATGGTGGCCAAATTATGGAATGTACTACAACGATGAGGCGATGGCGGTAGGGATTTGTCCTGTAACCGGTGGGTTGCTGGTTTGAACCCCTGCCTGTCTGTTTCAGTTGTTTCATTGGGCGAGACACTTCACCCTCCCGCTGACGGTGGTCAGAGGGTTCGGTGGTACTGATTGTATGGCAGCCTCACTTCTGTCAGTCTACCCCAGGTCAGCTGTGGCTACAATGTAGCCTACCCCTGTCAGTGTGTGAATGTGTGTATGAATGGGTGGACGACTGATTGTAGTGTAAAGCGCTGTTGGGTCCTCTGACTTGATAAAGCGCCCTACAAGTACACGCCATTTACCATTTTACAAAGTTGAAAGTTAAGAATAAACTGGGAATGGTTAGGAAAAGAGTAAGAGTTAAGGACAAATGGAGATATTAAAATGGTGGTCAATACAAAGTCCAACCATGGGTGGGGATGCAAAATACATGCAAATTTCTACATACTAGATTTTGAGATGTTAAAACCCACAAAACTAAAAATAATATTTCAGGCAAAAGGCTGACTCGTTTAAAGTGACAAGAGCAGCAGATTTTAGGGAGCAGACATTTAAGAATTGCTGTGTAGAAATGAGGAAGCAGACAGCTGAGAAATCAAGCGTCAGCGATAGAAGCCTGAAGAGGTAAGGATGAGCTGTTAATCTCACCCTCCTGATGGGGTCTTCCCAGGAGAGCGATGCAGCGGGGGCAGAGAGGAGTGGGCCAGTTAGGTTGTGCTGAGAGCTGCTAGCAGAGCTGGCATTGCTGTCACACAGTTTTATACTCTCTTCCTCCCATCGATGTCTAAATTTGGAGATTACCAGTGACTTGTGGAGAGTTGGATTTGGGCTGGGCTCAGCGTTTACTGAAGCATATTCCTGGAGAGAATTGGGAACACATTCAAATATGCATTTTGAACTTGTCAATTTTGGATGAGTTTAGGAAATGTCATCGTTTTGTTAGTCTTACAAAACCGAATCCAGGTGACTCACCTGTTTCAAACCGCCGGAGTCTGAGGAGTGAGAGAAAATAAAAAAGATATTAGTTGAAAGAATCTGGGTCTTTGGCCTCAATCTGCTCCCAGTTTATATGCCTACCCTCTTTCATTACAGAGGTACCAGCAACTATGAGCAGAAATATACCCCAGGGACAGCTGTGACTAAAGCTTCAAATAAGTAAGATGTGAATCTCTGCAAGCAAGCAGACTGTTGAGGTTAAAATCAGTAGGGCTTCAAAACAGCAAAGCAAATAAAAACTGGTAAAAACAGCTTCATGCAACTGATGGAACCAGAACAAAAAGATTTTTTACTGAGAAAACCAGCAGCCATATTTTAAATCAGGATCACCTGATGAGGACAAGGCAGACATGTTTAGTCTTTGAGATAAATGATCAAGGCCCTGTCCCAATACCCACACTACACCCTACGCCCCTCTATGAAGTGTGTACTTTGTACAAGTGCATGTAAGGGTTGAAGTGTGCAGGTTACAAGCGTGCAAAATTGGAGAATTGGGACAGTAGGGGTTACGTCATCGACTTGCACCTCGACACCGTAACTGCAAGATCAAAAAGGGCGGGAACCGGCACTGTTTTCACAGTCTTGCTGCTAAAAAAAACTATTTAAAAGTGCAACAAGCAATTGTTTTGAGGAGAAGAAGGTGCAGGAAGCGAAGGAGGCTTATACACTAGACTCTCGCCGCGCCAGTGTTTGTTTGTTTGAAAGATAACTTCAGTGTTTCGGCCTACTGACTGCCCAGACTCACTCTGAACCCAGTGGTTTCTTACAGTGTTGAGCCTGGAAAACCAGTAAAAAGAAATTTGTTGGCTTGCTGTCTAAAGTTTACGCAGTTCTTATTATTCTGATTTGATGGTTGATTACGTTGATGGTTGTTATTGGTTTTTGCTCAGAACGTCATCTGCAGCAGTGAATTGTGGGTAATATACATCTAAGACGAAGTGTGGATTGAGTGCACAAAGGGGGCGGGGCTAAGGACCACTCTGGAGAATTGGGACACGCTACGCACTCGAACCCATCAACAGGAACGCACAATTCAGGGACACAAAGGTGGAAGTGCGAGTATTGGGACAGGGCCCATATTTGCTGTGTAAGCAGGAAGTGTCAGTGTCTGAGTTGCCATGACACTGAGATCATCAGCATGGAAACATCATCCATTGTAGTCCAGCATGACCAGTTTAATGGCAGCAAGGCTTGTGATGCGTAGCCATGCAGCAAAACCAAACAGGTTTTCAGGGTTCACAATAAACTTCCAACACATTAGTCAGTTCTTAACATTTAAGCATACTATTGATTTGTAGTATGAGGTTTAATCCTTGGTGTCTGTTGGCCTCATCAGGAGTTGTTGGGTTGAATAGACCGTTTAGAAAACATTTTGTGTCTTTGGAAACAAGGATGAACATGCTGGGGGACTCAGTGTGACACAAACTACATAAATACCAAGGAAATTAAAATGCTCATCCCTACTTCAAAAAAACCTTATTGGAATAGTTTTTGGTGTGTTGTTATGAACCAAGGAAGCAATACTCAGATTAATTTATGAACTCTTTGCTGCTTTGTAACGTCCTTCCCTTGCTTTTAGTGAACACCAGGATCATTGAAATAAAAACTAGACACACTGTTGGATTCAAAGAAACAGTCATTTATGACATGTGGGCCTGGATCATTTAGGAATGACGTGGCCAGGGTGTACTTTCTAAACCACTAGGATAAAACAGCAGATTTACTTTTTAATAAATGTTACAAGAGTTTACTCATACAAATATCAATATTTTGAGTGGTGTTGCTAATAGTTATAATCAATGGTTTTGAACATCTTAATCAGGCAGCATCTATGTTTTTAGTTGACCTTTTTTCCTTTTAGTAGCAGCTCCTTTAAAGGACTGTATATGAAAAGTCCCTGGCTGCTGTAGCCAGGGACTTCTCCAGTCACTGCTTGGCTTCATCTGGGGGAAAGGGTTTTAAAATAACAATGGTAGCCAAGCCTCCACATAACTGTCTTATGAGCCTGGTTTAAACTGGTGCTTTGCATTGAATGAAATGCGAAATTTGAGCACTCTTTTCACTGCGTACCACAGAACCAAAATTTAATGTTCGGATGCTCCTGATGAACAGACTTTTTCTTCTGAATAAATATCTGAGGAAACTTTCAGACCCACGTTTGGTTGATTAATTCTGTGCTTGTGAGCATTATCTGCTTGCTTTATGTAGCCAACTATGGCAGTTGTTCTTCATCCTGTTTTAATCACATTTCAATGTAAATAATGTTGCAGACATTTTTATGGCCTAGTTTTGTTCAGTTCCAGGGGTCTTACCCTATTATATATTCTGACTATTTAGGCTTTTTATCAATAAATAAATGTATCAATAAATAAGAAAAGCCTGTATTTTATATTTAAGCTGCACAGAATGATATGTGGTCATACCGTAGCTGTTTTAGACTTTAAACTTCACAAGATCTGTTTTTAAAACTGAAGCCCTATGATCAGACTTGAACTGTTCAACCCTCAGTCATACAAGCTGTTCTATAGTCATTAACATGAACTTGAAGTGAAGAGGGAAATGAAGCTGGTGCTTTGCGATCATTATTAACAGCGATTATTTATCGATGTGGATTTTATTGTCTCCATGGTTTGAATATTTAAAATATTAATTTCACCAACATACCTGCTGTTCTTATTTTCTTCTTCCAGACGGTAATTATTGCTATCATCAAACTAACAAAAATGACTACAAACAGCACAGTCAATCCAGCAATCAGACCAGTTTCTGGTGGGAGAAAAAGAGAACATGTAGACAAACATTAGCAACATGTTGGGTTGAGAAAACAGAACAACTCATTTATTATATATTAATAGACAACAAACCAGGTGAAAAAGCACAGTGTTAGAAATCCAAGAAACAAACCTAGTATATCTGTCTGTGTGACCAATTTTAACAGCAAAACTATACCTTCATCTGAGGCAGATTTGGGCTGGCTTTTCTTGCACTCAGTGTTACTGGTAGATGTGCAGTTCTTCACGATCTCCTCATCACTTTTACACCTAGTTAAGAGTCAGAAAAACTGGTTACTGAAAAGCAGGACAGAAGAAATTATTATCACACCATCGCTGCATATTTTCCATGTCAGAGCTGAACGAATAAGATTGTGCCCTTGGGTGGTTTGCTCGCTTACCTCGAACACTTCTTGCATATTTCACATGCTTCGTCTGGATGGCAGTATTTGCCTGGCTTGCACCGGCACACAGTATCCTGGGTGTGAGTGCACGCCCTTACTATTTCCTGATCTGAGAAAGCAGCATTAAACAGGCCTTGTTAAAGCAGAGTTTATGTTCAGTGCGCACAGAAAAGGTGCAGCATTGATTTTCCTCTGCAGCCATTTTAATCAATAGCACAAAACTGTCCAGAAGAATTACCTGGGGGGCACAGGGTGCACTTGATGCATTGTTTCAGTCCGTTTGCGTGCTCAGTGAATGTTCCATAGTCACATTCTTCACAGGTTCCTTTCTTTCCTGCTTCAGTGCATGGGGTTCGCACATACTGACCTAAAACACATAAGTATAAGTCCATATTAATGTATTCGTGTTCCACTGTCGGTAAGCATTTAACTCAACGGTTTCGGCCACTGCTGGGTCGGTTATTTGGCTCTTTGTGGCTTACCGGCTTCACATTTTAAACAGCAGATGCTGCTGTGTTGATACTCCGTATCTTCTCTGCAGGAACTGGACCGGCCTAACCTGATGCCAGGCTGTGGGTATGCTACGGCAAACCGGAGGACAGCTATGAATGCCAACAAAACCTTTGGAAACCAACGACAAAATGTTAGACATTTTATGGCAGGCATATAATAGTGTATTAGTGTAGGATTCAGTTTAGTTTCACATCCAATAGCACATTGCCATTACATAAGAAACAGGAAAAAGAATCACTTCAGCAGACTGAAGGTTATAGCACAAGGTTGAAAACTAGAACTTGAGTGGGAGAAATATCTGTAAGTTCTAGTAAGCTTTATTATAAAAATTAGTCACCAGTGAAATAAAAATCAGACTGCGATGCAGCACAGGTCAATAGAAGCTCCTCTACAATGACTTGTTTAAATATTCATCTAAATTCCAAATACCTAAACTTCTCTTCCCAAACACGTTGAAGTTAAGATAAATGAAATCTAAAGTATTAAAGGCCAAAATAACCAATACTTAACACTACTGGTCATATTTAAAAGGTAAAGGAAAACCCAAATAAGGTCATAAACCCCCACTGTATTTAAGAACCACAAAGAATTCAAGTTGAACCTTGTCCCCTGATTAGCAAAGCTCAACTTGAATACCTGGCAAGGTTTAAGAAATAACCAAATAAGGGGAAAACATGCCCCTGGCCACACCCTTCTCCCTGCCACAGTTTACTTTCAGATTACACAGACTTAGCCCTGTAAAGTCCATCCTCTATGACATGTATAAAAAGAAAATATTCAAGCCTGCTCACAGCTAACAGGAACAAATGTCAAACTATAACATGAAACTTCCAGGAACACACCTCCGTTAAGCAGACAAACAATCAGTTCATTTTGAGAAGAATTCAGAGTACAAGAGTTTAGTTCCCTGCCATTTTCCCTACAGACGCACTGCTGATAAAAATATATATAAAGTAATATTAAAAGAAAGCCATAGACTGCACGAAATCTGTAGAAAAACAAACATTTAGCAGAGATAAAGGTGTGTGTTTTAAAGCTAAACAAATATAGTTGAGATAAATGTAAATTAACGAATAATCTGTGGCATTAAAACCTAATTCATTTATTCCGTGAGCTCATTCCCAAGTCCCAGACAACCACTGTCAATTATCCAAATAGTTTCTATTTACCTCTAAAATATCAAAGGTCAGAGGGTCTTCTTCCACTGGCTCTGTCCTGTTCTTCTAAAGAAGCTTAATTAACCCAGATGATTAAACGCATTTGGATTTTTGGCATGATATTTTTATAATCTGAAACCATTGGCCACTATTTGATCTGAGGATTAAAAAAAAAAAAAGACTTTAAAGGCCTTAAAATTAGGAGAATGTGTATTCGGTAATTGTACTAAATCAGATGCAGGTGCCTCTCCGTGATTGTTGGATCCAGAAGAAGGATGAATATGAATTGGTTAACTAGGTGGAGATGACGCTGCTGTGAGCTGCTCGTCACTCCTCTGGTGATCCCAACCAGCCACACCTTTGTCTGAGGTGCCTCTTGTAGATGCCAATACTTTGAGGAGTTCATAGGCGTAAACTGCCTTTCATTTTGTTTCTAGTATTCTCCTGTTTATTTTAGTGAGGGAGGTAAGTTATTGTCATTTGGTTTATTTATTTTTAAGAAGATCAGTCCATTTAAGATATCAGATAGTTTCCTTTAGTGTTAAAACATTTAAGTATTCACATCATTGTAAATACAATCACTGTAAAACTGCACCAACTGTGTTGTGGTTGCTAGAGGTCTGACGAGGATGGATCATTTTTCATGTTATGGTCTGGCCACCCCTAGAGAGATCAGAACAGTGCTAATGAGGAAATCACATTTTTCCACAAAATTGTTACCAGAGCCTGAGCTTTGATCACCTTAGATCCTGAAGATGTTCTGGAAGAACCACTACATTTTAAATGAAATAAACTAATGTGCATAGAAATCATCCATCTATTGAAATATGACAGTAAGATCTATCTATCTATCTATCTATCTATCTATCTATCTATCTGCTGATCCTGATTGAGACTCTTTTCCTGGACAACAGTGGAGAACAGAACCTCCTTCAGATATCGCAAAAGATCACAGCCACAGATTTAAACTTAAAAGAAAGACTAAACTGCCATGACTTCCTTATAGCCAGTCCTCGCACAACCAGCGAAGAACTTGAACCATGGCCCCTGATAACACAGGATTAACTTGAATACCTGGCCAGGTTTGAGGAATGACCCAATAAAGCAAATACGTCCCTCTGAACGCCTTGCCTCGGTTCTCCTACACACCCTCTTACCTGTGAAACACGTGCTTTTACAGGAACTTTGCTTTACATTCTTCAGTCAGTAAGAAAAACATGGTGAGTCATACCTGATTTAACTTGATCTAAAGCTGTTCAGATGTTTACCTTTCTGACCACTAAGTTGATTTCAGTAACTTAGAAGACAGACAGAAATAAACAGGAACAAAAAGCTTCTAATATAATAAACTAACTTTCTTCCATAACAAACCCAATACCGAATTAATTGCAACTCAGTCTTTAAACAACAACAACAAAACAACCTCACTGAGAACCCACTGTCTTCTTTAAGCAAAGAGGGAGAATGAATGAGTGAGTTTACTTGTTACTTTCTAAACCCTACGAGGAATTTCACACCTGAGTGAAGACGGAGAAGACAAGTCCTGGCAGAGAGAGGCGAAAAGGAGCACACAATTCAAACTTCATAATCCATAAAAACATTTCTGTTAAACACATTCTGAACTCTGACGAGTTTCACTTCGACATTTGTGTTAAGAAGCTTATTAACGGCTTTGTAGGGTTGTTCACTGTTTAAAGTGATAAGGCCAGATTATGTAGAGTTTGCTAATTAAAAGCGCTCTGGTTGTTTCTCGAGATAACAAAAGAAGTAAACAGCAACAAAAATAAACTAAATATCTACTCCACATCAGCGGCAACAAGAGCTTTGCTCTGTGCCACTTAAAAGAAAATAACACTTACCCTAATGATCATTTTTCTTTCAAAGAAAGAAAAACTTCTGTCACGAGTCACTTTTCATGGATCTAACACCGCGCTGGATCCTCCGGCATCTGCCGCAGGTGACCAGCGTGTCATGGTTGACGTCTGAGGGCGGGGCTAGGTTTTTGTCACTCAGGGGCCCGTAAAAAACAAACAAAACGTAACGTACACACCATATATAAATCTATATATAGATATACAGATATACAGAGAGCTATAGATAGATCTATACATATATCTATAGATCTATAGATATATATATAGATCTATATATATAGATCTATATATATAGATATATAGAGCTATATATATATGTATGTATATATATATATATATATATACATAGATCCATATATATTCTGGGTACTAAACCTTTTTTGTCAGTGAGTGTTTTATCATTCAAAGAGCTAGAATTAATAGTGAAATTATTCTTATTCTTATTCTTTTGTTTTACCAAACTGGTTTTATGATGTTTTTCACGTCACTAAATATTCAGTCATCAATCAGTTTTCTGTATCCGCAAATTCCTTTGCCAGAGTCGTGGGGGCTGATACCTATCTCCATCAGGTAATGGGTGGGAGTAAAGTTACACCCTGGACGGGAGAAAGACCGTGGAGTTGCGACATCATGGCAACAGTGTTAAAACTGCAATGAGCCCAAATACAGTTATGGTGAAAGACCTGCACCCTCTGATTGTAGAGTTAATCTGGACGGTCCTAGATTTTGAAATTATTTCAGTCTTGCCTTAAATGTACAAAACTCACCACAGATTCCACCCATCTATCTATCCATCCATCCTACTAGGTCCTAGCAGAGTTGCAGAGAGGGTTGTGCCCATCATGCCAGTGGTCAACGGGGAAATAGGGATATACACTCTGGACAGGTCACCAAATAATCACTTGACCAACAGCCAGATACCTGAGATGAAATATCAACAGAGTGCAATATTGTGTGAACATGTGGATATTCTAACGTCCACAGCCTCAAACTGCTATTAGATACATTTACCCTTAGGTGGCAGTCAATGAGAAACTGTCATGTCACAGTGATCAATATGGCCACAAAGGCTCAATTACCATGGGAAACCATTTTTAATCAATACATTCTGCTGCTCTATGCAGAAATGTAAGCTGACAATGTATTATGCAAGGGGGGGATGCATATCAACGTTATCTGGGCATGAGATCCTCTCAGACAGACATTAACTGTGTTTTAGGGTCACATGAGTTCACCTTTCAGGATGCTTTTCAGTAAAGCAGATGCTGCATACCAGATTTCAAAGTAGAGAAGTATTGTATCAGTAAAAAGTGAAGAAAAGGGTGTCCATGATGGTATTGGCATCTATCAGAAGGTTTATATGAAGTATTTCCTGGATGCTTTGAGAACCTTTTCCATAGTGGCGACACCTATCCCAGGAAGGGTCTGGGATTACTTCTGTAAGGTAACCCCGGAACTCATTTTGTGCAACTTTGAACAGTTTTGCCTATTACATCTTAAAAACAAAAACAAAAAAAGAATTGAGCATCATAAAAAGCATAATTAGAAAAACAACAACTGGTTGCTGAACATTTAACATCTTTTATTCAGCAACACTGAGGAGAGGTTCCTCTGCAAACTGCAAAAAACTGTGTCCCCAGGTTCTGATCAGATTTAGTTCAGAGGAAGGTCAAGGTTACACCATGGTGAACATGCCTTACCCTGACCTTTTCTTGACGGGCAGCTAGAATTGAATTCTAAATTAGTTCATGTTGTCTCAGTACAATTGTTTCTCAACAAAGAGGGTAAAAATCTATTATTTTTGTCTGTGACAGAAAGTGTGAACTGCAGCCTTGTTTATTACATCCGTTAAGTTCATGTGGTATTCTGTTAGGAGTAATGGGCCAAAAGTCTAACAAAGTATAGTGAGAAGCTTGTGGAAGGATTCCCAAAACATTTGGCACAGGTAAAGAAAATGTATGTAAACATCTTACTTTAATGAGGGTTTATAAACAAATCTCTAAAAAAAATGTTTTTGTTCATTATTCTGGAATTTCCTAACTGACCTAAAACAGGAACGGTTTAGTCCAAATTAATGTCATAGAGTGAAAGAGAAAGGCCATGGCTTCTTATACAGTATAAAAAAATACATGTTTTCCACTATACATGTACTATCTCTGTTTTTCTTTCCACAGAAAGTACTAAAGGCTCAGTTATTCTGTGATGAGGTATGTATCTTTCCTGGTCGAAGCTGCTGACGGTTATGTTACTGCCATTATCGTTTTTTCTTTTTCTTGTTCTCCCAACCCCCAGCTGTTTGCTGCAGATGGCAACTCATACTGATCCTGGACCTGCTGGACATGTGATGTTAAAAAGGATTCATTCCTTTCCACTCTCACTACACAACTTATGCAATTAGCTAGGTGTATTTTCAACACCTGCTCAATCCCTCCAGGGTTGAAGAGGGGTGCCTATATCCAGCAGTTAAAGTGCAAAAGGTGGACAGGTTAGTGGAAAACTATTCATCTACACATAAATAGTGGCATTAAAAAATTTTAACCTAAGATGCAGACTTTTGGATGGTTTGGATGCTTTTATAAAGCAGCAGTTTAACCGAGCTTGTGTTTGCAGGTTTACCACTATCTATAAAGCAGTTGTCTGCAGAGCACAGATATGCAGACCAGCAGGAAGTAATGAACTGTCGGTGACAAGGACATGTTGATGAGTGCATGAGTGTCGTGAAATAAAACCTGTTTCAGTCTGCCAATCATGGCGAATTCAGCTGTGGCTGAAATGGTTGGACAATTATAAGTTGTTGAGGTTATACTGCGGACTCAAAGATTGCTCTCATAGCTGAGTAACTCCTGGTTTCATGGGCTACCGGGCACTCTGAGTCACAGATCATGCAGTGCTTCTGGATGTCTGTGGTTCACTCAGTTCGTCTTATTCGGCATTGTGCAGTCTGTTTTCATTCGGCAGTCACCCAGAGTTTGCTGCTTCTCTGAATTTCTGCACTGTTTACCCCCGGAAGTCTCTCGGAAAGTGTGTTTTTGATGATAAGGCAAGCGAAGGGGCAGAAACCGAACATCTGAGCCACTTTTTCAAGATAAGACTGATTTTTAAATTTACATTGCTGTGCTCATCTGGTGGGTCTGGGCATGATTAATTCTGACGATATGGATAAAACTTGTACAACTGAAAGGACAGTATATATATATATATATATATATATATATAATATATATAATATATATATATATTGAACACCTAGTTATTTTTATTTTGACAGTGTTAGTGGCTCAGACTTAGTGTATATCGTCTGGTTGTTACAGCTGCTGACAACAAATGTGGAATGTTCCACATGTTCTGCAAAAAAAGGGGTGTCTCACTATTTCTTTGTAACAATGCGTCTTAGCAATAAATGGTATGCATTTGAAAAACCTGTTTGTTTTCGTTTATAGGGTTTCACTGAGCAGAGCTGAGTACATGGGTTGCACCCATAAAATACTTGCCAAATCCTAACTGCCAAAGTCAGGCAGTTTATTCTGCTCTCGACTCTTGTTAGGTGTCTTTTATTGGATCAGATCATTAAAGTTTGGAGAAACTAGACATGTTGGCAATTTATGAATTGCCTCAGTAGCGTGTAGGAGACCTGTGCATAAACACACCAGCCTTCCACCTCCTACTCATGCTGGTCACCAGGTTGATTACACACTGCTGTTGGATGGCATCAAATTCCTCAAGCATCATGTTTTGAAAGTCAGCCCATGTGATTCTGTTGGCCACATTTTCATGAACAACCCTGCCAAGCTGATCCCAAGTGCTCAGTGCAGTTGAGATCAGGACTGTAGGCAGGAGATTTCATCCTCTAGAGTTTGGTCCCCAAGAGTGGAAATAAGGGATGTCCACTGATTGCAGAATCTCACCTCTTTATCTCTGTGAGATTGTAGCGAATAGTGACAAACCTTGCTTTTCCAGTGAGCAAGATGCTGTCCCACATTATCACACTGCTTCCACTTAAAGCCGTTCAGCATTAGCAGTGAGGATTTGACAGGTTTTTCTCAACCGACATACTCAACTCTGCTGCTCATGCCACAAATGTGGGGTTTGGTTTTTAAATGTGGCATGATTAAATGGGAAAAACTCAGGCATTCCACCAGCATAAGATTTACTGGCAAAAAGCATTAGTACAGCAAATAGAGAATTGATCAACCCAAATTTCCTTACTTTATGTGGTGAGTTTATTTTGTTTAACACCTGAACATTCTTATTAAACATGCTGCACCTGAAAAACTCAATCTGTAATTTATCTGTAACATCTGTAATGTTTCTCTGTACAGATCAAGTGGAGAAAAAAATAAGAGAAAATAAAATAGTTTGTACTTCATCGCACTTCCTGTGGATTTTCTAACAGCCTGAATTCTTTAAGGAATTAATTAATAATTAATTAAATTCAGTTGAGTTTCAATTCAATTCAATTCAGTTTATTTATATAGCGCCAATTCACAACACATGTCGTCTCAAGGCACTTCACAAAAATCAGGTACATACATTCCAATTAATCTTAATCATTGAACAGTGCAGCCAGATTCTGTTATTTATTCAAATTGGATAAAAAGTTTTTTCTATCTAAGGAAAGGAAACCCAGCAGATTGCATCCAGTCAGTGACTTGCAGCATTCCCTCCTCCCGGATGAACATGTAGAGACAGTGGACAGTCACTGGCGTTGACTTTGCAGCAATCCCTCATACTGAGCATGCATGTAGCGACAGTGGAGAGGAAAAACTCCCTTTTAACAGGAAGAAACCTCCAGCAGAACCAGGCTCAGTGTGTGTGGCCATCTGCCACGACCGACTGGGGGTTAGAGAGAACAGAGCAGAGACACAAACAGAACAAAGAAGCACTGATCCAGAAGTACTTTCTATGGGAAGGAAAAGGTAAATGTTAATGGATGTAGCTCCTTTAGTCGTTTCACCTAGAAAGAAAGAACAGATAAACTCTGAGCCAGTTTTCAAGTTTAGAGTCTGAAGAGAGCACATAGAGTTAGTCACAGTAAAAGCTCAGTCAGTAGCTATGTCTAGGAGAGAGAAAGGGTTAAACACTGAAAGACAGGGCCATGTGGATCATCGGTAGAGGGTGAGCATCAAGCCGTTGCCAGCAGAAGCTTGGAGGATTCCCCTCTCCAGAAAGGTGTTACAGGTAGACACAGAGTCAGGCCAGGTGTAGCTTCTAGGAAGAGAAAAGAGAGAGAACAAAGTTAAAAGCTGAGATAACAGTAAATAATACAAAATTGAAGAGTAGCGTGAGAAAGTAGCGAAGAGGGTGAAAGTGGTCATTATGTCCTCCAGCAGCCTAAGCCTATAGCATCATAACTACAGAGATAGCTCAGGATAACCTAAGCCACTCTAACTATAAGCTTTATCAAAAAGGAAAGTTTTAAACCTAGCCTTAAAAGTAGACAGTTTGTCCATCTAGAGCCCACTGATGGCCATTGTTATACTAAAAACCACAACGATTGGGATACCTCTCTCTGTCAGATTGACCATAACCATTGGAAAAGAGAGGGGGTCATACAGGTAGCACTTCTAAAGTACATAAATGATGTACTTTGCAGGACAGAGCATGTTGTAAACAGTTCTTGTTCACGCACAGGGACTTTTTATTTGGACTGATATCCAGACAGTTTGCTGAACATGCCAATGAGTTGATCTGCCGTCCCTGCAGGAACGGTGGAACCCTTTTGCTCAGCAGACAGATAGATGGAGAACAGTGTCTAAAACGTCACTGTCCCGTTGTGTATATACTGTAGAAGTAATGCCTGGCATCTGATTTGTTCCCTGATTTGTAGCTCCACACCATCAACAGTTGTAACACTATTGTATCGCCAACACAAAGCTGTCGTTTGATCGATCTTTCTTTCTGCATTGTTACTATAGAAACTATAATGCATAATCATTGTACTCAGGCTGAAACATCTGCGTTGATCTGCTTACTATTTTGTTCTGGTGTTGCGTTATAAGCTACCTTGAAAAATTTAGACCGAGAAACGCAGAGTTCCACACTTTCGAATCACAAATAATCATTCTGCATGTCTGGATGTTGAAAACAATGCTGGATTAATTCAGTACACAGACGTCTCAACCCACAACCTCCAAACATTTTTATACACACAGAAGTACCCTTGTGCCTGTTTTCATCTGTCCATGTTTCATTGAGTTGGCACCAAGCAAAAGTTCCAGCCTCATCTTCTTGGCCAGAGGAGATACAGGATTCATCAGTGAGTACCATTTTCGTTCAATGATCTCCAGTCCAAAAATACTTCTCTATAGCCGACTGGAAACTTGTTTTCTACTGTTTAAGTGTTAATGACGACCCACAGTAAAGTCCAAAATTAATCATACTCCTGGCAGATTTAGGTTTTAAGTTTTTAATCTTTTAAATTTGCCAGGATGTTTCTTCTGACTAGCGATAATATTAACATTTTGTAGTGGAACAGCCAGATCCAAGCTAAAGATATGGGTAATGTCAAGGAGGCCTTTAAACTTTAACAGTGGAAACATGGAAAATGATGGTCAGTAATTAGAAGAAGGGTTTGACTTCTGTGATGCCGAAAAAGATTTTTCCATTGTGAACTGAGAAAGGTAGAGATAAGTTTACTTATATTTGAAATAAAATCTAAATAAAAACAGCTAAAGCATTATTTTCTTTGTTTTTTTTGCTTTCTTTCCGGCCCCATTTTCTATAGCCAGTCCTGTTGCTTTATTTGTCCTTCATTACTTTTTTCCTGTACTGACACTGGTCTTCCTTGGTCTACCTGGGTGTTTTTATTTTAAAGCCCAGCTGGTTGCTGCCAACATCTTTTAGAGCACTTAGTGTTGAGTTACCTGACATTACGACAGTCTTATTTAATGTTTTTGAAGTAAGTTTTACAAATCTCAAAAGTTCAGCTGCTATTTAAACTGGTTCACTGTCGTGCCAGAAAAACAAATGACTGAACATCCTCCAAGAGTGGTGATTCCAGATTTTTGCCAGTTGTTGGAGGCCTGTGTTAAAAGGGACAAGGAGAAAAATATAAACAGTGTTTTGGAAGCAATATATTAAAGTTGGTAAGATGTGGGTGTCAACTGTTTATGACTCATTCTCTTCTTTTAAGAGAATCTGTTATTTTCCCCAGAGAGCATAAGTGAGTCTTTGAAGTGTCTCTGAACCTACAGGTTCCTCGCACAGGATTGCCTGTTTGACTTTCACACAGCAGTTGTTAGTTCCCCACAGTAAAGGAGCTTTTACATGCCTTGCTGGCTACATTAGAAAGACAACACGAATAGCTCATCTCCAAAGTCACCTGCATATTCCACAACAGCCAATAGACTGTCCATCATCACTACTGTGGGATTTCCACTTAAACGGAAGCCTGAGAACAGCTTTCTGTAAAATTGCAATAATCTGGAGACTATGTGGTTACTGTCCAGGCAGTAACCTAAGGTGATGCTGTGTCTGGAAGCAGTGATCAATAACAGCAGGTTTTGTTATGTTTCATGGATCAATTTTGCTGTATGAGATTCCTAACTGTACTGTTTTTTTTAAGCCCTGCTCATTCGGTTAACTGTTTTACCTCTTGACAAAGAAGCCAAACAATCAAAGCAGGGTTCTCTTGACAGAAATACAAGTTTGACCTAATTCAAATAGACTAATAATACAGTCGTGGTATTTCATAAAGCCCAACCTTGTCAGACTGGTAGAACAAGTACTCTGTCAACATGACCCATTGATTACTCATACATTCAGCTGCATGGTTAAGCTTCATTACATTGGATACAAGAAGACAAACAACGAAAATGTTCCCAGGAAAAAAGTCTCAGTCATAAAGTGTTAGTCAGTGGTACAAC
Organism: Crenichthys baileyi; assembly: GCA_036173005.1. Taxonomy (NCBI): domain Eukaryota; kingdom Metazoa; phylum Chordata; class Actinopteri; order Cyprinodontiformes; family Goodeidae; genus Crenichthys; species Crenichthys baileyi. The sequence continues at coordinate 416,472 of JAHHUM010002894.1, forward strand.
CTACAGATTAGAGAAGGCATAAACACTTTTTTCTCCTTTTTCTATGCTGCCATTCATACAATAGGCTGTTCAAAGTGGTTTAGAAGAAAATAAACGAACAGAGCTAATAAGACTTACAATAAAAAAGAAATAAAATAAAAAGGTAAGTACTACACAAAAGCAAAGCACAAGGAATATATACATTTAAAAAGAATTGATTAATAAGACAAAATATAAATGATCTGTAAAGCAATCTTTGCTCTTTTTGGGTAAGCTGCAGTAAACAGTAATTTTTTTCAGCTCTATAGTAACCACCAATTTCTACAAATGACAAATGAATTTTCAGGAGTTTGTTCCAGAGCTGAAGAGCATGGAAACTAAATGTTGCCTCTCCTTGTTTAGTTGTGGTTCTGAGGACACTAGGTGGTCAGCTGTCTGTAGACCTGAGGGGTCTACATGGTTCATAACTGACCAGCAACTCGGAAATATATACTGGCCGATGCCAAACCTGACTATAGATGATTATCAAGATTTTAAATTCTAAACTATTACAAACCGAGATCCAGTGAGGTGATTTAATAACTGGCGTGATATGATTCAGTTTTCTGGTGTTAGTCATCACTCTGATACCAGCATTTTAGATGAGATGCAGCTGATTATTATTTTTTTGCCTAAACTTGTAAAGTAGATGATATAATTCATGGCTGAGTCCCCACCTACACCTAGGTTTCTAGCATGCTCTGGAGTTTTTGATTACATTCGGTCTAGTAGATTCCTGATTTCTAAACTTGTGGTTTTGGGACAAAAAACAATGATTTTTGCTGGAGGAAATTTTGGCCTTTCCAGTTATTGATATAGAAATAGTCTTTGAGGCCCTAAGGGACTGTAGTCCTGTGAATAAGAACAAAAGTGAACTAAGAATGGATCTTTGAGGAACCCCACAAGACATTTTTAGAGATTTAGCATTTTTAAGTGACTATTATTAAACGTCATTGCAAATATACAGAAACATTGTGTCTACTGCTAAGTTCTTTATTTGCAAAAACTCATTCTGAAATTACAACTACGTTTTCATCATTGTAGACAAAATAACCCAAAAAAATGCCTGGGCCATCTTTGTGTACTTGTGTACTGTTTTCACATGACAGAAGAAAACGCTCCAATAACTGTGGTATGGCTCAGAATAGTCTTCTCTGCCAGTCTGGCAGGAGGTTAAAATGTTGGAATTGTAGGGGTCTTAACCATCCAATTAAGGGTAGCCAAGAACTGCATCATCTTCAACACTTAGGAGGGGATGTTGTTTTTCTTCAGGAGACTCATTTAAAAGTTTGAGATCATGCTAGGCTGTGTAGCAGGTGGGTTGGGCAAATGTTTCATTCATCTTCCTAGGGTAAGGCTAGAGGTGTTGCAATTCTGTTTCCAAAGTCAGTCGATTTTACTTGTTCTGATATAGTCTCTGACACTAATGGAAGATATATAATTGTGGCTGGTTATGAAATACATCTATTGCTTTTGTTAATATTTATGTTCCTAACTGGGACAATGATGCCTTTTTCCAGTTAATATTTTCTAAATTAACCAACATGCCCTCATACTTCGCCATACTTGGAGGTGACTTTAACTGTTGGATCTACCCTACATTAGATCGTTCCTCCACTAAAAATGTAGCGACTTCATAATCAGCCAAAGTCATTTAATCCTTTATAGATGAATTTTCCATGTCAGATTCCTGGCACCTTTTGAACCCCTCAGGGAGAGCATATTAGTTTTTTTTTTCCAGTGCTCATCACATCTTTATATGAATTGATTACTTCTTGTTGGATAACCATCTCTTATCATAACAACAGGGGTTGGACAATGAAACTGAAACACCTGGTTTTAGACCACAATAATTTATTAGTATGGTGTAGGGCCTCCTTTTGCGGCCAATACAGCATCAATTTGTCTTGGGAATGACAGATACAAGTCCTGCACAGTGGTCAGAGGGATTTTAAGCCATTCTTCTTGCAGGATAGTGGCCAGGTCCCTACGTGATACTGGTGGAGGAAAACGTTTCCTGACTCGCTCTTCCACTTTTATGTTCATCAAACCAATCTTTCACCAGTCTTACTGTGTGTATTGGTGCATTGTCATCCTGATACACGGCACCGCCTTCAGGATACAATGTTTGAACCATTGGATGCACATGGTCCTCAAGAATGATTTGTTAGTCCTTGGCAGTGACGCGCCTATCTAACACAAGTATTGGGCCAAGGGAATGCCATGATATGGCAGCCCAAACCATCACTGATCCACCCCCATGCTTCACTCTGGCCATGCAACAGTCTGGGTGGTACGCTTCTTTGGGGCTTCTCCACACCGTAACTCTCCCAGATGTGGGGAAAACAGTAAAGGTGGACTCATCAGAGAACAAAACATGTTTCACATTGTCCACAGCCCAAGATTTGCGCTCCTTGCACCATTGAAACCGACGTTTGGCATTGGCATGAGTGACCAAAGGTTTGGCTATAGCAGCCCGGCCGTGTATATTGACCCTGTGGAGCTCCCGACGGACAGTTCTGGTGGAAACAGGAGAGTTGAGCTGCACATTTAATTCTGCCGAGATTTGGGCAGCCGTGGTTTTATGTGTTTTGGATACAATCCGGGTTAGCACCCGAACATCCCTTTCAGACAACTTCCTCTTGCCTCCACAGTTAATCCTGTTGGATGTGGTTCGTCCTTCTTGGTGGTATGCTGACATTACCCTGGATACCGGGGCTCTTGATACATCACAAAGACTTGCTGTCTTGGTCACAGATGCACCAGCAAGACGTGCACCAACAATTTGTCCTCTTTTGAACTCTGGTAGGTCACCCATAATGTTGTGTGCATTTCAATATTTTGAGCAAAACTGTGCTCTTACCCTGCTAATTGAACCTTCAAACTCTGCTCTTACTGGTGCAATGTGCAATTAATGAAGACTGGCTACCAGGCTGGTCCAATTTAGCCATGAAACCTCCCACACTAAAATGACAGGTGTTTCAGTTTCATTGTCCAACTCCTGTACGTTTCTGCTCTTACGATGCCAATGTAATTTCTGATCATGCTCCTGTTATTTTGGAATTTATGGGCTACAATACTGCGCGTCCCCCTTGGTGTCTTAACACGAGTGCGCTCCAATGAAAACTTTGTGAATTTTATCTCACAACAAATAGACTACTTTCTTTTTAAAGATATTTTTTTAGCACTAGTGACCTTTATTTATTTTTTTGAGAGTAGGCAGACAGGAAGAGGGGGAGACATCCAGCAAATATCACCAGGTTCAGGACTTGAACCCAGGACAGCCACCTCAAGGACTGCAGCCTCTGCATATGGTCGCGCGCTTTAACCCCTACACCATAAGCGCCTCGCCCACAAATAGCCTATTTTCTATTGCTAAATAAAACTCCTGATGTCACCGTGTCTGTGGTTTGGGAGGCTCTGTAGGCCTATTCAAGACAGGAAATTATTTCGTTTTCAAGCTATGAAAGCAAATTTAGGAGGAAAAAAATGTCTGAAGTGAAGCAACAGATAGTTCAGCTTAACAATATCTATGCTACCTCCTCATCACCTGATATTTTTAAAGATCCCCATTCATTGAAAGCGGAATATGGTGTTCTAGCTTCTGCTCAGGTTGAAGACCTGCTAAAATCCAGGTCCACGCACTATGAGCATGGGAATAATGCAAGCCGACTACTTGCTCACTCCTTACAACAGGCAGCATCCCCTTACCTAATCCCGCAAATTAGAACCTCATCGGATGTTCCATCCAACCCTAAACTAATTAATGAACATTTCAGACAATTCTATATATCTTCTGAACATGCAACTGACTCTTCTGCCCTCGAGCACTTCTTTAGCTCTCTTAATATTCCTAGAGTGGAACCTATGTCTGTTAAGACTTTGGAAGAACCAATCACTATTGCTGAACTCAGACAGACAGTTTTTTCCATGCAAGCGGGGAAATGTCCAGGTTCAGATAGATTTCCAATAGAATTTTACAGAAACATCTTCGACAAATTAGCCCCAATTCTACTAGATATGTTTAATTAATTTTTTTTATTATCTAAACTCCCACCGACTCTAATGCAGGCTACAATCCTACTTATTTTAAAGAAAGATAAGGACCCCCTACTGGCCATGAGTTATCGACCCATAAGTTTGTTGTCTGCGGACCTGAAACTTCTGGCTTAACTCCTTGCCAGGCACTTTGAATCAGTGCTTCCCTCCATCATCTCTCAGGATTTATTCGTAGTAGAAATTCTTTTTCTAATCTTTTTAATATCCCATTCAATCTCTCCTCGTCATGCATTCCAGAAGTCTTAATTTCGCTGGATGCTGGGCTTTTGACCAGGTGGAGTGGGATTATCTCTTCTATACCTTACAGAAGTTTGGTTTTGGCAAGTTTATTTCCTGGATGAGACTGTTATACACTTCAACCACAGGATCCATAAGAACGAATTACATCCTTTCTGATCATTTTCCTATCCACTGCTCCACCCAGGCAAGGCTGTCCTCTGAGTCCCCTCCTTTTTACCATTGCAATTGAACCTCTTGCTGTAGCCCTTCGGTCACACCCCCGCATTAGGCATACTCAGGTTTGGTATTGAGCATACTGTCTCGCTTTACACAGATGATCTTTTAGTGTATATTTTGGAGCCCTCGATTTAAATCCCGACTATTTTAGACACATTTATTTCTTTTGGTCATGTGTCTGGCTACAAACTTAATCTGACCAAAAGTAAGATTTTTCCATTGAATCCAGCAGTGAAGTGTTTTCCCCTGCATAACTTTCCATTTAGGGTTGCTTCAGATAGTTTTGTGTACTTGGGTATTTGGCACCAGGTATACGGTATACTGACTTAAATCTAACATTCTCCCATTGATTGTTAAGATGCAAAATTACTTTGAGCACTGGAATTTATTAAATTTATCCCTTGCAGCCCGCATCAACTCTACCAAAATGAACAGCCTTCCAAAGTTTTCCTATTTATTCCAATGTCTACCCATCTTTTTTCCACAGTCTTTTTTCTATAAATAAATAGCTGAATTTATTTGGAACAAGAAAACCCCAAGACTACGTAAACCTTTGCTTCAGAGACTAAAATCTCAGCTTTGGCGTTGCCAAATTTTAGATTTTATTTCTGGGCCAGTCCAGTTCTGGCTTCATTTTGAGGGCTCTGCTTCACCCCCAGCATGGATAACTATGGAATCCATGCCTGCCAAACCAGCCTCTTTGTCTTCACCTGCTCATGCTCCTGTAAATCACCCAATTTCACCTTACTCAAAGAGTATAATGGTTAAATCTACTGTGAGGATATGGACACAATTTAGATGATAATTTAGCCTTCAGGCTTCTTTTTGACTGTCTCCACTTGCACCAAACCTGTTATTTTACCCTTCACTAATGGATGGAGCATTCTCTTCCTGGCAGGTGCAGGGTATCAGAACAATCAAGGACTTGTATAATGACATATTTTCATCTTTCTAGTAACTTTCAGAGAGGTTAGCTCTTCCTAAAAAAAGGTTTTTCAGATATTTACAGATCTGTAGTTTTGTTAGAAATGTTTACCACAGCATTCCTAATGTACCGGATCTCACTGACCTGGACCCATTCTTGGGCGTGCCCTTCCCTGAATACCATTTGGTTAAAGATTTTTAATGCTATTTAACAAATCACAGATTTCACATCAGTTTCTTTCACACCATCTGTGGTCGCTGCCTTTTTTGGAGTCAACCTTATACCTAATATACCACATTAAAGAAGAACCTGGTTCCTTTTGTAACCTTCTTAGCTAAACCTCTCATCCTTATGAAATGGAAATCCCAGACTCCACCAACCTACCATGAACGGATAAAGGATATTTTTTATTTAATTAACATAGAGAAAATCCGCTGCACACTGAGGAGATCCTCTGCTTCTTTCAGGAAAACATGGGGGCCATTCTTTGAGTATGCAAACAAGTTGACTTTTCCAAATATCCCGACCTGACAAGGAGCCCTGTACTTTGTCTGATGTTTTGACAACATGCTCTGTACAAATGTATGTGATTGTAAACTTCAATGTGTTGTTAATAACTGCTATTTGTTTAAATGTCTAATTTTTCATTTTGTATAGCTGACCTACTTTTTTATTGTTTTGGCTTGTTTGTTCATACACTTATATTCAAGTGTCATTTGTCTTTGAGTTTTGTGATATTGATAATGAAAAACTCAATAAACAAAGTTGAGAAAAACCCCCCAAAAAACAAACGCTCCAGTAGCCCAGCCTTTCAACGAAGAGCCAGTAATCGATTTCCCTCCAGGACCTTTATTTTTCCATGTGGGGAGTGATGAGATCTGAATTTGAATTCCCATATTTACATATTATTTTACACCATGTGAGTAGGATGATAGAACATGACCTAAAATAACATGAGAGCCAAGATGATCTTTCAGCTGTACATTTATTTCCAAAAGGCTGCATATACATTTGCAAATTCTACTGTACAGAAAACATCCAAAATGTCCATAATTATAGATACAGTGTACCACAAAGCTGCCCTGGCATTACCAAACATAGATGTTTAGCACTAGAAAAGCTCTGGAGCCTATTCAACATTATAATCTAAAATACTTTTCAACTAATACCTTTAAATGTATGTCAGTATGATTATTTGTTTTGTTTTTTTTTGTTCTTCCCCATCTGCACTTCACAACATTCACCATTTATAGTAGTTAAACAAGGCACAAGAATAGTGATATGAAGCCAAAGGCCATGCGTGTAGCAACGAAGAGCATGAGGCCGACCAACTCCAGGGACACAACAGTGAACTTTTCCTCTCATGAAACAGGATTAGATCTCACACCACAGGGTTATACACAGTGAGGATGTGTGCATCAGTTTAAATTTTTAAATTTACTGAGACACAGCAGACATGGCTGGAACACATCTGGGCTGGGGGTGAACGTTCATCGTGACAGGAGACAAGGGGCACGGACACTTGTGTTGCAACAGAAGATTAGCTGTTACAAAAACACACGCTTTTTGCCTGCAGGAATAACAAAAAACTCACAATTAAGGATACGGCCTTGATTAAGGGGAAAAAAAATTAAAGATGACTTTTTTCACACTTTTCACTTATCACAAAAAAGGAGTACTATAACTTGTTTAAATGCATAGAAGTGATTCAGAAAATTAAAGATATTTCTTTTGCATGGTGGAACAAAACCACTCAAATATACAGTAGCAGGTCAGAAATAATTGGTGATGTCTTTAAAGTAATACCTGAAGAAAAGTCGCGCTACATTGCCCAATTCATGTGAGTCCCTTTCACTGAAAAATAGGCAATAAAACAACAGCAATAGGGACAAAAATGTTAACGTGGTTAAAAAAATGAGCAGCAAAGATTTTTTCTTTTTAAAGGTAAGATAGTAAATTAGTTTTAAGTCTTTCACAATTGATTGTTCTTATCTGAGAAAAAATTTATACTTCCTTAAAAAAAATAATACTTCCTTACACTTTAATTAAAACAAATAAGTTTGTTCTATCTTGGACTTTTTATTGGGATTTGTAAACTGACTCTTTATCAAAATTTGTAATTAATAGGAACAAATAAGCTATTTTTCAAATTCATTTTTCTTAGCAATAATTTGTAAAACTGAAATGCTGAAAAAACAAAATGGTAAAATATGCTCTCAATTAAAACTGCTCCATTTACGTTTTGAAGTAATGTTTTGTCAGGTTATTCTCAGTAATAGCTCTCTTTCTTCTAGTAGAAAGATATCAATCTGCTTGGAGGTTGTTGAAAAGCAATTAAACCCTCAGAGGGGTGGAAGACTAAGGGCTAGCTTGACCAACTCCTCGTTTTAGCTGATTTTAGATATTTAAAACTACAATTAAAAATGTCCATATCCTTGGGATACAAAGCTATCCAACGCTAAACTACAAGAGCATGGTTAACTTGTAGGGGTGTAACTGTAAACCTAAATTATGGTTGGTAAACAGTTTGGTTTATGGGGGTCAGTTGGACATGGGTAACAACATAAAGAAACAAATGTCAAATGTTAAATTTATTATTGACACAACCTCATAACCACAGATACAGAAAAGGAAATGATGAGGCCGGAGGACCGTGTAAAGCAAGACGGAATTTGTCTCCTTGTAGATTCAATAAAACTGGAATATTTTAAAAGTTACATCCACTTTAAACTAAACAGACCTATACAGGCCAAATGTTGAGCAAAAAAGAGGATGTTTTACCAGTTTGGCCTTCAGCCTCTTCACTCTTATGCAAAATAAAAGGAAGTGTAGAACTCAATAACATCTGCTAATGTGGAGATACAAAATCCCCAGGTATGACACTGTTTGCATCTGTTAGTACAAGTGGAGGGTGTTTAGTTTATGCCTGGTTGATCTTTACGAACACCTGATGTTCATTAGACACCTCCAAGTGTTGCCCTTTTGCCTTTCCATATGTTCACCAGTTACTTTCCCCCGCTGATGTAAGTCACCAGGGGTCTCATTTATAAAACATGCGTAGGATCTATACTAATAGTGTACGTGCGCCCAAAATCTGAAAATGGCTTACAGGAAAAAACAATTCAGACTTATAAAACCATGCGCACGCAGATCTGCAAGCAATTTCCCTTCACATATCACAGCTGCACCTAGACGTGTTTAAAGTTCTGCCTCATGGTCTTCCCTCCACATGCCCACATTCAACCATTAATGGTCAATGCAAAGCAGCACATGAATGTCAATGTGTATTTAAAGGAGACAGCTGATCAATGTTAGTTCAGGGTTAACAATGCCAACAACGGGGAAAGAGCAAAGAGACGCAATTTCATTGAGATAGAAATTGATGTGTTGATGACTGGGGTGGAGAGAAGACAAAATTATGTGGTTCCTAAAAGTGGCTTCAGGCAGAGAGTTTATTAATTGTTGATTATGGTAAACACATACATGTCGGCTGATTTGTGCTATGAGCCAGTTGCCAGGAACCCCAAAGTAGTTAACACCTATAACTGAACAGGAATGGAGTGGTTCCAGTGGGTCGTTCTCTCTAAAACTGGACCCAGTGCAGCACTTAAATCCAACAGCAATGCTCTAGGGAGTCTAAATCAACATATTGGCCAGTCATCATCATGCACCAGAAAATCTTAGAGATCCCGGAAAACACGTTCCCTCCTAATTGCCCCATTTGCAAAGTCTTCCAGCAGTGCCAATGCATCCGTCGCGCAGCATTACGCACGAGTGTGACCACATGTTTACAGCAGTGTTATTGCCTGACACCTTGACACGATTTATGTGTTAATCAGTGGTACACATAACCCTGGTGATCTTCAGAGAGAGGAATGTGATGGTGAGAAAACTTTGATGAAATGTTGTGCGGACTTTGATTTAAAATTATGGCTTACCAGCACAAGCATAAATAACACTGCGGTTTTGAATGCTTATGATAAAGTCGATCTATGATTAAAGCTTGATAAGGAGTGAAATTGAATGTCTGATTGGGAATCATGATGCAGTGTGGCTTCAATTCCCCACCTCATCATCTGCATCGGCAGTTTCTCCTGTCTCCAAAACAAGCGTATGCATGGGTCAGAGTTGGCGTCAAGAGTCAGAGTCAAGTTAGTTTTTTATAAATCGCAACTTTTGTATGGAAAGTGACGTACGCCAGTTTCAGGCCCTGCTATTTCTGTACGCCACGTTTATAAACGAGACCCCAGGAAAGACTGAGAGCCTTTCTACATTGCTTCAAAAAAACAAGCTGCTGAGTCCTCAAGTTCCTGCATGCCATAATAACTAGACATTCTTGCACTGCTTTGGTGTTGAGTGCTTTTGACCTACTTGACCTACTCATTTTTTGTTTTGACCCTTTACCAAATACAACAAAAATACATGGGTGCCCTGTTCTGGGTAGGAGTGGTGATCACCTCTGATTGATGTATTCTTCCTCTCATTCTCGTGCCAAGTTATGACATCTGCACCATAACTGAAATAACTGGATGTTTTTCCCAAACGTTTCTTGTACATTACAAAACTGTATTAGCAATAGAGCCAGGGAAAAGTGGGATAGCTGTAAATTAACCATTGCTTTTGTTGTTTCCAGCAAAAACTCAATTCACAAAGTAGTAGCGGGTATGTGATAAATACGCTCCAATGACATCTTCCACAAAACATTTGGAAAACTGCTTTTTAACTTCTTTTTGTAACGGATGCACTAAATATTTGAACAAAACAAATCTCCCAAAAAATCCCAAAGTAGAAAAGGTTTGTTTTATCTGTTTGATAACAGCAAATGAGCTACTGAGCCTTCTTAGTTACAAGATAATAGCCGACAGCCCACAGAAAAACCTCACGGGGAAGTGGTAGGGGGATACATCACGGCTTCAGGCCTAAGCAAAGTACATCCATCTCTCTGTCATCTGGATTTTGCATTTTTATACATTAGATCTATCTTTTTTTTAAATGAGGAGTCATGTGTAAAAACCTGTCTTAATTTTCTGGAATATTCTTTTTCATTTCTGCAGCATTTCAACTGCTGTGACTTCAATGCATTAGTGAAGCTAACAGAATTCCTCTTGTCATTGCTGTCAAAGATATATACACATGAACTCTCAAGTCATGAATGTCAGTGCACAAGGTTGCATGTGTGTGTGTGTTGTTATGGGTGTGTTGGGTGGTGTAGCCGAAGTGTGTCAGCGCCTGATATGAGGGTCTACTGGTGGGGGTTAATAGTGGGAATTAGGCGATAAGATAAGACGTGCTCCCCGCTGCATCAGGAAATGATGTTTTACAGCTTCCTCTCTGTTTATCAGTCAAAGCAGGAAACTGTGACAAACTGTGGCAGCATCGCGAGAAATCTTCATCCACAATATACCACAGTTTTTTTATTGTTATTATCTATGTCAACGTTTAATTCTGATGTTGCAATTCTTCAACTGGGGCCAATGCTGCTTTTGTGTATATGATTATGCTTTAGTAAGCCATCATTAGAGTTTTACAGATATTTTAGATTGTTTTGGGGATTTGAAAATGTATAGGACTTTTGAATATTTGGGATTTTAAATTCACTTTCACAATGATGTTAGCATGATGCTGCTTTAAATAGAAACTACAGGATTTGCCATAAAAACATACCATTTCAGTCCTCATTGTTGAGATAAAGAGTGGTGCCTTAACATGGAGGACCATTTAGGAACTTCTAGTCTTTGTCAATGAGGACTGAAGAAAACATAATCCCTTCATTTTAAGCAAATGTAGAAATTGATGGACAATCAAAAGACATGAGCTTAAAGCAAATACCTAAAGAAATTAGAGGAAATGCAGACAAAGATTTACAGTCTGCCTACAGATCCGCTAAAACAGAAAAGGCAGATCCATAGCAGGAGCTGGTTCACCTCGACCCACTACGATTGCTCGCCGTGTTGACCGCTGCCGCTGTCTGCAGCCACTGTTCGCCCACTGACAACCTCCTGACATTGTAGAGTGCCGCAGTAGCAGCACAGTGTCTATCAGCGGATGTGTGCGTGCACGCACATGAGTGTCAGTCTGCCAGTTAGAACCAGCCAAACCTTTCTCTCAGCCCGTGTATTCAGGAGCACAGTCTTCCCCCTCCGGGACTGCTAGGTTGCCCAAACCGCAGACACCACCCATTTGTATGTCACTGAGGTCATGCTCTGCTTCATCTGCATCCTTTGGGGAGCTTTTGGAGTGGATCTTGCCAATCTCCTCCAAGGCGCTGGCCAAAGAGTCAAGGTCAGCAGTGTCCTGGTGGCAAGCCTCCCACAGGCTCAGAATGACAGCAGAGGGACTCCGCTGCTTGGCAAAATACCCCAAGTTCCTGTGGAGGAGCACAACATAGCGAAGGATGAGGATTTTATTCATTATTAGACATTAAATACAACATGAAAACTGCCCTAAATCATTTCCCGAAATCATGCTTTAAGGATCAATCATTTTAAAGCATTTTAAGTCAAACTTACTTATTTCACAGTTGCTACCGAATTAAAAAATATGAGTTTCTCACAGTCCTAACATGTGTTTCTGCTGTGGTTTGATACACATTGTCAGGATCAACTCAGTGTTGGTTCTTGTTTTTTCACAGAGTTAGTTCAAACACAGGAAATATAAGGGAATACAATAAGGGGTGTATTGACTAATTAGAGGAGGTTGGGAGCATGTCAGTGTTTTTTTCTATATGACTTTGACTGCACAGTCCCAGGCTCTTCTACATGATCAGAATCACATAATATGTGGCTTGTTGGAGAGGAACATAAAAATGTTTCTTTTTTTGCGTTAGAGAAAAAGAGGATTGAAATTCCCCGTCTCACTTCTGTACTGTGTTAGATACAGAGAGACTTACAAACCCTTACCATTAACTATTCAGTGTAGTTTGGATATAAAGTTTTCAAATTGTATCCAAGGTCAATAATATGACATCATATTCTTTGCTTCAGAATTGCGTTAAACTCACAAAGTGCCGCACTCAGTGGCAGAACAAATTTTCCTGGAAATTTTATTTACTTCTATCGAGTTCAAAACATGGACGTCGAAACTCAGTGTTAACTCCTCCGATGGTAGCTGTGTCAGCCGAGGTCTCACTTGGGAGCTGAGAGTGAGAGAGAAGCTCCCATCAATGCATTTAAAGCTGTGGTTGTCAGCATTAAAGTAACTATAATTAATAACCTATATGGAGTGACTGCAAAGTCCAAAGTACGGAGTGAGGAATTTTCAAGTGATTTCACCGGCAGACCCGGTGTTCTATCGGTTCTGAGGTGAGGGAGGAGTTGAGACAGCTGGTGTTTACGCTGTAAAACTGTATTATAAGCTGTATAAAAACAGAGGACATTTGCAGCATTCACAGGTATTTATTAAACAACATCTCACAAACATGTCTGAAAGGATCACAAATCAGCAGCAGCAGCACATTGTTTCTTAAACATAAATGCCTCAATACACCAACATAAATGGTTGAATGAAAGATTTACTCAATCTTCCGCCACAAATGATTGTTAATAGATGATAATTTAAAATCTGCCATAGTTAAAGTTATCAGCAAATGTGAGCTTTAGACTATTTTAAACATATATGACTGAATTATAATATTGAAAAAATTCAACCAATTCAAAGTGCTTAGCTCTATCTAATTTTCTGGTGTAAACTCAAACCCTGCTAGTTTCTTAAATGCGTTGGAAATGCAGGGGGTAAAAATGGCCCGAACAAACTGCTCTGGTTGCTGGAGGAAGTTCCTACACTGAAACCTTACCATGAAACAGTTAGAATGCATTTTAACCAAGTGTGAAAAATAGCCAATCTGCCTAAACCTATAGGGGCCTAAAGAAATAGACTTTTCCCCAATTGATGTTTTTTTTTCAAATTTTTTTTTCAGAATTTCATGTAAACAGATTCTTATACCTCAGTCCATTTTTTTTAGGATTACCTTTTTTGATGCACTTATAAAAACTTACCTATTAATTATCTAGAATTAGCTTTACAATGTTATAACAGCACAACTATTTTCTAAAGTAAATAAATAATCTTTTTTGTAAAATAAAAAAAATCTGATAAAAACTTAATATTTACACCGCATTTCATCTGTTACACATGGGCCACAAAGGTTGGTTTTCTAACTTTGATTTAAAAAACACTGTTTTAACTGGGTTTTACAAAGCTCCTACTCAGATCTAACAACACTTCACCAACATGACTGCTATTTCAGAAACTGCTGATCTACTGGGATTTTCACGCACTACCATCTCTAGGGTTTACAGACAGTGGTCCGAAAAAAATAAGATATCCAGTGAGCATCAGTTCTGTGGGCACAAATGCCTTGTTGATGCCAGAGGTCAGAGGAGAATGGCCAGACTGGTTCAAGCTGATAGAAAGGCAACAGTAACTCAAATAACCACTCGTTACAACCAAGGCATGCAGAAGAGCATCTCTGAACACACAACATGTCGAACCTTGAGGTGGATGGGCTACAGCAGCAGAAGACCACACCGTGTGCCACTCCTGTCAGCTAAGAACAGGAAACTGAGGCTACAATTCACACAGGCTCACTAAAATTGGACAATAGAAGATTGGAAAAACGTTGCCTGGTCTGATGAGTCTCGATTTCTGCTGCGACATTTTGATGGTAGGGTCAGAATTTGGCGTCAACAACATGAAAGCATGGATCCATCCTGCCTTGTATCAACGGTTCAGGCTGGTGGTGGTGGTGTAATGGTGTGGGGGATATTTTCTTGGCACACTTTGGGCCCCTTAGTACCAATTGAGCATCGTGTCAACGCCACAGCCTACCTGAGTATTGTTGCTGACCATGTCCATCCCTTTATGACCACAGTGTATCCATCTTCTGATGGTTACTTCCAGCAGGATAACGCCATGTCATAAAGCACGAATCATCTCAGACTGGTTTCTTGAACATGACAATGAGTTCACTGTACTCAAATGGTCTCCACAGTCACCAGATCTCAATCCAATAGAGCACCTTTGGGATGTGGTGGAACGGGAGATTTGCATCATGGATGTGCAGCCGACAAATCTGCAGCATCTGTGTGATGCCATCATGTCAATATGGACCAAACTCTCTGAGGAATGTTTCCAGTACCTTGTTGAATCTATGCCACGAAGGATTAAGGCAGTTCTGAAGGCAAAAGGGGGTCCAACCCGGTACTAGCAAGATGTACCTAATAAAGCGGCCTGTGAGTGTATGTTGTTGCATTCAGAGATTTGGGGAAAGCTAAGAAATCATCAAAGGATCTGGACAAGAAGCTAGATGAACTTTACGAAAATAATAAAGGAGAAAAAAAAGGAACTGAGAATTCCTACCAGCAGAGATCGAACTTTAAATAATAACTGGAAAAAGGGGCATTTTGTTTGCTGTGCTCCAGACACGGATAAAACATGGACTTGAACTGTACACAGAACTACATGGGTAAAAACCTCTAAATCCCTACAGTGCTAAACTACTTTTTAGGCCAGCCCCAGAAAGGATGAGTCATAGCAGAAATCCCCAAGATGTCATGGGGACCCATGAACAAAACACTGCTCCCAGCTGCACCTTTTTCTCTATCCTGCTGCTTACCACTAGAGCAGTATAAGGAGAGACAACGCTCATGAGGGTCTGAAATTCGCTGGATCCAAGGATTCTTCAAAGAATCCTTGGATCCGACATAAAATACCGTTAGCTGTCTGAAAATAAAACAAACTGTGTGAAGTTGTTTTTTTCTGAGCTTCTGCAGGAAATAATCTGAATGCATTACAGATTCCCCAAAAGGATGTCGACGAGCAGTTTACTTTCTACTGCCCTGAGAGAAGACGCCATAGGAACCACAGCCCTGCTTGCCTGCTGCGTGTGCCAGCTGTGTAGAGGTACCCCAAGTGGCTAGAGCGAGCCGTCCGCTACGCAAACAAGCGACCAGACCAAGCCGACTTTGCCACACAACCCAACACCCTTTGGACCTACTTCACTCCTGCTCATCAGAACCGTTCATGTAAGAGGTTGTGAGTGGGTGGTGAAAATTAGTTTAGGATAAAACGACATAAATAGTGCTTATTCCATGGTGTTTGCTTTTGTTTATGGTTCTAAGCGTCAAACTATTTGAGTGCTAGCAGGCTACCTGCTGAGCTAATGCTGATGAATATTGAGCCTTTAGTTCTGTATTAAAGTTACAACAAACTTTGCTTCAATGCAAAAAGCTTTACTTCAATGAGTGGTTTAAACACAGATCGACTATGATGCACTGCCAGTGCTCAAATACACATTAATAATTGTATTAATGTAGTTAAAGGTATATGTGTGACTTAAAGAAGTGGTGAATAAACTATAGGCTTTCCTTTGTTAGCTAAACCCATTAACTGCTAATGCTAACATCAGGAAGATCAAATATTTATTTCTGGTTTGTCGCTATCTAGTGAGAGTGCATAGACGTTCCTCTCCGCCATTTTAGTAGTCCAATGTGATAGCTAGGTTACAACATTAAGATCAATTGACCAAAATGATCCAAAGGTTTATTGAACTCTAATTTGGCAAACAATATTTCCTTAAATATTTTTTACAAAAATAATAGTGTCTAATTAAAACGACATTAAGAATCATTTGTCCAAAAAGGGTATCGATTTCTAATTTGGCAAATCATTTTTATTATGTTTTTTTATATGTTTTACTTACCCTTCTGATTTGCATTGTGACTGGTTGTTTGAACACATACTAATTGTTGTTCCTAATTAGTTTTAACTAATAAACTAATAAACCTAATTTCTAAATTCCTCAAATTAAACCTTGGATCATAAACAGAAATATCCACTCTGAACTTTGATATCATGGCATCAATTTTTTTTGGTTCCCTTGTTCCTTTTTTTATACATGATTCATTGGTTTTACGTATTCCTTCACTTTACTTGGAGGTTGTTAATTGAAATTTTTTAACTTGTAGTTGAATCATTTCTTTGTTAATAAAGCCCTATATTTTGGAGAGAAGTTGATTGTGTTTATTCCATGAGTACAGAGCTTGCTGTTGCCAAAAGCCAGAGCTTGAATTACCAGTTTCATCTATTGTTCCATAATACAATGCCATATTGGGCTGGTATTCATAGGACAATACTTGACAGACCTAAAGTCGTTTGGCGAATGATTCCTGATCAGGTGGTGTCTTGATTTGCCAATGTAACTAAAATTCTATGTTTTCACTTTATGGCTTCACCCAACCATAAACCATGAGAGAAAAAAAAATATTTATTTCAAAGAATATGAAAGGCCCCAAAATAGAAAAATTTGAAATTCTCCCAGGGTATGTAAACTTATGAGCACAATTTCTCTCTAACAATTCTGTAATTCATCCAAACCTAGATTTCAGCTAAGGATAAAAGGAGCTGTATCTCAGAGTGATATTTAGGTGGTAGAGCCTGAAACAGAAAAAGTTATTACATAAACTGCGAAAGGGAGAATTTACTTACAAAATAAAATGCGAAAAGAATGCTTGTCTGGATTACCTTCACCACTTTAGGTACATTAAGTACATATTCAAAACTAGAAAAAAATAACATGGATCCTTAAATGCTGCCTTGCTTGACTTTTAAAACTAGTTTATATCCGTCTTTAAACTGTAAACACAACCATCTGCTTTCACAGGGATCTACAACAAAAGGGTATGACCTTTTAAGACAATAGGGACATAATTAAGAATAAATTAACAACCTAAGTCACGAGTATCTAAAAGCAACCAAAGTTTGACTTGCATAGAAAGAACAGAGAGCCTGTTGCCATGCCAATGCTGTACAATGCCTCATTGTATTATTTTCCACAAGTCCAGCAGGGGGCAGTATACCACTGCAGCAGCCTAGCCTTTACCGAGAGATGTCAAGAGCCGACATGAGAGGGGCTGCAACTGCTGGTTACTTTGGGCTCAATTCAAAGCTACCAAAGTGGCAGAGGAGAGCTTAAGTGGATGATCTGCTATTCTGAAGGACTCTTTAAAACTTGTGGGTACTTACACAATAGGCACCACAAGACAGGAACAAGCAAAGACAAGTGGATACCTCAACTTTTCCTCATCATAAATGCACATCTTGATTGAGAAGTAATCAGAAAACATGGTGTTGGTAAGATATGAAAAACACAAAGACGTCTCAGAGGTAATACATATAAATGCATGCCACACTAAGGTTTTTATTTTCACAACATTTTGAAGTGTATGCTTTTCCGTCTACTTCATAATTATGCTCTACTTTGTGTTGGTATATCACATAAAATCTCATATATCACATAAAACACATTGAGGTTTGTGGTAGTAACATCATAAAGTGTAAAAAGGTTGTGGTATGACAACCTTTGCAGGGCACATCATATAGCTGCCCTGATGTGAGGAGCACTCATTAACTTACCGGTCTAAGTGGAGTTTCTGGGCTAAGAGTTGCCAGTCCTTGCCCTTGGCGTTGGCAGTGTCAAAGGTGGCGCAGATCCTCTGGCGGATGGACAGTGGGATTTTGAAGGCCTTGGGCCCCGTCTGGGACGTGACCGTGCAGTCTGTCTGCATAAAAAATGGAACTGGCTCCTTTTCACCCTGGCAGTGCCGAAAGAAACAGACAACTTTAATTTGCAGTAGCTGCTTTTAGCTTTTTTAAGCATATCAGGGAGGGTCAAGATCACTCAGACAGCGTGTTTCATATTTTAAAGCACCTCTACATTCTCTGTAAACCAATAAAGCAAAGGTAGAGAGATCAAGTACCCTTTACTGAGGTGCCTGAAACTGCAATATATTTCATAGTTGTCTGACCATACCACCAACGTGAACTTTAAAAGTCTCAATTCCAGATTGTAAAGAGGAGATTAAAAAGGGAGAAACAGTTTAGGATTACATTTGGCATATGTACTTCAGAGGTATTTACATTGCCATCAACAATACAGTTTGGATTAGAAAGTTACAACACACTCCTCATCGGCAGAAAGGTCACATTCATTTCATCTGTTTATTTTTGATGGTGGAATCATTTTGGGAAATTTTAGGGAGTTTTCAAAACAAAAATTTAGTGCACATGTTGGAATGTTCTCTTATCCAGAGAGGGTTGAAAATATGCAAACAGGCTCAAATACATACAAACAGCTCAGTCTCATGTCACCATAAAACATTTCTCCAGAAGTTTGAAGATGTTGGATTTTGAAGCAGGCACTTATTTCTTGATTGGCCCCCTTCAGTTTATGCTGATGCTAAACTTGCTTCACCATGGACAGAGACACTGGTGTTCCAGCAGTTTCTACTTTATGATCAGCTCCAGCTTTGACGGTTCTGGAACATTCTAGTAAATTCTCTTTTATCAGAGGGATACGGTTTTGTTTCAATAACTACAATTTGGACACAGTTGATTGTTCCAAAAGTACGATGATCCCAAGCAAGTGTACTCAATTTGCTTTTAAAACCAGGTCTGTGGCAAGAAACCAACTATTTTAAATTAACTCTACCTTTTCTGATCAAAAGAGTGGTCAAATGCTCAGCCTGAATTATGCCAGAAGCTTGCTGATAGCTACACAAACCTTGTGGTTGAGGTGGAATTTGACAGGAGCCATTTAAATATTAGTGTGGGTGTATGCTGTATGTAGAGCTGCACAACATACTGAATCACAATCAACTCAATATCAGCGTGGGCAATGTTGTAACTGCAATAATTGGTAGGGTATTATATTTTGAAGGTCATGCATTCATACTCACATATTGAAATTTTATTTGGCCATTTGGGCGGACTATCTGTCTTTCAGGGATTTAAGGATTAAAGGATTTTTATTCTCATACCAGCTCACATTTACATGTGAAGGTAAGAAATTCGGACTCAGGTCATGGTTAAGAAGCCCTAATACTTAACTAAAAAGAAGTCTAAGTATAACATACAAAGCTAAATCTAACAATAAATAGCAATCAGTAAAAATATGTGCACAATTGCCCACACCTAAGGTATATTTTCATTGGCTGAGATGCTTAAGCTGTTGGGACATTTTACAAATGTAAGAAAGGACTCAGGAAAATGTCGGTAAATAACAATCAAAATGGTCCTTAAAATCTTCAGGAATTTTGTCAGAATTACATATTTTCCTGATGCAGCCCTAGCTGTATGTATAATTCAGAACTTAAGTAGATTAGAAAAATCCCACTAATTGCAAAACTGTAGACCTAATTTTTGTTTCTAAATTAAATAAGGTTGGATGCTGTTTAAGTGTTTCCAGCGAAAAAATACCAGTTCAAATGAATCATTAAAAGCCTCAAATGAATAGGGAGGTTATACAACTCTGTAAAGCAACTGTAGTCAGCTCAATTCCCAGATGAACAGTTTCCTCTCCATGTAAGCCACTGGTTAAAAACGAAAACAGAATTTCATTGCAGTTAAACATTTTGCAGATACATCTACTTTGCAGAAACACGGTCATATCAGACAAACAGATGGTGCCATTTCATTTTCTTAAACCTAACCTCGAGGGGGAAGAAGAAGAAACACTCCAACTAGAACAAGACTGTTTTGTTGATTTGCCAGCTACTCTTAAAAGCAGTTTGACTTCTTGTTTCATGATAAAACCCAGCTTTCTCTTGCTGTAAAATATATTAAGCATTAGCTAAAAATGGCTGGAAACCAAGCGGATACTGTGCTGCTGTTTCCTTTGTTGGACTGTCCTCCCCACACGGCCTACAGGAGCAGAGTTACCTGTGGTGATATTAATGAGAACAGAATTGTGATGGACTTGGACCATGTTGACGTGCATTACTGAAGACACTGACAGGCTGAGGAATCATTACGTTCGGTGCATCACAGCACATGCAGCAGCCACTGGAACTGCTGCATGACGCCGCTCGTCAGGGTGGAGGGCTGAATGAAGCGCTTCAAATGGAGGGCTAACGGAACTCCAGCCCATCTGCTGACGCTGTAAAGGACACTTCTGCCTTCCCAGCACCATTAAAATGTCACTCAGCTGAGCTGGTGGAAGTTGAGCGAATGAACAGAATGAACAGTTTCCACCCCAAGCCAAGGACAGGTTCTATGGTTCTGACGGGCCTGAAATGCCTTTCCTGAAATAAATCTGCTCATCATATTGGCTTCTTGATGCTTGTTTGGAATATTGAATTTAAAAAAGTCTTGGAACCTTATCCATTACCTGCTCGTTTAGGAGAGCATACATTTAACACAAAAAATGATTTCAGTATTCGACTAAAACATGCTGTCACTAACCGTGTATCGATAAAAGAAGTATTGGAGATTATAAAAATATTACTTCTTTAGACATCGAGGATATAGGTTACTTTTTATTAGCCTTAACATCAGGCATTTGGTTACTTTAAGCCATTACTGGATTATTAGCTAGTTAAAAACTGTTAAATTAACCCAGCCCTGGGCTGGCAAGATACCCCATATTAAGCTGTTTTCACTCCAACTGTTTTTAAAGGCCTGGAAGAATTTCAACAAGCTAAAAATTGTAGGTTATAGTTTAACTGTCATAATCTGCCTGTGTTAGAGGTTTTTGAGTTTAAGTTTCATCTGTTTTCTCTGCACTGCCATGTTCTTCAATTGATGTTATTTCAGTTCATTCATGTTGATTAGAGTCATCATTCATTCTTGTGTTTAGATTACTTTCTTGGATTCCTGTGTTGGATCTATAAGGAAATACAAACTAAAACACCTGTTTCTCTCTGTTAATGTTCTTTAGTTAGTTCCACTGTTTAGTTTTTTCGGTCCACTTGATGTTTTGTCACTATTCCCCTGGATTCGCTGCTCATCTGTGTTAATTAGCCAGCCTGCATTCCCTCTTCCAACAGTTGTTCTTGATTCCGTTTTGTTTAGCTCACTGTGTTCATTGGTCCATTTTAGACCCTTCCTCCATATTTAGACTCTCTGGTTATCTGTTCTTGTACTGTTGACTACCTGCTCCCTGACCAATCCCTTACTTGTGTTCTGTGCCCTGCCTCCTTGTAAGTTCTCCTGTTTTGTTATTAAAACACCTGATCTACTCACCATGTGGCTCATATGCTCCTGTTCGCACACCGGTCCTGCACAACCTTAGCCACTCATGACAGACTGACACTTTCTAAAACTGGAAGCATGAACAAGATAAATGACTGTACCAGATTTTAGCACCGCTCCAGAACAAGAACAATCAGGATTTTGACTAACAAGAATTAGGCTATTGAACATTGAGCAATCTGAAAACAGGTGGCTAGAAATGAATGTAAGGCAACTTCGGGGATAAGACAAGCTTGAAAGTAGGCTAGAGAACATTTCCAGTCAGTCACTTTTAAATATAGAGTCTAAAAAAGTAAAACATTAGGAATTTATTGTAAAACAAAATGCCTAGATGACTTAGTGCTGAAGTCATGCTATTTTCTTCTATTTATAATAAAAAACTTTAAAAAAGTTGACTCCTTTGTTTTTGTTATGGTTAAGGCTGGTACTAAATGGTTGTCATTAATGCAACATCAGGGGACTAAAAGCCATTTTCCAGGATGTTTTCCACACTCTCCAGTTTGACTGGAGTTCAATTAATTATGCAAACTTATGTGTCCTCTGCTTCCAGTTGGGCTTAATTGCACCTGACTGGATTATTAGTGCCGCCAGGTGTTGATCTTCATGCATCTAACTCCTAATATTTGCATAAGGGTGGTGGACAAAAACTGATTAATTTGGCTGGTTGAAGGTTTGGTGGCAGGTTGCGGTAAATCAGGAGAGGACTGATCAGACCTGGTGATCCACAGAGATGGACCTCAGAATGTGGAGCTGCTCAGAATCCTCCACGCAACGCCTGTAAACTTTTTTTTGTATGAAACCCAGCAAATCATAAGGGAGGAATTAAGTCAAACTATAAAATGTAATTGTAAATAACAATTCTCCTGCGCATGGGCTTGTGTTTTATTATTGCTGGTGGCCTTGATGGAGGACGAGCTTGTTTCTGACTGCCCCGACAACCACTGTCAAGGTGCCCTTGAGTGAGGAGCTAGAACTCATCGCCGCTTCACTGGAGCTGCTCAGCCGCGGAATATTGTGAAGGTGGGCTGCAGCTGGGTGTTGAGGTGTGGGAACATACAGAAGGCTATTTGCAGTAACACATGTCTCCTTGGGCAAATAAAGGTTACAAAACACACAGTCACCCTGTGTGTACGGGGGGAGAACAGCTGAGGCTCTGCAATCGGTGCTCTCCACGTTCAATATAAATCTGCAGGGAGAGATAGACAATAGTGCCCTTGTCGCTCTATTAATACACAGTGCATGCTCAGAGATGGCCCCTGCTGTCACAGGACTCTCCTGGAAAATTACACAAAGGTTCAGAAAGAAAGCGGAACACCACCTTGCCTCCCACAGCTGAGATACCTTACCTCGGCAACAGCTGTGTAGACCTGCAAAATCTGTTCGTGGCCTTTGACCTGCCGCACGCTAATTTTGCAGGAGAGCTGGGCGGTGGCAGGGCTGTATCTCTCCAGTGAAAAGGCACAGTGCAGGGGCTGCTGGTTGCTGCACCACACTTGAAGGAAGGAGAATTCCTGTTGAGGCAGAGCGATAAACAAAACAAAGGGACATCAGAAGCACAGTACACAGCAATGTTAGGATAGGCTCCAAATAAAATGATTGAGTGTTCTCTATACTGTCACATTCAAAGGAGCTTCCAAATCAGCAGGTAAAGTTCTGGCTTTCAAGTTTTTACCATCCCAGGGTTTCTCCTATTGTGAGGAAATAACTAAAGAGATAAAGAGAAGGTCTTATTCAGGCATTCAAAGACAACCCGAATAAACACCTGTGATACCAGACAGCTCCTAGGCACTGCGCTGAAAGGTGCAGTGCCTTGAAAATGAATTCATACCCCACACACCTTTTTCACATATAGTCATGTTAAGAATACAAACTCAAATGTTTCTCGTTGGTATTTTATAAGATAGACCAGCACACGGTATTCCATGATTAGGAATTAAAAAGAAAAAAGACTCATGGTTTTAAATTCTTTTACCAGACCCTAATACTCTGATACCCCTGAAGGAAATTCAGTTCAATTCAAATAATCGTCTTGAGAAGTCACCAAATGAGTAAATAGCATCCACCTGAATGTGAATTACTCTAGATGTAAAACCAGCTGTTCTGTGGAGGCCTCATAGTGAGGACCAAGGGACACAGCAGACATGCCAGAGATAAAGTTTTGGACAAGCTAAAAGCAGGGTTAGGGTTATAAAATATCCCAGGTTTTCTACATTTAAGATGTGTACCTGAGGTGACACACTTTAATCTAATGTGTCACCTCAGGTACACATATTGCCATGTGTGGAGGAATACTAACACTACACATCACACTGAACACAACGTTCTCATGTAGAAACAAGGTGGTGGCAGATTTGGGGATGCTTTTCGTCAGCAGGGACAGGGCGGCTGGCAAGAGATGATGGGAAAATGGATGGCGCTAAACACCGGCAATCCTGGAAGAAAACCAGTTAGTAATTGCAAAAGACTTGGGCAAAGGTTTACCGCACAGCAGGACAACAGCCATAACAATTCAGCCAGCGCTACAATGGAATGGTTAGGATCCTAGCTTGTTCATGTGTTAGATGGCCCACTCAAAGTCCAGACCTAAATTCAACTGAGAATCTGTGGCCAGATTTGATGTTTAGAATCATTTTTTATTCGCTGTGAAAAGGTTCACGATATTTTGCAAAGCCAAAAAGGACAAAAAATTAAAGTCTGTGCAAAGCTTGTAGAAACATCCCCCAGACTTGCAGCTGTAACTGCAGTGAGAGGTAATTCTACAAAGAACTGAATCAGAGGGGTTGAGTGCAAATGCCCACCACACTTTTCAGTTTTTTTGGGAGTAAAAAAATTGAAAACCATGTACTGTATCAGTTTCTTTCCATTTCAAAAATGTGCTGGTTTATCAAAAGCACCCCCAGTATTATAAATTAAAGTTTGTGGTTGTAGCATGAAAATAGAGAATAGGGATGAATAAAACATGTTGATCAGTGGGGAAGTGTCAGTTTCGGTTAGAGATCATAGCCGTATCTGAACATAAAAGGTGAACAGCTCCTAATGACGGCCTGTGTGCCTACTGGAAACTTAACCCTTATGTTTTTTTGATCTGGGCTGCCAGCTGCAGCTCACAACGACTAATAATGCAGCCTGAGGTCATAGACACCAGAGGAAGAAAGGTTGCAGACGTGGAAACCTGGGATGCTTTCTGGCACTAAAAGCTGAATTGATCTATGTCAGCTATTATTCTGCACCTGCTCCACGTAAACTGGCTCTCGCAGCCTGCCTGCCATCCTCGGGCATTCATAAATAAGGTGGCGGAGAAGACGGGTGTTTTCTGAAACAATTTCACTCTGTATTCAGATCTTCAAGCAACAGAAACATACAGGGGGGAGAACTCTGCAAATGACAACAAAAAGCAATACAAAGCATTCAGACTGCAATCCTAATGTGGTTTGCATCTTAATGCTCCTGCTCGCAAAACAAACACAGCACCATTAATCCTCGCTCATGTCTCATGTTTACAGTCTCTGCAGGAGAAAAAAACACCCAGAATGACGACAGTTTTGACATTAGAAAAACTATTTGGAAGAACACAAAATATAAAACAAGTCATGTTGTGTGTGTTCTTGTTGAGGTGTATTTGATGAGCTAAAGCTGTGGCTGTGTCAGGAGTAGCTACGGTAGCTGCTTTGTGCCAACCTTGCTTTCAGGTTGATACATTTCTTTTGACCATAAACACCCAAAACCTAAATAGATCAGGCGATTTTCCCAGTAGGTACATGACTATTTTGCATTTCCAAGAAGGTCAAAGGTGCAGGGTGGATGAGGTGTATATATAGTCTTTTTTATATGTGTCACTGCTATTAAACCCAAAGTTTTAGAGCAATTCTGGTCATTTAGTAGAAAAAAAATATTGCTAATGCGACAAAAAATCCTGGTTTGTCTTTCAATGTATGCCTAACTAATAAACTACTGACTTACTTGTTAACAAAAAATTTTGGAGCAATGGACTTAAACCATGGCGAATCTGTTTTTTGTAGTTATGTGTTTTGATGAATTATGGCAATAAATAGTAAAAAAAAGCTTAAATTTTCCTTCTGATTGCATTTCCTTTTAGAGTATTAAGATTTTATTTCACACCCTATTTCCATTGATGTTGGTTCTAATGCCCTTTTGAAACAGTGGACTCTTGGAATGGGAGATTATTATGGAAGCCATAGGCAAGTGAAAAAAAAAAAATAGACTTATTTTCCAAGTGTGACCAAAGTATCTTTTTTCTCATGGCTTTAGAAGTTAGCTGCAAGTAAAAAAAATCTAAATAAAAATACTTCTATTTTTTTGTTTGTTTTTTCTGCCTGGACAGGCAAGTGAGATAAAAAAAAGTTTTCAGAGGCTTATTTTATTGGATATTATTAAGTTATTATTAAGTGTTTGTTCTTGTAATATTTTGCTCTGCCACTAGAGGCACTGGAGTAAAACCACCAGTCTTTATTAACAGCTGTATTGCTAAATGAATAGTCAAAGGGCTGGTTTCCAAGAACCAATGTCCAATTTTCTAAATAATATTGTTGTATAGTAAAATAAAATACAATAAAAGCACATAAATAGTGTATTTGTTGGCCATAGTATGTTGTTATCATACCAAGTTTGCATATGTGTGATATAGAATTAACTACAGTATTGATCGAGGATGTTTGTAGGACACATGAACACTGCCCACCTGTTACTACATGCTCTTCATAACCTATACAATATCACAATAAATTAGAAAGGGATATAATAAATCACCAGGCAAAAATTTAATTAATTGTAATTAATGTAATTATTAATTATTAGAGGATTGGGTGGCGGACGAAGGTGGAGACCTCGGCGGCCCAATCCCCGGATGCTTAGGCTGGCTCTTGGGACGTGGAATGTTACCTCGCTGGGGGGGAAGGAGCCTGAGCTTGTGCGGGAGGTCGAGAGATATCGACTAGAAATAGCCGGGCTCACCTCCACACACATGTGGGCTCTGGAACCCATCTCCTGGAGAGGGGCTGGACTCTCTTCTACTCTGTAGTGGCCCACGGGGAGAGGCGGCGGGCTGGTGTGGGTTTGCTTGTTGCCCCCCAGCTCTGCCGTCTCGTGTTGAGGTTTACCCCAGTGGATGAGAGGGTCGCATCCCTGCGCCTTCGGGTTGGGGATAGGTCTCTGAATGTCGTTTCGGCCTACGGGCCGAGTGGTAGTGCGGAGTACCCGGCCTTCTTGGTGTCCCTGTCGGAGGTGCTGGATAGTGCCCCTCCCGGGGACCTCCATTATTCTGCTGGGGGACTTCAACGCCCACGTGGAAATGACAGTGACACCTGGAGAGGCGTGATCGGGAGGAATAGCCTCCCCGATCTGAATCCGATTGGTGTTTTTGTTATGGACTTCTGTGCTAGTCACGGGATTGTCCCATAATGAACACCATGTTCAAGCCTAAAGGGTGTCCATCAGTGCACTTGGCACCAGGACACCCTAGGCAGGAGGTAAATGATCGACTTTGTTGTCGTATTATCAGACCTTCGGCCGCATGTTTTGGACACTCTGGTGAAGAAAGGGGCTGAGCTGTCCACTGATCACCACACTGGTGTGTAGTTGATCCGCTGGAGGAGGAGAAAGCCGACAGACTTGGCAGGCCCAAGCGCATAGTGAGGATCTGCTGGGAACGCCTGGCGGAGCCCTCGGCCAGGGATGTATTCAACTCCCACCTCCGGGGAGGCCTTTTGACCAGATCCAGGGATGTTTGGGACACAGAGTCCGAGTGGACCATGTTCTCCGCCATCTATTGTCGAGGCTGCAGCCCGTAGCTGTGGCTGTAAGGTCTGCGGTGCCTGTCGTGGCGGCAATCCCAGAACCCGCGGCCGGTAACGAGACACACCGGCAGAAGAGGATGCTGTCAAGCTGAAGAAGGAGTCCTATCGACTGTGTTGGCTTGTGGGGTGGGGACTCCTGAGCGCGGCTGACGGTACCGTGAGGCCAAGCGTGCTGCGCCCAGGCTGTGGCAGAGGCAAAAACTCGGGCCTGGGAGGAGTTCGGTGAGGACCATGGAGAAGGACTACCGGTTGGCCTCAAAGCGATTCTGGCAAACCGTCCGGCGCCTCCAGGAAGGAGAAGCAGTGCTTCGCCAACACTGGTTTATAATGGGGGTTGGGAGGCTTGCGCCTTCGACTGAGGGACATTAATCAGGCGGTGGAAGGAGTAAATTCGAGGATTTTCCTCATATCCTGCCATCACGCATTCCTGGTGGCAAACAGAGGCTGGGACTCGGGGTGGGACTATTTCATCACCCAGGCTGAAGTCACCGAGGTAGTTAAAAAGCTCCACGGCGGCAAGGCTTCGGGGGTGGATGAGATCTGCCCTGAGTACCTCAAATCTCTGAATGTTGTGGGGCTGTCATGGTTGACACGGCTCTTCAACACTGCGTGGCGGTCGGGGACAGTGCCTCTGGCCTGGCAGACTGGGATGGTGGTCCCCCTTCATAAGAAAGGGGACCGGAGGGTGTGTTCCAACTACAGGGGATCACACTCCTCAGCCTCCCTGGTAAGGCCTATGCCAGGGTATTGGAGAGGAGAGTCCGGCCGATAGTCGAACCTCGGCTTCAAGAGGAGCAGTGTGGTTTTCGTCCCGGCAGTGGAACACTGTACCAGCTCTATACCCTTTACAGGGTTATGAAGATGAAGATCAGCTCCTCCAAGTCAGAGGCCATGGTACTCGACCGGAAAAGGGTGGCTTGTCCTCTTCAGGTTGGAGGGGAGTTCCTGCCTCAAGTGGAAGAGTTCAAGTATCTCGGGGTCTTGTTCAGGAGTGAGGGAAGAATGGAGCGGGAGATCGAAAGGACGGATCGGTGCGGCTGCCACAGTAATGAGGGCACTGTGCCTGGTCTGTTGTGGTGAAGAGAGAGCTGAGCCGAAAGGCGAAGCTCTCGATTTACCGGTCGGTCTACGTTCCTACCCTCACCTATGGCCATGAACTTTGGGTCATGACCGAAAGAACGAGATCCCGGATACAAGCGGCTGAAATGAGCTTCCTCCATAGGGTGGCCGGGCACTCCCTTAGAGATAGGGTGAGGAGCTCGGCCATTCGGGAGGGGCTCGGAGTAGAGCCGCTGCTCCTCCACATCGAGAGGAGCCAGTTGAGGTGGCTCGGGCATCTATACCGGATGCCTCCTGGACGCCTTCCTCGGGAGGTGTTCCAGGCACGTCTCACCGGGAGGAGGCCCAGGGGACGGCCCAGGACACGCTGGAGGGACTATGTCTCTCGGCTGGCCTGGGAACGCCTTGGGCTCCCCCTGGAGGAGCTGGGGGAGGTGTCTGGGGAGAGGGACGTCTGGGTGTCTATGCTGAGTCTGCTGCCCCCGCGACCCGGTTCCGGAAAGCGGTAGACGACGAGTACGAGTATGAGGAGAAAGAGACAGTGAAGACTACAGTTTATGTAGCAATGTCAACTTAACAAAGAAATTGTGCTGTAATTTTCACAGGAGTATTAACCAGCTGGGTGGCGGTGATGTAATTCTATAATAATATTAGCCTTCTCATCAGCAGCATCTATCCCACGCTTAGTTAAACCTGCCAAAAGCTGTACTCTCACTTCTAAGCAGTGCTGCAAGGACAGCTGCGTGTATTTAATTCAGCGAATCTAAAGCATGTAGTTAAATATGTAATTAGAACTCTGTTGAGCCTCGCAGAGAGCCGGGCCAATCCGGTCCAACTCGGGCAGTGCTTTAGCACGTCAGACGAGGAGTCATCAGCTGCCTATTTGTGCCGAGTGGGTTAAGGGAGACACTTTTATTTCCCTTGACTTTGATGTGACAACTTCGATAGCAGCACGGTTCTCGGCAGTCAACACTTGAGGAGGCACAGTGGCGTGAGGCTTCAGCAGAGAGGAGGGCGCGTCAGTGGAAAAACATCTCCAAAAGTGTGTGTCGCAGCTGTTGTGAGTGATTCAGTCTTGACGATGAGTGACAAGGCCGTCAGCTCTGACCTCACTTGTACACGCTGCGTTTATGTGCTTGTGAGGAGAGTCACTGCGGAGCACAGCAGGTGTTTTTGCTCTTGATCAAACGTGTGAAAAAAGTGTGAAAAGGTAAAGACGCATCTGAATCTGCTTTTAGAAAACAGATAATCTAGAGTTTACAACATCGGACATTAAGTATTTTAAGACAAAACTACTCATAACGGCTGAGTAAAATTATTTAATAATAATCTAAATAGAAGAAGGGGATAGTTTAATTCAGGGAAACAGGTTCTACTGTTGTATTTATAACCTGAAACAATTGTGCTTAACCACTGAGCACATGGCTAAGCAGGAAACTTGTAAACACCCTGAACTTGAATTCGAATCTTTATTTTAATGCTTGTGATTCATTTTGTTCAGGGGGAATAACTGCATGTCAAAACTTCTTTGTTTGATTAATGTGGTCCACCAGATCCACCATCTTGCTGATGATCCTCTGTTGCAGCCCCAGTAACCATCTTATCAGAAGATTGGACTGACCACATTAGGAAGACACCAAGCCTTATATATTCATACACACTCTCACATGTTTACACTGAAATTAACATTTAGGTACTTAGTTGTCTATAGTTTTTAATTACCAATTACAAGATATTAAGAGGAAAATTTGCATGTCTAAATGTCTTCTAACAGGATTACGTTTCAAGATGAAAGCTTTTTGCATTAGACTTGCAGCTGCTAGCCTCAGTCAGTTTGCTCTGGCTGAACTGACTGGTCTGCTATCAGTCACCATTAAACCCGAGACAACAATTTAAACCATTTGTATCACTTCAAACTAAATCTGACAAGTCCAGAAACGAGATACTGTTCCTGTCTGAAGCCCAGTGAGCCATCAACACACACATCTGTCCTCACAATTACACAAAAAGCCACACAGCTGACCTGCAACTGTCAGCGTCTGAGAACCATAATTACCATTACACAAATGAGACCCGGGGACCACACACACACAGACATGAAGATGTTAGGCAGCGGCAAGCCTACATTTCTGAGGAGTCCAATAAAAGTTTAATACATTTTTTAATTAGTATAAACGTCTGGTCACAAAAGCACTGAAACTGTTAGCAGAAGAGGCTACATAAAGAGGTATGCTTTAGGATTCATACTATATTCCTAATAATAAACTGTCTGTTGTGATCAGAAGGATGACAGATTTTACACTGTAATGAGTCCAGAAGGTACTAAGATAAAGTAAACTTGATTTCAATAAAAACTGTATCGTATTTTAAAGACCAACAATAAATTGAAATGCATTAAAAGAAAAATCCAAGTAATCTCACTGGTTACCAATTATGCCCTTGAACTTTAGGATTTAAAGGCCTTACGCAGGAAGATGTCAAACAGCCCTGTGGCCTCACTCATCCTCTGGTCTGCTGATGTGAAGAACGTGTCAAGTAACAGAGACAGAGATGGAGGATGATGTCATAAGGTTAAAAGGTTATTTAGCAGGTCACTGGGCGACTTTCTGACAGGAGGGTGAAAGCAACGATCAAATAAAGACCTGTCCCTTTTCTTCGGTTA
This sequence comes from Crenichthys baileyi, assembly GCA_036173005.1. Classification (NCBI taxonomy): domain Eukaryota; kingdom Metazoa; phylum Chordata; class Actinopteri; order Cyprinodontiformes; family Goodeidae; genus Crenichthys; species Crenichthys baileyi. The sequence continues at coordinate 447,490 of JAHHUM010002894.1, forward strand.
AGCAAATGCATATCTGCTACAATAAGTACCTACAGAGCCGCAGGTCGGCATAGGCAATATGAAACCAATTCAGCTTCAGTTCAATGATGGTTAACCCCTGAACGAACCTTTTTATTAAATAGATGAATAACAAATGCATAATCATCATTAACTAAGCAGGAATGAGAGAAAGGTGGCAAACGCTGATCATCAAGACCAAGTGTCCTGCATTTTTTAATTCATTCCTGTTCCAACACAGCTGAATTAATGGCTAAATGACCTCCCTGGGATGTCATGGAGCACAGGCCGGGTAACGAGCCAATTATTTGAAACTCTTGAGGGTGGAAGTTTGTACAGACCCTTGACATAAATGCTATGTCTTTTTGCAAACATGACAACATAAGGCTTTCGGAAATATCTTTGCTGCTCGACTGAAAGATGTTCTGCACACAGAGTCTATTTTACAGTTTGTCACAATCCATGTGGAAGATGGTGTTCTGCTCACATTAAACTAAAACCCGACATTTTGGCCTACATGCAACAACATGTGCAGCGTAAAACCAACACTTACAGAGCTTAATAAAGGGCAATCCGAGGACGACCTGCTAAAGGCTGCAGAAATATTAGGTTCTACAAAGTATTGACTTAATGTGACTGAATACAAATGAATCCTAGATATCTGGTCTATGATGTTTGAGACACTGCTGCTAATTAATGAACACTTAAAGAAGATGGTCAATGAGAAGTTTGGTTAACAAAAATAGCTCATTCCCATTTTTGTTCTTTTAATGCATCATATTGGGATATGTTGCTGTCCATGGTCCTTCTCAGCTGTTTCAGTTGTTTCCTCTCCTCTCTCGAGTCCAACTATTGTTTCCATCTCCACCCTTCATCACAGCCCAAGGTTAAAGACAGGGAGAGAAGAAATTAGTCAGTGCAGGTGAGTGTGGTTGTGGACTTACAGTTTGGCTGTCAGGAAAGTCCATCTTGATCAGTTTGTGGGCGCATTCCTCAAAGTCCAAGCTGCAAAAATAATAAACGTATAAACCACACTGCAAACGTTTCAATGATGAGACTTGTTAACCTTTTATCGGTGAAACCATGGTAACTAGGTCTCTGTGCAGACATTTATTAAGGAGATAACGTTTTCTGCTACCAAATACTGATACTGTTACTTTGCTAGTATGTCTGAAAGCAGAGACGCTCCAAAAAACCTCTATTTCCAGTTGTCTTCAATTAAAACTGGCCCTCACAGAAACTGCCTCCCTCCCTCCCTCCCTAACAGCCTTAAATAACAGTCCAAACTCAATCAAATACAGCAGGAGCTGTAAGTAACTGCCAACACCGGGAGACAAAACTGAGTCACCAACTGTGCCAATGTGTAATACTAAGGCAGGGTTACTGTGTGTGTGTGTGTGTGTGTGTGTGCACGTGTGTGTAGGAGTACCTGGACTGAATAGCGAGGTAAATGGTTCGTCTGAAAGCAACAAGGTTGACTTCTGTCTTGTCAAAGATGGTAACCTTCTCATCTGCACAGAGAGAGGAGGTTCTCAAAGAAGCAGTTTGAATAGTTGGTGAAAATTTCTTTCCTCAATATTTATCAGAATATTAGAACATAGATCATTAAAAATAAAACAAATTCACACATTTAAGTTGAAAGCGTCCCAAATTTAATAACGCATACATTTCTGATCAGCTAATAACTATTCGGTGGTCAAGAAAAAAAGGCTAAACAGAGGCTATAAGTTCTGTCTGCAAAGGTCAATACATGGGTTGCAGGAATAATAAGACAAACTTATCTGTGCTCATAAACTCTGTCCATATTCTGTTAACATAGAAAATTGTTTTTTTCCTCATCCGTCTCCATAGATTTACAGAAAGATGCTGAAGATCTGAAGCAGCTCTCTGGGTAATAAGCAAACCAGACTGGGTTTCAGTCTGAATGAATCCACACTTGTGGGCTTTCGTTACGAAAACCTTCAAAACTGAGTCTTTGAGATGCTAACAAACTCTCGGCCAATTCACACACACAGAATTTTTTTTTAAATTATCACAAATTTTGTATTGATTTAACAAATCTAAAAACAATGTAGTTTAAAAAAACTGCAGCAGGTTCTTTAACATTGATAGCAGTTTTGAACCAAACAGAGATTATTTTAATTCATGCATCAACGTATAAATAACTTAATTACTCTGGGTTTTACTAAACTTAAAGCAAAGTCCATAAAATAACATGCTATTAGTTGATGTGTTTGCAGGCCAAAAAAACTACAATTTTACAATTTGATCCAATTAAAATCATGAACCCAATCAGATTTTCCAGGATCTGCTGATTACCAGTCAGAACAGACACAAGGAAAACCCGATTTTAACTACTGGTCTACTGCACTGTTAAAAGCTTCAAAATGTTGATTTCTATATATGTTAGTCTGATCTGAAACCTCAATGAATCACTATTTCTGAGGAACATTAAAGGCTAAATTCAAATTTTAGTCCCTGATTAGCCACAAAAAAACTGAATCCTGGTTTAATTTTATTATTTTTTAAGGTAAAACCCATTTCCTTATCAGATTGTTCTGTCTTTTGAGTATTTTACTTTTAAATATGGATATAAAATTCAGTTTCCCATTTAAAAACCCAAACTAATAATCTTAAAATATTAAAAAGAGCAGCTATTTAAAGATTATTTAAAACATTTACCTACTTTTGTTTGACTAGCAAAAATTGGTGGAATATCCCCCCAGTACATCAACTTATCTGTCTTACCTTCTCCCCCTTCCTCGTTCTCATCTTCATCGTCCTCATCTTCATCGCTGCCGCCCCCCTCCTCTCCTGAATCACTGCTGCCCTCGTCGAGGATATCTGATGGAAGGTGACAGTTGATTGGTCAAACTGTGAACGAGGCAATCAGAAACTGGACAGCCACTCAAAAGAAAGTACTTTCTCACCTCTTTTAATCGTTTTGTATTTCTCCTCGTTTTCCTGGAAGTCTGGGTCCATCTTGAACACGTCTACATGCACACACAAACACACACACCAATTAAAGGGGGCACACAATATTTTATATAATTTATATTTTAATTATATATTTTTTATTTTATTTTATATATATTTTAAATAATTTTATATATATATATATAAAATATTTTTATATTATATTATATATATATATATATATATATATTATATAATTATACAGGGGGGTTTGGGCAATGGAAAAGGGAAACACCTTTCATTTTTTTGTGGGAGGGTTTCATGGCTAAATTGGACCCGCCTGGGGATCCATTTTTCATTGATTGCACATTGCAAACCCGTAAAAAGCAAAAGGGGTGAAAGGTTTTTAATTAAGCAGGGTAAGAGCACAGTTTTTTTGGGGGGGGCTCAAAATATTGAAAAGCACAAAAACATTATGGGTGGGCATAAACCAAGTTCAAAGAGGAAAATTGTTGGTGCATGTCTTGTTGGCGCATCTGTGACCAAGACAGCAAGTCTTTGTGATGTATCAAGAGCCACGGTATCCGGGGAATGTCAGCTTACCCCAAGAAGGACGAACCACATCCAACAGGATTAAATTTTGGGCGCAAGAGGAAGCTGTCTGAAAGGGATGTTTTGAAAGCTAACCCAGATTGCATCCAAAAAAAATAACCACGGGGCCCCCAAATCACGGCAGAATTAAATGTTCACCTCAACCCCTCTGTTTTTCCCCCAGAACTGTCCGTCGGGAGCTCCCCAGGGTCAATATACACGGCCCGGGGCTGCTATAATTTGCCAAAACCCTTTTGGTCACTCATGCCAATGCCAAACGTCGGGTTTCAAAGGTGCAAGGAGCGCAAATCTTGGGCTGTGGAATGTGAAAAATGTATTTTTTTTCTCTGATGAGTTTCCCCCTTACCTTTTTTTCCCCACATCTTGGGAGAGTTTTACAGTGTGGAGAAGCCCCAAAAGCGTAACCCCCCCAGACTGTTGCATGCCCAAGTGAAGCATGGGGGGGGATCAGTGATGGTTTGGGCCTGCCATATTTCAAGGCATTCCCTTGGGCCCAATACTTGTGCTAGATGGGCGGGCACTGCCCACGGACTAAACCCAACCATTCTTGAGGACCATGTGCATCCAATGGTTAAAACATTGTATCCTAAGGGCGGTGCCGTGTATCAGGATGACAATGCACCAATACACACAGCAAGACTGGTGAAAGATTGGTTTGATGAACATGAAAGTGAAGTTGAACATCTCCCATGGCCTGCATAGTCACCAGATCTAAAAATTATTGAGCAACTTACTGAGGACATCCTCAGTGTTATACTCGTCCTCCAGTGGCAGCATGTGGGTGAACTGGTCGTCCTCGTCCACCAGGTCCAGGCCATCAGGGATCACAGGATGATCTTTGAAACCATCCTTCCTGATGGCAAACATCACCTCGATCATGTACTGGACCCTTTTGTCAATGGACGATTCGTGGAGGATATTCCTGAGACGCTCAAATATGGCTGCAAAGAGAGAAAATATATTTTTTATATTCTGAAATGTTGAAGTGTGGACTTCCAAGTTTAACATTTCTAAATTGAAACCACAAAAGTTTCCAACTGCATCTGCCTGTTCAGTGTATATCAATAAGTGTGTATATCAGTTTTCACAGATGTTTTCAAGGCCAAAATATTTTTCCAGACTCCAATATCCAGAGGTGATTCATTTTATAGCCTATTTTTAAAGAATAAAAATGTCTCTATCAATTTATCATGGGGTTAGACAGAAGGACTAATGAAAGCATGGACCAATAACAGGGTTACTACATGTTTTTCATATAACTTTTCCATACTTTTCCCAGACTTGGCTTTCCAGAGTTCCCAGTTGTTTGTGTTCACCTTAAAATATTAAGGAAGAAAGAAGGGGCCAGGAAGGAGAAAAAGTAGGACACAAGGAAGCAAGGACAGAGGTATAGAAAGAACAATGGACATAACAAAGAAGGAATAAGGACACACTGAACAACACAAGCATAGAAGGTACAAAGGACAATAAGAAGGAAGAAAGGACTCGGACAAATAAGGAAAAAGACTAAAAAGAAAGGATAGACACAAGGTAGGAGGAAACAAAGAAAGGAAGAAAGATATTAAAGAGGGAGAATGAAGTATAGGAGAAAGAAACAAAGGAAGGGCAGAAGGGAGTATATAAGGAAGGAAGGAACAAACAAAAGGAAACAGGGAACCAAGGGCAACTTTTAGAGAATGGGAGAGAGACGAAAGTTTTGAAATACAAATATTTCCCAGTACTCTTATTACCATTTACTATATACTTTCAGACCTGGAAAATGATGAAATATCACATTCCAGACATCTACACAGCAAGGAACCCTACAATTATGAGGTGAATGGACAAACAGCTGGATGGATGGATGAACAGACAAATAACGGACACCCAGACAAATGAATGAATGGACGGACGGATGGATCTTACACAACAGAACAGAAATTTAAGTCTGGAAATGCAAACATTTTCTTACTTATCCAGACCTGGAAAACATCTGAATCAAGTTCCATGCTTTTCCGCCCTGCCTTGGAACCCTGATGTATGAAACCTTTTGTGTTAACCTATTTGAGAAGATCATAGTGATGTTAAAAGCCAGAGATGCAGTCTACCATTGATTCCACGGGGTGAGACCTCAGTCAGTTTGAGTCCACACTCCTTGAGGAAAGAGATGGCCACCTCCACGCTGTCGTCAGTCGGACGCTCCAGCAGCAGAGTCAGCATCTCCAAACACAAAACCTCGTGCGCCTGAGGGATGGAGTCCGAGAAGCAGGACGAACACGCACAGATGTAAACGACCTCATTAGAGTCGGATGTCAACACTCATACTGTTGACAGTACAGGAATGAGAAAACAGGACTCACCACATTCTGGTTGATGAGATGTGCCACAAACTTTGAGGCCGTCAGGCACTGTTGCTGAAAAACAAGGTTTTAATAAACGATTTAATAAAACACTACTGCATTAACACATTTAGTATTACTGTCAGGATAAAATTGTTCCACTGCCAAATTATCTAGCTCAAAGTGAGCAGATTGCACCAACGTCAACCACAGCACATGAAGACACATTCTAGGCTATGTTGAAACGCTTCCCTTACTGCCAAGTGTTTCTCTTTCTTCTCAGCTCAGTACTTTGGACTCACACCGACTCAATCTGTTCACTTTGGAAAACATCCCCCTCTGGGAACAAAGGTGGATCTGTCACATTCAAACTGTTCATTCATTTGAAAATCACTTCTCTGTATGAACAAATGTACTATTTTTAGGACTTGGAATGATTTCCAGTCCACTGAAAGGGCATTTAAGGGGAAACTGGTAATTAACCGTTAATGACCTAGTTAAATTGTGTTTATACTTCAACTATATGTTGTTGATAAAGGGTCTTTTTTTTCAGTAATTCAATTTTTAAGTTGAAAACTGGCATATAAGTTCAATACACACCGAGTGATACATTTGATATATTTATTTATGGTATTTATGTGGTTATTATAGTTTACATCTATTGTAGACCAAAAATACAGTTTCTCCAAAGAAATTAAATATTAGATTAAGACTAAAAATGCGAATTTCAATATGGGAACGTTATGTTATGGCCCGCGCAATCATAGGTGAGACTGCTGACTTGACTGTTGTCTAGCAGACAGTGAACAACACCCCCCACAAGCAAGGTAAGACACTAAAGGTCATTATTAAAGATGTTGGCGGTTTTGAGTGCTGTAGACATTAGTGTGCTACTTTAAAACCCAACTGGGTACCAAAGAGGTTTATTAGTTTTCCACAGAGATGCAGAAGTGCAGTGAGGTAACATATCCAGCTGTGTAATCGACTGTTAATCCTCGAATCTGACTGACAGGCAGGCAGGTACCTTGAGGTTGCGGCGGTAGCTCCTCCTGAAGTTTAAAATAAGGCGTTTCAGGATCAGCTCTCCAATCTGTGGGAATTTTGAGTTGATGATGGCCACAACAGCAGCATAGACATGAGTAAAGATGGGGGAAGCAGCTTGAGCCTGCAGCACTGACCGAGCCAGAAGACCCCTAACAGGGAGACAGAGGAGCCGTCACAGAGTCACAAGGAGGCAGAGTACAAACTACAAACCTCTTTTAGGCTGTTCTACATTGTTTAGGAAATCTGAAATATTTGAAATAGCTGTGAAATCCTTTAAAGATAAACCAGAATGTGCATTAGTGTATTGTTAGTTGGTGTTTGAAATAAAACTTCACCTTCCCCTGACAATGTTTTCCTGCAGCAGCTCCTGGATGATGTTCACAATGTTGGACACGTTGACTTTGTTGATCAGACCATTTATGGACTTCTTCAGGGCCTCCCAGCTCATCCTCTGATAGGCCAGGCTGTAAAAGGGGCAGGGCATCAGTGGTTAAACAGTCCCAATCTCCACCTTGGATGACAACTTACTTCATAGCAACATCAAATACTCCATCGTTTAACCATGCAGTGTGAACGGAAAGCAATAACTTATGTAAGTAACAGTTTGTCTTTCAAATGTGCAGCCACATTTATTTACAGACATGATTTGAAAGACTGAGCCAGATAAAGGAAAAAGGGATTTGTAGTTTTTAAGACTAAACGATGATCCTGAGGTGTTGGAATTTGTAATGCACCTACAAAGCGTGATTAAACGTGATCTTACCTGCTCTTGTCAGTAATTTGCTGTTGCATCATGCGCAGTTTGGCAGGGGGAATGTAAGCACCACCGGTCCTCGTCAGGATCGGGTCCAGCTCCTCCTTCTTCTTCTTAACCGGCGGTTCTTCGGCTCCAGCTGGCTCCTTGTCAGCTGGAGGGGAGGCAGATCGCCCCCGCCTCCTGCGCTCTGAATCTTCATCTCTGTTGGCTCGCCGATCAAAACGTCTATCCCTGTCATCGCGTCGGTCGTCATATCGATCTCTATACACAGATGGAAGAATAAGGTTCTGGTTACTTCACAATCACTCTTAAAAACTTAAACTTTGTGTTTCTATATTCCAAATATTTTCAAAATTATACATATACACTATCTCAAATATTTACATATATGCAACCCAAGTAATATTGTGATAGCTGTCCTCTGCAGCCACAAGCTTCAGGCATTATTTTGTTTGAATATTGGACCACTTTACTTATCAGAAAAGGTAGAGTCCACCTAAATTGATAGTTTTCCTGGCACAGACCGAGCACCTCCTTGTTTCTATCTACCTTGTATGTTGAACTAGTACCACTGGCATTAAAGCAAATGCACAGCATGATGCTGCCACCACCTTGGTAAGTGATACAGCATTCTTAGGTTTTAAAGTCTCACCTTGACCCCTCCAAACATTGTTCTCATTATTTGGCCTAAAAGCCCAAACCTTTGTCATGTCTGACCTTCAATCCTAAAGGCTTCTGGTTTGTCCATGTGGGCATCTGCTAACTTCAGCAGAGCCTGAAGATGTAGATTGTGGAGCAGGCACTTCTTTGTTGGTCAGCACTAGAACTGCAAAATATATCAAATACTGCAGTCGCAAAGAACTGCTTTGCCACAATATTTGTAAGATACTAGGTTTTAAGTGTCAGAACATCACACTGCATAATATTATTGTATTGGGTCAGTTGGATTGACTCCTGATTGTCCTTCATGACCACATCTGATGAATATCTTCATTGGCAAAGATGCTAAAACTCACGAAGAATGTTTTATGTTAAATAATGAAAAGTGTCAGGAAAACGTGGGTTAATCATAACTTATTTCTTTATTGCAGTTTTCAGCAACAGTAGCTCAATTAAATTCTGTCCAGCCCTAGTCAGCACCATCTCAGTTCAATTTATTCCACTGTGGACAGCGAGCCTCGGTGGTTCCTGGGTTGTTTATTCATGCCACTCAAAAAAAGAAAGGTTACAATGCATGAATAAAAGCCCAACATATGACAATCATTAGGGTCATGGGTGTATGTAAACTTCTGACCAGGACTATAAATAAACATGCTAAAGCACCTGCCGTATTATTGGTAATTAAGTCAGCCTTCTGCCTGCATCTCAGTAGGTCTGTGGACTCTAACAAAATCTCAACACCATTTCTAGACGTTTAGGTAGTAGAGAGAAATAGGTTTAATATTGATTTGTTTTTATCAAACTGGATTATCCATTAAATACTTTTTATATCTGCTTTGAGTCAAAGACTTTACTGTTTGGACCTGCCAAACAAAATTTCTTTTTGCCTACAAGTCGCCCAGAACTTGTACAATACTCCGTATCTGCGTCTTACCGAGCATAGCGTCTTCTGTCGAAGCGTTCTCTGTTCCGGTCTCTTTCTCTGGATCTGGAACGGTCCCGTCCCTTTGACCTGGATCTGTCTCGTCCCCTTGATCTAGACCTCGATCTTCCCCGTTCTCTGGATCTAGACCTCGATCTTCCCCGTTCTCTGGATCTAGACCTCGATCTTCCCCGTTCTCTGGATCTAGACCTCGATCTTTCCCTTTCTTTGGATCTAGAGCTCGATCTTTCCCGCTCTCTGGATCTAGACCTTGATTTTTGTTGGTCTCTTGATCTGGACCTCGACCTTTTTTGTTCCCTGGATATGGACCTTGACTTTTCCTGTCCTATGGATCTTGATCTGTCTCTTTCTCTGGATTGGGATCTGTTTCTTTCTTTGGACTTGGATCCATCTTCTTGCCTGGACCGTTTACTCTCTCTGGATGAGGATCTGTCATTCTCCTTGGACCTGGATCTCTGGAAGAACAACAAAAGAGCGAAATAGCATTTAAGCACCGTTCTCTCTAATCTTCACATGGCCAAACCAACAAGAACAATCTAAAAGTAGGGTGAAACTAAACAACTCTGAGAACAGTAAACATACTGAAAAACATGCTGCCGTTTAAAGAGGTCTTCTACTAGAGTGTCTTCATCTGACTTCCTGAAGTAGGTAAAGGTCTGTAGGTAACTGCAGAGATCATGTCTCAGATGTCAGTCAGGCACAGAAATCTTCTTTCATGTGTATTTTTGTCAATCAGGAAGCTGCATCTGTATTCTCCTGAGTTCTCCTGAGGTCGCCTCACATATCGGAGCAGTTAATTATTATTCCCACGACTCAAATGAGGGAAATGTCTGTAAGCACGTTCTAACTATGACAGATATTTATGGCCTGTTTCAAATATACACAGTAATTCACTTCATACAATTCATGCAAAACCTTTTGAATTGTATAACACAGGAAGTGCAGGACACCCTCAGGTCATGACTGACACCCAGAGTCTGTGCAAGCAGTAAGGCCAAGTAGCAGAAGATGCTATCAAAGGCTTTTTCCTCACTGCCAGAAAAATGATTGGGATTTTTTTGAGAATCCCCTCCAAAAAAAAGACATGAATCACACAAAAAATATTTATTAGGCAGGGCATTTCATTTTATTAAAACTATTAAATACTACAGTCTACAGATGGTCTCCATATCATGTTGTAACTTAGAATGAAATTCCCAAACATCTGTTTCCAGTTCTGCAGGCTGCAGAACGTTTGCGTATTTCCACGTGAAACATAATCTAGGTTTACACTGGAGAGAAATATGTGGCTGTAGACCTCTGAATCTGAAAATTAGTTAGCATTATTTTAATGATACTATGTTTGTCTTTTATTGAGAGTCTCAACAATCTTATACTCCTATTTCTTCCAGTTCATGCCTGGTGATTTAGGTGCTCCTTCTCTGTCAGCTGAGTGTAAAGCAGATGGACTTAAGACAAACACCTCTATGTGTGAAACAATGACCCTCAACCAGACAAGGATGGACCTAAGCACTGGCTGGTTACCAGTATCAAGATTTTAAAAAGTTGCCAGACAACACTACAGTCAACTCAGCATAGAGTACTGCAGAACCGCTTCTCCCCACAAGGTGCTACACACTGCCAGTCAGCTGTATGAAAGAGAGATCCCAAACTTTTCTCCCTCTTACATAGAAAAATACATTTGGCTGCTTTAAAATATTTGTGTTCATGAAACCGACAAACGGGCACGCTGGGTGCAGGAGCGTTACCCATCACTCTAACTTACGCAACCCTGTTTTAAAGCTGTAACAACTTCCCTAGTTGGCTCTAGAAAACGTATAGTACATTTAGAAGGTGTTTATGGTATATTCCTGCTAATGTCTACATTTCAAAAGCCAAACTACAGTAACAAGGTATGTTATTATATTTATAATGATTGTGAATAATTGTTATATTATTTTAGCAGCAGCAGGAATCGTTGTTTCTTTTCAGTTTTAAATATAATCAATAAGATCTGGTTACACATTTTTGATTTATATTCTGACTAAATACCCTAATTCCATGAAAAGGTATTATTTTTACTTAAGGTTATCATACTGTGAGAATCTCATAGCGGCCCATGTCTAAACGGACCTCAGTCTTCAGGAGAATCTTGGATTCATAAGCAGGTGTAGAACAGAGAGGGAGACTGACGGGCTTTTCAGGGCGGCGCCTGCTTCAGTTCTCACGATACTTACACTTCAAACCCGATACGGGTGCTAAGAAATATACTCTACGCAATTTTAAATATCAGGGGAATATTTTTTCAGGGGTCCTTTCTAACAAAGAGCAGGAAATATTATTAATAACAGTACAAAAGTATTTTCATTGCCTTAAAACCATTAAATGGAAGGCAGTTTAGCCCACATTGAGAAACAAAACTTATAAATTTAAAGTGTCACTCCCCTGTTGTGTTTTTATCATTTATTGAAGCATGAAGCTTTGATTAAGCTGGGCAATAATATCATTTTTATTGTTTCTGCTTAAGTTTGCATCTGTCTGCTGCCATTTGACTGTCAATTTAATGCTGATGCACCAACATTTTCCCCACTGACGGACAAATAAAGGACCATTTTAATCTAAAATCGTTAGTCAGTGTAAACATGGATATGGTCCAAGCAAATGAATTCGGCAGCAGCCTTGTTTATGTGTTTCTGCAAAATGTTTCTCATGCATCATATTTTCTATGTGGATTAACTACAATCAGTACAGTTTTATTCTCAGTCGTGAATGTCCAGGTGAGCCGCTACAGGGAAAGCAGGGGTTGAGTGTCTGTGTTATAGCTACTGTCTGAAGAACTGTGAAAACATGGGGAGACCAAAATGGCTTCATATCGGCTTTGACCCACAGGAGTATCTCTGACTAATTTGTTTTTCTAGTGTCGATTATATCCAAATACCGATTATTTTGACAATCCTAGTACCTACAGTAATTGTACCGGTCTCTCATGGTGATGCTGACAATTTATCAGTTGGTTAGGGTAGAGGCAACCAATCAGAGAGGGAGGTTTAGGGATTCCCAATTAAGCTGTTGGCTCTGCCATGGATTTTTTTTTACATTGTAGCTTACACTGGTGGATGGTAAAACAGCTAAATACCAATAGTCTAATCTTACTTGTATGTGAGCCACGCTGCTCCTAATCTTCCTTAGAGCACCCTCATGTTCAGCATCTTCATCACTGCTGCTGCTGCTGCTGTCTGAGCTGCTTGAGGCGGAGCTCTTCGATTGGTTACGACCTTTGGGGCTGCCCTCTGGAGAGGATTGCTTTTTAGGGCTTCTCTCCCTTGTGTTAGCTTGCTGGGGCCTCCGTGCTCCTGGACTGGACTCATCCTCCGAAGGTCCTGCAAACAGAAAGTGCAAGACATTTAATAGAAATATAAACTATTACAAATAAAGGAAACTGAAGAAACAGGGACAGTAAGTGTTACCTTTATTCTCTCTTTGTTGAGGACTGGAGCTTTCACTTCTGACAGGAGAATCCATCCCTCTAAAACACAATTTGATCAAATGATATAAACACAAAGATTATGTTGATGAGCACAGCAACCATTTAATAATCAGGAACTCTAGGTTTTTATACACAGCAAAATGTTTCATAAAAGTACCTTTACTGCTTGAGCCTGCTTAGAGAAAAGCAACCTCACAACAGCTCAGCTATCAGGTGTGGCCATTCAACTTGATATACACTGCTCAAAAAATAAAGGGAACACTCAAATAACACATCCTAGATCTGAATGAATGAAATATTCTCATTGAATACTTTGTTCTGTTCAAAGTTGAATGTGCTGACAACAAAATCACACAAAAATCATCGATGGAAATCAAATTTATTAACCAATGGAGGCCTGGATTTGGAGTCACACACAAAATTAAAGTGGAAAAACACACTACAGGCTGATCCAACTTTGATGTAATGTCCTTAAAACAAGTCAAAATGAGGCTCAGTATTGTGTGTGGCCTCCACGTGCCTGTATGACCTCCCTACAACGCCTGGGCATGCTCCTGATGAGACGGTGGATGGTCTCCTGAGGGATCTCCTCCCAGACCTGGACTAAAGCATCCGCCAACTCCTGGACAGTCTGTGGTGCAACGTGACGTTGGTGGATGGAGCGAGACATGATGTCCCAGATGTGCTCAGTCAGATTCAGGTCTGAGGAACGGGCGGGCCAGTCCATAGCTTCAATGTCTTCATCTTGCAGGAACTGCTGACACACTCCAGCCACATGAGGTCTAGCATTGTCCTGCATTAGGAGGAACCCAGGGCCAACCGCACCAGCATATGGTCTCACAAGGGGTCTGAGGATCTCATCTCGGCACCTAATGGCAGTCAGGCTACCTCTGACGAGCACATGGAGGGCCGTGCGGCCATTCAAAGAAATGCCACCCCACACCATTACTGACCCACTGCCAAACCGGTCATGCTGAAGGATGTCCAAGGCAGCAGATCGTTCTCCACGGTGTCTCCAGACTCTGTCACATGTGCTCAGTGTGAACCTGCTTCCATCTGTGAAGAGCACAGGGCGCCAGTGGCGAATTTGCCAATCCTGGTGTTCTCTGGCAAATGCCAAGCGTCCTGCACGGTGTTGGGCTGTGAGCACAACCCCCATTTGTGGACGTCGGGCCCTCATACCATCCTCATGGAGTCGGTTTCTAACCGTTTGTGCAGACACATGCACATTTGTGGCCTGCTGGAGGTCATTTTGCAGGGCTCTGGCAGTGCTCCTCCTGTTCCTCCTTGCACAAAGGTGGAGGTAGCGGTGCTGCTGCTGGGTTGTTGCCCTCCTACGGCCTCCTCCACGTCTCCTGGTCTACTGGCCTGTCTCCTGGTAGCGCCTCCAGCCTCTGGACACCACGCTGACAGACACAGCAAACCTTCTTGCCACAGCTCGCATTGATGTGCCACCCTGGATGAGCTGCACTACCTGAGCCACTTGTGTGGGTTGTAGAGTCCGTCTCATGCTACCACGAGTGTGAAAGCACCACCAACATTCAAAAGTGACCAAAACATCAGCCAGAAAGCATAGATACTGAGAAGTGGTCTGTGGTCCCCACCTGCAGAACCACTCCTTTATTGAGTCTTGCTAATCGCCAAAGATTTCCCCCTGTTGTCTATTCCATTTACACAACAGCAGTGAAACTGATTGTCAATCAGTGTTGCTTCCTAAGTGGACAGTTTGATTTCACAGAAGTTTGATTTACTTGGAGTTATATTGTGTTGTTTAAGTGTTCACTTTATTTTTTTGAGCAGTGTATATTAGCAATACTGCATCAAAACAGTCCTTTGCAACAGCCACATTCCACACAATGATGCTGTGATAACAGCCACAATTAGACACATTGTGCTGCTTTAAATTGAGGATACAAGTCATTACATTACATGTTTTTGTCTTGATATGAAGTAAAACAATTTAGGTATCTGACAGCAGATTAAATGTGTTTGCAAGTTGTATTAATCCTTAGCTAATGCAACACTTAGATCACTGCTGAAAAAATGAAATGTAATATTTGTTGGCTTTGGTATACCAAGTGTCAGGAGTTAACAGGAATTTGTGCATGCCAATATTATATCCAGCCTGCAAGATGAAGTCTTACTGCCATGGATTTCCAAATCTGACACAGACAGTAATGCTCAAGGCAAGAGAGTCCACAGAGATACTCAGAAGCATCATGAAATACAGGCAGAAAGGAAAGTGAATGTGTATTGCAACCGATCTTCAAAATGCACTAAATGTCAGACGATGATTTCAGTAAATACAAACTGCATTTTTTCCTACGTTTAAGGTTTCAGGAGAAACATCTATCCAAAGAAACTCAGCCCTAAATGCAGTTGTCTCCTAAACCCAGTAAGACCATTTTACAGTCTGGACAACAACTGCCATCAAGCGTTTCAACTTGTGTTGTACATCACTGTGGAGGAATATTGGTCCACTCTTTTTTGCAGAATTGTTTCCACATCATCTCAAAAGGATTTAATCCCAGACTTTTGACTAAAACACTAGACGTCACTTTGTTTTTTCTTTTTGAGTTGAGAGATTGAGTACTGGATTTTCTGGTGTGATATGTATTATTTCACCCCCCCACCCTAAATAAAAATAAGTGCACTTGAACAAAAGGTCTAACTTATTTCTGGACAGTTTCAGTTCATCTGTTCATACAAAAACATTCAGGCGACACTGAAGAACATTGGTCCCTGACATTTATGTCATATTTTATATGTAATTTAAATGTACCACAATAGGTAGCTTGATTTCTCCTTTATTTATGATTTGATCAAAATTGCCATTTAGAGGCAAATTCTAATATTTATAATTATTTCAGGGTTTTTTGTTATCTTAGGAGAATTTGCCTAAAGCTGAAAAACAAGGCCAGAAAGAAGACCGGAAATCCCTAAATAAGCGAATAAACACATCTAATTAGTTTACTAAGGTTACTGTTATGGAGCCATTTAGAGAACAACAACATTAGTGACTAATAAATATTCCAGCTGACGGGAACAGTTGCATCCACATGTGTATTTGTGTGAACTAAGGTTAGCTTGTATGCTAATAAGACCTTAATCCTAAAACAAGCCAAAGTAGCGCTAGCTTGGAGTCTGTTGCTGAAACCTAAACTGTTTATTCTCTGCCCCTAGTCAGACACTAACACTTTACGTCATGTTTGGTGTCCTAAAATAATTTCTTACCGTTGCAGTTTTCAGACTTTTCTTAAATCACTGTCGTTTTTTGTGGCGGACAACGTTCCGCTGTAAACAGCAACCTTTTCCGGGTTAAGAATCGCTTCCGGATTTCACAATAAAGGTTTCCAAGATGGCGGGCAACACGAAGTGCTCTGCATAGGATAGAAACAGGAGGCAATGAAAAACAAACATGAAATAATGAGTCAAACATATTTAATCATGGAGACGAAAGGAAAACTATAGAAATATGTAGATAAAAGAGGTCATATGTTGATGATGATGATGATATACATTCTAAGTATAGATTTTAAAATCTCATGGGTGTTAAAATAGGTTTATAAAGTAATATATATAAACAACATTTTATTTAACATTTTATCCAACAACTGTTATAAACATTGATTAAGCAAGACAATAAAACAAAATAAGTACAGTAAATTTAATTATTATATTACATTATTATTTGAAATTAAGGCCATACTAGAAGACATGCTAGATGTAAGTAATTTACTTTCAACCAAGAAGTTTGCTTTTGATAAGAAATGAGACACAGAGCTCTTAAAAAGAAATTAATCAATGTAGTTTTTTTTCTCTGGGGGGGGGGTTGCACTGTTTTCATTTACGTTTTATTAAAAAATGGCATGTTGAGAATGATCCAAACCCTTCTCAACAATTGACGGAAGAATCTTTACAGCAATCAGATCTCATAACTGTTGACCAGCCTTTTGCATGGGTCCACTGATATTTGGACGAATAAGTTTTGGTACTGAGCGGAAGGGCCTCCTAGCCATCACCCTAAACTTTACCTCTCTCCACAGAGTCTGTATCAGATTTAAGTTGGGACTCTGGCTGGGCCACTTCGAAATGGCAACATACTACCAGACAGAGGAAACATATTGGTGAATGAAAAGATTACTTAAAACCTAAATCTACTGTATTAATACTTTTTGACTTAACTGTAACTAACTTAAAATAATGCTAAATTTGAAAAAAAAAAAAGATTTGAATTAATAAAAGTCAGCCAAAAGCCTAACCAAAAGGATACACCTTAAATTTGTCTTTGAAAACATCAGTGGTCTCTACTGCCCTCAGGTCTTCAGGAAGGCTGTTCCACAGATCAATAAGATAATAATGAAGCAACACTGGCTTTTGTTCCTATTTTGGTTAATATCAAAATGCATTTTTTCAGTAAACCTGAGGGATCTAGATTGCAAATTATAAAATAAATAATATTTGGAACTGAGACGATAAATGGCTTTAAAGGTCATTAAAAACACCCTAAGATCAATTCTAAAATGTACAGGTATTCAATGCAGAAAAACTTATATCTTACACCAATACGTGTAAATGCTGCTTCCTCTGAGAAGGTTTGAGTAGATTTGCGGCTGTTTAAAGCCCAGGGCTCAACGTACACAACCCTGTTTATTGTGTTTGAACATTTTGGCTCTAGAGTATTATTATAGGGATATGAGTTGAACAATTAGAGTACTTGTTTTGTTAAAATAAATGAAGCAAAATAAATAAATATGATCCAGACATAGCTGAACACAATCTGAGGGTGTTTGAAGGCTGATGACGTTGAGGGATGAAGAGTACAAGGCTTACAGATCATGTTACCAAAGATGCGCAACAAGAACCTCTGGACACAAAGTGCAGAGACTGAAACAGAAGGAACGACAGAAATGGGCTTTATTCCCACTTAAATGCACTACTAAGGTCAAAACAAGAATAAAAAGTTTTGAAATAGGAGTGCAAAGCTTAGTCTGGTCCATTACATATAAAAAAATTATACAATACAAACTAAAAAACCCAAGAGTTAAAAACGAGGAAAGATGGTTTAAAAAAAATCAGGATAAACCTAGAACTGATAAACAAATTGGTAAAGGATCTCTCCCTGTTTAAAACAAAGTTTATGTTCAATAAACAACGTTGTTAAACTAAAACACTGCTGACAGCAGGCTCATTAAATTTTTTAAACAACCACATGAGGATATAATCCATAGATTGGATTTTTGTCTTGATTAAAAGTTTCAATAAACCTCATAAAACTATCCTAAATGATGCCAGAAATTCTGGATAACATTGATAGGTAGGGTTATAGTATGCAGTGGGTGAGTGGGTTTTTGTCGGTGTAGTTTGTTTGCATTTTTTTTTAAAGCTAATTCTTCTGCCTGTGGTCCCTGTATTCTTGAAATGTCCAGCTTCAGTCATATAACAGTCTCTGTAGCTGTGTTTCAAATGTTCACTCACATAATTATGCACCACAGACTGCTATCAGTCAATTATGTTGGGGAATTTTTAATGGATTTGTAGAGCAGCAGAACGGATGCAGAAAAAAGGGGGGGTAAAAATCCAAAAGTTCACAGCAAAGACAGCCACTGTCTCTGTTTGGAAAGGGTAACCTAGGTCGCAAAGAACAAAACATCAGTTTTTGGAAAAATTTCTTCTGAACAGATAAAAATTGTTTTTGTCCACAATTAACAATACAGGAGATCTTACCATTTGAAGCATGGTGATAGAAGTATTATGATGTGGTGTTACACAACTGTCTGACCGCAGTCATCTTTAGGTCATTCATAAAGAAATTATTTTTGCTTCAAATACAGAGTTAGTAAAAAAAGTGTTCTTCCTTTTTTTGCAGAACCTTATAAACTAACATCTAAAGTTTATATTTAAATAAATTACAGAAAATGCAAGCATTTATTTATGGACATTGTTTCACAGTGGAGCTGATGTTGGAAGAAATTCATAATTTCTATATGAAGCAGAAGCCCATTTGTAAATTTTGTCGTGCTAATCGCCTTGCTAATCGCCAAAGATTTCCCCCTGTTGTCTATTCCATTTGCACAACAGCATGTGAAATTGATTGTCAATCAGTGTTGCTTCCTAAGTGGACAGTTTGATTTCACAGAAGTTTGATTTACTTGGAGTTATATTGTGTTGTTTAAGTGTTCCCTTTATTTTTTTGAGCAGTGTAGATCATCCTACTCTTGCTTTTTCTACATTATCTCTGCAATGTCTCATTTAAACCTTCAAATAGAGAAGCTCATTAAGAACATGATATCGAAGACTTTTGCTTTAAGTAACCTTTATACCTGAAATACTGAACTTCATTTTTCCAATAGACAATAAGGTTAAAAATCATGCACACACTTTGTGCTTTCTACAGACCAACTACTTCCCCCACTTTCATCTGGAAACATCATTCTAACTATGAACAGGTAAGACTTTGGGCTGTTATTCAACATTTTAGCTTTTGAATATGCTTTACGGTTTCCATATGATCAGTTTAGGTTTTATGAAGTTTTAGATTAAATGTCCACCCCCACCCCCCCTGTAAAGCTTTACTGCTAGGTTTTTCAAGACGTTTACAGTGGATCTCGACCTGTAACTTTCTGTGTACCCATTTTCAACACAAAGACAATAATTTTTCAATTGGAAGTTTTCAGCCAAGTCCCAAGATTCATCAAGTATTTCCTCTCCTTTTTTACATTTGAGGCATCAGTTTGAACTCTCATTTCTTAGATTCAAAGGTCTTTAACAGGTTTCTGGTAAAACCTGATTTCATTTAATACGTCTGCTCTGCTTCACTACACCTTTTCAGCAAACTGGAGATCACCCCCTCAGAGCATTCACACTGCATTCTCAGCATTAAATGCTATTTTTCAAGTTTTATTTAGGCTTTTATTTTATTTCACCTTAATTTATGGGGTCCTTTTATGACTCATTTTCTGCATAAATAAAACTATTTTATAGCAGCTGAAATGTTAGTTGACATGTACTTGACTGTATGCTGTCCTACAAATGACTTATTTAATAAAAACTTATTATTTCATGAATGGAGTAAAAAATGAAATACAAAGACTCTTTGTACTGAAAATAAATATATCTTTATTATTATCATCTCTACAGTGACCCCTCCCTATATCAGACTTAGGACGACATCGATACAAAATACACATCATCATCATCATTATTAGACATAGACAGAAATTTATAACCACCAACATTCAGACAGTAAAGTGTAATTAAGAGTGGATTCTTGATCTAAAAATGATAAACAGTGTTTGTCCAGCAGATATGTGTTTGTGAACATGACGGCAGGCTCAAAGGTTGCGTTAATAAAAATCTGACAGGCTCCCAGGCCTGGAAAAATGTTTTCAGGCCACATGATGATTACACCTGAGCCAAATGTACATGTTGCAGGACATTTGTAAGTGGGACTGATAACTCAGCTCTGCAATAGCAAGCTAAAATTGGAGCTTCAGTTTAAAGTCACAAATCCTCCCAATGCAAATCAGTTCTTAGCAGAGAAATTTACGAATAATCTGGTCTTGTGCAAAACATTTGTACAGTTATTGTCCAAATAAGAAGAGGAAAAAAGTAAAGTTAGAGGTCTCAGCCAATCACGTTCAGCTTATACGTGTACAGTCCGTCTCCCTCTTAATTTAATGACTGTCTGCTCAAAAACCTGTGAGGCACCACAAAGAAACTGAACTCCCACTTTTAATGCTTTAGGGAAAGAAAAGTAGTATTTAACATAATGTGATCAAAGTGTTCTGCTGATTCTGTGGAGTCTTCTATATTAGAGGTGCAGCACCTCTGAAATGCTTGCAATGACCCACTGAGAATCTAAAAAAATTAACAAAAACTTCAAAAACAGAGTCAACACGTTTACATTATTGCACTCATTTGTCATCCAAATGAAACAAACATGCTGACGCAGCAAAAGCTCAAACATACCCATCCTCATCACTTTAACTTACTCTAACCTGTGACCTTTAACCCTCAGCACCTCTCGGTAAAACACACTGATCACTTTCTACACCTCACTCGCTGCACACAAAACAACCCATGTCAGAAGTAGTAAAGAGATTGTAAACCAGCTGAAAACAAGGAGCTTCAAACTGTTCAACTGAGCCCCTTTAAGGAAATTTTCATGCTGTTTAACGCTGCTTTTTGTTATTTCATGGTGCAGAAATAAAAACGATTTTTTTTGTAATCAGAAATTTGAGACATCTATCATTTTGATTTTGTTTTTATAGTTTTATTCATCAGTTTAACGGTATAACTCCAATTGTTTAAGCAACCTTCTCTTCTATAAGGTGACTGAAAGGTGGTGACTGAAGCGGAAGCATGACGACGATGATTGTGATGAGGATGATTATGCATAATAATTCTGCAAATTTCTCTAGAAAACTGTTCAAAACTGCTTTTCCTAAGGTGAAATGTGCATGGAATAAGTGAAAAAAGACCAAAAACAACAAAAATGCTCACAGTGAGTCTGAGAAAGCTCTGATTAAAACTGAGCAAAGAAAACTTTCACCAAAGCATCCATTAACACATTCGGAGAGGATGTTAAGAGATGTTAAAGACTCAGTCCATGACGGATTAAATCATAGCTTCTTTTCCTTTAAGTTTTTCGACAATTGTCTGAATAATTTCTGCCTCACCCTGCAGAGCAGGATTTTTATTAAAATCTTATTTATATTTACTTACTGCTAGTTTTTTGTTGTAAATAAAACATAAATATGACTGTATGAACAAGATACGTAATCTGCTTCAAACTAACAGGTTCAGCATGTACAAAATCATTTTAAGTTTAAATTCAAGCAAATTACAAGTCAATCAGTTTGGCTAGAGGCACAAATTTAAAAAGACAGCAATCTTTAATTAACTGCAAGAAAATAGGAAGTATCGTGTAACTACTATCGTACAAGATGCTGTTTGCAGTGGTGATTCTAGATGAAGTACTCGTAGTATTAGTGGCAGTAGTGGTAGCTGAATTGTTATGGATGTTGACCACAGCGTTTTTTTATATCACAAAACAGAAAAAAAAAAAAGAGGTGAGAAGTTGACACGTTCTCACTGATAATCCGAAAAGTGGAAGCCTCACAACTGCGGGGTCGGGAATTCTGGAGGCGGTGCCACAGGTGGTGTTGGAGGGGTTCGCCACAGATGGATCATCAGTGTTACCAACATACAGTACCACAAGCACATAGTGTTGTACAGTGTTACTCGGGTGTACAGTGTTAAAGACGGGCAGTGGTTTTTGTTCAGGCTGTGGTTACTAAGGCTGGAGGCGACGTTCTGCGGGGCTACACGGGGTGTTGCCGGGCAGAAAAGGGTGAGCCCTGTGGAGACGCAGCAGCCAGCAGCTCGTTGTAGATCTCCCGTCGGACCTCCTGGGCCAAGCTCTCTCGGATCTGGAAAACAAGATGCAGAGCTGGTAAGACGATGGTATTAGGGTTTGATCACTGCAAAGAAAACGAAGAACTACCATTAAAAAAAAGTTGTTCACGGTATTACTTTTATAAACATGCAACAAATGTTCTTGTACCTCTCTAATAAGCTGTTGAAAGTTCTCGGCTCTGCATTTTCCCGTGTCTCCTTCCCTCTCTGGTGCCTCATTTTTCTCTCCTCCTTTTTCTTCTTCAACCCCTTCAGTGTCTCTCTGACCCTCCTCCATGTGCATGTTAGGCCGACCAGGAGGGGCAGGGGTTATGTTGATTGATGCACGATACACCCCTTGCCTCTGCTTGCCATCGTCTCCTTCTCTTCCGACCGGACTGGGCGAGCGGGTGGAGGGGATGCTGGAGGGGGCGCGGCCATTGTAGCCTAGCTCTGATTGGAGGAAGAACTGCTCTCTGAGGAGGTCTGATACCTGGTTCAGACAGGAAATGAGACAGAAAAAGCAGCATTTTAAGTGAAGTGAAGATGTATTTGTCTTCTTATCAGTGATTGTGAGTTACTACGTGTGCTGACCGGCTCCATGGCTCTCAGTGCAGATGCGGTGGACAGGCTCTCGACACTGCTGTCTCTATGAAGACCCTGGGAAAACAACAGGACTTTCTTAAACAGTCGCATCATGTAAAGTTTGTGAATTAAGTGCAAACATAAACCACCTCAATCCAGTTTAGTATGTGTAGTATCTGTACACATATTCTTACTCTGAGATGTGAGTGCGGCGTCAGATCCAGTAGTCTGTCTTCCAGCTGTTGTTCCAGCTCCTGGAGTTCCTCTCTGACCGCTGACCTCAGACACTGAAGCTGCTCTGCCTCTATCCTGCAAAACAAACAAAAAAAACACACACACACACACACACAATCATTAACAGAAGCAAACGACCAGGTTGGTTTTGTAACAGCTCCTGGTTTCTGTGCAGCATGAATGTGTTTGTTATTGTGAGTCACCTGTCAGCAGGACTCAGGTGCTTGTAAACGACAGCCTGCTGCCGCATGATTGACAGCTCCAGGTCCATCATCTGATTGCGGAACATGTTGAGATTGCGCCTCTTCTGCTGAAACTCTGCCAGAGACTGGAAAACAAATATTCACCGTTAACGGATTATGCTTGAAGTCTTTTAGATCACAGTGGCTCGCAAAAGTATTCTAGAGAATTCCTGTAATTTACAATTGTTGCCGTAGATTCTCAGATGGATTTAGGTCTCAACTTTGACTGGGCCATTTGAACATGTAAATATGCTTTAATCTAATCCACATCATTGTAGCTGTGGCTGTGTGATTACGTGATGGGTTTACCATTTTAAGAGACATCTGGTTCATGAATTAATATGGATCAAAAAGAAAACAACTCCAATAAAATTGCTCCTAGATTCAACTCACAAACCTCTTATGCATAAAATGCACAGAAAGCTTTTCAGAGAAGAAAAGGCGTAGAGACGTACCTGCTGGCTGGTGGCAGCTGCTTTGAGCTCACCAAACAATTCAGGAGAATTGATCCGGCTCTGGAGGGTAAAAATAACAGTTAGGCCAACCAGGAGAAAACTACAAGCTAAAATGACATGTTAGAGCAGGAGGAGAGAAATCTACCAGTCAGGAAACTATAGGGGCTATGGCTGTAAAATGACAAATGTAGCTTTAAGATTAGTGACAGGATGTAAATCTACATCATGCTGAAGAGCAACAAGAAACAGTTTATTGCTTTGTATGTTAGAAAGATGTAACTATAAAAGAAGAGCTATAGAACAACAGCCGATGGCGATTGAAGGGAGTGGAGAGGACCAACCTGACTGAGACTCTGAACCGTTCCCCTGATCTCATGCAGAACCTTCCTCAGCTGCATCTCGGTGCTGGACGGGCATCGTCCTGGTCCCGAACCTGGTGCTGCAGTAGGAGGGAGCCCAGGGTGAAGATGGGGGCTCACGTTGTACCCTTGAGTACCGTAATATGGGGAACCAAACTGGTGCCCGTAATGAGCAGCGGGGAAAGGTAACGAATGACTGAATGAGGTGTGGTATCCCTGTAGGTGCATCGGAGGGGTTCCAGAAGGTAAGGGACCCAAACCGATGTCGTGAGGAGCTGAGGAGGGATGGGGCTGATGTAAGTTGATGAGGCTGCCGTGTGGTGGGACTGGGGGAGTTGCTGGCTGGTGCAGACTGGTAAGACTAGAGTAGTGATAGACTGAAGGGTTGTGGTGGTTAGAAACGTAAGGAGGACTGACATACTGGTATGGAGAATAGGTGTAAGAACTAGGACTGGGAAAGAGGCTGGTTTCAGAGCCCAGCACTGAAGCACTGTGTTTTGGGAGCATCGGGTTCCCTGGACTCCAACTTTGTTGGTTTTGGTTGGTGTTCAGCTGGAAGTGGCTAGGCTGCTGATGACTGGATGACAGATCAGGAACACTCTGGGTGCTCCAGGACTGGCTGTGTCCCCGGGACCAATCAGGAGGAGGGCTGGAGCCATGCACGGAATGAGATGATCGCATCAGGTAGCGAGGGATGGGTTTAGGAGGAATGGGAGCTGGTGGTTTATCTTTAGAACCAGGGTTTATGATCAGAGTAGACAGACAGTTTCTTTGTTCCCCCTCATCTTTCTCAACCACCATCTCATCTTCCTTTTGTTCTCCATCCTCCTCAGTGTATTTAAAGGAGTACCTGGGTGGGGTACAGAATGCTTGGCCTTGAGCGAATTGGATCCTGACAGAAGACACAACTTTAGAAGGTGAGAGGAGAGAGGAAGGTAGGGAGGAAGACCTCTTCATGGGGATTACACCACGTCTACCTGACTGTCCTCCAGGAGTTTGGGGGGGGCTGTCACTCTGGATGCTATTGTGCTGACCCAACTGCTTCAGCTGATTTTGTTTGACTCGATTCAGTGCACGAAAAACCGGAGACAATGGAACAGCGGGAACGGAACCAAACTCAAGAGTCTTTTCCTCAACTTTCACTGTGGGGTTTTCTGTATCTATCAGAGTCTGGGGCTCATTGCACTGTAGTTCTTCTTCTAAAATAGGCTGATTTTGAGTGTTCACTATCACTGGTTGTGGTTCTTGCTCATAAGCAGGCACTCTCTGGGTTTGATCCGGTTGTGGTTCTGAGTCTGGATCAGTTCTGCCCCAGCCATCCAGTTGCCCCCCTTCTCCGGCAAGTCTGCTCCTGGGAAGTTGGTGAACTTTGTACTGTGGAACCTGCTCCAAGCTATCTTTGTGCACCTCCTCTTCCATGGAAGTAACAATCCGTTCAGCCTTGGCAAGAGCACCAGGCCCCGCCTCTTCCTCTGTGCCATCTGGAAGCTCAAATGCTGGTTTGTCGAGCGGCTGGGGCGTGGCCACGTCTTGTGACGGGTGTGATGTCACAGTGGTCTCACTGTCACAGCTGTCACAGCTCTCCTGAACCTAAATATAATACATAAAATTCACATTTCACAAATGAGGTGAAAGAAGTACTTAGATCCCAGAACAGTACCTTGCAACATTATGTCAACATAGCACAAAAAGATCTTGAAGGTTTGTATCCTTGCATTTCTACAATATGTTTGACATATAAACATGTAGCTAAATGACATTTATTTTCAGGATTCTAGATCTGATTACGGAAACTGTCATGGCTTGGTGTTTTTCAAGAACGTCTTTTATTCAACCTGTCCCAGTGTGCTTACAGTAATTATTGCACATCTGGTCTCTAGTTAAGTCTTGCTTTATTTCCTAAATGCTGTCATTCACCTGCTTCTAGAAAAAGGCCAAGCTAAACCCTCATTCCTTGGCAGCTACAGACCCATCTCCAAATTACTATTAATTTTAGAGAAGATTGAGGCAAACCAGCCTGTCGTTTTAATCATCTTTAGCATTCTTGATCAATTTCCGTGTGGTTTCCAAACAGCTCATTCAAGCAGAGCGGTTTTCTGAAGCAAAGCAATGCAGGCAAATGTCACGTTCCGCTCATACAGGACTTGACCATCAGATCATCCTCTATAGGCATATAGAGGATGTGAACAAAGTGAATTTAAAGTGTTTGTGCCAATGTTCTTTTTTACGGCAATTGTTCAAAAGTTTTGGAATACAGATATTTCAATTTAATCAATTTAAATGGTTGTCAGTGTCTCATTTTGGTTGGAATAATCTTTCACTTAGTGATTTACCTCTGCCAATCTCCTTACGAATCTAATTGAACCCAAAGTGAGTAGATTTTGACATTCTGACTTTGATTTTTTAAGATAACACCGTGTGATACTTTTGATATTTTATTATTATAAGATTCTTTTTTGACTACTCGGTTAAAAAGGGTGACACTTAGACTATGAAATTTGCATGGTAGAAATTTTTCTCTAAGCTGAAAACAGAAATCCTTGTTTCTGTACCAGAAACAACTATATAATGGTGAATGATATATGGCCTGAACTTGTATAGCGCTTTATCAAGCCTCCAGACACTCGAAAGCGCTTTACACTACAATCAGTCATTCACCCATTCATACAAACATTCACACACTGACAGTGGTGAGCTACATTGTAGCCACAGCTGCACTGGGGCAGACTGACAGAAGTGAAGCTGCCATACAATCGGCGCCACCGGGCCCTCTGACCACAATCAACAGGCAAGGCGGGTGAAGTGTCTTGCCCAAGGATGACTGAGACTGATGAAGTAGGGGTTCGAACTGGCAACCCACCAGTTACTGGACAAACCTCTACCCTTGAGCCAATCTGTGGATCGCTCATGTTTCAGAAGTTGGGTTCCATTGTGCCATGGTCAGAACTGGATCAATGTGCTTATTTCATCAAGATTTGATTACTGTAAATTATGACATTCCTGCAAAAACAAAACATGCTTGGAGAATCTGCTGGTTGTTCAAAAATAAACTCAGCAAAACATTTCATGTCCTGCTACACTGGCAACTTTAAATTTCATTAAGAGATCTTTGCTCTTACTTAGCGAGAGCTCTTCATGGACAAGCACTGGCATATAACACAGAACCTTTAGAGTCCATATGCAGGTACCTCAGGGGCTGCGACCAGGGCTGCTGGCTACACCACATACAGGCCAGAAAACAAACGCTTTTCTCCACAATAGCTCCAGTACTCTGAAGCAGGGTGGGGCAAGAGTAGAAAAATAACCAGGTGAATATTATATTACTTTAGATTTTTTTCTAACTAGTTTAATTGTTGCATCAGCAAGTTAACAGTTTCTTTCAGTAAACAAAGTTTAACTTACATAACTAATATCAAATAATGTTGTGCTAAATTTCATAATATGCAAGACTGACTGGTTCTTCAATTTTTACCACAAACAAGACCGACTGCAGCTGTCAACCTTCAGCTTTGCTCTCAACGTGTCAAGACAGGCAACAAATAATTAAAAGCGTACTGCTTTCTGTGTAAGAATGGATTAACAAGCATCAACTTGGGGCTCACAGTATTGTAGCTGATTTAATTTTATTTTTATTTTTATTTTATTTTTATTTTTGCAAGATGCAAAAATAAGCAAGCGATATGATACCTTTGCTTGGTGCTGCATTTGATTTTGTGTACAACATTTAAACTGAGCATTTTACAGATTTCTACTTATGATTTAAAGTGTAGGCAGCCATTTTACTGCAGCTCTATGATGTAGAGGTACAGAGTGAGGTGAAGACTAAATCCAAACACAAATGAAGCCAAACCTTGAGGTAGCTGCTGGAGTCACCAGAAGGCTCCTCAGCAAAACCACTGCTGTCAGACTGTTGACTAACGGTCCTTGATAAGTCTATGAGAAGAAAAAAAAAACTGAAATATTATCTCCGCTGTACTCTGCCAGACCTGCAGGTGGCAGGGCAGAGTTATTTACACTACATCTAGAACCAGGACATTAAAAAACACAGGACAATCTGTCCTTACAGGCATTTGAAGGAAACAGCAAAACATTTATGATATTTTAGTTTATTGGAGAAATGCCAATTCCTCAAACACCTCAAGTTTGGGATTTCATGGCCAGTAACCCAGCTTTGTTTAGAACTTAATGATACCACAAATATTGCGTCTTATATATCTGATTTGCTGAGCATTTCAGATGGGTATCTTCTTTTTTATAGTCAGTTTTAAAATGAAACAAATATTATCCAGAGGTTAAAGGTTATATAGTAACCAGATTGGGAACAAAACAGTGCTAAATTATAAGTTTTTTCAAAGTATAGGGCTCCAAATAACAAGCATTTAAAAAAGGCTGGTTAAAACTATGAAGGTGTATCAGAACTAACCAGTGGTTCTGGATGTACTGGATGGCACCGACTCGTCGTCATTAGTCTGAATCTAAACAACAAATGGAACATTTAAAAGGAGAGAAAGAGTACAATGCTTCAATTATTGATCAGATCATCGTGGTATACAAACATACAGTTGCTCAACATGCTTGTACTCGGGTAGATATAGGTGTGATAGTAAAGGCACAATGACTTAACACTATTTTTTCACTATTGTCAGTTCTTCGTCACATACTTATTCACATTTTTTGAACACTCCATTTTATCAGTCATTCATTTCATCTAACCAGCTGATTTCTCTCTACAGCTGGACAGTACTAAAAACCCCTGTTTTCTATTTCACTTCTGTTGACGGTGAGTAAGCAAGCAATTTTGCCTTTATTTGCATTCATTTGCGTTGCAGAGTAGCTTAGCAGGCCGAGTTGACAGACCACAGGGAGAGCAGATGAAAATAAGATGGTTTGGTAAAAGGCCTTAGTGATGTCATTGTGCCACCTGTGTGTGGGAAGAGGCTACCCTTAAAAGTGATTTAAAAAAATCCACGTGAGGAATGCAGGACAACATCCGAAATCCCCATACCTCCTCCATGTCAAAGGAGTCTGCGTTCTCCATGCGAAGCTGGGCGAGGTGGGGTGGGGCGAGCTTGGAGGGACCTTTCTCAGGGGTGGAGGCGAGGTCAACTTCCTCTTGATTGCCTTCCTTCTGATGTGTTTTCTGATGTGTTGAGTGAAGGTCAGCTGAATCTGGCTGGTGCTCTGGTCCAGTTCTGCTCTGTTCAGGACTGAGAGATGGATGAATGTTAGCAAAAACATCACCAGTGGTGCTCTGGGCTACTTTTATGTTTAGTTTGTGTGCCACTTTAAATATGTATACAAGCACATAGTAATGAATTAGAATATCATTGAAAAATTATCATTTCTTTTAGTAATTTAGTTAAAAAGTAAAATGTGTATAGATTCGTTTAGTGACAGGGCGGCAGGGCCTTCAGGGCATTCAGAGATGGCCCCAAGTGATCCCAGAAAATATTAATAAATTAATAAAAACAATAAATAATAATAATAATTTATGACACCTTTAAAAAAATAAAATAATTTAAATCATCAGTCTTAAGAGCTGTGCCTTTTATAGTCACTTTGTATAAAGGAAAAAATACGCCATTTAGATATTCTTGTTACTACTATTCGGTTCAGGAGGTTCTTGTGCCGGAACTAATATTTGGAACTGGAAATGCTTTAAGAATCTTGGCTGTTCAATTAAAGCCGCACCAAAGACTAAATCACAGAAGGTCGTCTCAAAGCTGCAGGAGGGAGTTCTGAGAAAACCTGGACTTAGCCTGAAAAATTGAACAAGCACACCTTACAGGTCCCTTCCCCTTGCTCTCTGCTGTGCTGCAGCCCCCCCCCCACAGCTCCTACCCCACAGCGGAGTCTGCCGTGAACGCGCAGCTTGCTTTCGTCGTAAGTCTTCTTCTGTTTACCTGTCTCTATACGGTCCAATTTGTTCATTGACCCACTGTTGCCAGCAATAACAACAAACTATTGTGTAAACATTTTCCACAAGGTTTAAAGTGTGTTCATAGTTGGATGAGAAAACCAGAATTGCAGGTGTTGTCTTTGGTTTAAGAGTGACAGAAGGAATGTAAATGTTGGATATATCTGTATGTGGTGGCTCTTAAATCATTGACTTCAGCCCACACCTTGTGAAGCTTTTCCTTAAACTAAATGGGCTTAACTTCACAGTCATCTTCCAATTGTGGTTATATCTGCTGCGTGGGAACCTTTTTACTACCACACTTTTTCCTTCCACTCAACTTTCTATTGGTATTCTTAGACACGGCACTTTTGTGGCTCACTCTCCTTGCCAGGGAGTCAATATTATACTAATGCTTTAAAATTTCTGCCAGTTGGTTTGTCATTAGCTTTGAGCCATAATCCTTAACATTAACAAATATAAATGCTTGTAATATGACACTAAGTTGATATAATAAAGTCCTACTTTTTGAGTAGAATTACTAATATAAATAAACTTTTCAAAGATGTTCTAACTTATTTGGATGCAGCTGTGTATGAAACATGTCCCGCTGCTCCCACAACAACCTAAGTAATGAAGAAATACTAAACCTTTGACACTCCTACACATCTTTTAAAGTTTCAACAGAATTTAAAAGGTAATTTTGTTTCTCTCTCGTGGATCATTCTATATTGTAGCCCTGCTGACACAAGCTTGTTTATGTAAGAAGCATGGTCTACCTGCTTTCCATTAGCCGATCACCCTCTCCCCCTCCGCTGGTTTCCTCCGTAACTGTAGCTAGTGGGAAATTATCTTTCCTGCGAATGTGTTTCTGGCTAACCACCTCCCCCTGGTGGTCAGAGTTGGTGCTGGGCCGATCGTGTTCCGTAGCGCTACGAGCGTGACCGTTGACATGTGCAGCATCAGGGGAGGCAGCGTCTCCGTTCAGTTGCACGTGCTGTTTTGGCGAGAGCCCCTCTGGAGATTCTGAGGCCGATCCGAGCAGGTTTTGTCTGCTGATTTTCTTTATGAGTTTAGCCATGTTCCTTGCAGAGTTACTCCTCTTCAGAGGAGACTGTTCTTCACCCCCACTTCCTCCTTGATCCCCCTTTTCTCCTTCTCCACCTAAGAGAGATACAACACAATAACCATCATAATAAAAAAATAAAAAAGTTCAGTTCAGTTTTATCACTTTTTTTTCAAGTGAAAAAGCAACAGTAATGAAATTGATGCAAAAAAACTGATTGTGACTTTTTACTATTTATAGTATTCTTTAACAAAATACTGGCCAATCATGTTATACAGTGCCCAATGATGTGCTGAACATGTTCAAAAAAATCTGTTAAGAAGTGGAACTCATATTTTGAAAACTCTGAACTGATAGATGCAGTTTAATTGAGGAACATTAAGGGAAACGCAGCTCATTTTGATGTCATGTGAAGGTGCTCATGGGCTGAACGAAAGATTTACGCTGTTTTTAGAGGCAAGCTTTTTATATATTTCATGGAGAAAGAGTTGCAGCATTTTTTTCTGAAGGACTGCCCAGTCTTCACTGAGTATCTTTGAGAGCGCGAGGGCAGCAGAGATGGGGTAAATGTTTTGCGGTGACCTACATTGGTAATTCAGGCCTCTTCTTTTTCTACTCTCTTAAATCCCGACTATGCTGCTTCTGGCTTCACTTCATAGGCAAAAATATTCATAACCTTAAAAACTATCGGTTACACTGAGGGTTATTTTGCTGCCCAACTTGTTATATTTGTTCGATATGAACAAGAGATGGAGCAAAAATGCACAAAGCAGCTGCAGTTATGAACTCCTCTGTCTTACTCTTCTGCATGTAAATTAGTGAAATAACATAATTGAAGATTAATTGAAAAGACTGAAGATTTTTTCAGCTAATGTGCTTAAACAGAATCAGGATTTTATTAAAAAAAGAAACACTGTGGAGGGTTAACTCCCTTAAGGTCAATTTGATAATTTGTGAATGACGTGCCCTATTTTTTTTTTCTTTATTTCTTTACATAACTTGAACTAGTTCAAGTTGGAGCTGTGAACTTAGATCGGAATATTTATACGGTGAACTATGAACATGAATCAATTAATTTAAACCTTGCTGAACTACATTTAGAACTAGTTCTTGATAAGGGGGTGAACTGGCATCACACTGACGTTGCCATGCACAAGAATTCATCCTCAGTATTTACTGGGATTTTATGTTATAATACATCAACACAAAGTGTATATAGAATTGTGAAGGAGAAGGATGCACGGTTTTCAAACTTTTTACAAAAAAGTGCCTTTGTATTGAATCCCCTTTACTCTGGTGCCTCGAAATAAATCTAGAGCCAAGAAGTTGTTCGCCTAATTGTTAAGTAGATTCCACCAGTGTAACAATCTCAGTAGAAATCCAGATGTTCTGTGAAGGTCTTATTAGAGAACAGCGGTTAACGAACAGCATCGTCAACACCAAGAAACATTAGTGATGGATGGAGTTTAAAGAATGGTTAGGTTATAAAACTGTACCATAAGCAGTCAAGTTTAAAGTCTGGGCTGGGATTGAGGTTTGCCTTCCAGCAGGACAGTAACACTACAAATACAATCAGAGCTACAATAGAATGTAGCATATTTGTGCAAAAACATGGTCCAGTCAAAGTCCAGATCTAAATCCAATTGAAATACTCTAGCCAGACCTTAGAATTGCTGTTCACAGTCATTCTCCATCCAATCTAACTGAGCCGGTACAAAAACAATGTGTGAATATTTCAATCCCACCATGTGTGACAGAGACATAGAGTGGATGCTGTGGTTCAACAAAGTGTCGACAATGTGTGCCTCAGTTTTCAGGATATCATTTGTAAAAGAAATCTGAATACCATGCATCATTTTCCTTTGCACTACTTTGTGCTGAGCTATAAAATAATATTTTAAGAAAATAAAAATGTAG
Organism: Crenichthys baileyi; assembly: GCA_036173005.1. Classification (NCBI taxonomy): domain Eukaryota; kingdom Metazoa; phylum Chordata; class Actinopteri; order Cyprinodontiformes; family Goodeidae; genus Crenichthys; species Crenichthys baileyi. The sequence continues at coordinate 480,356 of JAHHUM010002894.1, forward strand.
GTTTGTGTTTGCAACTTGATAAAATGTGAAAATGTTCAAGTCACCGGAAATCACTGTAAACTTTTGATCTCAGTTGTAAGATTGTAATAAAAATAATTCTTACTTGCTTGGGTTTTTGTCTTGAATGCTTTAAATGTCCAGTTTTGTTCCAATTTTTTTTATTAAACAAATATCTATCTACACAATGAATTCTCTAAAGGTTTGTTGTACTATTTAACTGTTAATTAGGATGGCAGAGTTAGTCTCTGCCTATACTTCTGTCACTCCGCATGAAAGACTGAAGACAGAGTGCTCTTCAGTGTGGTTGCACTGCTCACCTTCATCCTTGCAGACGAGTTTGTGGACAGGTTGTCCAGAAACCTGACTGTAGAGCTGGAAGAACTCATTGGCGACCGTCGTCAAGACCTCGATCTGACGGAAACGACCTGAAACAGAGCAAAGCAAATCAATGTTATACAAAGTTCTTCGCTTTAAAGACGTAAAATACAATCAGAACAACAGAAATGAAATATAAAATGAAAAAAACAAAACAACTGAGGCCAATGGGCACTGGTTTGGTAAATTGGACAACCCTTCACTCTGAACTGCGGCAGTACACGGTGTTGTCTATTCAACAATATCTTGTAAAACTGTCGTTTAGGATGATGGTACATGTTGATCTGCCTGTAACTTCCAGATGTGCCTGCTGCTCACTAATAGGCGGTATAATGGAGAACTCACACTAACAAATATGTCTCACTAGTTACCTTGTGACTGCAGGGGTCACTGAACCCAGCAGCAACGAACAAACGACCTGTAGACCTTTTTTTACACTGGCTGATTAGAATAAAGAGGCCAAAGGCTTGCTAAAAAACATTCATCTCACCACTAAAGCCCCAGCAGCAGTCTGGACTGAGCACAAGAGGCAGGTTTATTAAATGATTTCAGACAGATGGTATAAACCACTAATCAATCCTCTGCAGCCTCAGCATTTAAACTTTTCCACTCTTTGCTGTCAGGTTTTGGATGCAGCCTCCGTTTTCTCTTCCTTTCAGGCTGACAGAAGTACAACTAAGCATATTTTGCTGTTTGGGCCCACGCGCCTCAAGGTTATGAGCCGCTTTTCAGCTCAGGATATTAGTAAAGACGGTTTAGCCTATAAACCACAGAATACTGAAGAAACCTGATGGAGAGCAGCCGTTTCGGGAAACTGCAAAGCAACAACTAGGACAAAAAGTTAAAAACAATTTGACTGCTGCTCATTTATCGGTGTAGAGCCAAAACAAGCATGTGCATTTGACTTTTGGTTGATGAGAAGATAATTGAAGATATATTCAAAAAACCCTTGTTGGGATTCACAAGATTACAGAAATCTTACTAGCAAACGTCGGATCAAGCTAGTTTTACCTGTGCTTTTAAAGACTTTGTGCAATCATTTACTTTTTACTGTGGTTTTGATTAGGAGAGCAATGCAATGTGAGCTTTAATTAGCGATAAAACATATTAAATAACGACCAATAAAATAATAAACTGTGAGCTGCTATCGTAGACATAAACCATGACCCAGTCTAACCTCTCAATGTATTATTTTATGGGAGTGGAATGAAAAGTCAAATAAGTAATTTAAGATTAAATCACAATAACAAAAAAAAATAAAAAAACCCTTCCTCTTTGAGACAGATTGTTATACACTGTAAACGTATGCCTTCCTATTGGTCTATTTTTACACATTCCTGAAGTGAGACTTTTGAGATTCAGTAACACTCTGCTGTAAAAGAATTAAAGACAGACGTCAGAGCCGCTCCTCTCTCCTTCCTCCTCCGCGGGTTGTGTAAGCTCCACTGTCAGTGTCATCTCTAACAGGATAATGACTTGCATGCTTTCCTGCCTTCCCTCCCCCTCATACCTAACTGTTTAAACTCTTGTCAGTCGGTTATGAAACAGATGTCGGTCTTCTCTTGCTCGGTGAAACCTTGCGACACACTTCAGTGTCGTCACCTGAAACAGCGCAGTGCTCTCACCTATTCTGACTTTAAAGTCCAAAAGAAAAACATTCATGTGTTAGACAGTAGCTTTCACCCAGTGATGCAGTTGTCATGACCTGAAGCATAAAATCTGAAAAGTGCGGCATGTTTTTCTGTTCAGCCTTCCTTTACCCAAGACTGTATAGAAACTCCTTTTCACTTTCAAGTCTTTTAAGATCTGTCTTTACAATCTTTGCACATCTACAGAATAAAAGTTTGCCTGTTCCTTCTTTTAAATAAATTGCTCAATCTCAGTCAGGTTGGATGGATTAACACTTGGAAATGTTTTGATCTAAAGAAATATGTGAAAGTTATCTTCCTCTGGAAAGTATTTTTTCTTGAATATCTACCTAGGAGAGAAAAGTACTTGTTTGACATTTTGTACGTAGTAAGCAAGAATGGCATCAGAAGAAAATGGCACAGATCTGTGGATGGATATTGTAATGGACAGGATGGAAAGAAAAACATTGGAGGTGAATTACCAGAGACCCGCTTTTGTAACGATGGAGGAAATGGATGGACTATGCAGTATGAAGAAGGTTGGACCATGACTGAGCAAACCGTAGCTAGTGCATTATATGGGGAGGTAGCTACATGGATGTAGGAACAACCATACCACACTCCCTACTGAAACACATAAAAAAGGCAGGCAGCTGGAGCAACAGGAATGGATTCTATTTAAATCTTTATTTATCCCATTATCTGCATGAAAATAGATGCCACTCCAAAAACATAAAAGCACTTATGTACATTAAAGTACATAGGTTTGTACTCTACAAATAGAAGTGGGTAATAAATTAGTCTCCACAGTTTTAATGTTTCTTTAGGTCATGTTAAGTTGCTTCATAATTTGGATGTCTTCACTATGTATCTATAATGTAGAAAGTTATAAAAACAAGGAAAAGCCATTTAATGACAAACGTGTGTCCAAATTTATTACTACTAATGTCTGTGAATTCCATTTTTTGCAGTCATTAACTAAAATCTTCATGAATCTCATTATGCAACACATGTAATCCTGACCGATGTGTTGTGAGGGAAGAAAAAAACGAGACAATAATTTTAATTTTACAAACCTCGGTGTCATCGAACAGACACTGATGATTTTACCACAGTCATCACCACAAGCAAACACTCGACAGCTGGCTGGCAGGTTGTTAGGTGTCTATTGAATAACTTTATGAAACACAAGTGCTGCTGTGTAGGTTGCTGTCACATATATCACCGGAAAGCTCCGATTCTGACACAGCACTTATTATAATAGGGTGACCACTACGAGTAGCCTACAACCAGCTACAAAAATTAGCAAAAGCATCACGGTACAAAAAAAAAAAAAAACAAAAATCAAACCTCACCAAGTAACCGGGTAATCCTCTGAACTTCAACAGAATGGTCTTTTTTCAGTAATTACAATTCCAGCAAGAAGTTGAAGCTTTACAAAAAAAATCTATCATTACAAGAAAAATGCATTGTCATCAGTGTTGACTCCTACCTCAGCTGATGAAGAACGTAGGACATCAAACAGCTAAAAAATTAAATGTTTTATCAGACGTTCGTAGACCAAGCCAGGGATTAAATGAGTCTGGAGTTTGATTAAACACTGGGATACCAATAAGCTCCAATATCTCTTGCTACATCTGACAGGACGGGCCTGGCTGGAATATATTTTCACCAGACTCAACATGCCCATTCTGAGTTTGTTTCTCTCTTTGTTATTCAACAAGCTTGTCATTTGTACACAGCTGTTGTGTCACAGTTATATCGCTCACATTACAACAGAACCCCTTCAGTGGCTGGTTTTGTGTGATAATAGTAATGTTTCCTTCTGACTGCTGACTCTGCATTAATGCTCATTCTGGGGATCTTTTCACAGGAAATGAGGGAAAAGCCACAAAGACACAAACTCCGTCTTTTTTCTCTCTTCATCCTGGGGGGATTTTTTTTTTCTAATGGTGAGAACAGGGCTTACATAACAAACAACAACACACACATATGTCTGTGTGTGTGTTTGGGATCCAGGGAACCGATGAAAGAGTATGAGAATGTTCTGGAAAAATAAAAACGCTTCCAGAAACTGCACACAGATCTCAAAGAAGCAATTCTGTCCAGAACGCTTTCTTAAAGTTACTAATATAATAAAACTTTTAACGAGTCAGTTGTAAGGTTGTGCATAGATCATTATTAAAAAAACGTTTTCTTTCAACTGTGTTCAGGCTTGAAGTCAATGAAAATTATATTCACTTCCACCTCTGAGTCAAGAAATATGTGAAATAGCGTGAGGGAAGAAAGCACAAGACAGCTGAGAACGGAGCTAACAGTAGCTGAAGAGTGATGACGCCGCATCCGGACATCAATGCTTCAACACATTGAAGATTTATATGGTGATTGGTCCAGCGACAGCGAGCACGCCAGCAAAAAATGTTGTATGATAGAAGTAGCTTGGAGACTTATTAAACTGGCACTCTACAGAGGGATTTTAAACTACACTGTGGCAAGCCCAGTCTGTCTTTTATTTATTTATAGGGAATGACCACTGGTAACAAAAACTGTAATTTCCTGCTGATACATATTTTATGTTTTGTTTATTTATTTAAGCCTTTTTTTAACCAGGTCCAAGTCCTACTGAGATCAGAACTTTCCCTTACAAGATAGACCTGGCCAAGGTAACAGCTACTCAAACTATATAACAAACTATATAAATACACATATACAACACACAATTATTCAAAATACAATGAGCTGTGCTTACCATAGGCAGCAGATACTACATGTGAACAGGCGGTGCAAACTCCGATTTAAGATATCCTGGTTGGTGAGGACTAGAGCAGCATCCTCAGCAACAACAATACTGAAAACTACTGAATAAACTAAATTAATATGTTTAAATGGCTGTACACTGCAAAAAAATATAGAGATCACAAACAATCCCTGCACTTTTGAAGCTTTATAAACTTTCCAACATTAGTTTGTTATAGGCTTAGGCTGCTGGAGGACATAATGACCACTTTCACCCTCTTCGCTACATTCTCACACTACTCTACAATTTTGTATTATTTGCTGTTATTTCAGCTTTTAATTTTGTTCTCTCTCTTTTCTCTTCCTAGAAGCTACACCTGGCCTGACTCTGTGTCTACCTGTAACACCTTTCTGGAGAGGGGAATCCTCCAAGCTTCTGCTGGCAACAACTTAATGCTCACCATCTACCGATGATCCACATGGCCCTGTCTTTTAGTGTTTAACCCTTTCTCTCTCCTAGACATGGCGATTGACTGAGCTTTTACTGTAACTAACTCTATGTGCTCTATTCAGACTCTAACCTTGAAAACTGGCTCAGAGTTTATCTGTTCTTTCTTTCTAGGTGAAACGACTAAAGGAGCTACATCCATTAACATTTACTTTTCCTTCCCATAGAAAGTACTCCTGGATCAGTGCTTCTTTGTTCTCTTTGTGTCTCTGCTCTGTTCTCTCTAACCCCCAGTCGGTCGTGGCAGATGGCCGCTCACACTGAGCCTGGTTCTGCTGGAGGTTTCTTCCTGTTAAAAGGGAGTTTTTCCTCTCCACTGTCGCTACATGCATGCTCAGTATGAGGGATTGCTGCAAAGTCAACGCCAGTGACTGTCCACTGTCTCTACATGCTCATCCGGGAGGAGTGAATGCTGCAAGTCACTGACTGGATACAATCTGCTGGGTTTCCTTTCCTTAGATAGAAAAACTTTTTATCCAGTTTGAATAAATAACTAACTCTGGCTGCACTGTTCAATGGTTAAGATTAATTGGAATGTACAGTACCTGACTGTTGTGAAGTGCCTTGAGACAACATGTGTTGTTAATTGGTGTTATATAAATAAACTGAATTGAATTGAAATAAACAGAAACAAGTCGAGTTACATTTTCAGTTATATTGTGTTGAACCTCTGCCCTCCAAAAATAGCAATAGTCAGCAAGCGGTAGGAATTTTTTTTTGCATACAAGCTAATGAAGAAGTATGCTGGCAGTAAAGTTATCTGGTTTCATGTAGATCCCTCTTTCAGAGTGTGGGAACTGGTTTTTTGATTAGTCAGAGATAATAAAACTGTGGTTTGTTCTGTGCATACCAATGATAAGATCAGACAGTACGAGGTGCAGTGATATGAAATAAAGCAACAAAACAATTTCTCTGCAACTCATGTTTAGAACTCTGCTTTGTTTGCATCATAAAATATAAACCATATCATTCCAATAATACCAGAAAATGAATGCTGAGGAATGTGTGGGCATATTCGGTTCTCCGCTTGCATAAATGAAGATATAGACACATCTGTTTCCTTGCACTCAGACAAGAGTCCCTGTGTCATGCATGAATAGAAATAAGCAGAAATTATCAGAGCTGTAACAGCCTGAAGTTAGTGCGTGACAGCCAAGCATCAGTATGTAGTCTGGTAACAAGATAATGTTCTAAATATAAAGCTTTCTAGAACAATAACCTATCAGTTTGCAAACACACTGCAGAGCTATTTCTGGCTGAACAGACGGGCCTGCTTGCTCAGGGCGACTGTAAGAAAAAATAAAACAAAGCAAAGCAAAGCGTCACTTCATTCGATGAATATAACAGCACTGCAGATCTGCAACACAGCCGTGCCATCATAAACATCCTAGATTAAATCTCCACTTGTACAGGTCTCAAAGCACTTTTAAAAAGTTATAATTTTTGGTGTAAATAAATATACATTTTGATGCACCTACGCGGAGTTTTAATTTCATATCTGCTACAAAAGATTTTGAGCAGGAACAAGCTTTCCACTGTGTGTTTTGACCATCCTTCCTCTTCCACTCTTTCCTGAGCGGGTCTTTAAAGATGCCTTCATCCAAAAACGTAATTATGGTTATGAGTTGCTCAGTTCACTCATCTGACCTTTTCTACTGAGTAAACAAGCTTTAAGACTTTAGGAGAAAAGATTACCAATAATTATGCGAAAGCAGCCACACCAATTCTGCTCTATCTGCTTGTTTGTTTTACAAATACAAGAGTCAGGATTGACTGACCTTTGACCAACAGACAAACCTGAACCCTGGAAGGTCCAGTGATACTGCAGGCCAGTGATAAAAAGGGAAAGCTTTCTGAGCGAGGTAAATAGCTTAATAACCAACACTTTCACACTGATAGACCACCTTTATGTTCTTAGACGTCAAACCATGTGTAGTAATTAGACCTGTGTGTCAAGAGGCTTGTTTTGTCATCTAAGAAACGTGATGGCCTATAGTTCTATCGGAAACAAGATTATGCACTTTCAGCTCTTGACAGCCGACCAGTTGCTTTGCAAACTAATAAGACACCAAAAAAAAAAAAAAGGTTCTGAAGTTAAACTGGAAAAACTGCAACAGATTAATATGCAGGACATTAGGTTACCATTAGGTAAAGGCTGTGAGGTAAAAGCTACAAACTAGCAAAGGAGGCACAAAGTATCAAGCCAGCACTGAAGCCCTTTTTTGCTGATTTTGTTGCTGTTAAAAGATGCTCCTCACAGCTAGAGGGGTGAGCTGGTATTGGTTTTCACAGCTGGAAATACTCCAGTAAGATGCATGGATCACTTGCACAGTGAGCAGAACGTGTCGTGTGGATTCTCAATCACCCAGGACAGGACAATCTTAATGTCTTCAGCTCAAATGGCTTGACCTGCAGATCAAGTACTTAACTTTTGTTTTTTCTTCCCTGTTGATGAACGCACCAAAGCAGCACACAGGTTTACAATAACAGTATTGATGTGCTTTTACTGGGTGAGGAAGACTGAAGGTTAGCTGTTTGCAGTATCTTTAAAGATAAGCAGCAGATTTGAAAGATAATGGTTAACAGCTAAGGTAAACACATAATCAAGTTAAAAGAAAATCAGAATATTGCAGAAGACTAAAAGATCATTTTTAGCATAGAAACTTTGGCCTATTGACAAGTAGGCCCATGTCTGTTACAGTATTTGCACTCAATTGGGCCTCTTTTTGCATGAAGTATTGCTTTAGTGCACCGTGGCATGCAGGTGATCAACCTGTGGTTCTGCTGAGGTGTTGGGGAAGCCCTGGTTGCTTTGATAGCAGCCTTCAGTTCACCTACATTTTCGGGTCTGGTGTCTCTCATTTTCCACTTGGCAATACATCCCCGACTCTATTTGAACTCTTTGCCTGCTTCAGAACATAACCTTAGAGATGAATACGCTTAGAAAACTTGAGTTTTCATGCATAGACAGTCAGTGTCTCTGTATGATACTGGTTAACACACATGGGTATAGAAATAGATTATTTCATGTTCGTAAGGTTAGTACACTGCTCAAAAGAATAAAAGGAACAGTCTGAAAACACATCAGATATCAACTGAAAAACAAACAAAAAAATCATGCTGGATATCCATACTGATATGGAATGGGTAATATGTTAGGCACTAAAGGATGCAACAACATTTCATGAAAATGATCAATCCACAGAGGGCTTAATCCCTCTTTTAACTGAAAAACTGATGCAGCAGGCTAGTCCATTTTGCTGAAATGTCACTGCAGCAACTCAAAATGGTACTTAGTAGTTTGTTTAGCCCCCATGTGCTTGTATGCCTGCCTGACAACATCATGCTCCTTATGAGATGACAGATGGTGTCCTGGGATATCTCCTCCCAGATTCTGACCAGGGCATCACTGAGTTCATGGACAGTTTGAGGTGCAGCCTGGTGGCATTGCATGGACCTAAACATGATGTCCCAGAGAAGTTCTATTGGATTTAGGTCAGGGGAGCATGGAGGCCAGTTAATGCTATCAATTCTTTCATCTTCCAGGAACTGCCTGCATGTCTTGCCACATGAGGCTGGGCATTATCGTGCACCAAGAGGAACCCAGGACCCACAGTACCAGCAAAGGGTCTAACAACAGGTCTACAAAGAAACCTTCTGGCAATGGTACGTATTGATATGCCATCCTGGTAGAGTTGGACAGCCTGTGCAACCTCTGTGGGGTATGGCCTCATGGTACCAGTAGTGACACTAACCCTGATCAAAACTACTGAATAGCAGTCAACAAAAATTAAGAGGGATAAAATGTCTATGGTCTCCACCTGAAAAACTGTTGCTGCTTTAGTGTCGTCTCATTGTTGCCCCTTTAGTGCCCGTTGCTAATTCATTAACACAGACACATCCAACACTGATTAACAAACCCCTCTACTAACTTAACTGACCAGATCACTATTCCAGAAGTTTAGCTGACTTTATATTATACTCTAAATAAAAAGTTTTTCTTTAACTTTTTAACCAGTGTGTATAAAGCAGCTGAAACTAGAAAAATTTTGGCTTTTGTTCCATTACAGCTTGATTAAATGGTTCCTCGTTGAAGGACTGCTGTTTCCTGAAAGAAGGGCTTTAAACCACCAAGCATCTGTGTAGTCATTTTTCTCCTTTGCCCAGCTAATATGCTTCTGAAGTCGTTTCTGGTTCAGGAGTGTCAGCACAAGGAGTGCAACATTTGTAATCCGTGTCGTGGATACGTCTGTGTGTGGTGAATCTCGACTCCAGCTTCAGTCCTCGCCTTGATAACTTCCCCAAATTTTTGAATGGGCTTTGACTCACTGTCCTCTCTCAAGGGGAAAGTTATCACTGATGCTGGGTATCTTTTTATACCACACTTTTTTGTCTCCTTCTACTGAACTTAACCATAATATACTTGAATTCCGCACTCTGAATGGCCCGCTTCTTTAGAAATTACCTTTTGAGGCTTTACCCTACTTGTCCAGGAACTGTCACCGACTGTTTGCTGGACAACTGTCAAGCCACTAGTCTTCTCCACCATTGTGTAGGCTACAACATAACATTTCTGTATTAAAAACCTCTTTTTTCCAATAGTTGTAATTGATAAACATTGAAAATACGGAAATAAACATATATCCCTAGATCTAACTTTTTGGATTTACTGAAATAAATTTACTTTTTTATTTTTTTCAAATTTATTAAGATGAACCTGTATATTTATGTCTATGCTCAATATGGGATTTAGCTTTCTTCAGTAGCATGTGGTGCCTCATAAGCTGGGAGCTAACTTGGGTCCCGCAAGGACAGGACTCCTTTTTTCACATCTGGCACACCTTTATTTTATGAAGAATGTTAAAAGTTGAAGACAGCAAAGCAACAAAGATTCTACCAAAAACCAAAAAATTTGACTTTTTCTTTCACCGGGTTTACCATCTCCTTTATTTTCCACGAACGTCTTCAGCTCACATTTGAAGTTAAATGGAAACAAATTCAGCACAAAGCCAGACAGATGTGACCCATAAAAATGGCCTCTCTGTTTTGGTTTCACAGTAAGCGACAGTGGGTGTGTACAAGTAGGCCTCTGGTTCAATATTTCAAATCATCTATCCAGTCCAAACAGATGCCCCACAAATTGGCCACAAATTATCAATATTTCAGGTTTTCCTGCCAGAAACTCTGCCTGGGATGTGCAAATAGAGCAGAAAAATCTCAGTTTCACAAAATAACTGTTTTAGCGCTGACAGAGCTTGAATAAAAAAAAGCTGGACTTTTGAACCATGTCTAAAAAACCTCACAGTGCATAAACTGCACTTCCAATGCTGAAATACAAATTAGGTCTTACAGTTGCTGACAGTCCTGTTTACCTCAAACTAACTGGAACCAAGAGCTTAAAGCTGATTTAACAATATTCTAGTTACCAAAGCTATTCAAACCTCTCCAAACATGAAGATGGATACAGATTCTTGTTCTGAAACAAGATGGACTTTCTTGCAAAGCATTTTTAAGGCGCCAAGACTGTAAAACTGTCAAAACGAAGAGGATCAGCTGTGTGCGCTCAGTTAGCTAGCCAATACCTTCGAGCAGACCAAACTTCAAAAACAAAAAGAGGCCAGGATGTTAGGGGAGCAGGTCTGTGTGTGTGTGTGTGTTTAGGACAAACAGATCTTTGTTCTCTTTGGCAGTGTTGTCCAGGCAGTTGGCAGAACAGCTAAAAAAGCTGAAGGACCCCCACAAAACCCCACAGTAACACTGGGAACAGGACACGCACACACAGTCAATGCACTTCACTTCCTCTGTCTACAGTTTCAGGATGCAAACCTCTGAAGCGCCATCTGCAAATACCCACTAGCTGAGCAGTTCAGATGCAGGGGAGGTGCACAGCAAACCCTGTAGAGGGGACATAGGAGTGTAGACAGTGTTGGAGGTACATACTAGTAAGAGCGTAGTTGGGGTTTTCCAGTTCCATGCGCTGCAGCTGAGCTCCCAGGTAGACCTACAGGTAAGCCACCCAAAACAGTTAACAGTATTACCAACGCAGGAGGCACAATCCATGGCAGTTATTATATTCAATAAAAACACCTAAACCACTATAAGGGTTTTAAACATGATAACCTCTTTATTTTAAGCCAACGCTACCTTGATATCAATGCCTCTCGCTGAAGAGATGCTGTTGAAGAACCGTGGGGGAATTTTCGAGGACAGGTCGGGTTCTTCTCGACCAAATCCCAGATTTAGAAGAATTTCTTCAGGGTCCTCCTCATACAGGTCCAGCAACTCTGAAACACTGTTGAAGGACGAAACTGTTAGCAACCCACGATGCCCAACACTCACTGAACCATTTCTGAAAAAGTTAAGTTTAACTTAACTTACCAGTAAATCAGTTAATGGTGAATGAGTGATATTCATCATTACTAGAAGTTACTTTGGTGAATAAAACAAAACTCATTGTGAAAGTAAAGAAACCTAACATGCATTAACCTTTTATAATCCACCTGTAAATTAATCCTAAGTGAGTAACTAAGCCGAGTCCTGAAATGAGCCCCATTGCACATTTCATCAGGTTACAACCACAAACTAATGCATTTTATTAGGATTGCAAGTGATGAATATACACGAATAATGGAATAATTGTGAAGTGGAAGGAAAATAAATGGTTTTTAAAAGTGTACCATGCATTTATATTTAGTAACCATGGTCCAATACTTTGTAGAAACATATTTTTCTGCATTTTAAGCTGTCATTTCCTCCGAGGTGAGTCTCTGCCAGCTTTGCACATTTATACTGAAGGCAAATGATATTTATTCATGAGTATCAAAGTAAACTGGAGCTGAATAAAACTGAACACTGCACTTTTAAGACTAATTTGCAAAGTATTTTGAATATTATGTACTCAAATGGAGCCATTTATGTTAAGTATAATAAGAGCCCAGCGTAGCTCTACTTTCCTCAAACTAAGACCACTTGTCTCCATCTTGGAGAAACTTCAGTGAGGCTGATTTAAGAGTAATGGCATCAACTGACCTGGATACAGTACTGCTTTTCCCTGATCCTGTGGAGTTCACACTTCTCCCCTTCTCTTTATACCGAGTCCTCTTCTGATCCGCCACAAGACCAAAACTACATAAAAGCACAGAGGAACAATGACATATGGAGACTTGCTGGAGTAAAATCTAAACCCTCATGTACTGAAAGATGAGGCTGAATTTTAGTAAAAGAACTCACCAGGCTTCAGCTTTATTAGTTTTGGACTGAAGATGATTGGCTGCAGAGACAAAAATGTAAAGAGCTCATGTGTCAATAGAAGTAACCGAATGATTTGCTGCAATGAGGGAAGAAGATTATATATCTTTGTGTCATTAGCATTAGTGGTGGTAAATTTGAGCTGAACTTTGAAAGGCAGTTTGCATTTACTGGGCGTTGGATAGTCTGCCATGGTAAGGAAATGCAGTCAAAAGGTCAAGCTAACAGTTAACAAGGCAATCTATCCAAGAATCTAATTCTGCTTTCACAAATAGGCCTAACTAGGGGTGTAAAATCACACCCAATTGTCAAAACATGACTATAAACAATATTGGATTATGGAGAACCATTTGTACAAACTTTTATTCAAAACCAGGAATGTTGTTTCTTTTTGTATTCACCCATAGATTAGAGGTTTCATGAACTGTGTGTTCAGTCCTGCTTTGGAAAGTATATATATTGTAATTTACATGCTTGTCTTACTCTAAGGTGGTCCTAATGCCTAAGGAACATTCCATCTGTTCCTTCTGTGTTTTCAACAATAGATTAAAGATGTCACAGATCTTAGTTCCTGCTACATGAAAAAAACTTTCTATGTAAACAATCCAGTTAAAGTTTGACCTGTCCAGGTATTTTAGATCCTAAATGTCTGAGAGTCAAAAAAAATCCGGATTCTGTAAAAAACAAAAAAAATTACAACAGTGAAACAGCCCTTTGGTTTTAATACTGCTAGGTATCTATAATGCAGATGCAAACTTCAACTTGCTTCAACTTACGGAACAAGAATGTTTCGGATGAGTTTTTAAATTTTCGATCATTTGCGTCTCGCCCTGTCAAAGTTGTTACCTGGGCAAAGAGCCATATAGCCAATATCAAAAACTGCTACAACAATAACAACTTTCATTTTGAAATCAAAACAAAGTTGCGGACACAAGTGCTTGTGGTTGGTCATTGAGAGAAGATGGGGTGTTGCTAAATCAGGTTTTATACATGTAAGGCCACTTCACACTTCTCGATTCCCAATACAGTTTCCATGCAAATAAAATTTTGTTTCTATTGACTGAAAAGAGTGCATCAAGCTGTGGTCACTATTCAAGGATTTTTTTAATTGCTACTTTGCCTTCTCTGAAAACCTGATCTTATAGGAACAATTTTCTCCACAGACCTGAAGAGAAATGGATAAGTGTGTAGGTATATCAACATTTTAAATAAAATGATTAAAATCCAAAGGAAAAGTTATGAGCATCTCCAACAAATTCCTACTGCCTATAGCTGTCGAATGCACCACAGCTGTTACTGTTACTGTTATCTGCAATGTCACATGTAACCTTATTCTACGTAGTCAGTCGTTCAATTTCCAACTTGAGTGTGAGTGATATTTTCATTTCCAAAAAACTTGTTGAGACCTGTCAGCTTTCCACCATCCCTTAATGTGTCTCTCTCCCTTTTCTACTTCTCTTTCCACTGAAACAGCCCACATTTTCTTCTCTGTCAGACTGCTGGATTAAGGGAATAAAAGATAACGAAAGCTCAGCTGCATCTGGTAACTCACTCATTCGCCTACATCTCATCGACTCTGAACCTTTTAATTTATCTAATTCACCGCCATCCTATTCAGCCGTTAAGACTTTAATCTGTCCCTACCCCGTCCTTATATTGTTTGAAATCATTATGGTTAATCAGGATCTGTTCGTACATGACATCTACAAATTCTTTTACTTTACAGGGGACTTTAGCTGCCTCGTCAGAAATCACTCTCACCAGGCGCGGCACTTACTGTCAAGACATGATAACTTAAAGCACACAGAAAAACTCGCACTAATAGAAAAATGTATTGCCACATTCATTTATCTCTTTAAACTACCGACACATTAAGATGAAAGTCTGTTGTTTAGCTTGTTAAGACAAACTGTAAAAACATAAAACATTATTTTTTATTTGCCAACTGGTCTCTGAATTCAATCCGAACGCTTTTGCCAATCATAATAAATCCGCTTTTAACTTGACTTGTATTCCAGTTTATGCTGGTTTAAGTTGCAATAACATCTACCTAAAATCTTTGCAATACTGTTTGATGTCAATTATTTAAAAAGGGCTTCATCGAAGCCTTTCTTTTGGCAGTTCAAAAATAGAGAAATTGGTTAATGATCCAGATATATGAATCTTATTTACATGGTGTTAGGAGAGTGTTTTATCCCCTTATTTCTTTATACATAGTTTCAAAGAGTCATGTCTTAAAAGTGGTCTTAAAGCTGTAATCTGTCAGGCTTTTGGAAGTCCTTCTTTGGACTTTGGCAGTTTTTTTCCCCACAGGTACGTATTTAGAAATTTTTGTCCAATACCAGACTAAAAGAATGTCTTTTTGGCTTGATAGATGACTTAACATCAAGGACTTAAAAACATCAAGGAACAAACTGATGTGTCTACACAGAGTCAGTTTTATATTACATCTTCAGCCACTTTTTATGCTAGTGTTGGCATTACTTGAAAAACATCAAAGAAAACACAACAAACACTTATAAAATAGCATTATAGCACCAAAGAGGTGAGCAATAAGCTAAAAATTGGCATTAAATAGAAAATCAACTTTGCAACGATGCACCTTCTTGGTTAGCTTTTAGTTGGATATCTGGTTGGATAATTGGATATAGTTGGATATTTAGTTGGATAATTCTCAAACACATGGCTTTTAGATAATGGTAAAAGGCTGGTAAAATGCTGTAGCTAGTTTGTAGCTCAGGCTGTTCATACACCCTTGTTTATTGGGGTTGGTTACTGGTATCAAGTTGTATATATATTTTTTTGGAAAATAAAAAAGTATTTGTTTAATTACTGTTTAATAACCATAGAATTTTTTATCCTACCATCGTGACATCTAAAGTCTTTAATGAGATGTCAGAGTGACTGGAGTTTTCTTGGGACATTTGGAAGATGGAGTAACAACAGTCAGCCCCATCCAGCTCTATTTCTGCATACTGCTGGTCAGCTATGCTGAAAGCAGACTCCTAGACCTATCCCTTGCTTACAATACGGACAAATTTGGCTGCTTAAAAATATTTCTAATTGCAAAACATACAGGCATAGTGGGGTCAGTTGAAAACTCCTAACTTAAACCTCTTCTAGGCAGTAAACCCCCCATGCTAAGATCTACCTGGTCACAGTAAGAATAGCACTTCATGGCTTTACTGAGTAAAAAAAAAAACGTAATATTTTGCTACATTTATGTATCCCATTGCTGTTATCAAAAACCTTAAATCTTCATTACTACATGATTTAAATTTATTGGTCACACTTCACTTCTGTTTGAGGTTCCATTGAAAACTAAACCATTAAAAAGTATAAAGTATAAAAAAAGCATGTGACTGTGACCAAACTGTTAATTTACGTTTAAAAGTAAAAGGTTTTAGGAGTTCCAGATTTCCAGAAGGAAAGTTTCAGACCGACAGCAATAACCAGTAATGTGCTAAAAATAATTCAGAGTTAGCAGAAAGATGCAAGAATCTATTTCAAATAAGAACAAATGTGACATATTAAGACATTTCTATGGTTTATTAAAGCTGCAAGAGGGCGAGAGAGAGCAGGGCTTCTCGCAGATAAAAAGTTCAAGTTAAGGGTCTACGGTCTTATGCAATTCACACAGACACTGCTTTTTATAATAGTGCCAGCTGAATTAATGTCTAATAAAAGATTACTAAAGGCAATTCAAAATATTAACTCTTTAATCATTTTGTCTTTGTTTTAAAATAACAGTAATATCCTGTTTTACAGTGACTGCTTTCTCACACACAGTGTGACATTGCCTCTGCTAGTAATTGGAAGTAATATCTTTTATACTGTTTTAACATCCTTTTATGTCTAAGTTTTAAAGGACAAATCAGAATCAGCAAGTCAAAGCTTTACAAAAACTGAAAACTGATTTGGTGCATCGCTACTGAAGACCACCAGCCAATCTCTTACCGACCAATGCTTAATTCACAAAAGTCCTGATAAAGAAAACCTTGGACAGCACAGTATATAATGTGTAAATATTAGGTTACTGGTGTACCACTAAATAAAACATTAATTAAGCCCTTCCACAGATTCTGCATTTAGTACAGTCAACAATGACTAACTACACTGAAGTTGCATTTTCATCGTTTCAAAAACGAGATTCGATCACTCATTTTTAATTAACAACATACCAGAGAAGTAATAAAAATATGTTCTCAGGACTGTTGTTTCTTTACAGGATTTCTCAAATTAAATCTATATAAACTCAAACCATCCAGTAATTAGCATCCTCTCAGGTCCAGAATCCCCGAGCTGACCTACAAACCCACATTGAGCATCAAAGTCCAGTCATTACAGGCTATTGTGTGTTTGCCGTTTTTAGCGCTGGAGTCTCTACTGATGTATTCACAGCAGATCACAAGAATGACGAAGGTACACACACATTCAAAGGAGAACCAGCCATGCATGCAGTGTCTTTCCATCCTTCTAACAACTGTTGACTTTTCCTTCATGAAGAAACAGGACTGCGGAATGAAGCGCGATGCCGCAAGATGTTCTGTTTATTCTGCTGATACTGTTTTGTTTGGAAGAGATCTGATCCTCATTTAAACACATCCACACAGTAAGGACTAATATGTGTAAGGCTGAACATGTAATTGTTTTTGCTGCAGTATTCACGTTTGTTTTTCGGTCTAATAATTTTAAGGGAAAAGTGCATTTATTTAAAAGAATGATGGTCCAAGCAAATAAAAATAGTTACAGAAATCTGAAACAACTAAATGTTTACAATTGTTATAATTATGCTTTATTATGGATTTAACAACAGTTTATGACTATATTTTAAGCTAGCACCTAACGTTTGCCTTACTTTTTGGACCCACTGCAGTCCTAAGGGACAACGCTATAAAATCAAAAGGTTATTGGGAAACACCTGAAGTAGTCATATTTTCATTATTTGAAAACTGAACAAAACTTAAGTTTAACACACAAAGTAAGCAACAGTGATTATGAGCAGTTACAAAACGCCTTGCACTTAATTAGACCTAAAGAAACTGCTTTCCAGCCAACAAAACATTTCAGTATGGTGGGTAAACCTAAATTGGTGGGTAAATTGACTTTTTAAATCAGATTTTAATTACAGAATTAAAGGAAACTTAACAATGAGTAGACATTTCTAATCTGATTTGCTTTGTGAGTTTTCCTCTGAACTGACCTTCAGCTCCCAATGAAAGGTCATCTTCAAAGCTACAGCCGATCTTCACTCCTGTTCACACACAGACACACGTAACCACAGAGTAAATACAATGTGGTGAAGTTGTGAAATAGCTACAGCACTATACAAGCACTCAACTTATAGGGAACGTCAGCTTTTCTTTTTTCTTTGTTATAGGGGTTGTGTGGGGTAGTTATGAGTAGTCAGTGTATTACATACAGTAGTCAGTGGTAAGAGTGACCCCATTTTAGAGAATCAGGAAGCACTTGAAGTCAATTTTAAAACAAGTTTGTTGCTACATGAGACCAAAGCCCAAAGAGTAACAATAGTGTCAGTAGGCTAGTCCTTTACCTTTGCTGGGAGAAGTACTTTGATCATCTAGAGAGGCTCCAAGAGGACTTCTGGACAGGAAAAAGAGAGAATATAAAAGTTAATATCAATCTAAATCTAAACCTAGCTTCCACCAATTGTAACAGTATACAGGGATTTTTTTTTTTTTGCAGATTGGTAACCTTATAATCTAAAATATGCTTTGTACAGAACAAACGAGATACAGAAACATCCAAGTTTTTAATGGTAGCAATAATTTGGCAATGTTTATTTTGTACATGCTTTGGTAGCTAAACCACATACTAAAATTAAAGATATTGCAAACATTAAAATTATCTATTTTAATGTGTTTTATTGTAAGTGCTTTTTCAACATTATTTTGAAGTTACAATAGGAAAAAAGAAGAAACAGACATGTACAAACAAATCTGTTAGTAACTGGAATCATTCTATTATCAGGTTGATAAGCTCTCAACGATGATCGGCTGGCCCGAAACTCAAAAATCAAATCTTTGTTCGATCTCTCGTACTATGGTGCTTTAGATGTACCTTACTATGAACTACATGTTTGCGTTGTTCCTTTGAGAAGTAGACTTAAGTCAGATATTTCAGGTTTAGTAAGGTATTTGAAATTGAGCCAAAGGAAGCACAGAGATGTCAGAAGTTAGTTAAAAGGAAACAGAATTTTATACAACATGTCTGTGTTTTATTAACGCTGCAAGACAACGAGAGAAAGCAAAACTTCTGTCAGGTTCACACTGGGCATTTTCAAGCAGTAGTAAAATTTAGCTGTGAAAGAAAACCTCTGGTCTGGAGCATACCTACTGTTCAGTGGTTGTTGGACTGATCTTTCTGTTGAATCTCTCTGATGTGATACCACTGCAGCAATAACACATGCTGTCAAGCATCGTTAGTGTCACACAAGCTTGTAACAAGATTCTATATTATCCAGCTTGCATAGTCTGACGTGCTCAAGTAGTACAGCAAAAGTTGTTTTGTTTCATCCTTTTTTTAAGCTTTTAACATCTGTCATGGAACATACTGGATTTTAAAATGTGGACAGCCTTTTGGAAATCTCATAGGTACTGTAAGGTCAAGATCTACATTCTCTAAGACATGGGTTCCCAAAGTGAGGGTCGGGACCCCCGAGGGGTCAAGAGACACCAAGTGGGGGGTTGTGAGATGATTTTCAGAATAATTGTTATATGACCCCTGAGGTGTTTGGAGGCCCAAAAGGGCAGAAATAAGTAACCTAAATAGGTAACCTAAAATAAATAAATATATCATTAAATAAATACATGTAATATGAAATAATTATATGTATTTACCAGTTTCTGGTGCTGCTATTTTTATTATTTTATTATTACTGCTGTTTTTGTCATCCTTACCACACCAATCACTAATATAAGACGCTAAAGATTTAAATGTCAACTTTTTCATTACTTTTGTCTTTGTTTTAAAATATTAGTAAAAACCAGTTTTACAGTGACTGCCATCTCACATGCCGTGATGTTGCCTCTACTCCAAGTAGAAATAAATAATGACTTAAGACTAGAATGCATGACTCAGATCAACGGTTAAAAATAAATCAATAAATTAATTGGAAATTGGCCACAAATTCCTGATTGGTGCTTCTCTTTGAAAAACAAACCCTTGCACTTTTAGCTGCTAATTAATTTTACACGCTACATAGGTATTTGTGTATAAACCCGAAAATTAAAACCCAGTCAGATCAAATGTTTCTGCAATGGTTATAAGGTCATGTTAGACACTATGGTGTGCGGTTACTTATACTTCAGCTTTAAAACATGAGCTATTAATCACACTGAGCTATCATTCTAGTTTAAATCTTATATTATTTTTATCTTGATTGTGTATTTGAATAATGATGTTGCTTTATGTGCTGTTCATAATGTGATATGGCACCTATAAATAAAATGGATGATGATGAAATCATATACAAGAAGATGTAAAAATGAGGCAACACTGCTCGCCAGATCCAGAAAGTAGAATCCCCAGGTTGTGTATGAAAATACAGTTGGACACTTGACGTTAACTCCTAGACTGGCTTTATGTAAAGCTACTTGCTAATGAGCTGTTAAGCTAATGGCAGGCTTGCTATGCTTGTCATGCTATGTTTATGTAAACCAAGAAGCAGCTGTCAAACACCATCTAGGCAATAAAGTTTTACTGTTTGTCATAAGTAACCTCAGCTGCCTGTCAGGATGAGAAAATGAACAAGACTTTGGTTAAATTTAATAAGTCATTTTCTTAAAGACTGTGTTTTGGTCTTCTGCTGACCAGACTAGTTAACCCAGGCTAACTAGTTACCAGATTTGTTTTTTCTGATGTAATGGTAGGTCTGAGCGACACCCCACAGCTAGTTGCTGGAAACGCTGAGCTGTTGCACAAACTACAGCTCTTATCAACGGTACAAACTTTATGTCACCATTAAACACACACACCAAGGGTTGTGTAACAATAGACAGCTGCAGTATATGGAAATTTGTCCCACTCTCCATGTTCAGCCATGTTAGCCTTGGGCCCCTACAGCTGATGCTACAGTAACCAGACTGCTGGCAATGTACCGTGTCTGTCAGAGCACTACGGAGGGTTCTGAGTGGCAGTGGTTGAAACCGTGTGAGCGTATGATAACAATGTTGACTCAGCAGGAGGAACCCTTCCTCTGTTTACTCTCCTTTTCTTTTTCTGCCTCTCTTTCCGTCTTCTGTCAGGTTCTTCCTTTCTCCCTTTGCCTCATAGTTCTCTGTCGATCATGTGCCCTATATCTGGGCGTTGGTCTCCTCATTCCGTGTCTGTTTTCTGAGGTTCTGCATGTTGTATGCCTAGGTGTTGGCTTTGTGTCGATCCAACGTCAGCAACCGATATACCACACACCCCCGCTTTTGGACACCATGTGAAAATATGAATATACTAATGACTAACAAAAACAGCTAGGGAAAATGCCACTCAACCAGTTAGTTGGGATGTAAAAGTTCCTCCAGCCCAGACCTTACATTCTGATCTAGCCATTTAGCAGTTTTTACACTACATTCAAACAAATAATTTCCATATCATTTACTCATTTCTAGGGGAATCAGGTTGCAATATTTTTAAACTTGCAGCAGAGCAAAAAGTAAATATCTGTTAAGTTATGCTTTTAAAATAATTGCTTTACTATGTGACACTTAGAAAACATCCTAAACCAGAACATCACACAAAAATAGATAGGAAACTATTAGTGAATAAATACTGTACCTGCAATCAACCAGCCATGTTGCAATCTTGCTAGGAACTTGTCCTGGCAGAAAGAATCAGGTTAGCATTAATCCAATAGATGTTTTGCAGGGATGACAACCCTCTATAAAAGTAATATGCCAATCCCAGAATACATGATATCAGTCCTGAAATCCTAAATGATCACAGACTGTAATTTCTCCATTATAGACAGAAAAACTAAATTATAAGTTTTAAAAAGAAGTTATATGGCTGGGGAAAAACAATTTCCTGCACTTTTTCTGTATGTGAACTGGCAAAATATTACTATGAACATGGAACATACTGACAGGTGGAAACACCACCAGACAATAGCCAGTAGGTTTCAGGGTTGGTGACCTCAAGATATAAATCTTTCTTCCAGTTCTCCAAAAGGGCTTTAACATTTGTTTGCCTGCTTTACTTTAGGACATTACCTATTTTCCTATAACAAATTTCTTGCTTAATTTTAATAGCATATTCTCTTATCCCTCCAAATTTCAAAAGTGGGTGCAGGAAATGGGCCTCTGTGTCATGTTCATACCCCAGAGAAAAAGGAGGTCATATATTTTTGTTAAATATTAGAAGAATCTGATGGATTTAAGCAAAGAACAAATCAAAACGCACACTTAAGTAACATTTATTTTCAAGGAAATGTTTCAGGTGCCATGAAGATACAACTCTTCATTAAAATAAGGTCTGGATTTTTCTAAATTTTTTGCCACAAGACTATGTCTTTGCTAAAAGATACTTTAATATAAGGCTTTTATAACAGAGGTTCCAGTAAGTTTCAAACATGCTGTATATAGGAAGTAACTTTCTTATCGTACTGTTAGCAATGTTAAAGTTCCCATTCATCTGAATTTAGTGTGAAGCAATGCATCTGCAACTTAATCCATTTTTAAGATCAAACTGATCTGAGTATTTACAGCTTTAACATATGTTTGTTTTAGCTATTTCAGGACATCAGATAACACAAGATCAGATATGAACTCTTTTGCTAACAATCATTTTATTGGAATTGGTTCAATGATTTTTTTTTTTAAACATACTGCTGAAGATTGTTACACATCTTAAGCATTTTAGCATTGCTGATGCTTGAGCTCAGTCCAACCTGGTTCTTGGCTCTGTGTATCCCCATTACTTTGCATGTGCTGGGGCTGCTGGGGGTCACAGCAGTCTGCTTTCGACCCTTGCCCAATGGAGTCTCGGCTTCTGGCCCAGGCTTGACGCCGCTCATTGGCCACAGTCACCGGCCCCACAGTGGGATCTGAAGATCAATCAAACAGAAGTTAGGAGTCTGTCTGAACGTTACGATATTGTTAGTGAGGTTTGGCAACTAGTCAGCAGAAAACAGAGTTAATTCAAACTTGCAGAGCCTCTGAGTCTGGACTCCTTACCCTGATAACAGCTTTTTAACTGGTCTTTTTATAGTTTGGGTTGATAATAAATGAGAAAGACATGACAAAGTGCTCAGGCATCCATATAATTATTATGTACTGAACAACATTACATTTTTGTTAAACTATCTGTTAAATACATAGTGATATAGTAATTTTCAGGTACTTTCCAATTCTTTATTAACTTATTTGAGCAGTTTAAGAATGGCAAAGTAAGAAGAACCTACCTGGAACCCTGCTGGTGTGTCTATCTAGAACCCCGACGTCCATTTTGATGTGTGTGGTTTTTGTCATTTAGTCAGAGGACTGATGACTCTGCAGCGACATCTGCAGCTGTTGGCATGGCTGTGGAAAATTAAAGTATTAGTTGGTTGATTTACTAGGTGAACAGATCTAAACTGAAACAACTAGAGATGCAACAAGAAATTAGGCTTCATTGTTTCTGAAATCATTTTAGAAAAATACAATATTTTGCAATCAGTGAATGCACCATCGCAACTACTAACAGGTCATGCTGACAACAACACTCTTGGGTGTTGAAGTTGTTACTGAAGGAAGAAAACTAAAACTAAGCTACTTTTAATAATCCGTGTGGTATAAAAATGAAGTCAGGAGAAGCACAAAGCTGTATTTACTACAGAAGATGTTCATTCACACTGCTACAGTACAGAGTTTGACCATCCAAAGGACCTGACCTAGAACAACCTTAAGCAGATAACAGGAAGGCTAAATGTCTTAGGTTGCTCTGCTCTGCTTCCATCCTTTGTCTGTTGTGGATTTGGAAATGTTAGCAGCCTTTCTGACATCTCGGTGTTAAGGGTCAACATTCTCCAGGGAATAAAGATTACTAAGATGACTAAGATTTGCGGTTAGACAAGAAAACCAATTTAAAAAAGTTCTACAGCAACGCCTTTAGGGATGGGTACTGAATTCGGTCCTTTTATAATTACCGACCGAATTCCGTTGGTAAAATCAAATGGCATCATGTTTCGGTACCTAAACACATCATCATGACACTGAGGGAGTGGAAGAGTGGGCGATTTTCCATGCCGGACATGAAAACAGCATTGCACACCCAAGAGCAAAATGATGTCAGTAGCCGCTGGTACCGTCAACAAAGCATGGGTGATAGAAAGCGCTGGAAAGTACAGCTCCACTTTTCAAATGTGATGCAGATTACGCTCGCAGCAGTATTTGTGACGTTAAATGCCAGCAGTGGGAATACTTCTAATCTGAGGAAGCACCTTGTTAAGCCGCAGATTTTTCTGAAGGCTGAAGAGTGCACAGTATTCGTCAGCCTCAGACTCCTGCATTCAGCACTGTTAGCATGCCTCATCAGTTAGCAACTCGTCGTCTGCAGCCAACAACATGGGAGAGGAAATGTTTGAAACAAAATGGTAAATGTTCTGATCTTATATTGCGCCTTTCCAGTCATACTGACCACTCAAAGCGCTTTACACAGCAACAGCAACAACAACTGAAATGTTACAATAAAAACAGCTGGATGTTGTTTTGATATGTTCATTAAAGTTTATATATATATTCAGAAATAAACATGTTTTTTAAGATTTTATTATTTAACAACTTAACATTAATCACCACATAAACACACCAAAATCCCCAAAATTGGTACCGATCAGTACGGATACCAATTTGCAGGTACCGGGCATGGGTACCGTACCAGTTCAAATGTGAAAGGTACCCATCCCTAAACTCATCTCTCTTTCACAGTCACCTCTGCTATCTCAATATTAATAATTAATAACAACTCACAGGAGGAAGGCTAGCAAGAAATATTTTCAATGCTGTTAAATTAAGGCTCATAAAGAGAAATCAGAATTGGCCGGGCAAGGCTTTACAAAAAAAATAAAAAATTGCAAATCAGACTGAAATCTCTGATCAGTGCATCTCCAGAAATAAAATCATCTAACAGGCTGTAATAAAAAGATTCTGAACACATATTCACACATAAGGTCAATATTTAGACTCTAGTTGAAATGAATAACTAAGAGAAAAATCTAAATTTAAAAAAATCCTGCAGACTATATGCTCACATTCAAAGATTTTGTATATCAAAAGTATCAAATTAAGTCACTTGAGTAAGGCTGGAGAGAGAAAAAGATATGTTTTATGGGGAGATGGGTGGCTAAGAGGTGTCTTATTATTAATGACCCACCAGGAGGCCAGTTGAGATTACAGACACAACCACACACAGCGGCAACAGTGAGACACTCAGGCTGTCCAAAACAAAACATCCAAATCTAAAAAGTGAGGCCTTAAAACTTGCTCCTAAAGCCAGCATTAGGCAACTCCACTGGCATCAAGGACAGACTATGACAAACATCTCACTTTAAGGCCACTAGACACATTCACTTTATGGTTTATTTTAACCTCTTTTAAAATTTTCACAAATCTTTGTAAATACAGTACGGGACTAATTTTGTTAGCTAACGCTACACCTACAGTAAAACAGACAAGAACTCAGGGTATGCAGACAGGTCAGGGCGGCTTTGTGGTTGGCATTGTGCAACCACGTGAGGATGCAAAGTCTTCTGTTGTTTCTAGTTACATCTGCCTCTTGCAGTAAAGCGATGAAAAAAAAGTTGGTAACTAAATCCCTGAACAATCGCACCCCTGTATACAAGCATCTATATACACCAAGCAGAAAAGGCAAGTGGTTCTCATTCATTTACATAATGGAGAGCAGTCTGGAAAAGCCTATTCCAACTAAATTCTTAAAATCTGCGATTTATCTGAAAAACAATGTGTGTTGCTGGTCAGCAACATGTATGTGCTCTGTATGCATAGCCAAACGAGTAAGACATATAAGGAAATAAAGTAGTTCAAAAGAAAGGAGGGACAGGCTAAAATATGCACAGCAAACAGTGCCTTCTGATGAATCATTCCCAGCAAACCACAAAAACAAAAGATCAGCTGACAGCTCGGAGTGGGACTTAAGGTTATTCCCATTGAGATAAAATATCCCTTTTAGAAGAGATACATGGCCAAGAAGGTAGCAGCACAGTTACATTACTAAAAACAAGAAATACAATTAACGTTAAAAAAATTGGTTATATAAAATAATCAGTGTCACCAGAGCTTTAGGTTGAAGATCAGTTTGTAGTTGACCTAAACTACTGGGAGCTGAAAACCGGAATGATTTCTTGCCTACTTAGGATGGAACTTTGAAAAAACAAACGGCATAACATCCACTGAGATTGTGGCATCACTTTTTCTTTCTTAAAGGACAAAACCTGCAAGACAGGGTGACACCTAAAATGGTTTGTTAAACAAATAAACACCAATGACAGAGACAACAGGTACACAGGGACACCCAGCGTGCTTTAGCATAATGTACAGTGAAAAGTAAGGGAGCTGGGTTAATATTGAATCTCAGTGGCCCATGGTAAACACTGTCGAGCATCCGGAGACAGTGAACAGAAGCATTTATATAGAGCCCATCACCATAGTCAATTAAAGGTAAATAGCTGTTTTCTACCAATTACTGTTTTACAGTAAAGGAAAATCAAAAATTGTTTCTGTAATAAAATCCCATTAAAAGTTTCAGTTTTGTTCCTTAAAAGTTAAGTGATCACATCAATTAAAAAAACCTACATATTTAAAAGTAGATACAAACTCAATTTGTTGACCATCTCTTATGAAAGGTTATTCATTAAATTGCTAATCTTGCAGATCTTGAAGTGGTGAAAAACAAGGATTTTGTTGTATCTGCATTTAGGACAAGCTGCAAATTAAAAAGTTGTTCTTGTGCTCTAACAAAGGTAGACTGTAGACACTGGAAGGTCTCAGCAGGAGTGGTGCTGTGCAGTATATGAAAGTGTCATCTGCATACAAATGAAAAACAGAATTTCGAATTTCTTGTCCAAGAATGTTTATGTAAATGGTAAATAATAATAGACTCAATACAGAACCTTGAGGGACACCCTTTTTAACCTGTAAAAACTTAGAGGAAGAACCTTCTATCTGCACAGCTTGGGTTCTGCTGGTAAGATCATTGGTAAACCAACCGCTTGCTGAGAAAACCTAATATCTGAAAGACGTGTCACCTCTGATTGAAATGTTATGATCATGAGTAACATTTGCCTTTGAAAAGTCAATAAAATGAGACAAAAAAATACTGCTTCCTGTCATGACCTTCAATTATATAATTTATGACCCTCATGGCAGCTGTAACAGCACTGCGATTTTAGCGAAAACCTGATTGGAATGATGACATAAAAAGTTATGGCCAGAAATGATTTTATCTGTTCACTGACCAGCGATTCAAGTATCTTTACCAGAACAGAGAGGTTCTGGTAAAGATCAAACTTTATACAAGTGCGGCCATGGAAGTGGTTGGAAAATCAGAATCAATCGATTTAGTGGTTTGACCAAATACTTTTGGCATATTAGTGGATGTAAATATAGTCATCTTGCACAGATTTGTTAAGCCAAGTTTAAGATAAGACTACAATATCAGCATTGGTTGAGTTTATCCAGATCTGTATTATATCTAGTTTCAAGAGCAAGCTCCTAAAATTGATATGAAAAATTTCAAACTCTGTGCAATAAAATGTGACATAGTTAGAAAGAAAATTCTCTCAAATTTTTCAGTTTAGATGATATAAGCCTGTAGAGCTATTAAGATTTAGTTTGTTTCTTTAAATTATTTTAGAGACAAATGGCATGAAAGCTCTACAGTTCCCATTTTCTTTCCTTCTTTTTAGATGGAATGACACAGGTAAACAGTGGTGATACACAGTCAAAAGAAACTTCCTAAAAAAGCAAAAAAGTGAAAGAAATTATTACCACTACTTGATCTTTACTTTTTAAGTTATAGCTATTATAAACTCTAACACTGACTTTTTTTTACATTGCTAATATATCCATAATAGAATGTTCAACACATTATAATTTTACTTTATCTCAGTGCAGCCTTTGATACCATTGACCATAACATTTTCCTGAATAGGCTAAGGGTTTTAGCTGGTATCTCTGGTTCCGCACTAGATTAGTTTACTTCTTATTTATCTGGGAGGACTTTTTCTGATATGGCAAACAAGTTCAGTTTAAGATCGCCTCACTAACTTCTGGGGTTCCACAGGGGTTGGGTATGGGTCCATTGTTAATTAGTTTTTACATGCTCCCTTTAGATGTAATTATTTAATCTTTTAATAACATTTCTCATCATTTTTATGCAGATGATGTTAAACTGTACACGTCTTTCAAGCATCATCAGTTGGATATTCTATCCACTCTAGTCCGCTGCGTAGCTCAGATTAGTGATTGGTTTTGCAGCAATTACCTTGTTTTAAACACTAAAAAGACTAAGATTATGACTATAGCTTCTCCTGTACCATCTACAAAAATCAGTGAGGTTTTTTGTCCAACTCCCAAGTCCACCATTTGATATCTTGGTTTAATATTCGACTCTTCTCTAGTCTATTTTTATGTATATAAATTCGCTCTCTCATTCTTGTTGCATTAAATTAAACAGGCTCTTTTACATATTTGTTATCATTGTGTGTTTTATTGTGTGTCATATTATTGGCACTTAATTTTAATAGTTTTTTAATGTCTTTCTGTACAGCACTTTGTGATGGATTTGTCAATCAAAGGCCCTTAACAAATAAACATACTTACAAATCTAAGCATTTGGACCCAGCTTGTAATTTTCTTATCAAACTACTAGTATCTATTAAGCCTTTTGTTTTGTGTCATTGTGAATTCACAAAAAAGCATATTTGGTTTGCACCTCTGGTCATTTGTTCAATCTATGCTCCTAAACACTTGAAAACAATTCTACAGATTTTTAAAAAAGCAAAATTTGTGTTTTAACAGAAATAATCAGACCATACAATGAATTAATAAAGAATGATGGAACATATGTTTCCCTGAATTTTTTTATTGGACAGTAAAAGCTTAACTGATCGATTGTTGGAAGGAAGTTGACAGTATGCTTTTTGAGAATAGACCCCAAGAGAAGTAAATATAGACGAGAAAACAGCCTGAGATGGAGCCTTAAGGGGACCCTGTTGGTTTTCATGTTGTAACTTTACCATGCCAATGTTAGTTAATTACTGGAGGCAGTACTGGAGTTATTGTATTGCTCCTACTTTATAAAGGAGGATATTTGTTCCAAATGCAATAGGTTTTTATTGCATAAACTGAAAACACACCAACACCCTCATTATTGTATTCTACAGGCTCCAACAGCGGCAATGCTTTGCAGCCCAGTCTTTCACTGCACAGAAAAGAAAAGGAAATTATGGGTAAATGTTCTGCCAATGTGCTCATTCAGCTCACCAGACATAAGACAGGGACTCAATCAGCTCACATCATAAACCATGGAAAGTGAAGTATGATAGAGTGAAAGAACGAAAGAGGAGAAAGGAGAGAAGGACGTATCGAGCCAGAAGAGCATGTAGCCAAATCTGAATGAGAACGTGTGAAACAGGAAATAAGTGTTTAGAGAGAAGAACAGGATAACTTCCTGTCTGAGAGAGAAAAAAAGACAGAAAGAGATGGGGGGATGCACGTTTATTTTTAGATCTCTGCTGAAAAGCAAAACAATTTAGATAGACAGAAAACAACAACAGACTGAGAGCCAGCATTAATGAAAGCAAATCGGCTGCTGAATTATCTTTAACACCGGTAAACGTCTCATGTTCATTTACCTCCACATCAGCAGTTTTTACACTCTAAATGACTAAAGTGAACTCATGGTGACTTCTAATTTACAAAAAAAGTGAAGTACTGCCCTGTATAAAACAGCAGCAAACATTAAACATTAAACAATAGCCACATAAAACTCAAATGAAACCTCAATTTTAAGACTGGAACATGTCACAAAAATCCATCAAAACAATGAGGCAGACAGCATGACAACTAAAACACAAGCAATTGCTAGTGTTGAAAGGTGGAGTACTCTCCTTCCGCAAATGTTCGTAAATTTATACTCTACATAAAAATTAAATAACTGATCAAATCAGCCAAATAGTAATTAAAAGGTCTGTTTTAGAGATTTATTGCATTTTTTTTATTTAACATCCCCTCTATATTTCCAATGCTTAATGGACTAACACTTGGCTTGGTAAGCTGAAAGTGACTAGTAAACTATCAGAATTTTCAACATTACTGCTGCGTAATCATTATAATGTTTATATGATAAAAAAGTCAATTTACAATGTAAAAAACAGTAAGGTAAACATAAAATTAGACGCTGACATAACTGAGTTTGAGTACTTGGTCTGAGTTCAGACCAAGACCTTTTTCCTGTTCTAATGTGGTGGTTCTAGTGCTGAAAGCTGATGGGTCCAGGTACCTCATAGACTTTAATTTCCTCCTCCTGTTTTAACTCAGTAACATTAAAGTAGGGTTAGAACCCAATTCCCGAATAAAAAACACTTTCTTTGGGGTTCTGAAACCCTGAAAACGTTTGATGAACAGCCTTTAATTGTTTTTTACAATATATTGAGACTCCAGTCATAAAACCTGCCTTTTTAGTCAGTAGTTTGTAGAATTAAATGTCTGTCATGTTTGTGTATTCTCATTTACTATGCTTAATTAAATTAATTAATTAATTAATGAGTAGGTATTAAGTTGAATAATAACACATTTAATTTTTGATTTCATTATTAGCTCTCGGTGACTCTTCTTTTGATGAGCAGGTGAAGTGTAGTTTTATCATTTATTCCAAATAAATCTTAAATCCTTAGAAATGTCTTACTGTTCTTTCGTGCGCTCGGGATCAGTCAGTGGAAAGGTAAAGAATGTCCCTTCAGATTTTCATTTCATAAGTAATTAGACTAATTATTGGTTTATGAACATCAATACAGCGTAAACTGGCTTAATATGGCTACACATGCAAATAGATAACATAGCTGTTATTATTAAAGACAGAGGTGACAAATGGTCATAAATGTAAATTTAGCCCTGAGAGGTTACTCATGAAAATATGAGACTCTCCTTAACCAACCCTAAATATATGTTACACACTTATACAATAAACTATTTGAAATGTGAGGATTTTCTGGTCGTTCTCTGTTTCAGTTCACTCTAAACTGGGTGTCACGGGAAGACGAGGATGGCCCATTAATGGCATGAATATCCAGCTAGATGTTAATTTAGCCTGTCCACTCTGACAGAAGCCAGGCTCAAGAGTTCAGCTCTGCACAAATGTTACACCATCAATGGAGTCCAGCTCAATGTTACAGCAGAGGACAGGACAGTCAAATATTCGGCTGCTATTTCAAATTAATGGTAGTGCTTACATGGATAAATATGGATTTCATTTGATTCGAGTTATTAACATCTGAAGTTTAAATGTAATTGCTTCACAACGCAATTCATTGCAGGCCTGTCTATTAACCTGACGGGCAAAAAATATGTCTTTTTCCAATTTTATTAAAATGATTTTCACTCAGTAGAATAAGATAAGAATTCTAAAGTATAACATGTTTTTTTTTGAGTGAAAAAACATTTAGTCAAAATGTGTTACACTGCTTAAATTTTCTACATTTTCCAAAAAACATACATATATAAAAATCTGGTGGTCACAAACCAGTTAGGTTCTCCTATCCCACAGAAACTCCTGATGCAACCTCATATTTATTGACAGGAAAAGCAGACGTAAGGCGTGCACGGTTGCATTTACCGTCTTGATCAGGCAAGGAACAGGTCAACGTCTTCTTTCGGGGTCTGATTCAAATGCAAATATTTACTATTCCAATGACGATGTTGATATTGCAGTCATGTATGCGTATTGTCAGTAAAACTGTTTTGGAAAATCATTTCCTCATATTCAAAAAAAATCGACTGTGAACGGCTGTTTTGGTTGCTGTGTTTTTACATATCAGCCCATTGAACATTTACTGCTGGATTTATTAATGGGTATAGGTAATCGAATAATTGTTTTATCTGTAAATCTGCTCTATCCAGAACTCCTCAGGTGCAGAGCTGTAGCTTAACCTGGTTCAAATCCTGTAAAAAATCTCCTATTAAGCACCTTTGCTTATCTGATTATTAATCAATTAATCTAAAACAGATTAATCGATTAGCAAAATAATCAGTTGCATTCCTAAAAATTGAACATTACAGTACAGTAATTACAGTACACTTCTTTTATTTTAGTCCATTTCTGAAATCCAGCATACATAGTACTGTAAACATTTATTTTCCAATTATATACACTGCTCAAAAAAATAAAGGGAACACTTAAACAACACAATATAATTCCAAGTAAATCAAACTTCTGTGAAATCAAACTGTCCACTTAGGAAGCAACACTGATTGACAATCAATTTCACATGCTGTTGTTCAAATGGAAAAGACAACAGGGGAAATCTTTGGCGATTAGCAAGA
Source organism: Crenichthys baileyi (assembly GCA_036173005.1). Lineage (NCBI taxonomy): Eukaryota > Metazoa > Chordata > Actinopteri > Cyprinodontiformes > Goodeidae > Crenichthys > Crenichthys baileyi. Next base: position 512,401 of record JAHHUM010002894.1, read on the forward strand.
CACACTCAATAAAGGAGTGGCTCTGCAGGTGGGGACCACAGACCACTTCTCAGTACCCATGCTTTCTGGGTGATGTTTTGGTCACTTTTGAATGTTGGTGGTGCTTTCACACTCGTGGTAGCAGGAGACGGACTCTACAACCCACACAAGTGGCTCAGGTAGTGCAGCTCATCCAGGATGGCGCATCAATGCGAGCTGTGGCAAGAAGGTTTGCTGTGTCTGTCAGCGTAGTGTCCAGAGGCTGGAGGCACTACCAGGAGACAGACCAGTACACCAGGAGACGTGGAGGAGGCCGTAGGAGGGCAACAACCCAGCAGCAGGACCGCTACCTCCACCTTTATGCAAGGAGGAACAGGAGGAGCACTGCCAGAACCCTGCAAAATGACCTCCAGCAGGCCACAAATGTGCATGTGTCTGCACAAACGGTTAGAAACCGACTCCATGAGGATGGTATGAGGGCCCAACGTCCACAAATGAGGGTTGTCCTCACAGCCCAACACCGTGCAGGACGCTTGGCATTTGCCAGAGAACACCAGGATTGGCAAATTCGCCACTGGCGCCCTGTGCTCTTCACAGATGAAAGCAGGTTCACACTGAGCACATGTGACAGACGTGACAGAGTCTGGAGACACCGTGGAGAGCGATCTGCTGCCTGCAACATCCTTCAGCATGACCGGTTTGGCAGTGGGTCAGTAATGGTGTGGGGTGCCATTTCTTTGGAGGGCTGCACGGCCCTCCATGTGCTCGCCAGAGGTAGCCTGACTGCCATTAGGTACCGAGTTGAGATCCTCAGACCCCCTGTGAGACCATATGCTGGTGCGGTTGGCCCTGGGTTCCTCCTAATGCAGGACAATGCTAGACCTCATGTGGCTGGAGTGTGTCAGCAGTTCCTGCAAGATGAAGACATTGAAGCTATGGACTGGCCCGCCCGTTCGTCAGACCTGAATCTGATTGAGCACATCTGGGACATCATGTCTCGCTCCATCCACCAACGTCACGTTGCACCACAGACTGTCCAGGAGTTGGCGGATGCTTTAGTCCAAGTCTGGGAGGAGATCCCTCAGGAGACCATCCGCCGTCTCATCAGGAGCATGCCCAGGCGTTGTAGGGAGGTCATACAGGCACGTGGAGGCCACACACAATACTGAGCCTCATTTTGACTTGTTTTAAGGACATTACATCAAAGTTGGATCAGCCTGTAGTGTGTTTTTCCACTTTAATTTTTTGAGCAGTATATATATATATATATATAAAATGAACAGCCTTATTAGGTTGTTCATTTTTTATTTCCTCAATTTTAGATGTCATTTTTTATATTATAGGTGGATAGTAAGTCAGTGCAACAAATATTTCTTCAACTTGCACAAAGGAGTGCATAATTTTTGATGAGAATAAAGTTTATTATAATGTCACGTAACTGAGGCTAGTCGGGACCTTAATTTCCCTTCAGCTGCCTTAATTGTGCAAATCAAGTTGCTCCTTTCAACCAAAGTTGTGTGAGATTTAATCATCTGCTCTATAAACATACAAACACTGGTTTGTCTTGTTCTGGTCTGTAAAGAATAATAGCAGCGAATTTTAAAGTCAGCAGACAAAATCCAAACACAATAGGGGGTAATAATCGAGCGAGGACAAATGGATCTATTCTGACAGTCGGTTCATCAAATCCAAACCATTTCTGCAGTAAAATGACAACCTGTCAGGTGCAGCCTTGGCATGGGAAGATAGTAGGGATTCCACTTGAACTTTACTTGTTTATTCAAACTATACAATGAAATTAATAAATGTATGAAGCAAAGAACCATTTCAAGCTACTGTCCCATTGTTTTTCTTATGTGTATGTGGTCTGAAAGTGAAGAAATGAACCACATTTTCGTAAAATCTTCAGCTCTGTCATGTACAAGAGGTCTGTGTATCGTTTCTGTTGCGCCGCTGTCACATATATTGCATGTATACCGGGTCAGTGTAGTCAGCAATTCATTCTCTTTTTCCATACCAGTTTTTCACTGAGCTGAACAACCTACAAGCACCAGCAGCATAGGACTCATTGCTTAATAAATGCACATGGTTATTGACCTCTGATAATGCAACATCCCTAGCGACCCTTGTGGCCACAAGGCTAAACTCAATAAATAGAAGTGATACTTTTCAAGGTTTCTGTAGCAGCTAGCTGGACTACTGTGATAACGCAAGCCACAAAAAAAAACAATGCAAAACTTCAACTAAATATTGAATTACTTTCTTTTTTTTTTGCTTGAATTAAGTTGTCATTTCCTTAAGGTTTCCTAAAGGGAAGTAAACATCTCATTCAGATCTCTTTATAAGCACATTTCACTTTTACGTTTTAGATGACTTATGAATTCAATACATTTACTGGCATGTTTTTTCCATTCAGTTGCATTTCCGGAGAGCCCTAAGAGCACCAACTGATATGACATTAAAATAATTAACACACCGTATGTAAGTAGTAATACATTTAACAGGAGCTGCATCTCACCAAACATTTTTTAAAGAATTGAATTGTTTAAAATACATTTTTAATCAGCCTTTTATATGCAAATTGCTTTAAATGTACAATGACAATGTACATTGCACATCATCTATAGATAATGCGTTAAGAAAATTAACCAAAAAAAAAAGAAGCAATTTACATATCTTTAAATAAATATTGGAATTTGATGGGAACAAAACAGTAAACAGTGGGTAATGAGCTGATGTCTTCTGTATGTTTATCTCAGAGTGATTTACTGTCAAACTGTTGCAGCGGCAGTAACCTTCAGTAACGTTGCTAAACAAATACAGATTCATCGATAAGCCAACATGCGAAACCTGTTTCCATTACACAGACGGTACAAGTATAAATTTAATAACATGGAAAACATTTAGTTAGAGATCAATTTTGGAGGTGGAAGAGGAAGTAACTTCACTAAATAGCATCCAGCAGCACGACACAACGACCGCAACTATGATCTGGCTCATTTCCTCAAGTTCTTTGCTTCACAGCAGGTAGTTTGTCTAAGGATTTCCAGGGTGGGTTTTTTGTTTGAGTGGCATCAGAAGAAATATCACACTAATTCCTACATCTACAGCTGTGGCTGTAACGTCATGAGCGATATATTTACGGCTTTTAAGTAATTAAGCCACCTGTCATAACACACAAAGATAGCTCCAACTGTCTTTGGGAATACTCACTGCATGGCAACCCTGTGATTAAAAACATTCATGAGCCATAAGGCCAAAAAGGTTCATTTCCAAAAATATTAGACGTGAAGCTGACTGAGATGCAGTTTTAAATATGGTTGGCGAGTATTGATCAGCCAAGCAATGAGGGTAAATGCAGAGGAGATCTAGGTTTGTGTTTGTAGCCTGACGTCCACCATTCACCACCTTGCCAGTAATTAAAACGAGGAATCGGTCTCTAACTATGAGCTTATTTCCGTTTGTCACGTGAACAAAGATATTCCTCTTGGCTCTGATTGGCTGTTTCTGACTGGGACTGGTGTATTCCTGCAAATGGCAGTAGGACCAATTGAAGGAGCCAGAAGAGCTTGATTTTTTTCACAGATAATCCGTCTCATATTATACTGTGAGGACATAGTGTCACTTTTAGCAAAACTGTAAAAAATTTATTTTTACTAAAGTTACCTACTGCAGCTTTAACCCATAGCAAAACTGCTGCCATGTCCATAACTTGTGTCAAGATGTTGTTGGACAGCGATTCTCTAAAAGTGGACTCCAATCTGGACCAAGAACAGAAAAGGACATCTTTCTGGACACAGGCCACACCTTTTGTTTAAGGCATGCTCAGTTCAGTCTCAATCAACAGTCATATGGGAGGGACTCGAGTAAAGCGCTGCATGCTGCTAAAACGCCAGTCATTAATAATTCTAACCCTCAAAGTAAAGAGGTCGGGTTTCGGAAGCACGAGATTCTTTTCGGGTTTTTTTTCATTAACTGCAAATTGCAAATTTACTGAGGATTTTTTTTTTTTTTTTGCAGGGGGTACATGTCAAATCTGAAAGTCCTTAAAAACATAAATAACAAAAGGTAAACATCCATCAGATGAGATGTTAGAAAAACAGCTATCTAAACATTTATAAGTAAATAAATTGAACACCATTATAATACTACTGCAGACATTGTAATACTGATGAAATGTAGAGTGAATGTTAAGTCCATGTCTATAAAACTTAACAAAAAAACAACGGTTTCTTTCTTTCCATATGTTTTACCTTTTCACCACACAAAAAAACCCTTACAAATAACTGACAGGTTCATTTTAGGAACTTTAAAAAAAAAAAAAAACGAGTCCCAATAAATCTAGTTTATTTTAACAATTCAACTGCTGACAATTTCATTCATCAACCACATGATTAGTTACACTAATGTTAAAGAATGTGTTTACTTTGTAAGTGATTCTCAAATTAAAACTAAAAAAAGATGGAATTTGAAAAATGAAAAAATAAAACTATTTCACCAGGCCTTAGGTTTAGGCAGCTCACATATTTTTCTCACTTGGTTGCTGTCAATGAGGAATGGCCGATATGGCCCTAAAATTCGAATTACACCATTCTGGCCAGTTTATTGTGATAACAATAAAAGTGGCTAAAAATCATTTTAAAATTCACCAGGCTATTTTTCTACAGCCAGAAACTCAAAATCAGGGCTTTTACAAATGAGAAACATGAGCTATTACGTTTAAAAAAATAAAGCTGAGAATATAGTTATGAAGTCATTTCTTAAGACTGACCAACAGAAAATAACAAAAATGCCAAGTACCTTATTTTCACAAATTAATCCAGAGTAAAACCACCTGAGATGCAGCAATTACAAAATTCATTTGAACTATTTTCTCACATTTTCCCAAACAAAATTTGACAATATTGTTTCTGGGTACTTGCAAATGTGTCATCTGTTCACAATTATCATCTAAAACTCTTAAAACCACGTCTACATGCATTTAAACTGCTACGTAGCAGAGTTTATGCATAAGAACAGGAAGAGTCCCAAGTGTCAACATGCACTTCTACAGTTGAGCCATCCAGCCTGTTAGTCAACCCTCCACATGCAACTGCAGCCAACACTGAAACAACTCGCAGAAACAAACCCTCTACAACCATCAGGCTTTCTTCAGTTCGCCTTTTCCCAACATGACCAGCCTCTGTGAACATTGGATTAACTTTTCTCCTAAATGTGTCAGCCCAGCCTGCTGTTTCAGCTGCTCAGCCCTGACTCGAAGGACACGCTGACAGCAGCCGCAGTTTAAAACTCTCCACACATACAGAGACCCAAACACCCGGCAGCACGGACGAGAGCCGTGTAGACCAGCTCCGGTTACTCACCGTCACGTTTCTCCGCAATTCAATCGAGTCTGAGTCAAAAGTGTCCAAACTTTTCTCAAAAACACTCCAACATTCCTGTTTCCGCTTCCTGAAACCAGCTGCAGCAGCAGCAACATGCAGAGTGAGGGGGAGGAGGAGAGGGAGAGAGGAGGTGTGTCTTTTGAGAGCTGGAGCGGGGAAACAGCGACACCTGCTGGATCACTGCTGCTAATACAACATGCTGGTCTAAAAACAATGATTTTGGGGCTCTTCTTCAACCATCGCTCACCAAAGTCAATATAGTATTTTTTTATCATTCATATCTAAATAATAATGAGTATCTATTATCTCTATAGTGGTTGAACCAATTCAACCTTCACCTTCTTTTTTTGTAAAAACACTATATATACATGTTTGTTGTTTCTTTAAAACCGTCTTATTTGTTTTACCTCTTTTTATATTTATGTATTTAAATTTATTCACTGAGATAGCAAAGTGGAACCGAAGTCAAATTCATTGTTTGTGAGTGAATAAATCTGATTATATTAATTATATTACTGCAGTGAATCCGCAGAGAAACTGTAAAAATATCACTTCACTGTTTAACTAAACTGTACCATAATTGTTTTGCTTCTAAGGTAACCAGCCATATGTGAGACTCATTTTGAACCCCTACGAGCACATAAAACCGTAAATAATCACAAAAAAAAGTTAAAAAAAATAAAGGATTGAAGACTGCTTTAAAAAAAACACATCAGATGGTATTTTACAGATACCCCCACGAACTATTATGGTTTGAAATTCAAAAGTAAGAAACAAAAATCAGAACCTAAAATATTACATTAAATGACGGGAAAACTCAATGTGTTTTTCCTGACTCACATGAATCACGTGATTTGTGTTGAAAGCACTTGGGTTAATAGTGTTTTTAGCATATTTATAAAGGGGATTGTTTTTGGCGTCATTCTGAACTCCCAAAGCTCAAACATTAACATAATGTTATTTTCTTAGTGTTAATGATTATTACAAAAACATACGTTTGTAAGCTTGATATTTGTGACAATTCAAGTCCTCTTGCGCGCCCCCTGCTGTTATGGGGCGGATAATCAGAGGTCTCGTAATGCTGAAACCAAGGTGGAACTGGTTTTAATAAGTATTGCACCAAATGGAAACTTTCTCTTCATCAGTAAGAAACATCCTTATTTCCTGAAACTCTGGTTAAAATCGTTTAAACTCTTCTCTTACTGTCTGACAAAATTCATGAAAACCAAACAACGTTTCCTAGCCTCAGAAAACTGAGAAACTCAAACATGCATTATTTTATCATTTTCATAGCTGAAATTATGTAAATAAAACACAATAATCTTTTTCAACTGTGCAGATAAGTATCAATGAATAATTTCAAAGTCTCTGGGGGCCATACATTCTTGGTCAAAGCTAGAAAACATCTCAGAATTCAAGCCAAGAATTCAACTAACTCAATATGAAGTGACTATATTAGTGGATACAATCAATTGATTTTTTACAAACAACATCAGATCATTAGGTCTATTTTTAATGTTAACTAAAGTTTTGAGTTCGCTATGGTTTTCAAAGCACAAAAACCAAGAGTTTGTATTATTGTAATAGCCAGAAGTGTTAAAAATCTGAGCAAATGATCACTACGCTAGGCAAATATTTTGATGTACTCACTGTAAAGTAAAAATAATGTTTTTAAAATAAAAAAAGGATAAATAATCCGAATTTTCAAAATGTGTACTTACTTTATGAGTAAATGCAGTGCCAAAAATACTAATCCCAAGGTACACATGCAAACAATTACAACATTCACTATAATGCCAAACTATTTGTCGCTCTGTTTTTACATGTACATGAACTTTGTTGACATCCTATTTTTAATCTATCAGATCCAATTTGTTGATGGATCCATCATTGCCAGCAATAGCAACTTTAACTATTCTGTAAACATCTTCCTCAAGGTTTAGGAGTGTGTTCATAGTTAGATGAGAAAACCAGAAATGCAGCCTCTACTCTAATCCATCCCAAAGGTGTTCAAGAAAGTTGAGATCAGGACTCAGGCTGACCTAAACTTTCAGGCCAGTCAAGTTTCTCCACATCAAACTTTATACACCAGCATATATTGAAGTGATTGGAACACCAGAATTAATTGATTTGGTAATGAGAACCAATACTGTTGGCAATATACTGTATAAACAGCTACATTTTCTCAGTGTAAACATATTTACACAACAATACTAAGAAAGAGACAGAAAATGCTTCATGATTTTACCTGCAATAGCTTCTGTTGGCCGCTAGATGGAAACCAAACGCTGTCAAACAATGCAAATCCTGTTAAAGACTGCTGCTGCTGTTGATGTTAAGTAGTTCTGCAACATAACATTTCAAAGCTCTTCAAAATTAGCTATTGTCTTAGATATGCTTTGATTTTTATGAACATATGCGCCATATAATTTAAGATGCACCGCGAAACAGCTTGATAATTCAACCCAACATAAAAGATAAAGATGGAGATTTCTCTACAATTTCCATCTGACATAAAATTTGTTAGAATAAACCAGATCTAAGGTTTTTAAATAATGCATATTTGGAGTGAGTAAACTGAGGGGTCTTATTCTGGAGCTCTTAGTTTGGATTCTGGTGTCACTGAATACTCTACTGTGGGTGTTTTCTTTATGAATAGGATGATCTGACCTTTTCCTCACACACACACAGTTGCACACAGCCAATAGTATAGAATAATAACTATTATTCAGCAGCGGATTGCTAGGCGGTTTCTTTACTTTGCTTTAAATGATTTGTAAAAAAAAAACACATTCTGTTTTCTGTTCAATATCTTACAGATAAAGTGATGCATTTACGCAAATAAAAATGCTGCTGCTTCTTTTTCATGACTGATATTACCAATCTGCCTGATAGCACTCGAAGCATTACCTTCATAAATCCAAGCAGACATTGATTTTAAGTTAACCATTAGCTGTCAGAGGGTCCACATTGATGTACAGATACACAAGTCCTCCAAAGCTGCCTGGTTACCACTCAGCAGCCGCTCTGTCATCACTATGACGACCTCTTTACAGCTGGGCGGCCTGTTCCAAAGTCCACATCCTTCTTTCTGGATAGTCAGAGCTGATCCAACCAAATTACTTCCTAAATAGGAGCAAGTTAGTTAATGCGTGTACTTTTTAGATAAACCCTATATACTCCTCGCCTCCTGCTGTGTGCTCATGGGTTCAGTTTTTTAAGTATTCAGTGTAAATTGGCTGCAGGGTAATGACTGAAAAAACTGACATACAGTCTTGGAGAATACAGACCCTTACTTTTCTGCCTTTTTCATAACTAAAATAAAAATAATTAGTAGAAGAAAATCTGACATCAGTCATGATTGCAATGTTTTTGTCTCTTTATAAGTGTGTATTTAATTTCCAAAGATGTAAATATTTATTTCTTTTGTCAAAATAAATAAAAATTATGTTACTCCACTTAAGCAAATAATTCAGCAAAACAACACCGTACAGTAGGAAATAAGACTGGATTTCTGGTGATTACATAATAACGACATTGCAACTCAACTAGACTAACTTAAAACAAGCAGTAGCAAATAAAACAATATAAGTAGAGATACTGACAACAATGTTGTTAACTGGAGCTGTTATAAGGAGGAGAGAAAAAAATTGAGTAGCTAAAACCAAATCTTTACTTGTCGTTCTATTTTAAGTAAAAGCTAGTGTTGGCAGTGAAGCCTAGGCAGCTACTGCAGGAAGTTAGAAAAGTATCAGTTTAAAACTCCCTTAAGCAATTTCTTCATGTGTTAGGGTTAGGGGTGGATTGCCTAAAATGAGTTTATTAATTGACATTATGTAGAAACCAGTAAAATAGGATATTACTTTAGAAGTATTTGTTATATTATATATATATTATATTATAAAGGTTGAAAGGTGCTGCCACGTTAAATGCTCTCTCACAGTTCCTCAACATTTGCCTGATAAGACTCACCTGTTTCCCGTGTCACTGATTGCATCTTCTGTGTTTAAGCTACCTGGCTTTCATTGTTCAGTGCTGGTTCCTGCAGCTGGACTGTCTGTGCTCCATGTCCTGCTCTCCTTTTGCCCCATCTGTACGTTTTTCTGTCATCTTTATAATAAAAACCCTCTACTACAATGCTCCTGAAAAAAAACCTTTTGTCTGCATTTTGGTCCTGCTTCAACCGCACAATAAATGACTATAGCCCTAATGGTGGCAGTCCACCCCTGACATCAGATATATTTATACATTGTATAAAATGACATGTTACTTTTTTCCTCACTGTCGGCAAATAAATCCCACTAACGTTTTACCATTTTGGGTAAGTTTGTATCAGCCAAATTATATTTACTCACTAAATGCCTGAATAATAAAAGATAAATTTTTTCAGAGAATTTAATCAATTTATTACACTTTAGAGAATTACTATGCATTTAAACATTCATTCATCTTCTATACTGCTTATCCCATAGTGGGTCACGGGGGAGCTGGCGCCTATCTCCAGCAGTCTACGGGCGAGACCCAGAGTACACCCTTGACAGGTCGCCAATCCATCGCAGGGTAATACAGACATACAGGACAAACAACCATGCAAACACTCATTCACACCTAAGGGCAATTTAGAGAGACCAATTAACCTAACAGTCATGTTTTGGACTGTGGGAAGCCAGAGTACCAGGTGAGATCCCCCACATGCACGTGGAGAACATGCAAACTCCATGCAGAAAGGACCTAGCTGCAAGGCAACAGTGCTACCAACTGTGCCACCGTGCAGCCACAAGTGGGACAACCAAACTCGACCACAACAGTTCAAACATGCTGCTTCTTTCTGTAACATTATGGAAAACAAACAAAATGTGTTAAGTTATATCAAGAACAGAATTGTAAATCTCATATTCCTTATGCCAGCATAAACACCGTGGGAATATTGAGCCAACACATTGTTCAGGAAGGAGACAGGTTCTTTGTCCAAGAGAGGAATGAGTTTTGTTGAGAAATTAGCATCCATCCCAGAACAAAAGAAAAATAGCTTGTGACGATGCTGCCTGAAGATGGTAGGAGAGTGTCATTATCCCCAGTGGAACGATTCCTTTACCGACATAGGATGAAAGATCACTCAGAGAAGAAGAAGCCATATTTCCAAAAGAACAATAGAACATTGTAATTTAACATAAACTGTTAAATAGAACATATTACAATTTCTAACTGCACCCAGGGACAAAGACCTTCACTTTTGGAGACAGTGGCCTGATTACACTATTGCTGAAGTGCTTGGTCATAATGAGCATCAGTACATTTGGAAAAAAGAGGGGTAGGCTTGCAAGTCTATGAACACCTTCCCAACCATGAAGTACAGAGATAGCAACATCATATTGAGGGGGTCTGGTGACTTCACAAAATACTGTAGATGGCGTCATGAAGAAATCAGCCAGAAAGTTAAAGCTTGGGCACAGATGGATCTTCCGAATGGTCGGTGAGACAGAGTGGGCTTAAAGTCCAGTAAACTCTAGAAGCTTGTGAGAGGATACCTAAAATATTTTGCCCAATTCCTCCAGTTCCAAAGGCAATTCTGCTAAATACTATTAAGAAATTGGTTAAACTTCAGAATTTTAAGAAAGTTCAAAAACTTTTCTGAAAAATTCTCCTTCTCATTACTCTGGCTTTTAGCAAATCATTTAAATTGTAGCTGACCAAAAAGAGGATAAACGTAGTCTGAGTTATTGTCAGACAGCGAGGGCAAAAATACTTTTATGAAGTGTATGTAAATAAAGTGCACAAATTTCCTAGTGTAGAATATTAATTTGAATCTACCAACAGTTATTCATGAATAATCTTTGTGTTCTGGCCCATGTTTTCCCCAAATGTCTCCCAATAAACAGTTTTTTGTAGTATTTGTCTTCGACCCAATTAATCAGCATTGAACCTAGGATCCTTGCCACTGACAGCAGACTTTTATCTCTTGAAATACACTAACATTGATTATAAGATGAGCTTAGCACAAAAAAAGTAAATTTGTGTTTGGCTGATTATTTGTTTATTGTAACAATGCTTCTTGGCAATGCACCATGTTGTTGGAGAGTCTATTTATTTCCCTTTAAATGATACCGCATTTGTAACAGACAGAGGTGGATAAAGTACTCAACTAGGAGTAGCTTAACTTCAATATATTTTTACTCAAGTAGAAGTAGAAAGTAGGCATCCATAAAATTAGTGAAATAAGAGTAAAAAAGTATTTGATTAATATCCTTCTCAAGTACAGAGTTACTGATCATAGCATCTGATTTTTGTGTGAAAATTATGTACCAAATTATGTAACCAGATAGACATAAATTTAAGATTATTTGCAAATTCAGTTTTTTTTAAATCAAATAAAAATTGGTAAAAATAAATAACATCATTGCAAAATAGGAAATGCAGGCACAAGAAATAAACCATTTCAAAACATTCAGTTTTACAACATAAAGCTTTTAAAACCAATACTTACAGTATCAGAATCAGAATCAGAATCAGTTTTATTAACAAGTTTGTACATACAAACAAGGAATTTGACTCCGGTGCACTTTGCTCTTTGGTTTTTGTTTATGCATTACAGAATAGAATATACATATTTACAAATATACACATATATATAAAATAAAATAAGAAGGGGCATTTGCAACATCTGCATGCTGTTGTTTTGTACTCTAATAAATGTTCAACAGAGAAACAGCCTGGGGGAAGAAACTGTCTCTGTGGCGGCTGGATTTAGTGAACAGTGCTCTGTAGGAGCGGCCTGAAGGTAAAACTCTGAACAGTTTGTGTGCAGGGTGTGTGGGGTCTGCAGAGATTTTAGCAGCTCTTTTCCTGACCCTAGACCTGTATAAGTCCTGGATGGAGGGAAGGTCAACCCTGATGATTCTCTCTGCAGTCCTGATTATTCGTTGCAGTCTGGACCTGCCCTGTTTTGTGGATGAGCCAAACCACACTGAGATGGATGAAGACAGGACAGACTGAATGATGGCCGTGTAGAAGATGACCAGCAGCTCCTGTGGAAGGTTGTACTTCTTGAGTTGCCACAGGAAGTTCAGTCTCTTCTGGGCCTTCTTCCGAACAGTGTCTATGTGTGAAGACCATCTCAGGTCCTCAGAGATGGTGGTTTCTAGGAATCTGAAGTGGTCCACAGCCGACACGGTGTTGTTGAGGATGGTGAGGGGGGTGTATGGGGATGGTGTTTTTCAAAAGTCCACCACCATTTCCACAGTCTTGAGTGGGTTTAATTCCAGGCAGTTCTGACTACACCAGTGTATCAGGCGATCCACCTCCTGTCTGTATGCAGACTCATCACCGTCCTGGATCAGTCCAATGACAGTGGTGTCGTCTGCAAACCACTGCAAACTACACATTACATATGTAATGTATGTTAGAACAATGCAATGTACTTCCAGTGACAATATAAACCATTTACTGTACATAGATACAGGGGTTGGACAATGAAACTGAAGCACCTGTCATTTTAGTGTGGGAGGTTTCATGGCTAAATTGGACCAGCCTGGTAGCCAGTCTTCATTGATTGCACATTGCACCAGTAAGAGCAGAGTGTGAAGGTTCAATTAGCAGGGTAAGAGCAGAGTTTTGCTCAAAATATTGAAATGCACACAACATTATGGGTGATATACCAGAGTTCAAAAGAGGACAAATTGTTGGTGCACGTCTTGCTGGCGCATCTGTGACCAAGACAGCAAGTCTTTGTGATGTATCAAGAGCCACGGTATCCAGGGTAATGTCAGCATACCACCAAGAAGGACGAACCACATCCAACAGGATTAACTGTGGACGCAAGAGGAAGCTGTCTGAAAGGGATGTTCTGGTGCTAATCCGGATTGTATCCAAAAAACATAAAACCACGGCTGCCCAAATCACGGCAGAATTAAAGGTGCACCTCAACTCTCCTGTTTCCACCAGACTGTCCATCGGGAGCTCCACAGGGTCAATATACACGGCCGGGCTGCTATAGCCAAACCTTTGGTCACTCATGCCAATGCCAAACGTTGGTTTCAATGGTGCAAGGAGCGCAAATCTTGGGCTGTGGACAATGTGAAACATGTATTGTTCTCTGATGAGTCCACCTTTACTGTTTTCCCCACATCCAGGAGAGTTACGGTGTGGAGAAGCCCCAAAGAAGCGTACCACCCAGACTGTTGCATGCCCAGAGTGAAGCATGGGGGTGGATCAGTGATGGTTTGGGCTGCTATATCATGGCATTCCCTTGGCCCAATACTTGTGCTAGATGGGCGCGTCACTGCCAAGGACTACCGAACCATTCTTGAAGACCATGTGCATCCAATGGTTCAAACATTGTATCCTGAAGGCGGTGCCGTGTATCAGGATGACAATGCACCAATACACACAGCAAGACTGGTGAAAGATTGGTTTGATGAACATGAAAGTGAAGTTGAACATCTCCCATGGCCTGCATAGTCACCAGATCTAAATATTATTGAGCCATTTTGGGGTGTTTTGGAGGAGCGAGTCAGGAAACGTTTTCCTCCACCAGTATCACGTAGTGACCTGGCCACTATCCTGCAAGAAGAATGGCTTAAAATCCCTCTGACCACTGTGCAGGATTTGTATATGTCATTCCCAAGACGAATTGACGCTGTATTGGCCGCAAAAGGAGGCCCTACACCATACTAATAAATTATTGTGGTCTAAAACCAGGTGTTTCAGTTTCATTGTCCAACCCCTGTAGAAAACAACAGTATAACAACAAAGCTTGTGTACATTCAAGAGGTTTCACTTTAACATAAACTGTATAGTTGTGTGTCTGGTGCATTTTGTGTTAAAACATTCTTACTCTTCATTCAGGAAAGTAACTAGAGGTGGTAGAGTAGCCAGAAATGTATACTCAAGAGTACTTCAAAATGATATTACTTAAGTAGAAGTAAAAAGTATGGTTCAGTAAAGCTGTCATAGAAGTACATATTTTTTTGGCAGGACACCCAATATGGTTGTGTTTGCCCCTTTGGCATGAACACAAGGTTTAAGTTGATCCAAGCGTTCGGTGGGGTTGAAGTCACAACTCCATGCAGGCAGGCAGGCCACTCTACAGTCTTTGCTCCACAATTCTGGAAGTAATATCTGACAAACCTACTTTGTGGTGGCAAGCCTTGACCTCATGAAGGATGGAGTTCGGTTCAACAGAGTGGAGGAATGGCACTGGCAGTAGAAATTCATTTAGACGTCTCTCTGCATTGAGGTTGCCTCCAGTGATGACAGGTCTTCTTTTTCTGGTGAGCCGTTTGGCTGTTTGTCTTTGGCAAAGAGAATTTTACAGGTTTTTCACATGCTCCAATGTCCTGCTCAACCCACAAACACATTTTCCATACAAGTTTGGCACAATTAAAAAATAAATAAGCAGGATTTCCGATGGTATAAGATGTATTGCCAAGAAGCATTGTTACAACAAAAAAATAATCAACCAAACATGATTTCCTTACTTTTTACTTTAAGTTTATTTACATGAAAGCATAATGACAAAAGAAGACAGCTTAAGCAATCACATTTGTATTCACTGGCATATGTTAATTTTAGTTTTGATCTTGCTTAAAAATGATCAAAAATGGCTACTATCACTCAGAAACAAAAGGTAAGTGGTTTCTGAAAACAGAAGATGTCCATGTTTTACGTAGTCAAATGAGTTGGGAATTTTAAAAATCAAAATCTGATCAGGTATTTTACTATCATCAGAAACAAAAACAGCAGAATTGATGCATAAATCATATTTGACCTGACGCAGATGAACGTCAAGATTCACTCATTCATCATCTACGTCCCAATTAACATCAATATGAACCTCACTTCCATCATTTTCTCTATCAGATGGCTATCATTTTATTATTCGCACCATATTATCATCATCGCTTCAAGTATTTCTTTTATCATGCTTAATGACAATGATGGTGGAGGTAACAGTTATGATGATGAAGAGGATGTTTGCTTCATCTTCACGGAGTTGGACTGTAATTCACACTATTTTAGTACTGACTACATATTACTTCTACTCTTGTTATACATTTTCTGCAGTATTATTTAAATAATGTAGACTCATTTCAGGTGTATTTTGGAGTGCATCAGTGTGTTTGTGTTGACAGATGGTAAAGTTTCCCCACGAAGAGAGAGAGAGAGAGACTCTCTACAAGATTCATCACGTGATCCCCGGGGCCGTTTTAATGACGTAAGCACCATATGGCGCGTGCCGGGAGGGCGGGACCTCGATATGCTAATTACCCACAGCACCTCGCGCGGGGGTTTGCGTGTGGCGCTGAGTATAAAACCAGCAGCATCACACACACTCCTCAGAAATCTCCCATCAGATCACGCACAGTCACGCACGGACACAGGCAGAGCGCGCGGGATGCCTGGGAACTGACGAGCTGCGTCCATTAAACAAAAGGTAGGTTTTTACAATAATAATTGTAAGTATTGGCCAATTCCAATGAATTCAGGATAATATATGTGGTTTTTCATTTGGATAGTTTACACTAAAATAAAAGGACTCTTGGGGGCCTAAATAGCTATAATTTATGACATCAGTAAGTTGACTGAATAGTTTGTTCCCATCAGAAACAGTTGCTAATTTAAAAAAAATCTTAGACCCATTTCCAAAAAAAAAAACACATTGTTTCCATTTAGTTACTTTTTTAAATATTTGTTAGTTAACTCAACATTATTTGCTCAACATTGTTTCCCGCTTGGATTAAAAACCGATTTAATTCATCCTATTGGATCTCCTATGCTACTTGTCATCATTACTGTTGTGCTTAGATGAATGGGGTCACGCAAAAATGTTCTCACGTCCACCTGTAACACCTCCGCTAGAAATCAGCGGTACAAGTCAGCTGAAGACCAGTAATTATTTAATTTTTAACAACACAAATTATTTCATTATTATTTAAATACAGAAGTTTTCAAGAGGCGGTATATGTTTCCCATTGTATTTATTTTCCCATTCATTTGTTAAATTAGTTTGTTGGTTGGTTTGTTAAATGGAGAAATACAAAAAGTTAATTGTCTTTTTCCGAGCCAGTATTGATCCGTTTTGTGTATTTTTTTAAATAGTTAAACAACTTGCACTTTTTAAAACAGTTAGAAGCACTCGCTCTAACTTGAAGAATATAAATTGTACCGTCGTCCTAATTATTTAAATGGCCTGCTGAATATAACTTTTTAGGTTTTGCTTGTAGGCCTCAGCTAGATTTCTATCTTTTTCAATTTGGGTTAGAGTCCTAGTAATCCAATTTCTTAAAGTACGCACTTATTGATGTAAGAT
The DNA here is from genome assembly GCA_036173005.1 of Crenichthys baileyi. Classification (NCBI taxonomy): domain Eukaryota; kingdom Metazoa; phylum Chordata; class Actinopteri; order Cyprinodontiformes; family Goodeidae; genus Crenichthys; species Crenichthys baileyi. The sequence goes on from JAHHUM010002894.1 coordinate 529,072, forward strand.
TGGGAAAGCCAAGAAAGATTAAAATATTCTTCCATTCTTAGCTTTCTTAGTCTTTACAATCTTATTTTAAGGAAATGAATTTTAAAACTTGTATCGTGTTTATTGTTTTTAACAGAAATGAACCATTTTCCAAATATCCTGTCGTGGAAATAAAATTTTCCGATGATGAGAAGAAAAAAAGTCATCTGTCTGATTTAAAAAAAAGCCTATTCTGTGTTTGGACAAACTTTAGACCTTAATAATAATAATAATAACAATAATGTACGTAAAATACACATTTTTAAACATGCGAAAGCGTTCTAAAGTACATTTTTTAATCTAACTGAACTTTTTGTTTCCCAGAGAATCAGCATCATGACCAGGTCTGTGAGGGGGGAGCACACGTCAGTGGAATCGGACGAGCAGCAGGAGCTCTGCAGCCCTGCAAGCAGAGAGACCGAGAGGGCAGGAGCCGGAGCGGGAGTTGAGGAGGAGGAGGAGGAGGAGGACCAGCTTCACCATCTTGAGGAAGACGAAGAGGAGGACGACGAGGAAGACGAAGAGGAAGAGGAAGATGGCGAGAACAAACCCAAGAGGCGAGGGCCGAAAAAGAAAAAGATGACCAAGGCTCGTCTTCAGAGGTAGGGTCCATCCTCCGAGCACAAGGACAATTAGTAAAAATGTGTTTGTAGATAGGCATGAACAAACACTGGGGTAAAAGAGCCAGCCTGAATATAGAAATAATATTTATGAGATAGAAACAAGACCTAAATTACGTCTGTCAGATCACAGAGACTTCAGAACAATTAAACCCCATATTGCGTATGAAATACATGCAGGCTGGAATTTAAGAAACTGTTCTTTAAACTGTTTTCGCAGATTTCTTCGAACTCTTAATTCTACCATTGTGGTACAAAACAGCGTGTTTTCATGTAATATCCAGTAATACGAAACACGGTAGACTGGGGTTCAAAATAAATGTTTTTATGAAACAATTTTTCAACATTAATAACAGTTTTGTTTTCATTATTAGTGTTATTTGGTCAGATATTTTGCACAGTGTCATGAAGCCTTTAAACATGCTGTTTGCAATGAAATTGTAGTGCCATTATTCCTAGCATTATCACCAGAAAAAGTTTGCACATGGATGGTCATCTTAGCCCAAGCCGTATCTTACGGAGCACATAAAATCAGAGTACTGGAGCTCATCAATGTGTTATGGTAATTTAACCCTGTTAAACTTCCTGCTCAAATGTCAGTTAGTTTTTGTTTAGTTTTCTCATTTGTACTTTATGACTGACATTTCTATCCGTCTTTTGAGCACAAAACCAAAAAACAAACCTGTAAACACATTAAAAAACAGTAGCAAACAGTGCGTTTAAACTAACAGGTTGACCTACTACACTTTAGCTGTTTGTTGAGCTTGTCTGTTAAATCACAGGAGAGACTTTGCAAAGATTAAATTTAGGACAGGGGTGGTTCTTGCATAAGTGGCGCCCTGGTGCGAGCCCTTCCTTTGCTCCAGTCCTCCCTTCAACATCTCACACACAACCAACTCCTGCGACAAAGCCCATTTTGGAAAAAACTAACTTTTTATCACGTACCTTATTTATACATAAAAAATTAAATAAAGCATATTAGTCAAATGTATTTAATAATCTATATTCAGTGTAAAATATTCCAAATGGGGTTTGAACATTGACTAAAATTGGACTAAGTATTTTAGAGAAAAGAAAGTAATTAAATAAAAAGTAGGTTCTTTTAAAAAAAGAAAGAAAAACATCTTTTCAATTTAGCATTGAATTTGACGCTGTTTTATTTCTGCTCATGGTGCTATCCCAGGCCATTCTGCCCTGGGCACAGAGCCACAAGGCCTAAATCTGAACCTGCCACAGTTTAATACCTTTTCGAAATACCTTTAATAGCTCTGTTTCTGCCTTTGCAGGTTTAAGGTCCGTCGAATGAAAGCCAACGCCCGGGAGAGGAATCGCATGCATGGGCTAAACGATGCTTTGGAGAGTCTCCGAAAAGTTGTCCCCTGCTACTCCAAAACCCAGAAACTGTCCAAGATCGAGACCCTGCGCCTTGCCAAGAACTACATCTGGGCTCTAAGTGAGGTCTTGCGCTCTGGCAAGGCTCCCGACCTCATGAGTTTCGTCCAGGCTCTCTGCAAAGGTCAGAAGCTCAGCACTCTGGTCCCCTAGCATTATAAGAATATACATGATACGTACAAATTAAGATAAAATACACCAAATTTTGATCAGTCATTTATATGTTACCTTGTGTTAAATGTTACGTCCAAAATGGGAAGTATTTTTCATACTTGGAGCTCCCAGAGACGAGGAGTTGTTACAAGACCTTGAACCTTGATGTGACAATATAATGGATATTATATTTACTTAAATATATTATTTACTTAAAGTTTCGTTGTAGTTGGTTTAAAAACTGTCTTTTGGGGATGTTGTAGTCAGATGTTTGTATTAATGAACATTATTTATTTATAAACTCTTATTGTAATGATAATTAAAGTTCATTTATAAGTATTATTAGGTAGGTACTAACAAGTGCTCTTACATAAATTATATCATTGACAGGGATGTAATGAAGCATGAGGCTCACAGGAACATTGGGTTCAGGGGAATGAGACAAGATTTGAGCGATAATTTAGTACATTTAGAGTAGACTTTAAAAAAGAGTCCATCTTTTATTTGTTTTCACAAATTGAGTAAAGGTTTTACCAACCACAGACTGTGTTCGTGCTTTTCTAGGCTAATGTCAAAAAACTTTAATACCGTGCTATTATTGTTTAACATTTTAAGAATACAATATAAGAATCATAATTTTCAAACTGTGTTTTTAAGATCTCTGGTAAGCGTAAATGTATTCATGTTTGATTAGTCTACATATTTTGGATTTGGAACTGTGGAGACGGCCAAATCCAGCACAGTCTATCTAAAAACTATAAAACAACAGATACTAACTTTATCATATTTTGCTGCTAATGATTAGCTTGTGACAATATTACTTACAGTGGTTATGAATAATTTTTATCTTGTCTGTCACCATTTTTTACTAATGATTTTACAAAATGGAAAGATAAGAACAGTTTATCAAAGTTTTGTCGCCAACCCAATGAGAAGTCCTTTTTGTTAACTCTGTCAACACAACATAGCAGCTCAAGAGCTACTTCATTTCTTCTATCAAAATAAGAGTTTCAAGCGTAGATAAGTCGACGTGTCAAGTTTAAAGCACTCACATTAAAATCAGTGGCTCATAATAAAAAAACTTTACCTTAACTTCTACTTATACCAACTTCAACTTAGCCTAATTTCACCTCTCAAAGTAATGCTGTGAGCAACTGGATAGCACTTTACAAGACTTCCCTTGAAAGAGAAATATTATGAGATCTCGTTACACTATTGATCGATACTGACCTTTAACTTTCTCTGTGCTCTCAGGTCTGTCTCAGCCGACCACTAACCTGGTGGCAGGCTGCCTTCAGCTGAACCCTCGGACCTTCCTTCCGGAGCAGACACCGGACATGCCAACGCATCTTCCCCCTGCCGGTGCTGCTGCCTATCCTGGACACTTCTCGTACCAGAGCCCTGGACTGACAGCCGGTTTGCCCAGCCCCCCCTATGGCACCATGGACCCTTCTCACATCTTCCACCAGGTCAAAGGTCAGCCATACGGCTCCTTGGAACCCTTCTTTGATGGAGTCCTGGTGTCAGATGGCCCGGCTTTCGACCCGCCTCTCAGCCCGCCTCTGAGCATCAACGGTAACTTCTCGTCCTTCAAGCACGAACCCGTTGCTGCCTCCGACTATGACAAGAGCTTTTCCTTTAGCGTGCACTACGGAGGTGGAGGAGCTGGTGGCCATCCCTCCGTCTATGGCAGCGGGGGGGCCAACCCACGGTGCGGTGAGCTGCAAGTGGAACAACTGATGGGATTCGACGGACACTCGCACCATGAACGGCTGATGAACGCCCAGTTAAACGCCATCTTTCACGACTCCTGAGGATGAAGGACTGTGAGACTGATGAAGACAGAGAGACCTTGATATGAGAAGACTACTATCATTTAATCACTGTCTTACAATCTGTCCTTGTTTTTCATCTTGCTGTCCACATCAGGATCTTTAACTTCTCTTTATGATGGCGATTCAACAATCCCGTAACCTTCTTTGTAGCTCTTCACCTGGCAAGAGATGCTCTTTGAATGTCTTGTCAGTGTCCATATTATCATTTAAAAATAATCAATAATCAATGAGCAATAATCTGGAGAAAACTATGCAATTTTGTTAAAATCTGAGCAATGCTCAGCTGATGATTCCAAATGTTGAAAGAATTAAGATTTCTCTATTTTTGGGGGGTCAGTGTGTGAGGCAACGTCGGGCTGGTGTCGGGCTGAAGTGTTAAGGTTGTTCATGTTGTTTTTAAGTTTTTGCTTTTTATATGGTTTCTGTAGCATTTATGTTATTATTTCATGTGACTTGTTCATATTTTATAAGATAGATGTTTATAAAGGCCTTTTATTAAAAGGAATTTCACGTGATTCACCTGTAAGACTCAATTCATCTGCAACGACACAACATTACAAAAATACTACACTTTGGACTGCTTTACTCTGTTTTCACTGCACAGCTTTTATTCATAAAAAATATCAACAAATACAATGCGGCAGTCAAAAATAACAGCACGTTTTGTTTGTTGACTTACCAAAAAAAAATTTTTTTTTTACTTACTTAAAAATTTATTTTTTGTAAATCCTCTAAAAGAATTTGGATGAATTACGGATTGCCAAGACGTCCGGTTGACAGTAGTGACAATACTACAGATTTCCTTCCTTCAAGAGAAAGCCCTGTTAACAACACTATCCCACTTTGTGGAGGACAAAACAAGGATTGGTGTGTATGTGTGTGTGAAGGGCACAGATGTTCGTTCTGCAGGCGAGATTTAATTTATGAAAATTATCTTATTTATGCATGAGAGCCCCCCCCCCCCTTCACACACTTACACACACATACACTAATGACCTACTGTTTGATTGTTTGTGTGTAAGTCAGCTGGGACAATATGGTGGCCATATCCCACCATTTACCCTCCCTGTTGAAGTGGAATGTCATTAATCAAAAGACTGCAGAGAAAATGCCCTTTGTCAAGTGACAACTTTAGCTTTAAAGCATGAAAAAACCTTAGCCATTTGGCTCCAGTTATTCTTGAATTTACTTGGCAAGACAATTTCGAATAAGGATATTGTAGTAATGGGAAATAAATATTCAAGACTCAGGGTCTCTGACAAAAGTCTCTTCAATAAGTAACAAACACTGAATACTAAACTTGACACAAAAGTAAGGAAATGCACGTTCTGTTTTGGTTGAGCTGAATAAGTAGCTCAATATTAGTAGAGTTGAAAATGTGGGTTGTGCTCACAAGAAAAACAAACTTTGCAAAATATCTGCCAATGCCATACAGCTTTTGGTGAAGGCAGTGTGATGGTGGGGCTGCAACCCCTCACTGGAAAAGCAAAGGTTGTAATCATTGTATGCAATCTTTATAAAGAGAGATATCGAGATGAGATTCTGCCAGCACCGGCAATGCCATGTCTTCAGAGACTAACTCCAGAATTTGGAAGTAGAGAGGATGTAATGGTCTGCCTGCAGTCCTGATCTCAACCTCACTGAACACTTGGTCAGCTTGGGAGTCGAAAACGCAACCACTTTGGCTGACTTGTCACAAATGCTGGTTGAGAAGCGGGATGCCATCCAGTGCCAGTGTGTCACCAAGCTGTTGACCAGCGTGAGAAAGAGGTGCCAGACCATTGTGGTTGATTTTGGTTCTCCTACACACTACTGAAGCCCCAGGTTGTTGAATAACTAAACTGTTAACTGGCCAATATCTTATTTCTTCAAACTTCAGTCATACAATCAAATAAAAACAACACCAAACAAGTCCTCTCTATTAGCAGAGAGGACTTGGCAAGGTTTCAGTTCTTAAGCCAATAACTCAACTCTGTTGCTAAACCCAGAAATTCATTTTCTTTACAAATGTAACAAAATTTAAGTAAAAAGGAACTCCAGCGATATAATAGTGACAAGAAGTATTTTTACAACTACGGTCTGGTTAGCTTTACTCAGTACCAGGAAGGGACGAGGAAGCACAAAAGCTGTAAGAAGTTTCTTGAAAGGCAACTATAAAGTACTTTTTATTCTTATTGGAGCATCCTAAAATATCCTACAATAGCAACAGAAGCATTAGAAGCATTGCAGTTGTATTGTAAGCAGTCTTTGTGACTTGGGTTTTGTATTTCAGACTGTTGGCTGATCATAACACTGATTAATGCAGATTTAAACTCAGCCATCTGTCAGCAGGACACACGCTGAGTGAGTGTTTGAGCCGGAGCTCATAATATGGAATTAATGACACAGTCCTCCCTCCTCCTTACTGATTGGCTGGCAGGTGTCTGTTAAATAACATCACAGGACACACATCTAGACAACAATCCAGATGTCCTGCAGGACACTACAACACACACTCTTCTCAGCCCTTTTGCAGAAAAAATATACGCTTTCAGTGGATGTAAGTCGCCTAATTGTGACGAAAGCACAGAACATTTGGCCATGATCATGTATCACTTTCAACCTGGATCTCATTAAAACCTTACAATTCTTTGCTTTAATGCTGATTGAAGCAATTTGTGATTTTGTTTTACTTGACTTCTAATAGGGGTTTTGCAGAAATTTATTTTGATTGGTTTAGAAGTGTCTGCAAAACGTTTTAGATTTTTTGAAAACCAGTGACCTAATTAGACATAAATCTTAAATTGTATATGGAAGAGATTATGGCCCAGTCCTATTTCTCAATCATATTCCTACTGCATACAGACTTTTATCATCTTCAAAACACAAAAGTTTATTGATTAACATATTTCACCACAATATGAATTACCATTTGAAGAAAAAGCAACCTATTGTCCTTTTTCCTTTTATGTTAAAAGTAGCAATAGTTTGGAGTTCCAGTATAATTAGTTATACAACTTGCAATGGGTCTTGGTCTTTTAAACCATTTTGTACTTTTGGTTGCTACCCAACTTTTTAGGTTAACAGAGGTGCCATGGGATGTTTTGTACCAACCATTTGTCACTCATGACATGATTTAAGAATAATTATAAATGCTTTAAAGCAGTTTTCTTTAATCTACTCATAGTTAAGTGAAATGATGTGGAGTCCTGTTACAGCACTTAGGTAAGGTTAATTTTAGTTTGATCAGGGGTCATAATTGGTCATATTTCATAACACTCGGCTACCCCCGACAAGGATCAGAACTGCAATCCATGGAAAAAGGACGGCATACAATTTTCAGAAAAACAGTCAACAGTTATGTTAAAAAGTAACTGAGATCCAAACCTTTTTAGAATGTGTTACAGCTAAGCCTGAAATTATTCATATAAGTGGCAGATTTAGATTTGAAATTATTTTCATTCAACCAAGAAATCTGTCGTGCAGGAAATGAGACAGGCCTTTCTCAAAAGATTATAAAAAGAAACATGCGAGCTCCCGAGGGGTAGCGCGCATGTATGTTGATTACGCACCAGTGGATCTGCCGCGTGACCGATGAAGCCGCTACCTGTCTCCATAGCGACGAGACCCCGGAAATACACACCGTGATCAGCTTACTGTCTGTTTACCGGACAGAAACAAATTTATACCCGCGGTGTTTTCTTGTTTTGTTTGTTTGTTTGTTTCCTCGACTGAGTTTAAATATGTCGGAGCTTGAGACTGAAGCGCAGGGAGAGCTGAGAGACAGCGGCAAGAAGAAGAAAAAGAAAGAGAAAGAGAAGCCAAGGGTCGGTGAGGAGGAGGAGGAGGTGGAGGAGAACAAGCGGGAACGAGAGGGGAAGGTGGAGAAGGAAGAGGAGCAGAGGTGAGTAGTACATGATGTTCCTCTACAGCTTGACATTAAAAAGTTACCATCAATTGAAAGAGGAAGCGAAGGATGTACGCAGACAAGTCATTTAGGGAGATTTTTTCAAAATAAAAGGCTTGCAATTAAAAAAAAAATTCTTTGAACAACGGCAGTGAATTAATACTTACACCTATTTCACTACATTCAGTGAAAAAAACACATGCCCCTTAGTAGAGGTAAGCTGTATGCAGGTTAGTTTTCAAATTTAACTGGTTAAGAAAGATTTTACTTTTTGTGAAAAAAGTTTCTTAATGCTGTACCCTCCTTCATAGCAATACAGAAGAAGATGCTGCCAGATCCAGCTAGCCAGGAACCAAACGGAACACATTTTCAGTTTTAGACAAATGATAAACATGGTAAAAAACAAAGCTTTGTTCATATTATTTAAGAATCTTACATAATCCTTTTACTTTTTCCTTTCTTTTTTTTTACATCATACTATAAATGAACAAAGGAAAACATTTGGAAAATTACTCATGAAAATTTAGGGATATTTGGCTTTCGGGTCAAATTTATGAAAAACTAAAAAAATCACCCTACATTGATATTATATCATGAAAGTAGGGCATTTACAGTAGAAGCATGCAGTGGTGATTTCCTCATTTCAAATGATTTATTGAAACAAAAGCCAACAACTGTGGTGGGTATACCACAACAAAAATGTCAATAACCTCTCGTCTGCCCTTGAGAATCGATTACAGCTTTACAACTACGTCTCCTGCTGTTTACAAGTCGACTTATTGTCTGCTGAGGCATGGCGTCCCAGTCTTCTTGAAGGGTGGCCCTCGGATCATTGAGGTTCTGAGTTACAACCCTCTAGACGGCGGCCCACTGGTCCCTCGTCCAGGGTTGATTCTCCCTGGCCCATGCAAGGTGATGATTCCTGTGCCTGGTGGTGTGGTCAGGTACCCTTGCAGATTGTCTAGCATGCAGACCATGCTGATGTAAACATTTTGAATGGTCTGACTTGAAACTTGGGTAAGTCTCACCGCCCTTAAATGTGCCTGGAGTTGAGTGGTATTCATCATCTGGTTCTGCAGGACACTGTTCACAATGAAGCGTTCATCAGTGAGGGACGTGGTCCACTTCTATGCCTTTCAGTGACCCTTCCAGTCTATCTGTTGTAACCTGCTGATGATACTCTGTTTTAGTCTGAGAACATCCTGTTTGAACCCCCACAATGCCGAGGTACAGTTGATCAATTGTTAGGTGTCATCTTGGTCTCATGATGTCAACATATGAACAGCATGATGAGGGGCATGTGTTTAGATACCAATTCTGATTAAACCAGGAAATTTATCAGTTGATTCTCGGATTAAACACCTGTTGTAAATTCTGCCGTTAAGCTCCTTGTTAGAGGAGTAAGTTGTGCAAAAAGTACTGAAACACTGAACAGTTGGACATGTGCATTTAGAGGTTATATTAAGCTCTTCTGTAAAGGTTATAGTTCATTTTAGGCTCATCCAGAAATTTCACCCGAGAGCCGAATATCCCTAAAGTTTTGTGAGTTGTGTGTGTCTGTACATAGAGAAGCTCATCAATACTAAATGCACTCTTTGCAACTGATTCTTTTATTTTATTTTTTTAAGTGCTAGTTAAATTGGTTAAATTCTGACCATTTTAAAAATATACTTACTTAACTAAATGAGTTAAATTCTGACTAATTTTAAATGTAATCTTACTCAAATTTTACTTAAACTCAACAATTTAATTATTGTAATAAATTTGTTTCTAGTTATTCTCTTTTGTAATTGACTTACAATGATCTAGAAGGAAACATGCACTACTTGTCAGTCTACATTTTATTATTTAAACAGAAGTACAAGACATCTGTACAACCAACTAGGAGAATAGTGTTTCCAAACCTAAGGATACACTTTATGGTTGCAGAGGATCTCCTCTATCACAAAATAAACATCTGCTGGATCCTCCTAGCAAGAGAATCGTGACCAGCAGCCAACTCTAACCAGTATGTCACGAAGTCATCTGGTTTTTCCTCCAGGTTGAAAAGAATCAAATCAAAATTGGTTGCTTTGAAATGTAATTAGGTAAAATTAAACTGAAGTAAAACTTCTTAAATCAGTTCCACCAAGGTGTTACTTAAAGATTTTCCCTGACAACCACAGCTACATTGTGCCGTTCTTTGGCAAAAACTGGGGTTAAGAAACCCAGCTTGCTAGCTCCTATGACTTCTGCCTAAGTTCTTGTAAGTATGTAAAGAAACACTGGACATTAGTTAAAATGAACACAGCTGTAGCTTCAATAGAATTAGTGTGTGTGAGAAGAAGCTGTATCTGCCTGATAAAACCTTTCCAAAGCTACAAAAACTGACTTTTAGTCATTTTTTGACTAACAGCATATCATTTAAAATGTGGGTGCTTTTTTGTCTTTTCAATCAAATTTTATACATACATTTGTCCTATGCAAAGACTAAAAACAGACCCTCACCATTAACCCCTAACCCTCCACCCCTAAATAAAAACAAATAGACAGACAATAGAGTTTAAAACATACTGCAAAGGCAGAGGTTAAAATGCCAGATTATGTCAGATTAGACCAGACGTGAGGAGGATTGTTGAGAAGTGAATGTTATCATTTCAACTTTTTGTTAACAATGAAGCACTAAACAATAAAAAGTAAAGAGATAAAAAATAGGATTATAAAAAGAAATGGATAAATACAACTGTATTATATATATTTTCTAAAACTAATAAAAGAAATGCTAAATATTTTGAAGAAAATACAAATACAAATAAGCATTTAATTAAAAATAGATGAAATGATGACTATATGGTACCATAAGTTAAAGCTAAAGCTAAGGTAAAGCTAAATTAGAGTAATACTTTACTTTATACTTCACTTTATTTTAAATGATTGTACAGGGGTTGGACAATGAAACTGAAACACCTGGTTTTAGACCACAATAATTTATTAGTATGGTGTAGGGCCTCCTTTTGCGGCCAATACAGCGTCAATTCGTCTTGGGAATGACGTATACAAGTCCCGCACAGTGGTCGGAGGGATTTTAAGCCATTCTTCTTGCAGGATAGTAGCCAGGTCACTACGTGATACTGGTGGAGGAAAACGTTTCCTGACTCGCTCCTCCAAAACACCCCAAAGTGGCTCAATAATATGTAGATCTGGTGACTGTGCAGGCCATGGGAGGTGTTCAACTTCACTTTCATGTTCATCAAACCAATCTTTCACCAGTCTTGCTGTGTGTATTGGTGCATTGTCATCCTGATACACGGCACCGCCTTCAGGATACAATGTTTGAACCATTGGATGCACATGGTCTTCAAGAATGGTTCGGTAGTCCTTGGCAGTGACGCGCCCATCTAGCACAAGTATTGGGCCAAGGGAATGCCATGATATGGCAGCGCAAACCATCACTGATCCACCCCCATGCTTCACTCTGGGCATGCAGCAGTCTGGGTGCTACGCTTCTTTGGGGCTTCTCCACACCGTAACTCTCCCGGATGTGGGGAAAACAGTGAAGGTGGACTCATCAGAGAACAATACATGTTTCACATTGTCTACAGCCCAAGATTTGCGCTCCTTGCACCATTGAAACCAACGTTTGGCATTGGCATGAGTGACCACAGGTTTGGCTATAGCAGCCCGGCCGTGTATATTGACCCTGTGGAGCTCCCGACGGACAGTTCTGGTGGAAACAGGAGAGTTGAGGTGCACATTTAATTCTGCCGTGATTTGGGCAGCCGTGGTTTTATGTTTTTTGGATACAATCCGGGTTAGCACCCAAACATCCCTTTCAGACAGCTTCCTCTTGCGTCCACAGTTAATCCTGTTGGATGTGGTTCGTCCTTCTTGGTGGTATGCTGACATTACCCTGGATACCGTGGCTCTTGATACATCACAAAGACTTGCTGTCTTGGTCACAGATGCGCCAGCAAGACGTGCACCAACAATTTGTCCTCTTTTGAACTCTGGTATATCACCCATAATGTTGTGTGCATTTCAATATTTTGAGCAAAACTCTGCTCTTACCCTGCTAATTGAACCTTCACACTCTGCTCTTACTGGTGCAATGTGCAATCAATGAAGACTGGCTACCAGGCTGGTCCAATTTAGCCATGAAACCTCCCACACTAAAATGACAGGTGTTTCAGTTTCATTGTCCAACCCCTGTATATTTCTTAGTAAAGGGTGCATAAAAATACAATTACTGTTAAAAACAAAATAAAAGCAAACTTAAAAGCAAAATAACAGTTATGGATAAAGTGTTATTAAAGTCTATGATAAATGCAAAATTAAAAAGACTCAATTTATGCTGTTAATGTCAAAGAAGAATGTATGCTGCATTCCTTTTGCCTCGGATGTTCGAAGCACAAATATGGGAATGATGTCACACCAACTTCACATCCCCTCCAGTTCACAACTCTGATAACCTGTGGGATTTTTAATTGTTGCATTCAGGAACAAGGCTAACTATTATACGGTAAATGGCCTGTACTTGTATAGCGCTTTATCAAGTCCCCAGAGACTCTAAAGCGCTTCACACTACATTCAGTTATCCGTCCATTCATACAAACATTCACACACTGACAGTGCTGAACTACATTGTAGCCACAGCTGCACTGGGACGCACTGACAGAAGTGAGGCTGCCATACACAGGCGCCGCCGAGCCCTCTGACCACCATCAGCAGGCAAGGCGGGTAAGGTGTCTTGCCCAAGGACACAATGACTGAGACGGACATAGTGGGGGCTCGAACTGGCAACCAACCGGTTACAAGACGAACACCTGCCACCATCACCATGGTTACCCTCTATATTTACATTATAAATTATAATATATTTCTCAACCCTAAACACTAAAGCAGCTGAAAGTGGGATACTGTGCGACTGACTTATTGTGACACAAATAGTCATGTGGTGGTAATAAACTATCGCTGCACCTCTCACGTTGTTTAATGCGTAAGGCAGCCATGTTGGATTTTGGCGTTAGGGTTGATGAAAAATCGTTGAATTTCAAAGTCAGAATTCTGACTCCAGGTGGCATTCCGGTTCATTTTACTGATTCGAAACTCAAACATTCCGACTCCTGAGAAGAAATGGGTTTGGGACTGTTGGATAAAAGGAAGTTGGGGTTTTTTGTCACACACCATCATCATTTGTCATCATATGAAAAGCTATATTTCATAACCAGGTTGCTACGCTTCAAAATGTAAAAAGAAGAACCAGGAGCAGAGAAAACAAATATTGTAGGAAAATGACTGAAACGACAATTAAACTTCAACAGGATGTTCATAAGCTGATGAAAAGTTTAAGACCATAGCCGTAAAACAGAAAAACTAAACAGAAGTCAAAATTTGAAAAATAGGACAGAGTGGTGAGTAACCCCATCACTCCTGCAGATCACTTAAAAAATTGTGTTGGTTTGTGAGTTTTCTGGTGGGAAAGCTGCATCATGTGGTGATGGTGAGGGCACCATTTTTGTAAAACTCCCTTGCTCTCCATCACCAGTCATTTTCAATGGGATTTTGATCAGTGAACTGGAGTCTTATACTACTGAAAGACGAAATGGTATCCCGCAGACACGGGCCCTCAGTCAAAAGGGTAGCCCTCTGCCACTTTTCCACATAGCCAGCCCCATTTTGACTCTCCTGCACAACATGAAGCTCCATTGTAAGGAAACAGCTCTGAGGCGAGTAGAAAACATCTTCTTCAGAATCTCGTTTTCATGCTAGCAATGTTGGAAACCATTAGAACCATCCAGAGGAATTGTTTTGCCATTACAGGATAAACCTTACTTTCACCTCCTTGTTTGCCCCGTTTGGTGCTCCCTTGCAAAGTCCATCGGGTTTGTGGAGTGGAAGGGGGCGAGGCGTTTGAGGACATTTATTGTTCATTAAGCTCTTCTCCCCCAGACGCCATGCTATGGTTACTGGGCTACGGTCAGCATCAGTAAGGGCTTGGTCTTCATGGACAGCGTCAGTTTTTTTGGGGGGGTCTACCACTTCACCTTTTTGTCCTAACCCACTTAGGATGTTTTGGAGATTTTAAAATGGCTTTCTTACCGTGTACCACTATGGCAGTGATGGAGCATTGCAGAAGGCCTTGCTTGTATAGCTCAACAATCCTGCCAACTTCTCATCAGGGGTCATGACAGTGTAAATGCCTGACAGAAGATAACGTGAAAGCCTCTTTCACCCGTTTCTTCTTTTTACATTTGAATATCTTTAATTTCTTGCTTGGTGTTAAGATTTTTATCAGAAGTTCACTTGCCAGGTTAATCATTATTGAGACGTCATTAATTATGTGTATGACCGATCTATGGTCGCTTTATTGATGGACATTTGTGAATAATACCTGACCGGTTGAAGTAAACTAGAACTCTGTGTTTGTGTTGGATCTGTCAGTGAGAGTGTGTTGATGCGGGGGATCTTCAAAGTGGGGAAAAAGAGCCATGACGTCCTGCTGACACGAACCAGACTGACCTGGACCCCCATCATCCCAGAGAGTCCCACAGGTCAGTTACAATGGGAACGGGTTTTATACTGTTCTGCTGCTATAGAACAGACTTTGTAAGTATGTGTTGTGATGGTATGTGTTGTAAAAATGTGTTGGTCTGAGAAAACCTGAAACTTCTGGACATCTAAATAAATGCATAACATCTTTACAGTTTGTCTTTCCTGTAATAAAAAAGCATGATTAAATTAATGATGATTAATGATTAAATAACTATTCTTGATTTTAGTTGAGATTTTTTTTAAGTAAATGTTTGTTTTTCAGGGTTTTCAACAGTGTAGTGTAACAGTGACAGCAGTGGCAGAAAGCCCTTTGGTCTCAGAAGACGTTACCTACATATCATTCTGTATTGTGCATTTGTTTTGCTTACCATCAGATTAATGACAAGCCTGCTGCTCTGAGAATATGACGACACATGAAGTGATCAATGTTATGGAATTATTGTGATGAAAGTAAAGTTTTTTCAAAAATATCCAACAAAGATTTTTAGGCACTTTGTCTTGCACTGTGTTATCGTATATCACAGAGGAAAATGTAACATTCAGGTAACATGTTATTAAGACTCACCATCTTGTAGTCATACAGTGTATTTCTAAAGTATTTATAACCCTTGATCTTTTTCACATTTTCTTTCATTACAAACACAATCCACAATGTATGATCTAAGGACTTTTATGTTTTAGACAAACCCAAAACAGTGAACAATTGTGAAATGGATGAAAAGAAAATCGTTTTTCAGAAAGCAACCATTTGCACAGGATTTATTTAATTTATCTTTGTGTAATTTAATCCAACTGTTCTGTAAAGGTTTTGGTGTAGTAATTTGTTGTTTGAAGTGAACAAACACAATCTTAAGGACCAGTGAACACAGCAAACAGGTCAGGGAGAGAGTTGTGAAGAGGTTTTCTGCAGGGTTGGGTTATAAAACAGTATCCCAAACTTTGAACATCTCATGAAGGTCTTTCCAACCCATCATCAGAGAAGTATGGCACATCTAAAAACCTATCAAGACATGGCTGTCCACCTCATTTGAAAAGTCAGGCAAGAAGACCAATAATCAGAGAAGCAATCAAAAGAAGCAATCACTCGGCACCTCTCGAGGAGCTGCCGAGTGAGATAATCTTCGAAACAACTATCTTTCATACACTCCACATATCTGGCTTTTGTGGAAGAGTGGCAAGAAGAAAACCATTTTTTGCCAAAAGCCTGAAGAAGTCCAGGTAAATGTTTGTCACAGACCATGTAGGGGACTTAACACATTTTCTATGGCAGAAAACTGACACAGCACATCACCCAGAACACTACCTACTCCCCTACACTCCCTACTGTAAAACATGGTGGTGGCAGCATCATGCTGTAAGGATGCTTTTTTTCCAGCAGGGATAGGGAAGCTGGTCAGATTTGATGGGGAGATGGATGAAACTAAATATCAGGCAATCCTGGAAGAAAATCTGTTAGTTGCCAGAAAAAAAACATAAGAATGGTACTGAGGGTCACCCTCCAGTAAGAATGAAACACTACACAAGAACTTCAATGGGATGGTTTAGATCAAATCATATCCATATTTTAAAATGGCCTAGTCAAAGTCCAGACCTAAATCTAATTGAGAATCTACGGCAAGACTGGAAAATTAGCTTTGCTCAATCTCCCATCCAGTCTGACTGAACTTGAGCTATTCTGGAGGAAAGAATGATCAAAAAATTCCATCTCTTGATGTACAAAGCTGGTAGAGACATAACTGATAATACCTGCAGCTGTAAACATATAGAAATATGGTTCTATAAAGTATTGCTCAGGGGGCTCAATACAAATGCACACCACACTTTTTAGACTCTTATTTGTAAAGAATTTAGAAATTTTCCTTTTCATTTCACTCCAGAATCATACTTTGCTTTGTGTTGGTCTGTTACATAAAATCCCCCCAAAAATAAATTAAGTTGATTGAAACGTGACAAACTGAGGAAAAGTTTAAAGACTTGGAATATTTTTGTTAGACACTGTATATATTCACCTACATCCCATATGTTATCTTTAAATATTAAACTAGTGTGGTTTCATTTTTAGAAAGTATGAAACTTTAAAACAGATGCCAGTCATAGAAAGATTGCATATAGTGTACAGGACTGTTAAATACGGTTTACATGTGTTTGGCTATTTGGCAGAGACAGGGATTTTGGAAAAAAAGGTAAAAATTACGCTCCAGCCTATAGTAATACCAATAAATCTTGAAAACGATTCTATAAAGTACAGCAGTGGTTAACATTTTGTGATCATAGGATCTGATTTTTATGTTTTTACACAAGTTAACCAGCATGAGGCCCAAGATAAAGGTTCTGTTCTGTTTTTCATCAGATCTGGCTTTCTGTGTCATGTTGATGCATTTCATCGAAATGACTGCTTGGATGCAATACTTGGTGGGATGTTATTTTTCAAGTGTCATGCATGTCAATAATATATCTAACCAGTTGAATTAATTCTTATTGCCCTTAATGCCCATACCTGATCTATATTCTAATATATTTTATGTAACATGAGATATGAATTGAACTGAAAGGGTTACAAACAAACAATTTGATGGATCTGAAAGCGGCCACCGCTCCCAGTTTACTCACATTTCTGTAATGTTTTGGTACCATTTTGCCGTATTTAATGCTTTCCTGTTGTGGTAGATTTTTACTTGGAGCCCATTCAGACCAAACTGGTTAGTAAAGCAGGATGAAGGTGTAAATTCAATGTGTTTTTGTGTCTGAAGCCAATCTGTTTTGTTGTATTTCATCCAAGCTAATGTCATTAAGCCAACACTGTGTATGTGTGTGTTGGCAGCACTAGAGAGCAGTTGGTTTGGCCCGTGGGGGGTTATTAGAGTCTCTCAGTGTGAGGAGATTAACGCACACATACACATAGGCAGTCTGTCAGCACGCTGGGTGTGTGTGCGTTTCTGTGTGTTGATGAGATATTTCTATATAAATGGATCATCTGCTCTTGTTTGTTTCTAAACATGAATTCATCTGATCTATTTCCGTTAGGAAAGTGGAACCTGAGCTGTCAGATACGGAGGTTGTATTCATCATCGTTGCAGGTGGATAAGAGCGTTTTAGGCGATGAACAGTCAAAACTGGAGTTAGTGTGGCCAAGAAGAGTACTTTGTTGCTTTAACGTAATAAAACGGCAAACATCAGGTGGGTTTGAGTTGATAGAAGTGAGGAGAGTTGTATTTTAGCTGTGAAACTTAGATTCACTGATCTGACTTGTGTGGCCAATTTCCAGTTTTTGTGAGGCTCTGACCTGCTATAATCTGAACCTATTCTATTTTTTCCAGAACTATAGTTAACAGTGTTCAAATAATTTTTTTCTAGCTTAATTAATAATTTTAGAAGCAGAGGTGATGCCACACAGTGTGTGTGTGTGAGAGCTGTCAGTGTAAAACAGGATTTGATAAAAACCAAGATTAAACAATAACAGAATGGAGATCAGTAACAGAGTTGTTCATGTTATATTAAGGATTAATGCAATTTTCATGGTTAACTTTACAAAGTGTAAACTACAGTCTTTGTGTGTGTATTTTAGAGAATGTAGACCGTTGCCTGAACTCTGAGATTTCCAAAAGGCCGCCAACATTTAAAAATCCGGCATCTGCCATGACAGACAAAGGTTGTAAACTCATAAGAATAAAACAAGCAAACCTGAGTGCAATAGCCTTGCTAGTGGCTGCTGAAGTCCGCTAAAGAAACGTCCCTAAGATGGGCATGAATTGATGTTCTATGGCCTTTATGTTACCAGAACTCTGGCACGAGATGACCAAATCTGCAAAAGTACGAAATGCTGAAGGGGTAGAATGACCAACACCCACCTTAACCTTTCTCCCTATTGTAACATCCTGAACGAATGGTCAACATGCCTCCATATAAAAAACCTTCACTTTATTTTTAAACTTCCACTGATGCTAACTTTAAATCTTCTTCTCTTAGTAACAGCTCTCACACCAAACAGTGTTGTCAGCGCAGCTTATTGGCTCTTAGGTAGGTTGCATTTGCCTGCCTCCAGGTTCTTCAGTTTCCTTTAACAAAACACACACTGAATAAGTGGATGATTCTAAGTTGACCATGAAGGTTTTTGCTCTGTCACTGCTCCTATGTCCCTCAATAGGTTGATGCAGATCTCTTTAATTACTGAAGTCATATGAGACAAAATTACAACATAAGACAGAATCAAATTGACACCAAGAGAGGGTGTTATGAGTTAGTATTCAAGAAAAGGTTTAGGTTTTGCAGACTGTTTTGAAACAACACTTTAAATTCAAATTTAAATAAACATTTTAAAAGAAGCCTGATGTCATAGTATGTTAATCACAGTGAATTTAATGTTGATTTGACCCTATTGTTTACCTCAAGATGGCTTCAAGTATAGTTAAAACATGTTTTGCAGATTTTTTACTTTTTTAAATCAACGGATGGTTTCATTATGAGAACAGATTGCATCAGAGGGAAGGCATTGTCGTGTTTCTTTGTAGTTTTATTATTTTCATCAGTAACTCTTTTTGTGTTTTCCAAAATTTTCCTTCTTTTCCAAGTTCATTTGTGGAATGTGTTGAGATTCTGAATGAGAAACCATATTACCTTTACAGGTTTTAT
The DNA here is from genome assembly GCA_036173005.1 of Crenichthys baileyi. Taxonomy (NCBI): domain Eukaryota; kingdom Metazoa; phylum Chordata; class Actinopteri; order Cyprinodontiformes; family Goodeidae; genus Crenichthys; species Crenichthys baileyi. Next base: position 548,136 of record JAHHUM010002894.1, read on the forward strand.
GCTGATTGTATTCTTATCTCTAGAGGTGTACAATATAAAGAATGATGTTCATCACTGCAAAACAATTGCTTGGATTTTAATAGATGTTAGGCTGTTGTATTTTAAATGCCATGCATGCAGGTTCTGCATGGTTATAATAATCAGAGCTGCACAATATATTGAATCGCAGTCATCATCACAATATCGCAGTAGATTGCTAAGATGCAATAGGATATTATTTTTGAAGTACTTTGTATTCAAACTCTACATGCCAGCAATATATTTGGTCTGTTGGAGAGACTGTTACTGCCCTTAAAGTTCACACTAAATTTATATTTTTGTCGCTGAGAAACTGAAGCTCACATTAAATGTGGGTTAATCGTAATCAATATCGTCATCGGAATATTTAGCAATAGTATTGCAATTGCATGTTTCCTTGATATCGTGAAACACCTATTTTATATTAGATTTAGTCATTTAGGGGAAACCCTCGCTCTCCTGTATGTCTTCAGACAGTTTAGATGAGGCCAAGTGTTTTGGGGATGTTATTATTGCAAAAAAAAAATCGGGTTCACTGCAACTGTTACTGTTGTTGCACTATTGGACAATAAATGCATGTTTAAATAATCATCCAGACATCAACTGACTGAAATAGGAATAATATGAATTATTGGATAATAAGGTACAGATATAAGGTGTGGTTCATAGAACTTATCTGATTGTCCTGTGGACGTACGTTTGCGTGTGTATGTGTGTGGGTTTTTGTGTATGTGCGTGATCACACTACGATCCAAAACTCCCTACAGTTACCACATGGCCCGGTCAACATGGGACTGGACTGGCACTGTGTGTGTGTGTGTGTTGGCACAGTGGGTTGTGAGGTCATGATGGGAAACGTACCTCCATCTGGAACGACCCAGCGCCTGTGTGGTTGCAGCCTCTCTGTAGGCTCTGTCAGTATAGATCAGAGTCACCATTTTTGGTAAGATGCAACAAAAACAGTTGATCAGATGTTTTCTTTTATTATTTGTTTCTCTGAAATGTTGATTTAATGTGCTTTTAGGTTGCTAGTTAAAGATGGACCATTTTACATCTCACAGTTTTAATAGGTTTTTAGATTTTTGTGACTATTGGAATAATTTTGGTTCACCTGCTTTTATGCACCTCCTGATTTCTGGCATCGGGCATTTCCATCAAACAGAGAATGAGAAATTGGCCCAAGTTCATTGAATGAGGTATGCAGAGAAATCCAGAGAACTGAAGGAGACTGAATAAAACCTAAAGGTACACATATTTGTTACAGTTTATCTCTGTGTTCTGAGTTGGTCTCTCTGTTTTAAGTCTTACAAGCAGTGTTGTCTTTACCAGCAGAAAACACAACAACTACTGATCATTTGAACACATGAACTGTGACCTCAACATATGGAGGCTTGATTCTCTGGGGAAACAACAGTGAAGGATTTGGGGCTCTTGGTGTTTAAAAAGAGCAGCAGGGTGTTTCAGACAGCAGAGGTTAATGACCAATAAGCATTTAGAACTGTTTCCTGATTAATCAGTCCACACTGAGATCTTTGCCTTGTTTTTTACACTGTCGCATGCTCTGTTGTTTGGGAACTGGTGTTTTTAGTTAAGATCATTTGGTTCTAAGTACAGGCAGAGCTGCAGTCAAGTGTTTATTTTGCATCAGTCTTGAAGTAAATGAATATTAAGCTCTTAAGAATTTAAAAAACTTTTAAATGAGATTTTATGTGTTACAAAATAGTTTTGACTAATGAATATAAAATAAGTCAGTCTTTATTGTGGCTGTAATTCAAAATCAGATTAGGTCGATACAAAACAGCAGATTTAAATGTTTTAGATGATTAAAGTGGATTATTATTTGTTATTAGTAGTTAAATTACTTCGTCCATCTGCTGTGAAATGTGCCTTCACCTGTAGCCAATTAAGCTTAATGAAAACATTCAATGTTGCGTTCATTCAAAGAATTGTTTTTTATCACATAAAATGATCTGACCCCATAAATTGTTTAATGTTAGGAGCTTTCTTTCATAGATATCTCCCAGGGGTGTGACGTTACACATATTCGTACTGAAAGTATCCGGTACAGCCCTGTTGGTTCGGTTCACACATTTACCAGTTAAGGCCAAGGTCTTAATGAGACACAGAATTTCAATTTGGGGCCGCCTTCTGTTAAACCCACCAGGTACCACTGTACCATCTCTATTGTTGTCCATGCAATAATAGTTTTTGTATCTTTGCATTTTACTTTTAAGAGACAAGGTAGAGTCAGGGCGGTGGAGTCAAGTTGAATGTTGCTATCACAAGGCGATTACTTACTGATGTATTTTAAAATGAAAATGTTTACATAGCTCAGACAAAAGCAGCAGTAATTATTAATTTGTAAGCCCATTGTGTGTGAATTTAAGCTCCCTTAGAATAGTTGCAAGTTTTAATGATAAATAAGCTAAATGTGCTTTGTTCCCTATAATGCAGGGCTCAGCTCACTTAGTTGACAGTAGTGAAAAATAGGAATTAACTTTGTCATGTGCTTATGCTGAGGTGTATTTAAATTAAAGAATAAAGAGAAAAGCAGAAACCAGACAATTGAGCATTTTTCCTTTGTCTTTTTAACATAATTACTTGGATTATTAATATGTTTGTAATGACAGGATTCACCTGATATCAAGTTCCAATAAAACAGCCAATAATGTGTTTGCAGGGGTTACGTTTGCTGCAAAGTACAGTTTTTTTGTACTTGAGTCTTATTTATTCCTTCATTTGTTCATTCGTGCATTCATTGGTTTTGTAGGGCTGTTCCCCACTGACAGTGGCAACAGGCTTATTCTGGCTAAAAAGTACGTATGGTGTGTGTGCTTTGAATAAAATGTGAGTGTTATGTAACTCAGTGTGCGACATTAACACCGCTGACAGCATCCCGAGAGAACTAGATGGTTTATTTGACAAGGACCAAGCAGTTTCAGATTCCCATCCTGATTAAGCCTGGTGATTGGAGGATGTGAGTGCATTGCGCTGATCAATAGATTAGTGAATAAATCTACAGATGATATTATGTAACTAGCAGCAGCTTAAACTATGTTTGTTTTATTCATATACTATGTATATGTATATATGTATGTATATGTACAGGGGTTGGACAATGAAACTGAAACACCTGTCATTTTAGTGTGGGAGGTTTCATGGCTAAATTGGACCAGCCTGGTAGAGTTACGGTGTGGAGAAGCCCCATAGAAGCGTACCACCCAGACTGTTGCATGCCCAGAGTGAAGCATGGGGGTGGATCAGTGATGGTTTGGGCTGCCATATCATGGCATTCCCTTGGCCCAATACTTGTACTAGATGGACGTGTCACTGCCAAGGACTACTGAACCATTCTGAGGACCATGTGCATCCAATGGTTCAAACATTGTATCCTGAGGGCGGTGCTGTGTATCAGGATGACAATGCACCAATACACACAGCAAGACTGGTGAAAGATTGGTTTGATGAACATGAAAGTGAAGTTGAACATCTCCCATGGCCTGCACAGTCACCAGATCTAAATATTATTGAGCCACTTTGGGCTGTTTTGGAGGAGCGAGTCAGGAAACGTTTTCCTCCACATGTATTATGTAGTGACCTGGCCACTATCCTGCAAGAAGAATGGCTTAAATCCCTCTGACCACTGTGCAGGACTTGTATATGTCATTCCCAAGACGAATTGACGCTGTATTGGCCGCCAAAAGGAGGCCTACACCATACTAATAATTATTGTGGTCTAAAACCAGGTGTTTCATTTTCATTGTCCAACCCCTGTATATATATATATATATATATATATATATATATATATATATTATATATATATATATATATTATATATACAGTTGAGGATGAAACTACATACTGTAAAATATTTCCATTAACCTCTTGCAATTTATTTAGAATTACTACTAGTCGTATAAAGTGTTTACAATTTACTGATGATGAAGAATAAACTGCTTGTGGCTCTCTATGTTTTCACAAGAATTTTACCATTCCAATAATTTGAATCGTAATTTAGAGATATTAGTTTTTTCTGTCTGTAGATAATCTGTGTTCCCCTCCTGATGAACATTGTCTTAATTAGCGCTTTGAGCTCACATGTTGCATGCTGCCCCTGCCTCTCTCTGCAGGTGATGGGAGCGTGCAGCAGGCAGGTGTGGTGCTGCTGCAGGACGTTTTCGCAGTGAAGGTAAAGCGGAGGCGAGCAGCGGGCCGGCAGTCGGGGGGAGCAGTGCTTGGCCTCGCTCTCTTCCACTGCAAGAGGAGAGGAAGGAGGCTGGAGGAGGACACACTGCACCTCCACAACGCCTCCGCAGAACACACGCACTCCTGGTATAACACTCTGAAAGAACTGCTTACAGGTAACATTCAAAACTGGTCAAAATGGAGTTTGAAAGGTTTTAGCCAACTTTGAGGGAATGATTCTTATTCACTTGGGCCTCTCTTAGTGTTAGAGAGTGTTAGTGTTGCTCTGATGGACCTGCTGACCGTCCAAGCTAACAGTTAGATTGCTTGTGTTACATAAGATGGAGCGTTGGAAACATGATTCAGTGAGTCTGTGCTTGCCACTCTGTAAGATGATTATGCACACACTGCTGAATGATGCAGCTGGAATTAACACAATCACCTTTTCCATTAGCCATTGGATTGAACAGTAATGCATGAGTAAATACACTTTACATCTATTTTTATCAGGTTTAACTTTGATTCAGGTTATATTTCACTTTTAGTGATTTTGCTCTGATTATATTGTAAGTAGTGGACACAAATTAATTAATAGACATGGGGTCCCCACACAGTACAGAAAGTATGGAAAAATGTGAAATATGAAACTTTTTTCTTTGTCTGTAAAACTATGGACAGATATTTGTATTTTCAGCCTTTTTTTGACCTAGTCCATTTTCTAAAAGCTGTATCCATCCATCTATCCACCTGTCATTCCTTCCCTTCATCAATCTGTCATTGTATTGATTTGTTCTTTAATCCAATTGCTAATTGCTAATGAATTACTATGTTTAAATAGCTTGTTAGGTACAAAGGTATTTAATGCTTACTGATAGTCCATTTTCATACATTACAAGACAAATTCATACTGTAACCACATCAAACGAACATGCGTCATAATCAGATTTTAAAGATGTTATCCTAACATCAGTGAAAGAATACAATAGGCAACCAGATGCTGAGCACAATTTCAGTTTTTAGTCACATTATCTGGGTTTTTTATTGCAATCTATTAAGACTGTTCACATTCACTTTAATGAGATTAGTCAGAGTTACATCAGACAGGAGAGCTAATCTGATAATCCAGAAGAAGAAAGACGCACAGATTACACACACACACATTCAGCAGTAGTAAGGATGCATGCTGTCAGCATTTGAGTATTGTTGTCTGCGGAAGAGATTATCTAAAAAACTGGTCTACTTTAAAAGGTTGCAGTAGATGAGGTGGAACATTTTTTATTGGTGGTTAAACTGCTAGCACTAAATATCAACTCTCCCCTTCAAACCTCTGTCTGTGTCCCTGTGCCTGCATAATAAATTAAGGACTGCAAAAATACTAAAGTGTATTAAAGATGCATGGTGCTTGTAGTTTATAGTACTTGTGTAAATTAAGTCCTTACAAAGTTTGCACAATATAAACTATGAGGTCAAAGGTGCAGGCTGTGATAACCTGAGTAAATACCAAAAGGAATTTTCAAATATGAATTTTGTTTATGAAGGGAAAAAGCTATTCATATCATCTTGACCCAATAAGAAAAAGTCACTGCTGCTAAACCTAATTACTGGTTTTTTCACCCTTAACAGCTACAACTGCCATCAAGTATTTGTGATATTTGGTAATTAGTCCTTTTCTTCACTCCTCTTTGCAGAATTCAACCACATTAGAGTGCTTGTGGGGATTAAAGGCCTGTTTAAGAGCATACGCTGCATCTAAATCAGATTCACGTCTTGTCGACTAGATTTATTTTAAATTTAGTTGACCTAAATATAAAAATGCTTTTCTTATGATCCCTTATATCTTATTTTGATTTTTTAAAATAAAGTTTCAAAAACTGAAAATCCCAAATTAAACGTGCATATGTTCAAAAAAACATTCTTCACTAAATAAAATATATGTTAAACCAGTGCAAGTTAGCACTTACCATCATTGAGAAAACTTTAAATTATCAGACTTTTAATGTTCATCAGGCCTTTCGACCTGAATAAATGTATTTCTAATCTGTTACCATTTTTTGTGCAAATACCACATTTCTGTGAAATATTGCCGATATAATTTTAAAACACGTTTAATGAGAAAGACCCTTAATATTATCAGAGATTTAAATTAAACAAGTTATAAATGTCAAAATTGAAATATCATTCCTCAATATCTGTTAGCAACGGGAAGTGTAAAGATCCTAATGCCAGAAATTACAAATGTTACAAATAAAAGAAAAGAACAAAGCTAAAGTTATTTTTGGATTTCAAAGTCTACATCCTTGTCTTCAACAGCATTCAGAGGTAATTCTTTACACCATTTTACAGAGGCTTCCTACTTGGTTGAAATAGTTTGTTGAGATGTTGTCTCTATTTCTGCATTCCTTGTCCAGGAATTTCCTCAGATCTTATCTCACTGAAAATATACCGAAAGGAAAATATCACCACCTACAAGAATTATTAAAATATATATATATTTCAACTAAACCATCTACACACTTAGTAAAACATTCTTGTGTCCACTGTTTTCTTCCGTGGTGTTGACTTTTTTTCACTTTGGTCCACTTGATGTAGACACATGTAACGTCCTCCTCGCACAACAATTCAAGACATCATTAATTTCCTACCTCTCAACACACCAAGATCAACTCTCAATGGCTAGGCTTTTAACTTCTCCAAACCTTTCCACACAAATAAAATTAGATCTGATTGGATTTCATCTTCCTCTAATATTTTAGTCTTATTTTCATTCTTTGTTGAAAATCGTTGCCATTTTTTTTATGATTATTGTCATTTTAATATACTTTGTACCTAATTTTAGACCATTGATAAAAGAAGATATGATTCCTTTATTATGATTGCAAGCACAGAGAATACATAAGATTCAGGTGTGCTACTCAAACGGTGCCCAGGTAAGAAGAAAAAAATGGCAATATGAAATATTATACTATAATAAAAAACATAAACTATACCCCAGTTGAATACTACAGGCAGTTAGATTAAAATTTTAGCCTATTTTTCTCTGTAGCGAAAGTGGCTACTTCCCACTTGATGTTTTTTCGGCTGAGTAATTAAGTTCAGTGTAGAGCATGCTACGTTCCTTATTGCTGTTGAAAAACTGTGACATAAAGCTTAGGTGTGGTCCACGTTTCTTTCTCCATCCACACTGTTGCAGAAACAATAACCCTAATCTTCCCAAATAACAGACTCTATTGATAGCTGGGAGTCCTCTCCGTTTTGTTTTGGTGTCTATTTTTAAAATTACGCAGCAAAATATAGAATTTGCACGTTAGATCCACACATAAACGTTCTGCATGTGTTCTGATTTAAAGGTCTGCATTCGTTCGGTACATGCGCATGCCAGCTTAAAGGGCTGTGAAAAAAATTTTCCGTTCAAACACTTGTTCCATTACACCCCTACTTAACAGCAGACTAGCTAATCTATTAGTAAGTCAGGCAGTTTCCTCAGCAGCAGCCATCTGCTTGTCAGGAGATTTTTCAGTGAAGTCCTGGATGCTACTGCAGTCTGAGTTTCCCATGCGCTGATTTCCCAGGTGCAATGTAGTGGGCAGTGCCTGGCTGACTGTTAACACACAATAGAAATGTTGAAGTGCTGTGTGGATGGATTTAAGTTGCATGAACATGCTTTAAGTTTCAGCTCTTTTCTGCTTCCGCATTTATGCTGAACCCGACAGAGACATTACAAGCAATCATTAAATAAGGAGGTCAAAGTTGACACTCGGGCTACCATTGCTCTCTCACCATGGCATCAGTCTGACACATTATCGCTGGTCACCTGTCTGACAGTGCGTCTGTCTGTCCATCAAACCAGATTACCTCTGAGGCCCTGCAGCAAAGTCACAACTTCTTCAAGGCTGCGTTATGGGCCTCATACTTACGCACATGAATGGCTCGCAGGTCGAGTGTCAGCTCGAGTGGTCACACTGCAGATCAAACTGTGACGGCCTTTGTGACTATAAACACCGCAGTTTAGGAGTCTATTTCTGGATGAGTGTGTGGATTTGAAAGGTAAACACAGTCAGTCGCTCTGCTGCTCTGCGGACATTAAGCCTATTTTCCAGCCAGAGGTCAGTATGAAAAGCTTATTGTTGTATGAATCTTGGTGTCGCAGAGTGGGCAGTCTCGCCACTGCAAACACCATCGCCACTTCTTAACCTTTAGGTCCGAACATTAAGTTGCACAATGGTGAGCAGAGAGCACCTTGTTTCTAGAGCGTTATTCTGTGCCATTTGCTGTGTGAGGCAGCTGCAGAATGCTGGGCAGAAACTGAATGGCATTCAGAGCTACAAAAGGTAAGTATTTATGCTGTATAAAGACTGTTTCAATACATCCAGTCAGACGAAGGAATTATTGACTGCACTTGTTTAACAGCTGAACCGACTTACAGTCCACTGTCAATCGTGAAAGTCTCAACAGTGACAATGTGTTGAGAAATATATTTTAACACCATGTCAGCTAAAAGGTATGCAATGTGCAGTCTTTTACTGACTTTTAAGACTTTCACAATTCTCAGTGCTATAGAATGCTCTTTAAATTATAACCCAGTATACAGTATGAAATTGCTTATCTTCTTCTATCATTACTGATCTTTATTTAAGGAACTGTAATCGATTTTATATGAATTCTCTGCTCACCTGGACAACTTTAGGAAGCAGCACCAAAACAAGGCAAGAAAGGCCTCCCAGCTATTTCTAAATTCTGCCAACACTGTGGTTTCTAATTCAGCCACAGTGACAATGGAAGAAGAAACGTTATGTCGGCATTATTTAGCTGTTATAATCTTACAGTTCGCTTACATTTAAGTTAAGTGCTCACCTGAAATGAAGCGAAGCTAAATGTAAATACTACTGGAATTGAGAAAAAATAGGCTAAAGTACCCATAGCACACAGCAAGCCCTGAATGTAATAGGGGTCTTTAAATCAGGAGACATACAGATACAATGGTAATGTGTAGAGGGGAGTGCTTTGTTTTTGTTTTCTTGAATTGTTTTCTTGAATTGACAAGATCAAGCCAAAGCTCCAGTTAGTTCTATACTGGCCACTTTTTTTAAAACACTAGAACACACTAATGATATAAACATATTGTCAGAAAATCTCAAAATTTTTTACTCACTGTTGAACAAGGAATAAAAGTAAGAAAAAGTAAGAAAAAACATTTATACAACAAAAAAACAATTTTGTTTTGATCAGAATTTTTTTGTTTTGAATTCTTTTTTTTTGTCCTAAATTTTTGTCTTGAAACAACAGAAACTCTCTCCTGTGTACTCAGCCCAGTACAACTTATGATTTATCTTTCAGCAATAAACTTAAATCCCCTTCAAACACACCAACATTTTCATCTGCAGAATTAATAAATATCCCGTTTTCATGTTTTTTAATGTCACTGCTCCATTTTGCACTGAAAAACTTCAAAACATCTTTATGATGGATAAGTTCATATTAGCTTGTTCTTTTATTAAAGAAAGTAAATGTTAGGGAGATGTTTTAAATTATGTTCTTTCAGAAATCAACTTATTTCAAGCAGTTTTCAAAAACGCTGGATTTTTGGTGCCCCCTATGGCAGTTTGAGAACCCAGAATGGTCTTTTGTTTCCGTTTTTTTTACTGATCATGTAATTGAAATTCAGACATATTTTTTTGTCTAAAAAGCACGGCTTTCTTGGCGGTTCAGCCTTTTCAGGATTGATAGATGAGTCTAAAAGTATATTATTGTCTTGTTTATTGACTAATTAATTACATTTATTAGTAGAAATAACTTCTATATATATATCTATCTTTTAATATATATATATATATATATATATATATATATATATAATATATATATATAGTTTTTTTCCAAAAGAGAGATCAGTCTTAATCTGTCTGTCAAAATTACTTTATTGCCCTTTCCATACAGGAGCTCTGTGTTACATATTAACTGGTATGTTAGTAAAGCTCTGTGTATCCATAGTGACAGGATGGAAGCACACTTCCTCCCTCCCTTACATATTTACTTTATTCTCTCTTCATTGATTTGTCAGGAAAAAAAGTATTTGTTTTGTCTTTACCTTAAAAGGTGGGAAAAATAATTTCTGTATAAATGTGTGCATCTATTGAAATTTAAAGAGCTGTTAACATTTATTTTCATCTGGACAAGGCTGGCTCTTTGACCCACTGACACACACGTACACTAATTAGCTGCAGGATTCTGCTCATGGACTCCTCAGTATATGTATAGGAGAAGATGGGGACTAAAACCTTAAACCTTGTGATCAGTTGTGAACCTGCTGTTTCTCTCAGTCATCCCAAAGGTGCATGTAGTACATAATTGTGAAGTGGAAAGAAAATGATACATCAGACTTCTTTACAAATAAAAATCTGAAATGTGTGATGTGCATTTCAATTCTACACCTTTTAATCTGTACCACTAAATAAAATGCTGTTTAGCAAGTTTCCTTTAGATGTCACCTGACTGATTAACATATGTGTAATCTTAGTCTAACTGTTCTGTGAAGGCCTCTGAGGTTTGCTAGATCACTAGTAAACAAACAGCACCATGAAGAAGAACAAGGAACACAGCAGACGTCTGAAGAAGTTTAAAGGTTTAGGTAGGTCTCTGAACATCTCACAGATACTGATAATTCATCATCAGAAAATGGAAATAAATAAAGGGTAAACCTACTAAAACGTTCAGGCTGGGTATTAAACAGAGATGTGACGAAGGGGCTTGTGTTAACTCTGGAGGAGCTGCAGAGATCCACAGCTCTGAGGGAGAATCCTTTGACACACTCTACACATCTAGCCTTTTGGAAGAATGACAAGAAGAACCCAGTTGTTGACAGAAAATCATATGACTTCCTGTTTGCACTTGTGTTCCCTTCATCCACAAGTGATGAAGGGAACACATTAAATGTGTTGGGCGCTCTGGTAAGATGAGACTGAAATGGACATTTTTGGCCTACATGCAAAACTAACACGGCACACCACAATGAAGACACGATTCTTGCTGTACAATACGATGGTGGCATGATCATGCTGCGGGTATGTTTTTCTCCAGCAGGAAAAAGGATGCTAGACACAGTTGATGTGAGAATGTATGCCACTAAATACTGGAAAAACCTATTGGAAGCAGCAAAAGACTTAAAACTAGGGTGGACGTTCTCCTCCCAGCAAAACAATGACCCTAAACACAGTCAGAGCTTCACTGATGGTTTAGTTTAAGGTATATTCATATATTAGAATGGCCCAATCAAAGACCAGACCAAAATCCTGTCTTAAAGTGTAACTAAAGGAAACTGAATACAAATGTCTGCCATACTTTAATTTTTTTTGTGAAAACCAGAAACCCATGTTGCCTTTTCCTTCAACTTCACAATTCTGTTCCAGTTTGTATTAGTCTAAATTTAAGTTTGTGGTTTTAACATGAAAAATACGTTCAAGAGCTATGAATTGTAGCAGGGCACTGTAAAACACTCTAAACACCAAGATAATATACTGCTAATTTAATTTTATAAAGTTTTTTATTAGTTAATGTTTTAATGTTTTGAGTTCATACCTTTGTTCGTGACCTTAGATGGAGCCTCTGTTTTTGTCAGCAACATTCAGCATTTGAGCTTTAAGTCCTGACTCGGAAATTCAACACTGATCCTTGACAACATAAGGATTTTCTACCATGGTAACGCTTCAGAAAACCAAAGCAACCTGCTACTGACCAAGACTGAGAGATGATCCGATGTATACTTGACCTCCTGGCATCCATGTCTACTTTCTTCTGAGAAGCACATCAGCAAATTGAATGGCATTGTCTCCTGATACACTCTGTGATTAAGCAAGACAGTAGGAGTCCTCCATCTAAGCAAACAGAAATAATTACATTGTTTAGAACCTTCTAAGCACTGAATTTTAAATAAAGATGGAAACCTAAATAATGATTTCTACAGATGACCTATTCCTCCTGTCTTGTAGTTCCTAATATTGTGATAAAAACAGCTTGTAAAAACCATTAGGTTGTTATTGTTATTCTCAGTATTATTGTTTTCCTGCCTCTGTGACTCCTGTATAATGGAGACTTAGCAACTTTCACCAATTCCTTTTTACCTATTAAACAGATTAAAAAGAAAAAGAAATACTGAACACATCAATGTTTTTCCCAGTTAAAATATTACTAGTGGAGCAAAAAAAGTCACACCAGATTCCAAATGTTTTTTTTTCTTTAAAGATATTTTTTCGGCACTAGAGGCCTTTATTTTCTGATAGTAGGTAGACAGGAAAGAGGGGCAAAGAGAGAGGGAGACACCCGGCAAAGGTCGCCGGGTTCGGGACTCAAACCTGGAACGGGCGCCTCGAGGACTACAGCCTCTACACGTGGTCGCGCGCCCAGCCCCTACTCCACCAGCGCCGCACCCAAGATTACAAATGTTTTATTAAAATAATGTTTTTCTTGATGAATAAAAACTGATGGGAATAATGTGGGTGGGGTGAAGGGGTGGGTTAATATTTTTGCCCACTCCTTTGAGAGTGTGAATATTGTATATTGGTAAATATTACTATTACGTTCAATAAATGTTTAAAATGAAATTAAATGTATAATTGCCAATATGTGCAGGCCTCATGTAAATGAATGAAGGACGAATGGAGAAATTTACCGAGACATTCTTGACAACTAGATTTCCAAGGAAGACAATGGTCCCAAACACAAAGCCAAGGAAACTTTGAATTTGTTTCAGAGAATGAAAGTAAAACATCTCGAATGGCCTAGTTAATCACCTGACTTGTCTTGAATTGAAAAGCTATGGAAAGAACAGAAGATCATAGTGCATAAAGGACCCACAGAACCTTCAATTTTTTAAAAATTTGTTTGGAAAAATGGGTCAAAAACACTTCTTAGCAATTCATGTGATTAGTTTCTCCAGGCAAGAGATTCCTGGAAGTTATTACCAGAAAAGGCTTTTACACCAAATATTTTATAAATTTCTGTAAGTATTCAATACTTATTCCCTGTGTCATTCCTACTTTTATCTTTATTTTCAATCTGTGGACAAATTTGCTTTGATTTCTTTGGATGTGTGGAGTACTTACTAGTTACTTCTGACATCTGGTGTGAATTGTATCTATTTTATTATCTCCATTAGAAATATTTAAAATGAGGAAAACTTTGATGTTCAATACGTATATTACCCACTGTATCTCAATAACGAAAATGAGACTGTGGCTAACCTTTATAAATAGAGGCAAAATTATAAATGTAATAAATATTGGACTGGATTTAAACAAAAGTGGGCATGGCTTTCAGTACTGTTGGGGGTCTAATGTGATGAAGGTGTCAGGTGGCTTCTCATAAGATCTCCGGAGGACCTGGACAGAACTATGGAGTGTTGGTAGGAGGTGCACTTTATGTGTGCCTGTGGGGTCATTAACAGGGCGAGGTCACGGCCTGTTGGGAGCAGATTATAGTCATGAGCTGGATAATGGAGCTGGTGTGTGTGTATTGATCTAAGTTAAGTCTATGGGGATTCATAATGCGGTCTCTAAATCTGCCTAATGATGAGCTGTATGGGGGGAGTCTCTGTGAATGTGTGTATTTTGGAGACAATCCTGTAAAACCAAACACACACACACTTACACACGGTCTCTTTATCATTAAGAGTCTGTGTTGTAAAGAACATAAATCATGACACATCCTAAAATTCTGTGCAAGTTTATATTTAAATCTTTTCTTTAGATTGAAGTTGTATTTAAGCTGTAAGACTTTGCTTGGATAACTTGTTTTTAGCTTCTTTATGTCATTAATAAAAACAGAGTCCATTCCTGTTCTGTCTGTGTAGGGCAGTTAGTATGTCTAATCATTAAATTCATTATTTATCAGCTGAAATCATTTTCAGAGAATACATTAGTAATTTATAGCTGAAGGGGGAATTCACAAAGCAATGCAGTTTACTCCATTTTTACCATCATTTTGCTTAATTTCTGCGTTCGATTCACAAAGCAAATTGCACTAAATACATGGAGACCAAAAATATTATATTTCAACACACCTGTTACACAAACACAACCATCAAGTCCAGCAGATGGGACCAACATTTTTTAAATCTTCAATTAAAATGTCAGATTGCAAGAGACATGGGAATGATTATTCCCTTTAGCTGATTCATTTGGAGAAAATTAGCATTAATTCAAGTTGAAAATGTGTTATTCACCAACTCCTCCTTGTACTCCTGCCATACCTACCACTCCCAACATGATAAACAGAATCTTTTGAAATGGTTTTTCAACAGACGGTTTTTTCTCCACACAATCTGCGTAAAGAAAACAGCTCCAGTCCTTGACAATGTGAAGCTTTCGGCTCTTACTGTAACTTACATAAATGTACATAAACCATAATACCTTGTTTAAATGTGGGTGAACTGCATCAGCGCAGGCAGATGCTGTTTGCTTGGTATATGTATTTCAGGAGCTGCTTTTGTGTCTACTTTCACAATTACAAGAACATACAGACTCAGGTGTGTGCAGGATCAGCACCTGCAAAAAGCTTCTTACATTTTTATTTACAATTTTCCATTCCATGAAGTGACTTACAAACAAAAAATTTCATTTTGTTCATTTTATGTGTTATTTTTCTTAGAATCTTCTAAAATGTGGTTTAGCAACAACATTTTGACAGTGATCAGCTAAAATAGTCTTCACCATTACACATGTAGCTCCTTATAGGCTATGGCTTTCCATTAATTGTTGGTAACTTCTACCAGACTGATTATGTTCTTGTTCTTGATACCTTCCATATGTTTTAAATGAGAAGCAGAGGATTTACAGCAAATATCCACTCAGCCTGCACAAATGTGCTCTACCGGGAATAACTATACTTTTACTTGTAGAGTTGACTGATAGTTTAATCTGCCAAATGTGCTGTGGTCAGTTGAGCTTGAGTTCTTGCATTTTGGCCCTGGAATCATTAGACCCACTCCCAGCCAAAGCGTTATGTGGCTCAGCAACAGTGAAATGTGTTTTGTATGCAGCTTCAAAAGTTGTAGATGTTCATTCAGGCAACAGATATGGGCTATTGACTGCTCATTGTGAACTAGATACTGCAGGTTGTCTCACACTCGTCGCTAATGGCAGTGATTGAGGTGCTCATAGCAAGTGTATTCATGTGTGTATGCAGGGTTCAGCGGCCGTCCCAGGTATGTAAAGGTGTTTATCAACCCAAGCAGCCACAAGAAGGAGGCCGTTCATATCTACAGGGACAGTGTGGCTCCTCTTTTCAAGATGGCTGACATCCGCACTGACATCACAGGTTGGCCCATCCCGCTGTTTGTCTCTCTTTCTAGAACACATACGAAAATACAGATTTGGTCATTTATTTATTAGTTTTTAACATCGCTATTGTGATAAGAGTCAGTCCAACTGCTAACAAAATTTGTTCTGTATCGATGTACAAGAAAACGATATGAAATCTCTGTGTGCTTAAGTGTCCAGGTCCAAAGGTCAGAGCTAATGGCAGTTTCTGGTCGCTAGGTAACCTGATCCAGGAGGTGGAGCTAAGTCCATCTGTTATGACAGTGGGGCACAACTTCCTCTCCTTCCCTGTTTTTTACCCTCTTCTCCTTTTCTCTCCTTCTATCATCTTCTCTATGATTCCTCCTCTCCTGCCTTTTCTCCTGCTTTTATCTCCCTCTCCTCTTTTCTCACCATTACTCCAACTCTCCTCCTTTCCCTTCTGTCAGCAGATGGCACGATATCCGTTGTCCCACTTTTTCTTTTGGCAGCTATCAAGCACACACCCGTGTAAATCTGACCACACACATGCATGAACACTTTATCTTTGTCCATCTCAATGTCTCTCCATCTGCTTACCTCTCCTTTTTCTTCCCCTGTCTATCTACGTGTCTTTCCTTCTGTCTGTCTCTGCAGTAACTGATAGGAAGGGTCATTCTCTCTCAGTGATGAAGGAATGCAAACTGGATGAATATGATGGGTTAGTTGTTTCTTTATTTCTTATATCTCTTGATTTAAAAAAAAAATCTTTCTATTAGAAATCTTGAATGTTTATCTAGAATGTTGTGTGTAAAAACTAGTAAAAACTCTGTAGAAAAAGTACATTCTAAAAACTGTGGGAATAAAAACAACAAAACTGGATTATTGTGCTAACCCAGTTCTGGGTCAAATATGGATCCATCCAGACCTGGGTTGATTAAGCACAACGGTGTTGGATTATGAGTTTGGCCCAACATACTAAATTTCATTTCCTTCCCAAAAATTAGGTTAACGTGGCTAATATCTATGTTAAGACTGCCAAAGAGTGAGTTGAAAAGAATAACCCATAAACCCGATGACTAAACATGTAATATTTGGGTCAACTTCAATCGGCCATTTTATCTAATATGCATGTTTTTCAGTGGTGGAAGAAAAATGGGGTTTGAGGTTGGAAGGCCTCTTTGCCATCTCCCTAATTTTTTACATCCTTCAAAGATTCAGCTGGGGACTCTGGCTGGGCCACTTCAAAACATAGCTATTACTTCCAGTCTAAGGAAGCATGTTGGTAAAATTAAAAGATTACTTTGGGTTTACCCCTGCAAGGGGTATGCATAATTCTTGGCTTAACTGTATGTAGTGAATAAAAAGCTAATATTTCAAGTAAACGAGCTCATTCTCACGTCCACTAAAGTGACTACCATAACCTACTGATTTTATAGTGCATCATTTTACCATTTCACTTTTTCTCATTTCATCCTGTGGACGAGGTTCATTGAACTCTGATTAGGTCATTGTTGAGTTCAAAATGGAGGTCTGTGAATAATGTTGAGGCTCCTTTTGTCTGTTCTCTAACTGAAGTACCTGGGTCACATTGTTTAGTTAAAATTACCCAACCTTTACTCCAAACACCATCAGCCCAGTATTTTGTTTAAAGAAATAACCCAGAAATAACCAAGTTTTTGTTTTACCAATGCATTACAGGAGTCTTTACACTTCATAAGAAAATAGTAGCACATAAGTTGTAAAATTCACAAATTTGATGTCGTTTTTTGACTTTGTAAAAAACATCTGACATGTCAAAAGTTAATTCAGTTGAAGATGCACACCTGACGGAGTTGTTTGACATATTTGAGGTTGTAACATCATTCTTTAAAACACAATGAAGTGAACCGTGACACTAAAACACACTAACCCAGACCGATCTCCCTCACACCCACACACACACACATGCACACGTACGCACACACACACACACACACTCAGGCACGAATGCACAGGTTACGTGAAGCACATTAAACTTGTTATGCTGGCCATCTTGGAGGAAGCTTTTGCACTGTGTCAAAATCTTGTGTTCTTGAAGAAAAATAAAACATTTTTTAAACTCTCATCACTCTATCTGTGGTTCGATGTCTTAGGATTAGTGGGGTGTGTGGGGTTTTTTGGGGTAAGCAGCTTTTGTACTCAGCCCCATAAAGTTTATGAAAAGAAAAACTCACGTTGCTAAGTAGCTGCTGAGTTGTGTTGTTTTGTGTGTGTGTTTTGGGTGTGTGGGGTGTGAGGCTACACTGGTGCGGATTTGGTTGAAACCTACATTTGCCAATTAGGATGGCTGTCACCTTGGCGACCGGAGTTTCAGGTAATCCCATGCCCAGGAAGAGGGGGATGGGGGTGGGGCCAGTTTATCTCCTATTTACTCCAAACACAAACCCTGAAGATGAAGTGGCTCACTTTATAGTGCTATCACCACAGTACTATCTTCTCTAGCTTCACACGACTAAGATCGTTTTGGTTTATAGATGTCTTTAACAATAAAACCTAACTTGTTTTGGTTTTAGTCAAGCTTGTTTTCCACTGCCAGTTATGTTTATTTTACATGAATAAGTTATTGAGCAGATTTTGCCTGTTTTAAAGTGAGACACACTGCTGTACGTTTATTGTGAAGGTGAAGATTTTTTCTTAGAAACTCATACCAACAAGTTACTTTTTTGAGGCTTATCCAGACTTTTTTTTCCAGGCTTATCTCCTTTGTCTCTTGTCTGCTGTCTTCCTCTGTCTTCTTGTCTAAATACACCTGAAGGAAAGACTGAAGGGTTGTAAGCAATAATACTATGGACATGTTTTTGGTGCATTCACAAACATTTAAATAAAAACCCAATTGTTTTATGCTGCAATAAAACAGTAGGTGGATGTTCCATGCTTAACATTTTCATACCCTTGTATTCACAAGTATTTTCTTGAACTTGTTCGCATCGGGTCACGTCATATCCACAAACTTTAAATTTGTTGAAATAGTTTATTGCAATTTTAATATAAACCTTGACTGGCTTGAACCTTTCTTAAACACCTTTGGGATGAATTAGAGCAGAAGCTGCAATTCTGGTTTTCTCATCTAAGTATGAACACACTCCTAAACCTTGAGGAAGATGTTTACTAAATAGTCAACAAATTAGACCTTATAGATTAGGAATAGTATGCCATCAAAGTTAATGCACATGTAAAAGCAGACAGACAAATAATTTGGGCAATATATATATATGCTTGAGTTTAAACCCTTCCATTGTTGCTCAAGCTGCATGCTAGGGTCATTATCCTGCTGGGAAGTGAATCTCAGATCCAGCCTCTGGCAGGTTTTCTGAGCTGCGTCCTTGTCCCTGCTAGAGAAAAGCATTCCCACAGCATGATTCTGCCACCCCCATGCTTGGCATTAGTGATAGTGTGCTCATGGTGATGTGCACTGCTCTTTGCAGCAAATAGCATTTTGAATGTAGGCCAGGAGTTCAGTTTTGATGGTATCTCACCAAAGCACCTTTCTCCATGTGTTAACTGTGTCCCTTTGCTTGTGGCAAACTGCAAGTGGGACTTCATACAACTTTCTTTCAACAATGGTATTCTCTTGCCCTCCATAAAGGCCAGACCTGTGGAGTGCACAACTAACAGTTGTCAAAATGATCTCTCACCTGAGCTCTGGATCTCTGCAGCTCCTCAGAGCGTGTGAGGGCCTCCGTGCAGCTTTTCTTGGTGCCCCACCTGTCAGTTTAGGAGAACCTCCAGTTGTGCCAAACTCCTTCAGTTTTCATATCATGATTTTAACAGTGCTCCATGGCATCTTAAAAGCTTTGGATTTTACTAATAGGTGACTTCCAAAGACAGTTGGTTGGTGTCAGAGTACAGGGGCTGAATGCAAATGCATGCAACAGTTTAAAGGTGTCACTACTTTTTACCCCACTTCACAATTATCTGCTACTTTTATCAGACTGTCATATAAAATCTCATTGAATCACTTTAAAGTTTGTGGTTGAAATGTGACAAATACAAAAAACGTTGAAATGGGGCTTTAATCACATTGTTGAATAGTGCATATTTGTAAGCAATACAAGAAAAAAAAAAGTTGTATTGTCATTGACTGAACTGTTTAAGAAAGCTGAATTTAACATATGTTCTAGGTGTTGAAAGAGAGTCTCAACTTTTTAAGATTTCTGTTGGAGGTTTAAGGAGGTTTTCAGATCTACAAAATGCCTTCACCTTCACAACAGAGGCTTGGTTTTTTTTTGGATGTCTGTGCTAGTCATCTACCTGCCCTGATGGAGAACTGTTTTCACCTGTCCATCAGGGTGGTGTGTGTTGGTGGGGACGGATCAGTGGCGGAGCTGTGCCACGCTTTGGTTCTCAGAGCTCAGCTAGATGCAAATTCTCCAGAAAAACCAGTGAGAGCAGTGTTGCCACTGGGAATCATTCCTGCAGGTAAGACCGTTTCATACAGCATTAACACGACCGAACATGAGGTAAGCTTTAGCTTTTTTTGTTTTGTTTTTTGTTTCAACAGGTTCAACAGATGTGGTTTCCTGTTCTGTCCATGGAGTCAGAGATCCAGTCACAGCAGCTCTCCACATTGTTTTAGGTACAGTCCTTTTGTTTGGTATCCATCATTAGATTGTACGGGGTTCTATCTGATTCAGATGTTATGGATGTTAGGACATCAATGGTAAAGACTGGACATTAGGTGGAGGGTAAACGGATTGTTTTTCCAATGCTTATTAAGGATCCGTGGGCGATATATTCAACTTAAAAACATTGCACACCATGTGATGTATGTTTTCTAGAAAAGATCCCACATAAATGTGGGTAACTGCATTAATGTTGCTTACAAACCACCACAAAACATCAATGAAAAAATATTTATCATGAATATTGACTGTATTTTCTGACTCCATGTAGCTCTGGCGTAATGAATTGGGATTGCTCTCTCACTATTCTACATTAAGAATTTGAACATCTGTGCTAAGTACAATCTGTCTACATCTATATTCTTTGTTCGTTATGAGTGATTTGCACCTGTAGTAAATCTATAGTTAATTTCAGTTCATTCAAAATATCAAAGTGGAAACCAATCAGAAGCTTACATTGTTTCTAAGCTTTGATGTGATTGGCTGCCGGTCCATTAGTGTTGCAATAGGACTGGAGTTTAAAAAAAAACAAACATGCAGACAGATGGTGGTACTGCGCTCTGGAGGGAGGAAGCCGACAGATGTCCGAATGTAGGATCAGTTTCACTAAATCACAGGTTCTCCCTGTTCATCGTGGTCCTCTCACCCACCAACCCCTCCTCACCTCTCTCCAATTCCTCTCAGGTAAATCTGTCAGCCAATCAGCTTGAAGCAGGGTTATGTTGTTGTTTTTGTTTTACAGCTTCTGGTGAGATGGTTCATCATATATAATTAATACTGGTAGCTGGTGTGTGTATGTTGGTGCGTGTGTATGTGTGTGTGTGTGTGTGTGTGTGAGAGAGAGAGAGTGAGAGAGAGAAATGGGAGTATTAAGTGACACTAATAGGAGTAAAATCTGAACAACAGATGACACTCAGAAATAAGGCGAAGTGGCTTTCCGACAACGATGAAGTGAATGAAGCCTTGATCAATGCAAATCTAAGCTGAATATACTCACAGTGTCCTGACACATCACCTTCTCACTCACTGCTTTATTCTAAATCTGTAAAATGTTCTCCACAAGTCATAAAACTCTTTTTACATTCTAAATCTCTTATGAGAAATCATCACTTGATGATGCTTAGTTGTTCCCTGTGTTAAGTCCTTTGCTACTGTGGCTGCATGTTTCTGCTTTGTTTTAAAAAAAAGCACAATGAATAGATTGATAAAAATCATATTCATATACAGTGCCTTGCAAAAATGTTCATGTTGGTTAAATCTTTTTGCATTTTGTCATGTTACCACCACAATCTTCAATGTGCTTTATTGTGATTTTACGTGGCAAATCAACACATACATTGCATCACTGTGAAGTTAAAGGGAAACTATTTCAACATATTACAAAAATGTTTTCAACATGTTTTACATGGAAATACATACCTACATACATGTGCATAAAAATCCCACTAAAATACATTGAAGTTAGAGGTTTAATGTGAACAAGTTTGAGGAATGTAAATTTATTTGGATGACACTGTCCGCGTCAGGGGCGTTTTTAGGGTCTCAAAACATTGGGGGCTTTAGCCCAAATCCAAAATATTTAGATTTCAATAAAACAATTTATAGGTAATTTCAAATAAAATAAAGATAATATAGGACATATTGTACCAGTTCTCTGTCTCGGCTGGTTTTAGACTGAATGTAAATTATTGTGAATCAAAAAAAAAGGTTTGCAATAATTTTACTTTTTATTTTTGTTAGAAGCTGAATGAAGGACAAGGAGAAACAGAGTTTAGGCCTGATGAAAAAACAGTTATATTTAACCTGGATGAAGCACACAATGACACATTTTGAGGTATTTAGAAAAGAACTTAATCTGAATTTTTGCTGACAAAAGTTTTTCTTAAACTCAGTACTTAGTCTTATTCTACAAGATTCTGCAAGTTTGGATCATACATAGCGAGGGGTCTTTGAGCTTTCCTCTTTCCTGTAGTCTCTCTAGATCATTTAGAGTCCCTGCTTTAGCTCTCTTCTCTTTTGCTCATCCCACAAGATTCGGTATGATTCAGGTCTGAGAACTGAGAAGGCTTTGGACGGTTGATTTTGTGTCTGTGGAACCATTCCTGTTTGGCCATATGATCTGCATAATCATCCTGCTAAAGCACCAAGTGATGACCTGTTTTTAGTTTACTGGTCCAGTCAGA
Source organism: Crenichthys baileyi (assembly GCA_036173005.1). NCBI lineage: Eukaryota > Metazoa > Chordata > Actinopteri > Cyprinodontiformes > Goodeidae > Crenichthys > Crenichthys baileyi. Next base: position 570,456 of record JAHHUM010002894.1, read on the forward strand.
TTTATCCAAAGGACATGTCGGTATTACTTGATGTGCTACAAATTCCTCACAAAATAACTTCTCCCCACCTTTATCAGAAACACTATTACTGACAGATGAAAGTGTTTTTTTCCAACATGGACCGTGTGTTTTGACTTTTTACCTATTTGTTGTTACTCATGATCTTCTTTTGTCATGACTCACATGTGTTTATTTCTTGTGTACTGATCATGTGATTGCTCTTTATTTAAGTTATATTAAACCTGCTGAAACACATAATGACACATTTTGAGGTATTTAGAAAAGAACTTAATCTGAATTTTTGCTGACAAAACGTTTTTCTTAAACTCAGAGATGTTTACTATGGGCCAGATAAATGTGCTTCTTTTGTCATCTACATAAATTACCTTTTTAAACGTTACATTCTCATCAGTGTTCCACTCCTGAGGCTCCATTGTCTTTATTCTTATATTTCAAAAAAGGAAAGTGGTATAAAGTTGATTTTCCTAAATCTTAGTCAAATGGTAAAATCCTAAAACACGATTATTTTATTATGCCAAGAGCTTTTGAAACATTTTATTAAAATTGTTCCTTCTTTTATGAACCTGCCATCTTTTCAGCCCTTCATTCCACTTCTAAAGAAATTTGGCCTGCCAAAAATAATAAAAGAAACATTTTTCATCACAGTCTTTTGTTCTGCATGTGAGACATTAGTGCAGTTCTTACTATTAAACACTTTGAGAGGAAAGGGTGTTAAGTTGTGGTGTTTAAAACATAGCATAGAGCCTCATCCTGGACCGTATCAGTACTAATATTACAGGTATTAATAACTGTATACATATAGTATGTATGTCTCACCCTCAGTAAAACTCTATCCTTATTTAATTAGTTTAGTTTATATAATATTACATGTGTAATTCAGAAAAATAAAATAGTTAACTAATCAACCTGTGATTAAGTGCTATGATTTATTTCTTAATTTTACTGCATCTTTAAAGCCAGAGCTGAATGTTAAAATCAGCACAGAAGATATGAAAGAGAAGAGGGAGGTTTACTTTTGCTCTTTCTACTGTCTTACTGGAACCAGGAGATATTTTCCTGCTTTATTGAGCAAAAACTTTTTTCTGTCTACATGTAGAACTAGACTATAAGACTGGCTGCAGCAATGAGATGCAATGTGTTGATCTGAAGGATCTTTTAATGTGTTCAGCTATGTTAGGATTAAATGCTTTTATTTTGACTGAAGTAAAGGACCAGATATTTTCACATATGATGCAAATCCAGCTAGAAGCTCACAGAGAAGGTTGCTACTGTTTTCTATCACAGCCACATTTAACTTCACCTGTAGCTCAGGTGAAAGTCCCTCATCATGACCCTGAAGATGCTCATTAGAGTGAACCTCCACCTCATGTCTTGCTGGGAGAATCAGTGATTAGCTGTAACTTACAATTAGCCCATTCTGAGTCAGCATTCAGGTTTTACCGCTATCTTCGTCTGGGTTATACCGCTCGGCGTCCACCTGTTCCCGAACACACACCCACCAGGTTTCCTCTCTCCGGTTGGCTCCGCGGTTGCTCTTAAATGAACCCTGTTTGAGCCGCTCAGTGTAACTTTTCAGGTAATGAAGGAGGCAGGTCGACCTGGAGTAAACTGCTGTTCTGGACTTCTCCAGAATGGAGTCCGTCTCTGGCTGTGCGCGTAGTTGTACATTCGTGGTTTTCGAGTTTCTCCGGGGCACTTCGGCTTTCTTTTACACTTAAAAAACATAAATGCTAAGTTAATTTCTCACTTTAAATTACTATTTAGTATGAGTGTGTTAGTGTGCATTGCTGTTGGTCTTGAGTGTATTTTTGTAACACTCTTAATGGACAGGTAACCTGTACAGTTTGCAGCTGGCCTCTCGCTTGAGATGCTCACCACCACACCTGTGACCTCAAAACAAGACTGAGCAGCTTGAGAAAATGGATAAATGCATGTCAAGCCTATTTTTCCTTGTCATTTGAAAGTCTAAGGAGCATGTGATTTCATACAGCATTTGTTTCCGTGTCTTCATTAAAGTTAATAAACTGTAAATCCATAAGTTGTTGCAGTAAAAGAAAAAAAATTTGAAGATAATAAAAATATTTGTAATTTTCTACATGACCCGTTGCTTTTGGTCACACAAAGATAATTTTTACCTAAATCTTATGAAGTGGGGTGGAAGTGCCAAAAAAAATATGCTTAAAGTTAAGAAGTACAATCTAGATTTTTTTCTGTTGTTTACATTGCTTATAAATATTAGATGAGCCTTCCAAATGAGCTGCAGGTTTGATGTCGGTGACACACTGACCGTGTCAGCTTTAATCCCACACAACACACAAAGCACCACTAACATACTGACAACAAGCCATATGGTGAGGAAATCAGATTCAGCCAGAGAGACAGACAGGCAGTCAGTAGGACAGACAGGTGAGTAGGCCAGTTCAGTAGGTTACAGCAGGTATGTGACCAGATGGCACACTGTGTGTTTGGGTACTGGGTGTGTGTGGAAGCTGATCGAGCTTTTTCTCAAAAAGGCCTGTTTATGAATTCAGATTAAATGTGATTCTACTTACTACATTTCCTTATTTCTTTGCATCCTGCAGTTGTTGGAAAGGAAATCATTAATGATGTTCTGTAATAAAGCGTTTAATTTAGGTCACTCCACACATGTAACCGTTCCAGGAAAGACGTGAGACCAGAAGGCATTCTTATTTAAGGTCAATATTTGTGGCCACTGCTTCCTCACAGCTGATATTTAACCATGGCCAGCAATTGTAGTTATTTTTGCTATAAGAAGGTGGCAACATCAAAGGTGGTATGCTTACATACATTTAGCTGAATATCAGTAATTTCTTGGAAAACATTAAACGACTAGAAAAGCACTCATAAAAGCACTCACAGAGCCAAGGCATCAGGACCATTGACACATGCCAGTTTTTTTCCATAATGATGAGCTATACTGTGGATGACAGACAGGCGGACGGACAAACACAGACAAAAACATAACCTCCTTGGTGGAGATAATACATCTAACATTCTATAAATAATAAATATTTCTTGGAGAAAAACTCCCCTGCTGTTACCAAGACCTTCCGCTTGGCTGAATATATTCACTGGCAAACCAAACTGTAATGACTCTAAACTCTGTCGTTTACACCAGCAGTGGATGTAAAACTGAAGGCTGGTCTTGTCTGTGAATCAATGCAATGGGACACAAACAATTAAGGCAGTTATTTGCAAATCCTTCAAAATAAACCTTTTGTTTTTTATTTCAATTTTTAGTTTCTTTAATCAGTTTACTCTCTGAGTGAAATCTGCTTTGGTTGTTGTTGTTGGTTTAGTTGGTGGCCATTTAAAATGTACACCTGGAGTGGATTTTGGTCACAGTGTTGCCATTTATGTCTAACAATTGGAGAGTTTTCTAAACCTTTCACCAGATTCATTGGAATCATTGAAAGCTGTGGTAGGACTTTCTTGGCTAACATCTTAAACAATTCAAGTGCCTGGAAATATACAATAGTGCCTACAGTGCCTTGCAAATGTACTCATATCCCTTCAATGTTTTCTCTTTTTCTCACATTACAACCATACATTTGAATGTATTTAATGTAATTATTGGTGATAGACTAACAGTGAAGTAGAGGGCAAATCATTGATGGTTTAGGATAATTTTTTTGACAAATAGAAATCTGAAAAGTGTGTTTGTATTCAGCTTTCTTTACTGTGACCATAAATGAAATCCACTGCAAGCACTAACTTTTACATGTTACTTAAATATTAAATAGAGTGCAGCTGTGTGAGGTTCAGTCTCAGTATAAATCCAACTGTTCGGTGAAGGCCTAGGAGGTTTATTTGAGAACATTAGAATATGGCACAACTGCATACTTATTAATACATTGTTGTGCATCCAAACAGATCAGCATAAATATAAAAAGCAGCCAATAGGTCCATGGTAACTGTGGAGGAGCTGCAGAGATCCACTGCTTAGGTGGGATAATCTGTTGACAGGACAGCTATTTGGTCAAGCAATCACAAAGCTGATCTTTATGGAAGACTGGCAGGAGGAAACCTATTGTTGGCAGAGAGCCATAAGAAGTCTCTTTTGCAGTTTGCCACGAGCCATGCAGGGGTAACCGCAAACATGTGAAGGAAGATGCTCTGATCAGATGAGGCCTACATGCAAAATTATATAGGTATTAGAAAACTGACACTGCACATCCCCTAAATACACAATCCCCACAGGCCCAAACATGGTGGTGGCAGCATCATTCTGTGGGGATGGTATTCTCCTTCATGAACAGAGAAGTTGATCAAAATTGAGAGGAGCATGAACGGAGTTTTTGCAACTTACCTTTCTGTTGAAACTCTCAGCTCAAAAATGATCAACTCTTCTGTATTTCTAACAGAGAGGTCTTCATTTTTAGGTTGAAGCCTTAACTTGTTCCTACCAAATGCTGAGATGATGATTGCCTGGAAATGTAACATATCTTGTGTCTGTGCACAGGTCACCTGCAGCAGGTGGACATGTGCAGCTTTTCGTCTAACGGTCAGCCGGTGCGCTTCGGATTTTCTGCCATGTTTGGTTTCGGTGGCCGGAGCTTAGCACGGGCAGAAAAGAAGAGATGGATGTCATCGTCACGGCGACGGGAGTATGCTCTGGTGAAGACGTTGGCCAGACTTAGGTGACACACATTTTCTTTTTTTTTACAGGCATCCAGGTATTCTTCTTTTATTCTGTTTTCAAAACTCTTAAGAAGAAATTTTGATAGTGTTGCTACTTAAACTTGTATTTTCATGGCCTTGTCTATTACATTTAACAGTGAGTGACATAAATTAGTCAAATTAACTCCATTTCCAACATAACAGGCGGAACACACGACATGTTAACATGTAACAAGAATTTATCCTAAAGCACTGCTGATTGTCTTTTTTTTCTCCAACAGACCAGAAGACTGTCAGCTGTCATTTCTATCTGCTAAAACCTCAAGCAGCAGTTTGTTTGGACACCGGTGAGAAACACATTAATAGGATTTGTAATGTAATGGCTGATCAGTCTGTAACAAAGCAGCAGTTTTGTTTCCTAGACTTTTAGGGGAATTAGAAAGGCCTATTTCAGAGAAAAATTCTGCAACATTGGCATTACTAGATTTAATCAATAGTTAAGCAATATCACTTTTCATGTTTGTCATTGATCACTCTTTTATGTGGTGTTATGTAGCAAACCGGATCCACTGACCTTATCTTCCTAAAGTGAAAATTAAGATATGCCTATATTTCTTATAGATAGCAACTTAAATTCAACATGTATTAAAAATAAATAGCAGAATAAAAGCTACACTTTCCTGCTTTTGTGGGAAAATTGAGATGGTTAGAGCGATTATACTTGGTCTCTAAGTCAACTGCTCATGAATACATTTTGAATGAGTTTTACACAGTTTTAGTTATTTGTTTTTGCACCTCCTTCTTCTTGAAAAATGCATAATCTATATAAAATGACCCATGTTTGCTTGTTATGTAAACCAGGAACATATGAAGCTAGATTGAACTGTTTAAAAGAGATCAACATATAGGTTTTATCCTATTTTTTGTTTTCTTTGGTTGTATTTACGCTCATTTATAGTTTGCTTAAAGTTGCACATTATGCGTTTTTCAAATATAAAAAGAAACTTTCACCACTGGAGGGCGTCATTTTACAGTTAGGATGTGATGCATTTTTCCCTTCTATAGCTCCTATCCCAAAACACCATTTAAACTCTTGTTTTATTCCATCCATCTTCTAAACCTGCTTCTTTCATACTAGGTCGTTGGGGAGCTGATGTTTATCTCCAGCAGTCTACGGGCGAGAGGCGGGGTGCACCCTGGACAGATCACCGGTCCATCACAGGGTCTGCTTTATTGTTCTTGAATAAAAACCTTTATAATCATCATTACCAAAAATATCTTACTGATAAAAAAGAATTGTAAATAGCATAGTAAAAACATCAAAATTTTTTGGGTCAACCTTTTTTAAAAAGGGGCTACACAGTTGGACGGGTTTTTTATTATTTTTGCCTTGCAGCAAAAAAAGCCCGGGTTTTCTTTTGCATGGATTTTTGCAAATTTTTCTCCCCGTGCATGCGTGGGGGTTCTCGCCGGGTACTCCAGCTTCCCCCTACAATCCAAAGAAAATGCCTTTTAAAAGGTTAATTGGTCCACTCTAAATTGCCCTTCAGGGGGGATGAATGAATTTGTTCCATGGTTTTTTGGGTGTGTTACCCGGGAAAGGAAATGGCGACCTGTCCAGGGTACCCCGCATCCCGCCCATAAACTGCTGGAGATAGGCACCAGCTTCTCCGCAATCCACTATGGAAGAAGAGGTATAGAAAATGACTGACTGACTGACTGTTAAAACTGGATAAAATGGACTAAATGGATAAAATAATTGCTACTCTTCAGTGTTATTTATAGAGTTCATTTTTTACAAAATACAGAATACTATAAAGTATCTGTGGTTAGCAAGGTGTGTTTATGAAACTGGTTTTGGAAGGTAAAAATAAAATGTATGAGTTCAAATTTATACGTTTTTCCTGTATTTATGAAGTTGATGTCCATGCTTTAACTGCGATGATAAATGCTAATGTGCTGCAAAATGACACAAATTTAAAAAAACTGTGGTTTCATTACTGGTTTATTCACAGGTTCTCCTGGTTTCTTCTCTTTTTACATTTATAAATGTCTGTGAGAAAATCTTGTTTTGTAAATACACCCTCCCTCATCCTTCTCCCAGAGACCAGAGCAAAGAGCAAGAACAGGAGCCAGAGTCCGGTGAGTGCAGTACTTTTCTTTACAAGGACAAATGTGACCTAAAGACCAGAGCTGGTTTAATTTCCTACCACTCTTAACTAGCCCGGCTTCACTTTGACTCTGTGTGATTGGTCTATATAGAAGTGGAGGAGTCTTGGATGACCAATCAGGGTTTGTACCTCAGCATCAGCATCATGTCGTCCCCGGTTTTAAACCCCAATTTGGCCCTCAAGGACGGCTCCAAAAAACCAGGTACCCCAAAAAACTCACCGTTTTTTTAGTAAACCCCTCAGGTTTCTTTTCTTTGATACCCCTCTTTTTAAACCCCTTTTTGTGACAGTTTAGATAATGGCAGCGCCTCACTAATCGCAGTAGGTAATGCTTCCAGGTCGGAATTTATCAAGCACCTCAAGAGGTACAGCAGCTCTAGTGGACAGGTGAGAGTAATCATGAGGTAGCATCTACTATCAGTAACAATTAATTCTATATTGCTGTTAGGCATTGCTTTATTATGTTTTATATATGAGTACTGTTTTGAATCTGTTAGATTTAGGCTTTTCACATCTAATGAAAGGCAATAACAGTTACAAATCAACAATTTTTAAGTTAATTCATACTCAAAATTATTAAACTAATGAAACATTTCTACAATATTTATATTTTGAAGTAAGTAAAAAGCAAATAAGTTGTCTATAACATTTCATCATGAGCCACTAAAGAGAAAGATGCTCAAATGTCTCAGTAATAACACTATAATAATTTTATTTGATCTAATATTACACTGTGCAGATGCTTTGTCTGCACTGATGAAGATTTACTCAGCTCAGCTTGCAGGGTATGTGAAGTGGTTCCAACGGCAAGGCAGCACAGCCTAATCAAAATGAATCCAGCTGGTATTTATTTGGCCACCTGAGGACAGTTTCAGTCTGTGTTACCGTTGATCCTCAGATGAGCTGACGGTCAGTAACTATAGAACTATGTAAAAAAGATACTGTGAAATAATGGCAACTTACTCTGTCCTAACTCAGTAGCACATTGTCATTTATACAACTTTCACCCGAATATACATGTCATATGCTGTATAAAACAGGTTCACATCATAAGTGACCCACATATACATTCATATATAAACCAGGACCTGATGTTTCCCAAAATATGCTTCATTTATTCACATTTACATCCACTTGCCATACAAGCAGAACAATAAATTGTATCACAGTTTTTTTTTTACAATAAGACTGGGTTGAACCAGCAAACCCATATTTACACTGTAGCTGCTGAAAAGCTAGAGAATAATACGGTTAATCTGTGTACCACTTAGAGACTGATGTTTATCTTTAAAGATGGTGAAAAAAAGAAAAACATAATTTATTTAGTATAAATCCTATACAATTATTTATGAAATTCATACACCTTTAGGTCTTTCTTTTCCTAAAACAAGTGTCTGCACTTCTGTCCGAAATATTTTTTTAAACTTGATAGTCTAATAACGAGAAAATTTGCTATTTTAACCAGCAGTAATAAACACGAATGGACGGATAAAGTCGGCAGCAACCCTTAATCTGATTTTTAGGAGCTTGTGACCTCCATTTCTTAAAGCTCCGCCTTTTGCTGGGGAAAACAAAACAGTTAGCATGCAGATTAGCCTGATTTAGCACGGCTTGCTGTGGCTTGAGAGACTGAATGTTAACCCACTTTCTAAATATACTGACAGTGTGACCGTCACTGTGCAGCAAAGTAAAAACACACTGAACTGAGTGCCCTAGATTCGGTTAGCCTCCATGCATATGGTTAACACATCAAGGTCAGATGTGTAGCTTTTGACACAAGGCTGTGATGATTTGAACATGACGCCTCAATCCCATCGGTTGAAGTTTGTCTGTTTCTGCTGTAAGAGTTAAGACATGTTTGTATGCTTAAACAGGACCTTCTCAGTGAGCGTGTTTCTTCATAAACAGAGCTGAATAACAAAAAGAGCTGTAAACAAAATACCAACCATGTGTGTCCATTTAATCAGAAAAATGTCCTCACAACACTTTATTGTATTCTGTTCTTATAAATCCTCTCAGCAATGGCGCAACATACCCAAAATCTAAAACTTGGACAAATAAAACAGACAAAGGTGCGGGAGGATACTGACACCAAATTATATAGGACACATTTTTGATTGCATTTATTTAGATGTGAAAATGTTAAAATAATTTTATCAGTCATTCTAAATGATTGAAAATTGTGACAAACAACTACTTCTAGCAAAACTACTTCTTGCACAAATGTATGTTGTCATGGATTATAATTTGTTAGATTTTAAATATGTTTAGAATTTCAAAAGACTTAAGGAAAAAAGGGGTTTTGATCCTTAAGCGGCTGTGTGCCATTATGACCCTCGATCATGGGTTTGTTGTTGTAATTCAGACGTAAAACTGAAATCTGAGGACAAAGACAAACCTCCAAGACACAGATTGAGCGACACGCTAGTCTCTGCTGCCCCCTGTTGGCGCACCATGATATCACAACAGATGACAGTAAATAGGAAGTAACTCGGTCACCGCAGCACAAAAACAAGCTGCTTAGCAAGGATTTACCAAGCTTCCCAGACTTCCTCGGCTTAGCGCTGACACACATACAAACACAGCGACGTTCTCATTGTCTGTCTGCAGTTCAGCTTCCCCTTCGTGGAGACACACTCTGTGTCAGCGGTGAAGATTCGGCCCCGCTCACTGATTGGCTGGTCTGAGGAGGAGAGTGACGAGGAGGAATACTCCCGAAGTACACCGATCATCCAATCAGAGGGAGCCTCTTTCCCCTGGAACATCGATGGAGAGCTGGTAGAGATCGCCAATGAAGTGTTCATCAGGTGGGACTACCCATTTTCAGGACTACAATAATATTCATAAAAGTGTTTCCAAGTATTAAATCATTTTATGTTGATTTAATCGACCTCCGTTTGATCTTTACATAACCTGACGTCCTTAAACTGGTCCTCAAGAAATAAGAAAGGTGCTCATCCATGCAGAACGCATCTGCTTCAACGCAAACTTTTTACCCATTTCCTTCACGAGTTAAAACTGCCAACCTCGTTCAAAGCTGACCAGTTGTGAGCAATTCTAGATGTGAAGCACCTTCTGAACTGTTGGCACCCCATAAAGATTTGTAAAAAACCCTCAAATAAATGTATTTTTCATTGCAGAATCATAATGTCACACTAGGCATGTTTAAAATCCAGTGTTTAATTTGAGTATATTTATTTAATTGGACAAATATTCCAGATTTAGAAAGCTTAAATCAGTTTTTTACTAAATCACCTGTGTCAAAATTATTGGCACCCTTAAACAATGTTAGAAAGTTGATGTAGCTGAAGTCAAGGAGCTTTTGAGCAGTAAACTATTACTTCTTTGCTGGGGTAAACGAAAAAACTTGCGTCACAAAGATCGATTTTTCTTTATATTCTCTCTATAATGGGAAAGACAAGCGAAGATGTCATCCAAGTAAGGCGGATGTGTTGTTTTTCATAAGTCAGGCTCCAAGAAGATAGTTATTGGCCTAAACTTGCCCATATATACATTCAAGGCAATAACCGAAAGGTTTAAACAACTGGAACTGTGACAAACTAGGCTGGACAAGGATCCATACTCATCTTGCCAGCGTGCACAGTGATCAGGATGGTAAAGTAGAAGAAAAATATCAAAAGCTCTCTCGGAAAGAACTGCAGGAAAGAGGGTCACCTTGGGATCATCCAGTCTCTATGACAACCATTAGATGCTGTATTGACAGGCCAACTGGTTGTTTGGGAAGCAAGCCAGAAAGCAGTCTTTTCTGTTCTACCATCACAAAAGTAAAGCATCATGTTTACTAATGTTTACATGTTTACTGCTGAATATGTGGAAAACCAAAACTGCAGCTGTTTAATATGGTGGAAGATCTGTGATGCTTCACTTCCAAAGGTCCTGGGTACCTTGTTAGAGTGCATGGCATTATGAATTTTTAAAGATAGTCTAAAGAAGACTGAAGTATTATCCTTTTACGTACTTACAGCAGTGGTGCCAAACGTTTTCTGCTCTAAATTAGTATTATGGATGGATGGATGGATTGATATATTAGCATTATATTTCTTTTAAAGCAGTTTAAATTATTCAATATGCAAAAGGCAAAGCAGAAACCTTTATTTCTAGTATCTTGTCAGTGATTTGATAGTGTCTTGTCACATAAAGGATTGTGGTTGATCCTGGAAGTGACTTAAAACCTTTAATGTTCTGCTGTAAGCTGATTGTTCTCATAGCCTGGGAGGTGCCCCTTTATTCAGCAAACCTTATCTTGGAGATCTAAGCCGATGTTCAAAAACATCTCATCTGCATCAACACATTAATACGAAACTAGGAAACACTGTATGTGTTAAGATAAAAAAGTAGTCATCACACTTTCAGTGAATCAATAGAAAATTAGTTTTTAAAAGAAATTTAGGATTTTATCATTTTTATGTTTATTTCCTCGTTTTTAATGTTTTTTCATTTCACCAAATATATTTGATGATATATTCAGTTTGTACTAAGTCTCCCAAAACAACTTTAAATAAAAGGTTCCACTAGGTGCTATGTTGGGTTCGTTGCTATTATTGTGTACATGCATTTTTATTCAGATATACGTACATATTTTTTTCTCTTTTATGCTCCATAACATAGTCTTTTATCGCCAAGCTCTCATATTTATACTCTTCATCCCGTCATTAATATGAGCAACTTTTCAACTGCATGTAATGCAGCCGTCCCACAAACTGAAAACAGATCTTAAATTTAAAAAGTAAATCTTTCGTCTGGATAGAAAATGAACAGTCTGAAGAAATGGTTTTCTGTTGCTTGACAGAATTGTCATTTTAACTGTAATAAACATTCAAACCATCGTCCCAAATGTCTGTGTTCAGAGTCCATCCAAGACTCATCACTCTGTACGGAGAGGAGGTAGACGAGGCAGAGTCAACCGTCTCCTGCAGCTGCATCTGAGAGCACGGAGCACTGCCCCATGTCCTGGGCCAACTTCTGTCACCATGGAAACCAGTCCCATAATGGTTTTATTGGCAAGGGTATTGTAACAAAGAAGAAGAAAATTGTTTGTCAGCTAATTGTCTGACAAAGAACCTTTTACAGATAAAGGCCCACACCATCACGTAACTTCCACCATACCTAAAATTTGACATCTACAGCAGCAGTTTATCTCTAAAACTTGCTGTGACGTGTGAATAATTATAAAAGTGGCTGATCTTTAAATTGATGTTTACAAATACCATTTTACAAGATTTAGTTTTATTTTCTGCAATGTTTGTTAGTGTGGGTTTCTGCAGCACACAGCCAGTTTCATGCACGTTTTTACCTTATTTTTACTGACTCCAAACATTATATGTGTGCAAAAACGATACAAGTTTATAATTAAATATTTCTAGAGTTTCTAGAGATATTTTAGTCATGATGAAAAACATCTTATGTTTAAATAAGCAAAAATCTTTATTTTAACAGCGGAGTATTGATGAAAGCAGTGAGACGCTCCAGTGCTGAACAAACTTTTATAAAAAAATAACCAAATAAAAATGTAATAAAACATTCAAACACTTTGATGATGTGTATTTCTGTGACATGTAAAAGATGAGGGACACCGTTGTTTTAACAGGTTGCATTCACAGAATATAAGAAGTTAATGCCTTGAATACATTTAACTTTTCTAAATTCCTCTTTCAAGTAAAGGTCTTCATTTATTCCTGTGGTGTATCTTTTACAGCATTTTCATAATGCATTTTAATTTAATATCAGCACATTGTAACTTGTTAAACACTATATAAATTAAATTAAATTAATAAAATAGTTTTCATATGGCTAGATCATTATTGTTTCTAATATAGACTTCGCAAGAATAAGACATTGTGCCCCTGTGATCTGTTAGCACCATTTTTCTAAATATCTGCAGCAGTTTCTTTGTTACAGCCTTTGAGCTTGCTACAGTTTGTTTATACTGGGGATGAGGACTCAGAAGTGTTTTCTTTAATACTGTTAGGCATGATGTTTTGCTGCATGATTAGCTGTTATCAGCAGAGCCAAGAACGCCTGGAAACTTCCTTTGTAATCTAGATGTGCCATAAAATTCTGCCAATAGAGCAGACTTGTGAAAACAGGGAAAACAGCAAAAAGCAGCAGCAGATCCCATTTCCCAGCATTTATCTGTGCCCCCCTTTCATAACACAGATTTTGTATTAATTCCCTTTTCCTGCAAACTTCTGCAGCCCATTAGCTTCTTATGCTTGGACTCCAGTCCAGTGTTGACAGCAACTGTTGTTGATAATGTTAGACAACCAGTGAGTCTGTCCTCTGCCTCAAAATGTAGGAACCTGTTTCAAAGGTATAAACCAATCAGAAGCCAGGGTTCTATCCCCTGAGATCACCAGAAAGTCACTTGGTTTGATTCAGTTCTTCAGTGTCCATCCACACAGGAAGCCTCATTGCCTTCATCTTGGCAAATACTTGATTGTTTTAGTTCTCCATCCCCCCATCCATCCATCCATCCATCCATCCATCCATCCATCCATCCATCCATCCAGTGCTGTGGTCTGTCTTTAATCTGTCCATTGTGAAGGCACATTTGGTATATCGGTCCAGGTGTATTCAGGATGCTTTCATCATCCATCATTGCTGCAAAGCTTTTGCACAGCATTGTTGATGCTCAGATGTCCCAGCGAGCGGCAGCAGCCGAGGTCAAATAGAGCTCTCCTTCTTGTTGAGTTTAGGAACATAGTCCCAGCTGTCTCTGTTTAACTCCTCCTGCTTCTTGAAACCTCTCTTAAAGAAGCCAACCTGTAGATCAGACAGGGAAAACAGATTTAAAGCTAATGTTAAATTTTTTTATTTTGTTGCAGAGAAATGCAAAAGGTTTTCTACTTAACTCCAAATCCAAACAGAGTAAATACATGTATCATCAATACAAAATTGACTCTGGGTGTTTAAAATCAGCTAATTACCTTCCACAAACACCAGATTAAAGCTGCCAGGATGGTCAGTCCTAAAACTAAACTGATGATGATGATGAAAATCTTCACAGCCATTGAGGGTTTCTGGGTAAAAACAGCTTCCACCACCACCTGGAAATTATTAACAGGTTTTAACAAACAGAACTGTTGTTCTGCCCTAATGGGCTTGGAAAACAATGGAGAGGCTTTATGAAGCTCTGCTTTTAAGTCTGGCTGTGGTAAAAACACAGTTTTCTGTGTCAGACCTATTTTTGCTCTGATAGGTTGTTTTACCTGCGCAACAGGTTGATCCTTTATTAGGATGGTGTGAGGATCTTCTCTGGGAGATACCATAACTTTTTGCTTTTCCAAACTTTCAAAACAGCATAAAGGGCCCGGAGACAAAAAGGCCGCCTTTAGGTATAACTTTAAAGCAGTTTGTTTACTTTCTCACCCAAAAAACCCATCGACTGATGAAACCGGGATGCGGGTTTATGTGGTTTTGGCCCCCGGAGTCACAAACAAAATCCCTTTTTTTGAAAACCCTTTTAGATATGTTTAATTTTTGCAAAGGTTTTTCTAAAAAAAGCATATGTGAAATTTGGGTTAAACATCCCTAAATAAATAAATGTCAGTCTAACATGTTGGTTTAATGTTGGACCATTGAAGTCTCACTGTGCAATCAGCAAACATTGTTACCGGAGCTTGCAAAAGAAACAGCGGGGGGTTCAGGTGATTTTCCAGCTGGTTTTGGGTAGCATCTCTCCCTGATCCGGGGTTCCCCGAAAAGGACACCCGCCGCTCACAAAAGGATCTTTCTGTACCCACAGAACTTGCAAAACAAACCCCCACATGTAAAAAAATTTAAAAACCAGGGGAAATCAGGATTTTTCATCCTGATAGTGGAGCGGTAATCCATGACTAAATGTCAGCGAAAATCTAAATTATCAGTCCTGAGTGGCTATATTAAGAAGGCTTGGCTGGTAACCAGAATCTGCCAGTCTTCAGCTTGATCAGTCCTCGCCGGTGAGCAGCTGCTAAGAAACGAAACATTCTGATCATTTATTGACCAGTGAATGCACCATACCTAAGCTGTACCTTGTCGAGCTGACAACAGTGTTTACGTTGGTCCTGAGGGCAGACTCTGTGTTGGCTATTTTCATTATTACTGAGACGTTTAAAAATGAAGTCAGAGGAGGCATAAAAGGGTTTGAAGGGAAAAATTTAAAAGGGAAAACCTGTTTTGTGGTTCATTCGGGGTAAAAAGGGAGAGAAAAATGTACTTTTAAAATACTAAAAAAAAAAAATTAAAAACATTTTTTTAAAATTGGGAAATAGCCATCTTTCATGTTTTAATGTAAACTGAGGGACATAAATGACCCCAGAAACTCAGATACAGATACAATTTTGTAACATTTTGAGTTTTTAACTTACGTACATATTCTTGGTGTTATACGAAAGTTAGTTTAATGCTCTTTCAAATAAAACAATAGGCATTGCCATACAACTCTTGATAAGTTTACATATTCAATATCATCTGAGCTGTTAAAGAGATGTTGGAATCGGCTAAAATCGGTAGGTCAGCAGGTCAAGCTCAGAGACTGGAAATCGGCCACAAAATTCTGATGACTGCATCTCTAATCCTACTTTATTCACGATCTGACTTTTTCTTGAGGTTAACGGGTACAGAGTCATGTCACCTTGGCTGGCTTTCTGTTTGTTCGATGAACTGTTATGTAGATACGGAATGATGTATTGCCTAGAAGAAAAACGTCCAGCAGGTCTGTCTTACCATTGTGCGGGTGGTGGTGGGACAGAAAAAGAACATGAGCTGCTTGATGAAGGAAGCTTGAGGAACATCGCAGTCCTCAATGACCGAAACAGTTTTGTCACTTATTGAGCACGAACCATGTGATGACTGCAGAAAGAGACCAATAATATGTTATTATGACGAACTCTTTTCCTTATGTTGCCAACAAGGAGTGTCTTGTATTACAGCTACTTGTATCTAATAGTCATTTAGGCTTCCTCTGCTAGAAACGTGTTGGTTTCTACACTGACCGAGGTATTTCCACTGCTGTTATTACCTACCTTCCAGTCGATGACCTGCAGCAGTCTGTGTGGGTAAGGTGCGAGGACCTTTGGCAGTGCAATCTGAACCACCGTGTTCATTGCCCTGCTGGGACCAGAGTTTAGCACCTGCACCAAAACAAAGTAAGAGACAACCCAGAAGATTCAAGTTCAGTTTGGGGGTTTTCAAATGTCTAGCACAAGAAATAAAGTTTGCATAAGAGTCAACATTAATTTTAGCAGGTCTTTTATAGCAGCCTTGGAGATTGGCGGCTTTCTGTTTCCATTGGTAGCAGATAACAAAGGGAATTATTGTTTATGGTTGAGGTTTATTTGTAATAGATGGAATAATGAAGAAGTAACACTTGGATGAAAAAGCTTCATATTGTGTGCTAAACATTGTCAGGACACGTTCAGTCCTAAGGAAAAATACTGACACATCTTTACAGTAAAGACACAAGTAAATAGTTTGAGATTAATTAGGGCTGGCCAGTTTTAGGGAAACACACTATGTCATATTTTCCCTATATTGTGCAACCCCACTGTGACAGAAAGAACTGATTCACACACTTTGTAGTATACATGTCCATCTCAATAAATGAAAATAACATCAAAAAGTTAATTTATTTAGCTAATTCAATTCCCAAGTCAGACTCATGTACTATATAGATTCATTACACACAGTTATATATTTCAAGCATTTATTTCTGTTGTGTTTTGATGAATATGTCTTACAGCTTATGAAAACCCAAGAGACAGTGTCTCTGAAAGTTCTGATATTACTTGAGACCAAAAAAATAAAATAATTTAACAGTCCAGGGCTTTTTCTCCTAAGCCCAGATAAAGCACTTCTAACCTGTCTCCGCTTCAGGAACATTTTAACACAGGACACAGTTACAGCTCATCTCCCGGGTATGTCTGTGTGTTGTGGCTCTTGAAATCTGACTCCAGCTGCAGCCTGTGTCTTGTGAATCTGTCAAACTCTTGAATAAGCTTTGCTTCACAATGCTATCAGTGCTCCGGTTATTCCTTTTACTTGTGCTGTCACACTTTTTCCTTCCGCTCAACCTTCCGTTAATATGGTTGGAAACAGCACTCCATTCACAGACAGCTTCTTTAGGACATTTTTGGCTTACCCTGCTTGTGGAGGGGTTTCTGTGACTGTTTGCTGGACAAAGGTCCAGTCAGAAGTCTTCCCTATGATTGTGTGGACCAGAACATTACCTTTTTATGTTAACAATCATTTTTATTGGTCTGATGTAACATTCTAGTTTTCTGAGAAGCTGATTTTTTTGTTTCCATTATCTGTAAGCCACAATCATCCAAATGAGCTGAAATAAATATAAATAAAATATATATTATTGTGTGTGTTTACTAGTAAATATACTACAATAAAGGACCTTTTGCTATTCTAATTTATTGAGATGCACCTGTCTGAGGAAAATTCACCAGTATCTAATCTACAAGATTTTTTGTCTAAAGAAGGCAGAAATTTGATCACTTTAATTAGATTGTTAGTTAATCTGATCTTTGTCAGGCTGCTAGAAACGTAATAAATTTAAATATCTTTGCATGAGCGACATAAAGCAAAACCCCTGCATACTTGTTATAGTTCATATGGTGTGTGTTTGTCATTGTGCGTTTTTTTTCCTGATCATGATTAAAGAAACATGTGAACCTACCTTGTATGTGTAGTTGAATTTTTCAGGGTAGCAATCAGCTGGAATCAAGTCTTCATCTCCAAACACAAAAGACGTTGGAGTCACAAAACTGTAAACACAAAGGAGGACATTAGTGGCTGCTAGCTGTCAACATAGCTAATGCTTTCCTATTAATTTCATTATATTTTAGTATATTTTTATCTTTCTCATTTTATTTAAACTGTAATGTATCTGAAGTCGCCATAGATCAGTAGTGTTAGGTTTACACTGGCTGACCCGTGGATGTTGACGCCAACTCCATATTTCAGAGGAAGCACAAGTGTCATGCTGTTATCTTGGAGAAACTCCTCCATCTCATAGTTATCACTGCAAAGGAAATACACATGAGATTTGATGCATTTTAACTCTAATAACCAGAAAACATCTCATTTGCAGACTACTTCGAAGTTAAACTCCAGTGGCGACATTAGACTCTGGATTTCTTGTAGAAGTTATGGAGGGGGAGGTCACTACCTGCTGCTGTCGATGTTAATGTGAATGTCGCCGGGCGTGCTGTTCTGATTGACATCCAACAGAAAACTGATATTTATCTGCAAAAAATACAATGGTTACAAAGTTATAAGTAATATTCTTGAAGCTATCATTTTACAGCAAATGTTCAGATTTTCTTAGCTTAACTTTTTACTTGTTGCTGAAATTCTCTAAAATCTTAAAATGACTTTTTTCTTTTTTGTTATTCATAATAAATTGAGTTTTGGATCAAACACGGTTGCAGAGTGCAAAAAGGTTCAGCAGTGCCTTTTCTTTTTGAGAAAACACAGTTCCTTTAAAGTTTGCAATTTATTAATGACTTTTTTATCAGTGTTTTATTGTGTCTGTTCTTTCTTACTGTTGTGTGGCTTGGCTTGGTTTCTTTACCTTGTCTAGCTAAAATAGGCTGATGAGGCTCATTAATATGGCAAGCAAGGTTACTGGAGTGCAGCAAGCCTAGCTCCAGAACATATATATATGATATATATATATATTTATTCTTAATTGTCCTGAAGACCGACTATACAGGATGAGAAGAAGGCGTGCCATGGGGTCTTTCATTCCTGCTGCCATTGCTGAGCTTGACCTCCTTGTTAGGACTGCACTACCCAGACTTGATCACCTCCCAGGCCTTTTGAACTGTAATGCACTCAGTCTTTTTGTGTAGATGTCTACTGGCTATTTATTTTTTAGGATATTACTAAAAATCAAATCAAGATATTTAATATTTCAACTGGTTATTTTTTCACAATCTTTGCTCTGAAAAAAAAAAAAAACATGCTGAGAAATGTCTCTTAGTTTGACATCTGGACTGCTGGAAATTTTGAGACAACTCTATAAGTTTGTAATCATGGTTACCAGAAATTTTTCGGTGTACTTTTGACCTAATGTAGAGCTATCACAGGAGGGAGGTTTCTAGCTGTTTAATTTCTGTATGGGGCAGCATCTTTCAAGAATATTCATACCTCTTGAAGTTCACCCCATTTGATGCATTTCACCACAAATTGTTTTGAATGTAGGGCAGAACATAACATTTTATTCCCACCGGACCAGAGCATCTTCTTCCACATGGCTTGTGACAAACCCCAAACAAGGACTCCTTACGGCTTTCTGAAAAAAGCAATAACTTTGTTTTACCCTGCTCCATAACAGTCATATTTGTGGAGTGCTCTGGCCGATTCCCCTAACCAAGCTGTGGATCTCTGCAGCTCCTCTAGAGTTACCTTGAGCCTCTTGGCTGCTTCTCTGATCAACGCTCTCCTTATCTGCCCTGTCAATTTAAGTCCCAGCCATGTACTGGTAGGTGTGCAGTGGTGCCATACTTCTTCCCTTTTCAGATGACGGATTGAACAGAGCTCTGTGTGATGTTGGTTCATACCCTGACAAGCTTAAAAGGTCTCTTCAACTTTATCCCTGACCTGTCTGCTGTGTTCCTTGGTCCTTGTGAAGTTTTGTAATTAATGTTCTCTAACAAACCTCTGGGGCCTTGATAGAACAGCTGGATTTAAACAAACAACAAATTACAAATAGGTGGACTCTAATCACAAAAATATGAAAATAACTGGAGTTTATTTAAGGGTATCAGAGTAAATTGGGCTAACACTCCACCTTCAATCTTCATGTGTTTGTAAAAGCTTTTGAAAGCATGTATAGTTTTCCCTCCACTTTACAATTATGGAGTTCTTTCTACTGGTCTACCAAGTCAAATCCCAATTAAATACAAATCATGTTTGTGGTTGAAATGTGAGAAAATGTGAGAAAGTTGAAGGGGCATGAATATTTTTGGAACGCACAGCACCACCTGAGCCCCTTGCTGAACATGCATGGCTCTCAGTACTGATAGATCAAAACAGTGATGCACTGTGATGTAGCATGAGACAGCATCTGTTGAACTGCAGAGGTGAACCGAGGCACGATAAAACATGAGTGAGATTGGGTGATTACCTGAGAGAAGGCTGGGAGGATGAGGCTGGTGATGCTGCAGTCGACGCTCACGTCTGTAGTGTTCACCTCCTCCGTGATGTCGCAACTAATCACGTTGCCCTGCTGCTAATACAAGAGACGCACAGGGAGATTTTAGATGGCATCCTGCTCTAAGGGTTATCTCTGTGGTTAGGTTTATACTGATATATGGTTCTTCATTTGGTTTAACGCAGACCAAACTGGGGATTTACAGAATATAATGAGCCATGTAATCCTGATTTCAGTTTACTGGTTTCAGCTTCAGCAATGACTTTTACTCGCTTCCACATCAAAGGTCACATCTTCCAGCGTGGTTCAAAAGGAACCATGAAAAACTCAAAAATTAGTCACAACTGAAATCTTAAGCCGCAAAACCAAACTATGGTTTCTTCCTCTGTCTGTATGACCTAAACTCACATTACGCAGCACTTTGATGTAGTGGATGTTGTTCGGGAATCTCATCGTCACCCGGGGCAGAAAGGCATCATCTCCAGAGTTCAGCAGCAAGGCTTTTAGGATGATTGGTCCAGACCCCAGGGCAAAAAACTTCTGCTCTCTGCATACAAGATCAACAGAAAATATCAGTGCTGGTGTTCTACTTAGAAACAACGTGAAGTCCCTGGATGATAACCTACTTCTTCCTTATTTAACATATTTTCTTATGTTTTTCCAAGAAACTGACACCATCTGTATGTATCTGAGAAGTTCAAGATGACAGAAAGGCAACAGCAGCTCAGAAAGGCACATTACACCTGATGGGCTACAGCAGCAGAAAACCACACCTTGTGCCACTCCTGTCAAATAAGAACAGGAAACTAATGCTACAGCTCACACAATCTCATTACAATTTGACAAATGCTGCCTTATCCCAGGAGTCTTAATTTCAGCTGCTACATTCATGTGGTAGTATCAGATTTTGGCGTGAACAACATAAAAACATGGATCCATCCTGCCTCGTATCAACGGTTTAGGCTGCTGGCTCCGGTGTAACAGTGTGGGGAATATTTGCTTGGCACCTTTTGAGCCCCTTAATATCAACCGAACATTGCATAGGCACCACTTTAAGACCACAACATAACGATCTTCTGATGGCTACTTCCAGCAGGATATCATCTCAATTTGGTTCCTTAAACATCACAATGAGTTCACTGTACTCAAATGACCTCTAAAGCCACCTGATCCTAAGCCTATAGAGCAAAGTCTCTGAGGAAATTTCCAACACCATGTTTAATCTATGCAACAAAGAATTAAGGGTGTTCTCAAGGCAAATGACAGTCCAACCTGGTACTAATAAAGTGGCCAGTGAATGTCTATTCATACTTGCTTTGTATAAACCACAGTCTAGAAATAAAAGCAACTTAGTGACGTACAGGATACATCCCGAATCTGCCTGCGACTAATTACCATCATGTGGTCAGACCTGAAGGGCTCATCTTGTTGAACTTGTACATAAAGCATAGCTTGAGGCATTTTTAGCTAGACTGTTAATGTAAAATACAGCTATTCTTTTAGTGTACTCCTCTGTCTCTATTTCTTTTTGATTTACACAGAAACCTTGTGTGTGTTTTGTATGTGTGCGTGTGCTTGTGTTCTTACTGCGGCAGCACTAGTTCACTGAACAGCTGGATGTTGGTTGAACAGTTTACAACAGAGCAGGAGCGGGCAAACTGAGTCTGACGGAGAGAGAGAGAAACACACTGTTTATGACACCAGTAACCACGAATGAATGCAGAAGCCATTTCTAGCTCACTGATAATCTTACAAACAGCTCCCGCGACCCCTGACTCCTGACCCTGAAGTTACAGACAATTAATAATAATGATCTTATGAGTCACACCAGCTGTGAATTCCTCTTTCTTAACTGTTTTTCTGCTCTGTTTTTGTGAGTCAAGGAGAAGCAAAGTTAAAACACAGGAGCAGGATGTTAGCTAATGTGCTGCAGGCAGCTGTAAACACATCTGGATTGGCAGCAGGGTATGCTTTTAGGTATCAGTAGCTGATTTCTACCCTTTAAATTCAGTTTATTGATGAACTGGGTTGATAATATTCAAAATAACATTTCTTAAAATTTTTGATAGTTTTTTTTTTCTAAGTATAGAAAAATGACAAAAGAAATGTTGATGGTGCATACTACTACTGCAACTAAGTTTTGTTGCTGAGAGCATTGCCCTTCAGAGCCCACTAGAAAAATGGAATCTATGTTAAGTAAACTTTTAAAAACACTTTTATAAAGTACCTGTGCGCTTTATTTTCAAAGGCATAGAATCATTTTTAATGCCTAGTGTAACTACATAAGTAATGTGGGATCTAACATTGTAATAATCAAACCTATGAAAGACTGAGTCTTTTATTTTGAAGAGAATGTACAAGCCTTATTTTTAAAAGCCAACATAATCCCTTTTTTATCACCAGTTTAGTTTAATAAGTAGTGCTGGAAGTGCTTTTGCAATAATAGAATCTATGAAATATTGAGGCTTTTATTTTGAAGAGTACTTGTAAGATTTATTTTGTCCAGAACAAAGTCTATATTAATCCCTTGTTAATAGGAATAGAATTTAAAAAATACTATTGTATTAATCCAATCCATATATGATTGAGTCTATTAGTAAGTGGGCTTTTGTTACTTTACACTATTACAGATAAAACAAATGACTTAATGTGTCACACAGGCTGATACCTGGTTGGTGATGGTGTTACGATGTCCTGCATTCTGCTGCAGAATGGGTTTTAATGGAGGGAAGGGTCTGGAGGAGACTCTGTGGCTGCTTTTTTCTCTGAGGCCATAGGAAACTTCAAACTGAATGGGAGTATAAATGTCTTTAACGTCTTTCTGTAAATTGGAAAAAAAAAACATGCAGAGGTGAAATAAAAGCACTCAGCATCTCCGCCACTAATCTGGTCAGTAATCAGCTTGTATTACCCTTTGGTAAGCCACATGTGTTGCACAGGTGGGATGGCCGTGTCGGGCCTTCACATGACCCCTCGTGCTGTTTGATGATCCATTACCGTGAAAATAGAAACGGTGAGGGAATGATGGTTTATGGAGGAGGTCAGAGGTCAAATTATACTGAAGCTCTGGGGACAGAAGAGGCAAGATCTTCCACATAAGTAAGTCAAAGCTTTGTGCTATGATGGATATAACTATTAAACATGAAAGAAAATAGTTTTGTATGTTCATAATATATATTCAAGAACAGTAAAATGGAAAATATGAAGCTGGGAACAAAAACATTACACAGATTTTTTTAATATCAGGGTTTAATGTACCTATTGCCCCTCTGAAGTGTTTAGAAGTGACACTGAAACAAATCGTAACATTGAAGCAGACAGTCTGAGTCCTGTTATCTCGACATAGCGCCACCCGCTGGTCAATCTGCTCAGGCAGAATCAGAGAAGCTTTCACTCGAATCACTGGACGGGTCCTATGGGGTACAACCAGAGAAAATCTTAAAGCCTGGTGTTTTTCAGGTACTGTAAAGAGCTTCTTTAAGGTTATGATTGTCTCATGTTTGTCTTTAGGAGATAACTGATATAAAAATCCATTTCCTTACTAAACACCCCTGTTTGGAGGCACCTCTATGACTGGAAAACGTTTTGTGCAAACAGAAAGAATCTTTATAAGTTTACCTGAGAACCACAGCTGAGTCTGAGAGGAATGCTCCCACTGCCACATCTGCAGGGACACAATTTAACCACAATCAATACCAATCCAGTGAAAACAGCATAGTACAACGTGGCAGATCTTGAGACATAGGATCCTTTACCCTTGTAGCTGTTGTCATCGATGTCTATCCCAGAGTTCAGTGACTGTCCAAACATCCTTAGGTTATGACCCAAGGAAGACCCAGTAATCCTCTGAAAATACACAGTGTGGAAATTAGCTCTGCACCAGAGTTTATTAATCACTTCAGACACATACTACACAATTAAACCTGAAATTACAGCTTGATAATTTAGGAGTCATCCAAAAAGGAATAGAATATCTCTCAGAGTATGATCTTGTAAACACCCTACATTTTGTATTTACAGTGCCTTGCTAAAGTACTCGGCCCCCTTGAACTGGTCAACCTCTTGCCACATTTCAGGCTTCAAACATAAAGATATAAAATTCTAATTTTTTGTGAAGAATCAACAACAAGTGGGACAAAAACGTGAAGTGGAATGAAATTTATTGGATGTGTCAAACTTTTTTAACAAAAAAAAAAACTGAAAAGTGGGGCGTACAATATTATTCAGCCCCCTTGCGTTATACTTTGTATTAATACCCTTTGCTGCAATTACAGCTGCAAGTCGCTTGGGGTATGTCTCTATCAGTCTCTATCAGTTTTGCACATCGAGAGACTGAAATTCTTGCCCCTTTTCCTTGAAAAAACAGCTCGGGCCTCAGGGGGTTGGAGTGGAGAGCTTTTCATGAACAGCAGTTTTCAGCTTTTTCCCAAAGATTCTCGATTGGGTTTCAGGTCTGGATTTTGACTGGCCATTCCCAACACCTGGATACGGTTTTTTTGTGAAACCCATTCCATTGTAGATTTGGCTTTATTTTTTGGATCATTGTCTTTTTTTAAAAATTAAATCTCCGTCCCAGTCTCAGGTCTCTTGCAGACTCCAACAGGTTTTTTTCCCAAATGGTCCTGTATTTGGGCTCCATCCATTTTCCCATCAATTTTGACCATTTTCCCCTTGCCCCCTGCTGACGGAAAAAGCAGGCCCAAACCCTGATTGCTGCCAACACCATGTTTGACAGTTGGGGGTGGTGTGTTCAGGGTGAAAAAAGGGGTGTTGTTTTACGCCAAACATATTCATTTTTAAATTGTTGTCCAAACAGTTTTCGATTTTGGTTTTATCTGACCAGAGCACCTTCTTCCACATTTTTTGGTGGTGTCTCCCAGGTGGCTTGTGGGAAACTTTAAAACAGACTTTTTTTTTGGTATCTTTGAAAAAAATGGCTTTCTTCTTGCCACCCTTTTTTTCCAAAAAGGCCAGATTGGGGGGCAGTGTAAGACTGATTGTTGTCCTATGGACAGACTCTCCCAACCTCAGCTGTAGATCTCTGCAGTTCATCCAGAGTGATCAAAGGGCCTCTTGGCCCGCATCTCTGATCAGTCTTCTCCTTGTTCGAGAAAGAAAATTTTGAGGGACGGCCGGGGTCTTGGTAGATTTGCAGTGTTCCTGATACTCCTTCCATTTTCAATAATGATTGCTTGCCACAGTGCTCCTTGGGGATGTTTAAAGCTTGGGAAATCTTTTTTTATCCAAATCCCGGGTTTAAAACTTCTCCCACCAAAAGTTTTCTCGGACCTGGCCCGGGGTGGGTTTCCCTTGTTCTTCATGATGCTCTGCCGGGGCCCTTTTGAGCAACCCGAGGACTATCACAAAAGCAGGTGCATTTAATACGGAGACTTGATTACACACAAAAAGGGTGATTTTCTATTTTCATCATCCAGTCATTTGGGACAAAAATTGGATAATTTTAGAGATCCTCACTGAACTTCTGGAGTGAGTTTGCTGCACGAAAAGTAAAAGGAAACCCAAATTTATTGCACGCCCCAAATTTTCCAGTTTTTATTTGTTTTTAAAAAAAGTTTGACAAATCCAATAAAATTTTTTTTCCACTTTCCAACGATTTTGGGGGCCCCCCCTTGTTTTTGATTCTTCAAAAAAAAATTTGAATTTTATATCTTTATGTTTGTAGCCTGAAATGTGGCAAGAGGTTGACCAGTTCAAGGGGGCCGAGTACTTTCGCAAGGCACTGTAAGTAAGTGATCTCATTATCTCACTAGTTGGTACTAAACAACAGGCTATTCCAAATTGCTTGCCCACTGAACATTGCAACTCTGTTAGTAATGCCATCATACAAGGGTTTCTGGCTCTGTCCTGATGATTGTACCTGCGATGGTGTTGGTGAAATGCCCTCCTTCCTGCCATTGTAGATGTAGACGGCTCCTTTAAGGTCTTCTTCCTGTGGAGCGCCAATGGCCACATCTACAACCACACAAAAAAACACTTTCACTGTATCTGTGAGGACTTCTTTCTGTCAGGATCTGCCATTTTTGGTTTTGTGCTTGTTCATTTGTGATGGTTTTGTATATTCTGTCCCTTTGGTTTATTTACTACATTTCATTATTTTCTCTGTTTTCCTGTGCTCTCCTTTCCCCTTCTCTGTGCCCTTACTAGTTCCTCCCCCAGGCCTTAGTTCCCCTTCAGTTATTATTTACTCAGTGTTCGTTTCCCTTTATATTTGTAGTTCTTTCCAGCCTTATTCCTAGTTTAGCTCCCCGTGTTAGTCTTTATTGTTTCAGTTCATTCTGACAGGTTAGCTTGTAGTTATTGTTTGCCGCTATACTTAGTTCCACTTATTGTTTACGTTTTGGTTTGCATTTATTCTAAGTCTTCGCTTTCTCTGCTTCCCTCCCAGTTAGTTTCAGTCAGTATTTGTTTGGGTTTGTCTACTTTTTCAGTTAGGGTTTCCTTTATGGTTTCTTTGTTAATTCTTATTTGCCAGGTTCTTATATCTTAGGTTATAGTTTTCTTAGATCTGTTTCCCTGAGTTTGTTATTTAGTCCCTTCTCCCATAGTTTAGTTTTGTAGTCAGTTCACCTGTTCCTCAGCCTCCCTGCTCCTCTTTGTGAATTAGTGTTGTTTATCTTTTGATCCAGTTTTCCGTTTGGTTTATTTCATAGTCTAATTTTTCCAGTGTCCCTTTGTCTCCCAGTCTGGTCACCATAGTAACCATTCATTCCCTCAGTCTTCACAGCCAATTCTCACACCTGTTCCCACTTCTCCTCCGATTACCTTAGCTTTCCTCTCATTGGTCCACTCTCCTCTTCTCCCTGCTTATAGTCCTGGTCATTCTGATTATTCTCGGCTGGTTCTTCCCGTTCTATTCCGTTCACTACCCCTGTCTAAGTTCTGTTGGTGTGATGTTTCCCTCACAGGACTTTGTATGTTTTGGGCTCGACTCAAGTAAGTTTTTGGAAGCTACTCATGTAAAGCTTGGAAAACCTTTTTGATTAAAGATGAAGCCCTCTCTGAATAAGCTGCTGCCCAGTTCTTGTCTGCTTTTTGGTCCGATTCAACCACAGACCCTGACACTTTCAGTCTTTTGTTTGACTTTTTTATATTCACACAGTAAACCATGCATGCTGCCTCTTGTTGAAAACTTGAAGAATGAAGTATTTAGTTATGCAGAAATGATCAAGATCATGTATTTTTTCTTCTTGCTTGCGACGTGCAGTTTTATTTTGGCAAACTTAACCTCCAATGGTCTAAAGAAAGAGATGGATCGCCTGTTACATTATTCATATATTTTAAAGTTTGTAGTTGAAATGCAACAAAATGGGGGTGTGAATACTGTAACACCGTAAACAAACATGGGAAAAAACAGCCTTGTCTTTTAATATTTAACCTCAGTTAATTAAGGAAATGTCAGTCTGAAACTCTTTTTTTGTTTTTTACCAAAGTGGACTGAAACTGAAACAAACATGCACTTAAAAAGTCAATCACCTCAGAGAATGTTGACCTGACTTCCTGAGCCACATTAATTTCCTGAAAGCAGCTTAAATCCTAACTATAACTCAAATGAATATCAACCTTATTTTAAACCTACCCAAAGTATTTGATTCCTAGAAGACCCCGCATGTCTGCACAACATGAGCAATACAAGCACTCACGTGTAGCTTTTTACCATCCAGTGGAAGATTACAGGGCATGTTCACTTACAGAGCAGCAACAGCTTGTCATTACAGCTTAATGAACTTAATAACACACTCCACCCCTCACACACACTCAGACACACACAGGCACACATAAATGGCGTGGGGGGCTCTGTATATGTGTGTGTAGGAGCGATGTGTTAAAGGCAGGATGGCACTCTGTTATCAGAAAGTGATAACAGGCACTGAGGGGTGGGCTGTGGTCCTGGGTTGTTTAGCCCAGTATGCCACTGAACAACAGTGGTGGTATTTGATAAAGTAGCAGGAGATCTAAGCAGAGAGGAGAAAATCTGCTCTTAGCCCTCTCTCATTACAACTGATGAGGTACCCTGGAGCAAAAATAAATCAACCCACAGCTTCTTCACTTGAGCCTTTAAAGTGGACGTACAAAGGGCTGTAACATTATTAGAGGCAGTAGTATTATTTGTCTGACCAGCAGTAGTATTTCTATTATTGATAAAATGAATAGAAAATGTATATTTATTCCTAGTAACAGAAGGTAAAGGTACATGTGCAGTGTAAACATTATCTAACAGTGGTAAAAGCAGCAGAAGCATTGTTACAGTCCCCTCAGGCTGTGCAGGTGTGGTTCCTACCTGGATAGCCATCATCATCCAGGTCTCCAAGGTCAGCAATAGACTGTCCGAACCGAGCTGCGTAAGCATCACTGCCAGCCAGTTTAAACGCCGCCTCTTTCAGCTTTGCCTTTGTGAGAATTAAGCAAATTCAGGGTAAAATATATTTTTAATCTCAGAATTGCATACTCTTCCAGATGGACATTTTCAGTCCTGAATCCCTTTTGGCAAAGCATAAATAATTGAAAACCAAAGTTCATGGATGGATGGATGGATGGATGGATGTTCCTACCTGTCCTTCATTTATGTACACATACACTCTTCCTTCCTCCCTGGAGGTCCCTGTGGCCATGGGAGCACCAACCAGCAGGTCTGACAAACCATCAGCATTCAGATCCACCACACAAACACTGGAACCAAAATAAGATCCCAGCTGGAAAGACACACATCTTTTAGATAAAAATGTTGGTGCATTTTTGTAACTTAAGATTGTAAATGCAAAAAAGAAGTCTCACTTCATTTCCAGTAACTTCTGATACCACCTTCAGGATTTTGTTGCTCTCTATTGAGAAGATGTAGATCTGAAATGTGCAAACACAGACTGACTTCAACCATCATTACAGCAGACATGGAATAAGATAGGGTTGAATATTGAAGTAAAATTGTATATAGACAGGTCATCTGGTCCTACCTTGCCCTTCTGATTGTACTGTGGAGCTCCACCCACCACCTCCATAGAAGAGGGACTCTGGAAGTGACCTGCTCCAACAGCATAACCTGAAGCACCAGGAAACACTTTATGCAAGGCTTACTAAAGTCTTTGGACAAGAACTGAACATCATATTTGTACTCATAAGGATAAAACATCTAATAAATTTAATTAATGTCAACAATCATAAAAGTAGTTTATAATTCAACACATGGTTGAGACTGAAAACAAACGTTTTATTTTCACAGGCGGTTCAGTAACCGTGTAAGGTCTGATAAAAATCATATCTTAGGTTGTGTTGTTGCTGTTATTAAAGGAAGGAAATATATTTGTGCAAGGCAACCCTCGAAAGCTCACTGCCACTGCTGCAGCAGCTGCCGACAACAGCCTCCCCACCCACTAAAACAGCTTCCTTTTTAAGGGGAAAATGGTTTCATCACCTTCCACGGTTTGATGAGTTGAGGTTGATGTTGGGAACCACCAGGTTAGAACCTACACGCTAAATACCTCTACTGTCTTTGTGGAACATTACTAAATAATCAACTCATTGTAAGATGGATTTATATATATTTATATTTCTTTGTTTTTAAATCCACACTGCACCCCTACGTGGGTGTATAATTGCTGGCCTGTCTTGTGTTTGTGAATAAATAATGTTGTGTAGGTTTGTTTGAGCAGAATAAAAGACCTGCCTGTGATATTCAGCATAATGTCTCCTTTGCTGAACTGTATTGCTTGATAAGGCAATGGGTATCACACAATACAGTTGTGATAAGGTGAAAATGCTCCCTTTTTAAACACACACGAGATATAGAGATGGTAAAAAGAAAGTACTCCCTCTGTCAATTTTAAGGATTTATTGTATAAATGACCTGGGCTTCCCAGGTTCGAAAATTTATTTAAACCTAACCTGAAGTTTACAAAAACACACAGCATGCATTCAACATATCACTATTTAACAAAATGAATCTAAAGTGGAACAATTATTGAGAATTCTAACTGTAACCCAAAAAAAATATTAATACTTAATTTGTAAAAACCCTCAAACTTAAAGAAAATGTATGTTCCTTTAACCATTGATGTACAACAAAACACCATGACGGCACAGTGTAACGGGACATACAGTCATATTCAATAAATTTGATTATTATAAGTCCTGATGAGGCCCATTCATCAGAAAATCATCATAATTAACAGAATTAAAGGTTTGAAAACATCAGTTTGTGTGCATTTAATCTATATGTGTTTCACTTAGTGAATGGAGTAACTGAAATAAATGAACTTTTTAGTTATAGTCTAGTTGATTAAATATGACTGTATCTCCTGCATGATTCAACTGAAAAACAAACATATTTTTTGGAAGTAAAAAATACATATAAAAAAAATAAGGTGCAATAAGCCAGTGTGTGAAGCAATGTGTTTGATGATTCAGATCTGTACTCATTGTGATCCCGTAAAAAAAAGTTCCTCCTTCCTTTCAGCTCTCTGGCAGACGTCTAAAGGGATTTGGGCCAAAGGTTACTGGTATTTGAAATTGTTCGTAATTCCATCCAAACTCATAGAAACCCAGCTCCATCTGAAGAAATGTTATCCCAGATAATGAAACTCCCACCTCTATATTTTCAGGCTCATCTTTTAATCAGTTTTAGCGAAATGTCTAGTTGTCCCTGGTGTATCCCATATTTTCTCCATTTATCAGTGACTGCTTTCAACTCATGTTTTAACAATCCGAACACGTTCTAATTAAGACATCAGAAGTTGGTGGGTTTCCTCATTTCCAGCTAAGACCTTTTAATGCAGAACTCTCCTTTAGACAAAATTCAGGATTATCAGCGGTCATACTGTTGTGCTCAGGCAGGACACACAATGAGTTTTAGGTCATTCTTTCTCCACACAGCTTTAGACTCCAACACTATGTGAGAACAAATAACAGCCTTTAACCTGGTGCATTACGTAACCTGACAACATCCTGTATGATTGGACAGAGATGTTTCAGAGTCAAGTGACTGTCAACTTTTTTATAGAAATAGAAAATCCTGTAAAGACTTTCTAACATATAAATATTAATTTATAATTGACAGTAGATTGTGGGTCGGGATGTCTCTTCGATTACTAGATTAATTAAAGGATCATTCGACCGAGTACTAAATCACTCAAATATTCTCTAGTTGCAGCCTTAATTATTTTATCTATAAAATTTAAAAGCACATTTTGAGGACTGGTATGTATAACTTTAAACAGCCAGACAAGTTTAACAAAGTGGTAATATACTCATAATATACATACTGGCTTTATGTGACCAGTTAATCTAAGGTTAACCGAAGGGCATGTTTTTCTAAGTGTGCCAAAATTAGAAAACAAGTTCACAGATCTTTTTTTTTTCCTGTAAGTTAGAGGCATTCAGTAGCTCTGTTTCCACCTAATGTTAGTTTGCGTCTCCATATGTGTTGCATGCAGCCAGACTCAAAGATGGGTGTGTGAATGGTTGCAACTTTGCAAAACAAATGCAGTTGCATATAAGTCTAACTATCTTCTGTTGCTAATATGTGTTATACAGAACCTTTTATACTGACTTCCTGCTCAGCATCCATTGTGAGAGGCGATATGTACACCGAGTCTTCACACGAAAACACCCATATGCTTTGAGAATCAGGTAAATGTCAAACAGTAACATCTGCATAAGGCAAAAGGACGAGAAGCTATGTTTGTATATCCAATGCGGCTTGTTATGTGTCCATCTTGCAAACAGGAGCGTTTTGAACATGAGGATAAAAAAATGTGTCTCTGTGAGAGGGGTGTGAAAAGATTAGATGAAGCCTCATTAATTCCGCTGTATCTAAAATTATTGTTTGAAAAGCCAAATGAAACATGGTGTAGCTAACTGAAACAGAGATAAGTCACAGGTGCACGAAACTGTCCTCTCTGTCCCACTTTATCAGCATTTTTAACTTATCAAAGAAACCCTTAAGTAACAATAAGCATTGATGCTACCCCTGCAAAGCTTCACAGCCTTTTTAAAACACGAGCTGTCTTCGCTAAAATACATTTACGCATATTTTGTGATGATATATCTAACAGAATAGGAAACAAATTTTTCTTGATCTAAAACTACTCTAATAGGACATTACATATAATGTAACTGGCAATAAACAGATTTGTTGTGGTTGCTGTAATACAACTGAGGTAGAAATTATAAACTCGAACAAAAGATACCAAAAAAGAAGCCAAAAATGCCAAAAAATGCAAACAGGATCTTAAAGGTATTCAAAGATTTTTATGGAGATTCACTATTACTTTTAAATGTAAAGATAAGAACAAAGCAAGAGTAACATAAAACAATGATCACAAAGTTGTTAAAATCCAGATTAAATAATGCACCACTGTAGTTTAAGGTTTATATCGATTGTACAGGATCAATAGTTACCGAGGTAGCTTCCAAAGCTGACAGCTCCTGTGTCGTCATCCAGATACACTGACATCCCTCTGCTGGAGGTGTTGTAGACCAGAACCGAACCCGTCCAATATGAAGTTCCTGGTGCTCCCATGATGATCAGGTCCTGAGAAACATGGAAGCTCTTAGTTATTTTTGAATTAAAACCTCAAGATTCACAGTAACCTTTAAAATATGGATAACAGTAGGTTGTAACAAGTCTCTTGCTAACAAAAACTTTGCTATATAGTTTAAATGTTTGATAAAACAATTTGACAAGCTTGACTCTTTTTTCAAATGATCGAAAGTAAACTTTTAAATTTAGATTGCTTCTATCAGCTTCTCGTTAAAAGTTACGTTGCTTTTTAAATAGAGAAGCACTGAGAAATGAGCCAGTGACTGGAATTGGACAATTTTTAGATTTCTGACTTTTGGAAAAAGGGGCTGCTCGGTCCCATCGGCAACAAAACTCTTCGATAGAAACGCTGTTACTGAGTGAGGAAGTATCAAAGTCAGCTATTTCCAGGGTCAGAGGGAGCAAGGCTTTCAGCAGAGAGCTGTAAGGCTGAGCTTTCAAACTCAGACTTTGGAACAGTCTAGATTTAAAGATGCTCTCAGAGTTAAGAGTCGACATTCTCAAAGGAGTTCACACGTCAGCAATTAATCAATAACTACTAACAAAGAAAAGGAGATCAGAACTCGGTCACAAAATTTTGAGCTGTGCATGTCTAATTGTGACTGGATTGTTGACGGAGACAAGAAACTAAAAAGATTTCTGAAAGCATGTTCCCTGTGTGTCACTGACCTGCGTCAGGAAGTTGGAAATACCCGCCTGACATGATCCATAACCCTCACCGAACTTCCTTTGGTGGTCTGTGAATGACAGACAGAGGTGCTGAGAGGTGAAGGTGAGCAAACAATATCCAAACGTTTTCCCTTTGCAGCTAAACAGCTGGTGCTTTCACATACACACACGAACACATGGATCTGTATTTCTTGGAAGGGGAATGTTTGGACATGTATTTGCCTGCTCCTTGTTTTATTATCAAGTTACTGCCGTGCTTTTAAAAAAGGCCGAAAAATAAATGCATGAACCAAAAAATCCTTCACATCTAGCTTTAATTCTAGGACGTTTTCTCTGTGAGGAGGCTGTGACAACCCTCACACCACCATGACACCCGAACCACGCAGTTGTAGATAAAACACTTGTGTGTATGAGTGTGTGTGTGTGTGTGTGTGTGTGTACCTTCGTAGCAAGGGATGAAGGCCTGGGAGGATCTCAGGTCACTTTCATAGCGATAACAAACCCCGTTAGGAAGCTTGTTCAAGCTGTCTTTCCTTGAGTAGAACACGTTTTTCCAGCGGTGAGCACATGCCTGAACACACACACACACACACACACACACACAAACATGCACATATAAAGCATCAAACATACAGACAACATGTGACGAGGAGCTATTACTGAGTCAAACGGCAGTAGCTAAGTGTTATTTTCCCCGTGACAGATTTGGTGTCAGCCAAGATGTATGTTTATTCATTAGATTATTATTGTAACAAAATGATCACATAGCTGGAACATTTCCTTTATCACACCGCTGTCAACTGATGAATAATTAAAAATGTAGCTATCCGATGTACAATTGCTCCCTACTACTATTAATAACTTAACCATGATGCAACTGGATTCTGCTAAAGCCTCAGAAACGCTGGATCAAAAGGAAACTATTATTAAAAGAGATTCACAATTTACCACTAATTGTTTCTTAATAAAAACTGAAAGAAAAAAATTCCTATTTTTAGCTGCTAAATATTATTTTAGGGAACTTAATTAGGTTGGAGGTATTTTTGGAAGCAGTGTCCATGGGATGCTACTGTCATTTGAATGATCTTGTGCTTAAGGCCTCACAGGAGGCCAATCAGCAGAGTCTATAACTAATCGATTTGTTGGAGAATTTTTGGTTACTTTATGGCACAGATAAAAACTTGAGGAACACAGGAAGTGCAGCAGATATAACATTTGTTAGTTCTGACAGTCCTGGCATTTGGCCCCCGGTTTATCGGTCAATCATGCATAGATTAAATTAAGATTAGGATCAACTATAGGTAAAATGCAGAGATTATCAGTAACATTAGCAATTCATGCTGAGCATCTTGCACCCATGAGCTACACATCACACCACAGTGTGTCCTTCTAAAGGCTATATGGCAAAACGGGACCGATGGCCAAGGCTTGCTATGAATTCTTTAAGCTAAATTTAGACAAACATGGGATAGAATATAATTTAGGCGAATCATTATTACAGATTATTTGGTTCATTCCTTCAGAGTCCTCCACAAGCATGGTAAAAAAATGCCAGAAATGGTCTATGCAGAACAAACTTCCATAAGGAATCTGGGACTTCAGACTGGGATGATTCTCAAGTTGATTGGTCATAGAGTTTACTGTAGTCCTACCACATTGAAAATCAAGTCATTTTAAAACGAGGTATTTCAAATTTTTTCAAAAAATTCATATAATGAGATGCACTAAGAAGCTGAAAACTGAAGTCAGTTCTTTTTAAGATTGATTGCCCTGGTTGGTGACCGGCTGGTCAAATATGAGATATTTTTTCGATCATTGAACGTACAGCATCTAAGACCTAAAAATACCCTATGCTGTGGAAGAAATGACTGACTGGAGGAGACTTAAACTAAGTATACATGTGGAAGCACAGATGTTGTATATAAGAAGCTATTTAAAAGTAAGCTTTTTGCTTTTATATGCTGGGACATCCTGAAGTTCATTCAGGCTGCAAAAGGGCAAGAGAGAGCAAGACTGTCAGTCCATAACTGGAGGCTCAACAGTATACATAAAATAGCCCTGTTTTATCTTTTTCAATCTTCAACCTTTGTATTTCATGGAACACACTGGGAATAACATTTTCTATTTCATTGTCATAAACGTAGACAAAGAGCCGTAAGCAGCCTCTACGTGTAGTCACAAAAGAATGGATTGTGCATTACCAGGACGTGTCCACCATTTTCTCCGGGTTGTCTGGACAAACTGACGCCCAGCCACTGGTGATCCATCTCAGGTTCACACGTCTTCCCACAGCTCGAAACGTCTGCACACACATACAAAAAACGGTTTGGTGACATGACTGCGTGTTTTATGTTCTCCGTCGCCCCCACAAGAAGACGTTTATGCTGGGATGTCACTTTCAGTGAGGTAAACTGTGTGAGGCTTCAAATGTGAATTCAGTGCTCTGCTAAAGTATTTGTCAAATTTTGTCATCAACTTTGTCATCAATTTTATCACAACTTCAATGGGCTTTATTAGGATTTTATGTGACAAACCAACACAAAGCAGACTATGAAGTCAAGGAAAAACGCGGTATGCTTTTGATAATAAGCATCTTGAGAGTGGGACATGCTTTTATATTAAACCCCTTTACTCTGACACTCTAGAATTATCAAGTGCAAATGTGGTGTGAGAATGTGTTGGATGGTGGTTGTGTTGGTGCTATCAAAAGATAAACACTAACCAGCAGGCATAGGGTTGCATGTGCGCTTCTCAGCCGTGATGCTGCAGCGATAAATAGCTCCTGGAGATTGAACCAGGTGATTGGAGGAGTTAGCCACTGGAGCTCCGACCACCAGCCTGAGTAAAAAGGGAATAAAATTAAAACAGGATTTGTGCTTTTTCTGTCTGAATGGAGAGCTGTGTGTGAAGCATCAAAGAGCCTTTCTTTATTGCCAAGGCTAATTAATGTGGATGCAGACAGCAGCAGCAGCAAACACAGCGTTCCATGCATGGATGGACCTTTTAGGACATTACTACAATAACTGAATCAGTCCAACCTAATATCTCTCTCTATATATGTAGGTACAACAGTCTTTTTTAAATT
This sequence comes from Crenichthys baileyi, assembly GCA_036173005.1. NCBI lineage: Eukaryota > Metazoa > Chordata > Actinopteri > Cyprinodontiformes > Goodeidae > Crenichthys > Crenichthys baileyi. The sequence goes on from JAHHUM010002894.1 coordinate 606,764, forward strand.
ACTGCTAAAAAATTATGATTCACAAATACTGTCACCACATATCCTGCTTTATAATTAGGTTTAGAGGTCAAATATAAGCCGAGAACAAATAAAAATCTGTTGCATATCAAAAGACTATCACAAACATAAATCACTTAAGAATGAACAATAGATTAAAAAGACCAAAAGTAGATAATTAAAGATGAAATAAACAGGGGATCAACTGGCCTGCAGACAATCAATATCAGAATAAGAAATATAAAGTATTTTAGAGTTGGATTACCTGATGATTAATATGTATTATTATTATTATATTAATATGTATACTAACAATCAAGTAGATCAACAAAGAATCTACAACCAAAGGTGGATCAATGCCTAATCAACAATGATCAACAGTAATACAATACAGTTGATAGTGGACTAGTTAAATATAGGATCACCTACAGATCAGTGAATTTCAATGAGGGACTGATTATGCTTAAATGGAAAATCAATAACATAAACAGTTTGGATACAGACCATTTGTGAGTGCTGTGGCGATGCAGCAGCACAGAGTATCCAAACATTGAGGAGCGGGGGCCGTTGAACACCAGACTGTGCTCCTGATCCAGATTGTAACCTCCAGCAGGACCGACCAGAACCAGAACCTGAACCAGGACTGGAACCAGGCAAAAGAGGACGCCCATGCTGCCCCCTGATTGGTGCATGTCAGCAGATTACCTGCATGACAGGAAAAGAGATGATAGGATCTATCAGATGTTAGAAACTGGCCAAACCTATAAATCAGGTCAATTCAGCCTTTCACCAGTTTGTACCCAAGCTTTGCCATGTCGCCTCTTCCTACTTCCATTATGTACCCATTTACCTAAACCGCGGTCAGTTGATTTGTTATTTCCAGTTACGCATTTTCGTAATGAAGTTGATGTTAAAATTGCTATTTATTTTCTGCACAATATTTTCATTTAATCTTATTCTGATCCCTGGTGGGTCGGTTTTTTCTATGAAATATTATGACTGGTGATTAAGCCAACACAACTTTGAGCAACCTGCAGCTAGTAGATGATATTTATTGGAGTCAAATGACCACAATTCCTTACAGTAGACCTTGAGTAGAGTACAGCAAATTAGTTTAAGTCGTTGGTTATCAGAGTGGGTGCAAACCTTCCCTCTGGAAGCTGCAAATAAATAAAATATCTGTATGAAATGTCCATTAGAAGGAAGCTCCGTCTCATACTCAAAAACGTCAGGTACAAAATGATTGAAACTACAAAGGCATGAAATGGTGAAGGGGAGAGATGACAAGCACCTGTTATAAAGCCTGTAAAGCTGCGTCTGAGTTGATGTAAATGTAACATAAAATGTTGAGATTTTTTTTTTTTTATTGTATAATCTAGAAAGGTTTTTATTTCAGAATAAGATCAGGTCTACATATTCCACAAGTGTGCACATATTACTCAGTTTAAGAGTAGGGCAAACATTTAGACAATGCAGATAACTAAAGCTAAAGGGAATATTACAGCAGCTATTACAAGGAGAATTAACGGGGAGAAAGTAAACAAAGGAGACAGCGTATTTGCTAATAAAACAAACTAAAAAAGTTTGAATCGTCAGTCAAACATTATATAACGGTCTAATCTGTATGCTTCAGGTATTGGACAAGGGAAACAGTACTTATTGGAAAAGTATTCCTAATATTAAAGTTTGTGGCAAGAAATCCAGGAGGTTATGACATCAAATTGACATGTCTCTAAACCTTTGATTCAGCTACCCTTTATGTCTTAATGTGCAACCACTGCTTGACTGAGATCCTCTGATGTCAAGACGAAGTAGGAAAACGAAGTAGGAAATAAAAGAGGGAGGTTGGAATGAGCTGTGGTGAACTCCCACCTCTTAAACCGGCTGCCGTGAACAGGGCTATTCCAACATGGTTAAGCCTGGGCCTGATGTACTTTATCCCTGTTGTATTTGGAATGGCCCATGTCAAAGACATGCATCTTACACAAAATTCAAGAAAATGTACCAAGTACTTTTGAAAAAGGCGTATTTACTTTCTTTGATGCAAAGACGGATATTTAATAAGCAGAAGAATCTATGTTAATGCAACAAGCTGCTATATGGACAGCTGCTAGATAGACAAAGACAGTATCCTGTTTCCCCTGTTACACGTCTTTATGAAGTCTTTATAGTGTGATGTCTGCTACATGTAGATAAAAGGGTGGTAACATAAAAACAGAGTTTATAGCCATATTCTGCAAAATACTGATTGTCAAAATGCTGAAACTCCTATTCTTAGCATCTTTATTGTTGTTAAACAGTTTTAAGGATGTAGGCTTCAATAATTAAATCAGGAATGTGGGATCTTGAGATTCCTGATTCTTTCCTCTTTGTTTCAACTGAAACAAATAATTTAAAGCCAGTAACCAGTGCCAAACGTTTTTGGAATGCTTATACTGTCTGAAAATGCTTAAGATCGAATATTTTGTTATTTACTTAATTGTCCTCACAAGTATTACATGAACATCACTTTATTTAAAATTCTAAATTAATTTATTTTTTATTTTTTGAAAAACACTCAAGTGGAAAATTGTGCTGCCTCTAATTACATTAAAAATCTCTCTCAACTCTGACACATTTTCGGCCCTGCACACATTTTGAAGTTTACATACCACTCAGTCAGCTGAGAGCCTTAACCCAGGTCAGAAAGCTTCAATCCCTTGTTAGAATAAGTTTCTTCAATGAGACTCCGTCAAACTCCTCCGGCTGTGACTTGGTGAAACCTCCTGTTGCTCCTCGCGGCAACGCACGAGGTTCAGAGATTTCTTAGAAGAAGAAAAAAAAAACCGAAATAAAAGGTTGAAATATCAATGAAAGACTAAAGAGAAGAACCCCGAATGACCCGAGTTTTGGCTGAGTTTCAATGAGACTGAGAGCGGTCTGAAACCCCCTCTGTGGCTCCATGTGTGTAACGGTGTTTCCTCCAGCACCCGCCCAAACTGCGCGCGAGGACAGCGCGCGGCTGCGTCTGTGGGAACGCGCGTGTCTAACGGCGTTTCCTCTGCAGTTCTCATCGGAGTGTTAATGGAGTGACTTTTAATCCTATTGTACCGTCTGAACGCACAAGCACTCAACGAAGGCAGGAGAGAGTCAGAAACAATTCTTTTGAATTCCGTAAAAAAAGAAGTATACAAATAAAACAGTTAATTTGGGTTTGCCGATTTTAGTTCGAGAAACAGATGAGTTTGTCAAATGTGAAACTCTATGATACTCTTACTACTGATAGTTGAACAGACCCGCGCCGGCCCAAGGCGCAAGCAAACTAAGCCAAACCATGACAGGTCTCCCTTACCAAAGATCATTTTTATACTTGTTTATTGAGAATGAGAATGCTACGTCTGATAACAAGGTTTCGACATAGATAAATGTAAATTTATAAATTATTGAAGATTTAAAGTTAATCTCAAGATACTTGTAAAAGTGCAAAGCATTATCATTGTGTTGTTGTGTCATTGTTGCAATCTGGTGCTACAAAACATGTCTTTGTGCTTGAGCTTAGTTTATTCACAAATATATCTCAGCAAGTGGTAAACAATTATCCAAATGCTTTTAAGCTCAGCTGATTAAACTCAGTCCCCCTCTCTCATGTTTCACGAAATTTCAATTCCTAGCCCAGGTATAGAGCAGGTTTAGTTTGTTTCACATATTTATGAATTTTATCAATTGTTAAGCTGCTGCCCCAGTGGTTCTTATCTTGCCATGTATGTTGGTAGGCCCTTTATGTGGGCCTGGATGTGAAGAACTGAACCATATTTTGAAGAACATAAAGTCCTGCCAAAACTATGAGCTATGTGGATCACATTTGATACTGCTCTGTTTGTGTTGGAATGAAGAATTTAACATTTCCATGCATGAATTTATATTTGCTTTTCTAGTCATACATTCTACTAAAAGCGCTAGTCACATCATGTACCCAGTCAAACTCACATTTACACACAAATACTCACAGACCAGTAGGCATTTTGGGGTTAGGTGCCTTGCCCAAGAACAAAAACATGTGATGGGGGTAAGCAGACAGAGCAGCTGCATAGCATAGCATTAGATGAACCGTTTATTTTCCTACGTCACTGGGAATATGTCGTTGGACAAACTCCAGAATTTTAAGCAATTTTCAAAATGTTTTGCTATTTTTAGAGCATTTTGCTTGTTTGGGAATCTTTGGCAATCTTAATTCGGCCAACATCCCCATTTTTATGCTTGGCCCAATAGCTTTTTTTGTAAACTTAACAAGTAATCGTTGGCACTGTTTACTTTTTTGCTAGAACATAGAAAGTTTAGGAAATTGGTAGATAATTTACCATTCACTTTTACAAACAAAACTTTTTTGTTATTAGCCCAGTGCCATGATTATAAACAAGATAACGTTCTTAAAAGTATTCTGCCTTTTATGTTTTTATTAGTTTAAACTCAAATATAAAACTTTAATTACTGCTGAATGACAACTTATATATTAGCCTTCTCTGAATTTTATTATGTTCTTTCTGGTTGCACTTCAATAGTTTAGGAGTATAATACCAGGTCATGTGGTCTGTGAACATCCTCATCTGAGGTGGACCATGTGACAATTGTAAGATAAATTAGAGAAGTTCACACCCACAATAACAATCTTATTGTAAAATGTTATGTCATCAAAGTTACAACCAGAAATCCCTTGACCAGATTCATTTCCCCAAAACAAATGCCAAGTATTGGTTAGATATTGAACTTAACTCAGCGTAGTTCATCATCACTTTCCATTTTGCAAAATCCAAAGAATATCTACTGCTGTGCTCACAGCTGCACTCGTTTAATCTTTAAAGTACAAAACGTGAATTTGTCTGGCTTTTTCACTCAGCTCTGTTAATTTTGTTTTCAACAAATGAAGCACAGCAGTATCGTACAGTATGAAGACTGGGATTTGATACCAGTAGGGACCTGTTGATTATCACACCATTATAACAGTATTGTTTAAGGCCATAATATCATGTCAATTAATTGCATAAAAGAATTAATTGTACTAATAAAAGTGTTGGTCCAGAAGACACTAGACGTGCATGTTAAACTTTCACAATGCATGGGAGAAAGGCATTAATATATCTGGTTAACAATTAAATTTATGGTCAGTAATTTAGCATAAATGTTGGACAAAGCAGGAGAAATTACTTTACCCAGCAGGAGATTATTAACCACTATAAAAGTTCAATTTCATGGGGTGGACATGATCTCTCTCACTCGCTTGCACAGCCCTTAAAGACCATTTGCACATGCACATGTTTAGATTCACAACATTTTTGGAGCACATCTCTAAAAATATTTTCCTCAAAGCGAAAAACGTTTAGTTTTTCTTCTTCTACTCATTGGTTCTGTCTAATTGTCCTTGTTTGCTATGTGTTTTGTGCCATCTGTTCTTTAAATGTTATCATTGCACACGAATTGTTTACATTGCAATCCATGCAAAAAATATGGGCTGGACTTTATGTCAAGACCTGCAAAATAGATAATGAAATTTGCTTGACATTAGCAGGAAGTGAAGGACACTGTAAACCATAAATAATGGCAGGAGTTAGAAATACCTAAAAGTTTGAGCCAAAATACCCAGTTTTAATCCGAACATTTTATTCTTGTCCATAAGTATGTCTGTAGTCTTACCCAAGTGTTCCCCTTTCTCATCCAAGTAATTTTTTTGTTAAGACTTTTAAAGTTTAAGTTGTCTAAATTGAACATCGAGGAAATTAGTAATGCCTGCAGATCTAATCTCCACAGTGAAAATAATATTTTATTAACTTGGATATTACGTGGTCAAAAGTTTGAAGAAGAAAAGAACATACTCATACATAGACCTCTCACAGCAGCAACAAGTTTTAGGGAAAGTGGTTTTACAGTCCACAACATTTACCATTAAAAAGGTTTTATTATTAGGTAACACAGTCATGTGTCTTATCGTTATTGTTAAAAAATCACAAACACAGCATGAATCTGTTACATGAAAGCACTGACTACTGTGACACATGGACCACAATCATTCTTACCAGATTAAAAATATCATTCTCTTCAGTGCAGTGCAAATACACATAAAAAGAGCATAAAAAGAACATTATATAAGACTTTTACAGTAGGCTACTTATTTTTATTAAACCATAATTTTGATTACCAGCTAGAAGAAAAATGTAGAATGAAAAATTTACCAAATGTGAAATATAAAAAACAATTATACCTTTCGTAAAAAATTTGATTTATTAAAATAGGAATTTTTTAACGCTAATTTTACAATTTTTTTATCATATTTTTTCCTGTTAAAAAATAGTGTGAAAAAGTGGGCTTTTTTGTAAAATTTAAAATTTTTTCAGAACATATGCGCCCCGGGGATTTTATTTTTTGGAGGGGGTTTTTAAAAAATGTTTAGAGGCATTTACTATAAGGAAAACCCGGGGCCAAACCCCTTCCTTGCCCTTGTAGTAGGTTTTAGGGAGTTTTTTTTGGGAATACTTTGACTAAAATCTTAAAAATCATTTTAGCAGGGGGGATCCCGGGGCTTAAAAATATTTCCTTTTTTAAAATTTGTTTCCCCGGTCCCATAAGTTTACCACAAATTTTTAACCCCTTTTTTTGAGGCGGGAGGTCCCCTTTAATTTGGGGAAAACCCCGTAATTTTTGAAATGAAAAAACCCATTTTGGGTTTTTTTAAATCCAAACTTTTTTTGGGAAAATGACTTTTTAAATTTTTTTAAATGGCCCTCCTTTCTCCTCAAACCTTTTTCAAATTTTAAAAAAATGCAAAGAAATGCGCAGTAGAAAACAGCATTATTAGGAAAATTTTTCCCAAAATTTACCTGTCAAACCCCCAGGGGTTTTGGGCAATGAAACTGAAAAAAACCTGGTTTTTTGACCCAAAAAAAGTTTATTAGTTATGGGGGTAGGGCCCCCCTTTTTCCCGCCAATCCGGTTTAAATTTGTCTTGGGGAAAGACATTTTACAAATCCTTTACAGTGGTCAGAGGGGTTTTTTAAACAATTTTTTCTTTCAGGATTTTTGGGCCCGGTCACTAGTGATAATGGTGGAGGAAAAAAAGTTTCCTGACTCGCTCCTCCAAACAAACCCCAAAATGGCTCAAAAAATTATTTGGATTGGTGACTGGCAGGGCCCCTTTTGGGGGATGTTCAACTTCCCCTTTCATTTTATCAAAACCCAATCTTTCACCATTTTGCTGTGGTATTGGTTTCCTTGTAAACCTGATACCGGCACCCGCCTTCAGGGAAAACAGTGTTTGGGCCATTGGGGTGCCCCATGGGCCTCAAAGGGAAAGGTTCCGTATTTTCCCTTTTCAGGGGGACCGGCGCCCATTCCAAAACACATAAGGGGATTTGGGCCAAAAAGGGAAAGGGGCCAAAGAAAATGGCAGGGGCCCAAAACCCCCACTGATCCCCCCCCCATGCTTCACCTCTTGGGGAAAGGAAAACCCGTCCCGGGGGGGACGCTTCTTTTTTTGGCTTCTCCCCACCCCTTAAACCCCTCCTGGGTGTGGGGGAAAAAAAAGTTAAAAGGGGGACTCCCCCCAGAGAAAAAATAACCCTTTTCCATTGTCCCCCCCCAGCCCAAAAAAGGGGGGTTACTCCTTGGGAAACCCTTGAAAACCCACGTTGGCAAAATTTGGGATGAGTGAAACCAAAAAAATTTGGCCCCATAGCAGGCCCCCCCGGCCCGATATTGACCCTTTTAGACTCCCCCCGGGGCAGGGGGTTTTGGGGAAAAAGGAGAGGGTTTAGGTCAAAATTTTTTAATTCCCGGGCCCTGATTTGGGGAGCCGTGGGGTTTTAAAGTTTTTTGGATAAAATCCCGGGTTAGATCCGAACATCCTTTTTTAACAGCTTTTCCCCTTGGGGGTCCACAGTTAATCCGTGTGGGTTTGGGCCTCTGGTTTGGGGGTATGCTTTACAAAAAAACCCGGGTACCGTGGCCCTTTATACAAACAAAAAAGACTTGTTGTCGGTCACAGATGTGCCAAGCAAAAACGTGCACCAACCAAATTGGGCCCCTTTTTAAATCTGGTATGTCACCCCCCAAGTTGTGTGCATTTTTAATAAATTTTTTTGCAAACTTTTTTGCTCTTAAACCCTGCTAATTTTAAAACCTTTTACACTGCTCTAACCCCGGTGGGGAATGGGGGGTTTGGGGAATCCAAATGAAGATGGGGGGCCAGGGGCTTGGTTTCCCCAAAAAAGGGGGCCATGAATACCCCCCCACAATAAAAAAAAAAGGGTTTTTAGGGGTTCAAGTCCAAACCCCCTGATATTACTTTAAAAGGGAATGAGTATAAACCAAAAACTTGGATTTTCTGCCCTTTTGGGGAAATAAATACTGACAGGACCACCCAAAAAACTTTAACTTTTTAAAAATTTAAACTACTCTTCACCCCCCACATTTACACACTGACAGTGGGTTTGGCCCACATTTTAGCCACAGATACCCTGGGGGAAGACTGAAAAAAAGGAGGCGCCAACCCAAAAGGCCCCTACGGGCCAAAACCCCCAACCACCCCAAAAATTAGCAGCAAGAAAAGGGGTTTAAGTATCTTGCCCACCCGGGCACCCCAAACGGGGGTTTAGATGGACAGAGCTGGGTTTTTAAACAACAAACCCACCTTTTTCCCCGGACCCAAAACCCCCACTTTCCTAAGGGAAAAAAAAAAATTGAAGAAAACTTTTGTCCAAAAAAAGACAATTTTTTCCCGGAAATCATGTTGGGGTTTTCCCAAAAAAATGGGGGGCAGGTCCTTTTGTGAGGGAAAAAAGCTGCAACCCCTAAAAGCACCAAAAGGAAACACAAACGGGGACCCTATGCCTCCAGAAACCTGTGGGCCCCGTAGACCTATTTACTGCTCCCAGAAAGAAAAATTAAACTGTTTTTTCATTTTTTGTTGTTTTGGGCCAGGGGGGGGTTCCGGTTTTTTTTGCAAAACCTTGGGTTTTTCCCCCATTTTTTAAATAAACCTCAATTTTTACAAATATTTTGGGTTTTTTTAAAAATAATTAGGGTTTTTTTCCCCGTAGCTATTTTTTTTTGACTGTTTGGGGTTATTACCTTTTTATTTTGGAAAATTTTTAAATACCTTTTCAGCTGTTTCATTTTCCCCACTTTATTTTTAATTGTTTTCCCCATTTTTGATTGGTGTACGGGTTGCCTTTTTTAAACACAAATTTTCCCCCGGGCACAAAACCCAAATGTTCCAGAAAAAAAGGGGTTCTAATTTATTCTAAAATAGCCCCAAAGGGTTTCGTTTGCCCGAAGTGTGCAGAGACTGTGGGTTTGGATGTTTTTCCCTTTTAAGGGGCCCGGGGGGGGGGGGGGGAAGGGCCTTCTTTAAAATTTAAATTTTTTTTTTGTGGTTTTTTTCTAACTTCAATAACCTTTTTAAGTTTATCTTTAGTTTTTAAAGGAAAAATAGGGGGTAGGAAATTCTTTTTCGTTTTTTGTCATAGTAAAAATTTTAAAAAGGGAAAACAAACAAAAAAAATGACCCGAAACCAAAATACAACCGGGGGCAAGAGACTTAAATTGATGATCCCTTTACTAAATTAAAACAAATAGATACAAAGTCCACAAAGAGGCAATAAAATGGAGGGAAAATAAAGAATAAAAGCAGGCCAAAAGGAAAAAGTCTATCAGCAGCTATTCTGAGCATAAGATAAATTATGTTTTTTTTGGAAAAATTTTGGTTTCAATGATTCCCAAAAAGAAGTGGGTGAAGAATTTGGGAATCTGCAAAGGTCCCCCTATTTCCTAATTCTGAATTAAATTTTTTTTGGACCTAAAAAGGGGGGTGTGGGGAAAGGGTGTAGCAAATACCACTGAATGCAAGAAATGGGGCCAACAGGAAGTTAAGCAATTTGATGAGTAAATATAGAAGTAAACATGAAGACAGACGTTTTGTCGTAACACTGTTTTCCCCCCTCTGCCCTTATGCTTTTTAAAAATAGAGGGCAGTTGAAGGTGGGATAAAAACCCCCCTTTTTAAATGTTTACAAAGATCCTCAAAATAAAAAACTTTAGTACAACCAAAAAAGCAGCAGTACTTTTTAAAAAATTTGGGTAAAAAAAATTCAAAAGTTTTTTAAAAGGGTTTTTTTACTTTGTTAACTTTGTAAAAAAACATTTCCAAAAATAAATACTACAGACAAAGTCCTATATGTGTGAACTGTTTGCATCTAGGGTTACTGTACTTATTAAACTGTTACTTTATTTACAGTTTAGCTCAGCAGAGGTTCAGAGGCATTGACATTTGTCCTAGAAAAGTCACAGGAAAACTAAAAGGTACTCAGGGATTCATTCCAGACCATCAATCAGCCATCATTAAATAAACTACAGAGACATGCATGGAGGAGAGGGATTTTTTTCCATGCTTAGAATACGTTGCCTTGCAAAAGTATTAATGTCCCCTGAACTTGTACAGATTTTGTCATGTCTTAGACCTACACCAAAAAGAACATAATGTTGAAAGAAAATGAAATAACACTTTGCCATAAATAACCGTCTGAGAAATGTGCTGTGCATTTTTATTCAGCACCCTGCTCATTACCCTTTCGAACCATTCAACCAAAGGGTGGGAAAGGGCTTTTGAAAGTGTCTCAATTGCTTTTTCATATTAGAAAATGAAATTTTTTAAAATTCTTCAAATTTCAAAAATGCCCAAACTTTTTTAAAATTTGGGGGAGAAACGTCCATAGATAAAATTTTTTTTTTTCTTGTGGGCACATTTTTTTATTTTGGGTTTTTGGTCCCGAACTTTAACTGACCCTTGTTTGTTTGATCTAAACCTCACTTTTTGGGACCTTCCTGAAAAAAAAAGAAACCTCGGGGGGGAAAAAAAAATCTCTTTCATCATGGGGCGGGGGTGGCTTTCCCAGCCCTTTTTAATAAACCCGTTGGGATAAAAAAACCCACAGACGAAACACATTTGGGTTTAAAGTGGACAGGGAAAATCTGCTTTAACCACATTCCACATTTTGCCGGGGTTTGTTACTTAGGTATTTAGCTAATTTTTCCCCAGCGGTTTTATGGTGGAATTTTTCCGGGGGGTTCTCAAAATTTGGGAAAAATTTTGGGCTTAAAAAAGAAAATTCCTTCCCTTTAGGCACCTGGTTAAACGGGTTTTATCATTAACAAACTGTTGTTTGTGAGTGTCTTTGTACTCAATTTGAAAGATGCAATTAGTCAGGAATAGTTTGTGCTAAAAAAGGTTTTACAATCTATCTGACTGAACTTACTGTTAGTTTACTATACCAACCTGCACTTGCTATGAAAAGCAACAATGTGAAGGAAATTTGCAGATCTTAAAAATGAGAAAAGTGTCTTTATCTGGAAGATCTTTCACCTATATTTTAATCACCTTCTCTGGATAAAGAACCCATCCCTCCATCCTACCATCCATCCATTTTCTATACCGGCGTCTTCTGTATAGGGTTGCAGGGGAGCCGGTGCCTATCTCCAGCGGTCTACAGGCGAGAGGCAGCATACACCCAGGACAGGTCGCCAGTCCATCTGAGGGCAAAAAGTACCCTTATCATGTAATAGTAATACTTTCTATTGCTTCATTATTTGAGTGCAGGCAAGAAAAGATGAGTCAAGAGGTCATATTATAAAACCTCATAATAATCCTTTGTTTGTTGTTGTAATTTTAGTTTGGCCATATCCTCACTGACTGATGTAGCAGTGGTGTCAAAAGTCAGTCCTCAAGGGCCAATGTCCCGTATGATTTATGTTTTTTTCTTGATTCAACACACTTGAATCAAATGAAAGGTTCATTACCGGCTATCCAAACAGTAATTCAGCTATTTGAACCAACAGTATCAGAGCAACAACGCATCTAAATCATGCAGGACACTGAGATTTCACAGCATCTACAGTCATGTGAAAAAATTAAGATACTCCTTTACATATTCAGCTGTTTCAAATGAAGTGTCCACATACTGATGCCTAATCTCGTTTGTTTATCTCTGAAAAAGCGAGGAATTTCATACTCTTCAACAACAAAGATTAACCTTGTTTTACTTATTAAGCAATGGATATTAATAATGCGTTTTCTTGCTGTAAAAGTTTAGGACACCCAACCCCCTAATCGATAGTGTTACCTCCTGTGGATGAAATAATTTTAGCAAGACGCCCCACTATTGTAGCCAATTACCAGTCTGTGGAATCAGTCTGAGGAAAGTTTGCTCCACTTGGCACTTTCAGCTGTGGGATGTTTGAGGAGTTTCTTGCATGTACAGCCTATCTGAAGTCACCCTACAGCATATCAATAAGATCAAGACCCAGGACTTCCCATTTCTTAATTCTAAGCCAGTCCTTGGTGAATTGACTGTTATGTTTTCAGTCATTATCATATTGTAGTGTCCAGTTCTACCTTGGCTTTCATGTTTTGACAGATTGTCTCACATTTTCCTCCAGCACCCTAAAATACACAGTAGAATCCATGGTGGATTATATTATGGTGAGCAAGCTAGGTCATGCTGCAGCAAAGCATCCCTAAACCAAGACAGTTTCACCTCCATGCTTTACAGTTGAGTATGAGATCCTTTTCCTGGACGCTATATGGGGTTTAAACTACAAATGTCCTCTGTTCTGGTGTCCAAAATATATAATTTTACACTCATCTGCAAAGAACATTATTGCAGAGGTCATGGTCTTTGTCTGTGGTCTTTCTGTCAAACCTCAGTCTGGCCATAATGTTTTTCTTGCCTCCTTTGAAAGATAATCTTGAACAGTCTCTTTTTTATTGTAGACACTTTCAAATAAACAGTAGCAAGATCCCACTGTATGTCCCTAAATGGCATGTTAGGGCTTTTGGAGACTTGTTTTAGCAATTTGTGGTCTGATTTCAGGTTTAACTTGCTTTTCGCCAATCAGCACAATGGCTGATTTCAAATTATTCTGATCCCTCTTGAAATCCCTTATTAGACTCATAAACTTTCTTTTTGACAGGGAAATAAATTAAGAAAACACAACAAGAACACCATTATATCATCAATCAATCAACCTTTCCTGGTCACTGGCTTATAGTAATGTGTTTATCCGTTCATACATAACAATAAATAGGGATGTTAGGTATATACTCCCTTTATGTTTGAGCTGGTTACCTAAAATGCCAGTCATCGTCCTGTCCTCAGCAGGATTTGTGCTTATGCAACATGAAAACATGTTTGATACAAGTCTCACATTTAAAAAATGAGTCATGAGATCAGAAATGCGATCAGGCTTCATTTTGAGTCCTGGACACTTCCGCTCTATGTGAAAAGTGTATCTCAATGTGTGAGGCTAGCTCACGTGAAGAAAGCTAATTAATTTTAGCAAAAATATTCAGAGTGAGAAATGAAGCAGGTAAAACCTGTCGAAATGTTTCATGTGTGAAAGAAAAACTGGTGATGTACTCCAAGTGAAAAATATTAAGCCTTCTTTAAAAGAAAGAAATTCAAAGCTTATCTGCAGATGAGTTTGATGAGACAGTTATCACACAAGCAAGATGTTGTGCAAGAAAAGCTAATTACTGTTAACAAGAAGCATTTTGGTCTTTTTCAGCCCTCATCATGGGACTGGTGCAGGACAAGAGCAACAAAGCTTTAGTTGTTAAAGCAGCTGAGCCTCAGCAGAGTCACCAGACCAGGATCTGACTCATTCAGTCCCAGGTGATAGATGTGATGGACCTTCAGCTTCACTGTCTTCCACCAACAAGAACAAACAAAAGACATACAGTTTACAGTAAGTCTGTTAACAACATTCGAAAACAAAACATAAATCCTAAGTAAGGGACAGATGTAAATGATTTGTAACTCTGGCTTAAAAGACCATCCTTCAGCCCGTAGGGCTCCTGTTATCACTGATAGTTTCTGTTAGCAGTGTGCTGCCTCCACTGAAGTTACTGCAAACTTCTGCTCAGCCTGCAATTAAGACATGAGAGGTCACAGACCACAGCGGACGAGAGGCCAGAAGATCAGAAGCCGATAAGCTGAGATGAAAGTTGAATTCTCTCATTAGGTCATTAAAGTGGAACTAAACCCCATGTTAAAGCATAACCCCGCCCCCAGACAAATTTTGAAAAATGCCACCCAAGTGGGCGGAGCTAGAAGACACTGAGGGGCATAGCCAAGTGTGGGGATGAGAGGAGGGGGTAAGCGGGGTTGTGGTGAGGAGGACGAGGGACAGCTGCAGCTAGCTTAATTCAACATATTGAAACATGGAGGGTGAGCAGAGATAGATCTTTTAACGTGGAGGATTTTTCATCCCACTCATCACTGGAGGTTAAGGGAGGCTCTGTGGACCCCAGCAGGCCTTAACCTTATCAATTGAAGCAACTGGCTTAAGACGCTGACTCAGAGATGCAGAAGCTGTTGCTGCCAATGCAGAGGAGCACAGAATGGGTGCTTCTGTCTGAGTGAGATGGTTTTATGCCTGAATGTGCGGCTGTGACATAGAGCTGTACGAAGCTGTACTGTTTGAGCCAATAGGAAAATTCAACTGCAGTAGCCACCGTTCAACCCAAAGAGGGCAGCACTAAGACGGCATTAGGACAAATATTGCAGAATTAAACAAGTTTACATGAAAACATGAAACAAATACACAGTAACATAAAGATAGCCCCCTTAAGGGCCAATTTATACAGTTTATTTGCAAAAAAATTTATTTAGGGTGTCGTTTTTCTTTGAGGCATTTCACAGCTGCAAGAGAGTTCACTACCACCACCATTGTTGTTGTGTATTTTCAGATGTGGTGTGTGTGTTGTGTGCTGGTCTTGGTAAATGAGTTTTCACATGTAAATTTTCTGACAGCTAACAACTTTTCCACTTCCTCTGTTCTTTTTCATTTCCTTCTTTCATCCAATCGGAGAGTTTCTGTGTGATTCAAGCAATCAAAATTAGATCTTATGGAAAGCAGATTCTTTGTGATTCTGCTGACATGACACTGAAGTCATTGGAGTGGATTGGCTTGTGAACATCTGGAAGAGACCACATAGTGCATAGTTAAAAGTGGAAGGGACTGTACATGTGTCCCGTAAACTCTTTTTCTCCCCTGGGTCAGACTAGATCATTAAGATAACTTGATAACTTCCCTTCACGGTTTTGTTTGAACCTTTTCACAAACCCATATCTATCATGATGGGTTTGGGGGATGTGGGGAAAATAGTTTGCCTACCAGTGAAGAAACAAGAAGCACTTTTCTCACAGAAGCACTTCTGTTTCAAACTGATGACAGAACATTTGTTGCAGATAAACAGAAGTACAGTCATCTTGACAACAGAAACTCCCAACATGTCAGCGGGAACATCTGGGCGACAGTTTTACAAGTCAATGAAAAACAAGCAGAGGTCATCCTCACTGACCAATTATTATTTTATAGATTTGATCAACAGATGTTCTAATAGTGTCTGAATTTGTCGGAGCTTTTCGTGTAATAACAAACTTAACACACTGAAATCAGTTCAGCTATGTTCAGTTTATCTAAATTGAGCCAAGTCATAACTATAATTTTAGACAGTATGCAAGATTAACTGGATCCCTTTTAGGAGACAATCCTGGCCTTTCCTGGTCTTTCTCTGGCTTCCTACAAAAGCAACCGATCCTCTTATCTTTAGGTTCTTGATTATTCAATGAACTGGCTTGCCTGTGAAGGCCTTTGGAGACAAAGTGCTGATATCAGCAGGATTCTGTGGAGGTAACCATGGTTGACAAAAGAAAATGGTTTTAAGCTCCACATCCCTAAAGCAACAATTCTTCTCTTCTAAGTCAATCCAGAAGGACAGAAGAATATGAGATAAATGATGCCAGCAGGTCATTTTGAGGCAGGACTACAACACAATTCAAATGATGTTTTCCTGATTCAGTTAAACTTCATTAACCTTTGCAAATACTTGCATTTCATCACACAATGCAAATCAGCAGAATAAAAAGCGAAGCTGCAAAGTTTAAAAAAACTAATATTTCTGTCGCTTTGGGCTCCACTGCAGATGATTTGGTGGTCTTTGATTTTAACACACTTCTTTTAGCATTACTTTAAAGATACATTTGAACAAATAATTGTAATTATTTTAATATGGCATTTTATAAATTATGAGCTACAGTTGTAAAATTGATTTATTCAGTTTTTATTTTACTTCAGTTGTAAAGTTTATTTGCAGTTTAAATTATTGGTGTTCGAACGGTTGTACACTCATAATGCCGAGCACATCCGAGGGAAGTTCCTGTCATGGAAAAAGAAGTTGCCCTGCCATCAGTTCTTGGGTTTCACATATTTTGTAGATATCTAGGGTTTCTGTTATGTACTTAGTGTTTTTGCTTGTACAAACCTTTGCATTTTGGCTACATGTTTGGTTAATAAATTATGACATAATGGAATCTGGTAAAGACTAAGTCATGTACATGTTAAACCCTTTGCTTTGGCTGAAACTTTTAGAAACACACTGAAGTGTATCAACAGAGTCTGGTTGTTAAGCAGCACCAACATGCTCCATCTTATAAGCAACAGCTACAGCACCTTTCAAAGCTGTTCCACATTTTCTCACACGACAGCCACAAACGGCATTTTCTGTATTTTGAGGGATATTGTGTGATAGGCCAAAAAAAGAGGAGTGCATAAAAATGAAGAAAAAGGATACATCGTTTTCAGAAACTCACTAATAAAAATCCATTAGGATTCAGCCCCTCTTCTCTGATATCCCTAAATGAAATCTAGTGCAACCAACCACCTTCTGAAGTTGCCTAAGTGTAATTAATCTCAGTATTCATCCAGCTGTTCTGTGACAAACTCAGATATTTGTTAGAGGACATTGGTGAATAAAGAGCACCATGATAACATCGGAGGAACTTCCACAATCCACAGTTCAGGTTGGACAATCTGTCAGTAGGACAACTATTAGTCATGCACTCCACAAAGCTGACCTTGATGTAAGATAGGTAGGAAGAAAGCCATTACTAAAAGAAATCCAGAAGAAGTCCTATTTGAAGTTTACAACAAGCCATGAGAGGGTACAGCAAACAATGTCGAAGAAGGCTGGTTTCATCTGGTCAGATGAACACAGTCTCTACAGTAAAACACAGTGAAAGTAGCACCAATGCTGTGTGGATGGTTTTCTTCAGCAGGGACAGGAATGATGATCATGGGCTGAAAGGAAAATGGATGGAACTGAAGACGAGGCAATAATGGACAAAAAAAAAATGTTAGAGGCTCCAAAAGACTTGAGACTCAGATGGAGTTTTACCATCCAGCAGAACAACAACCCCAAACACACAATAGAGCTACAATAGACTGCTTTGGATTAAAGCAGATTTATGTGTTAGAATGGCCCAATCAAAGTCTAGACCTAAATCCAACTACATACTCCATCCAATATTACTGAGCTCAAGCTATTTTGCAAAGGAGAATGGGCAAAAATGTCAGACTCCAAATGTGCAAAGCTGGTAAAAACATGCAGCTGTAATTGCAACATGTGCTTCTATAAAGTATTGATTCACGGGAGCTGAAGGCTCCTAGCCCCAACCCATGGAAAAGTTGAAGTGGTGTGAATAGCATACCTAAAGGCCTATAACTGAGCTTACCAAATATCTAAGCTCTCAACATGTTCTGGAGTTTATCTGTGCTATCTTTGGTATGCTAATAGACAGACGCCCCCATCTGTGTTTACATCAATTGATTACAGATCAGGCCGATCAGGACCAGATACAATGCTTTGATCTCAGACTGAACACGTGTGTGTCTGTTTGCTCTAAATAGGGAACAGCACAAGAGTAGGGCGTAGCTGCTGACGTTTGTAAAATTCAAGGAAATTAGTATTTAGACCCCAAACTAGTAAGTCCAGATCTGTAGCACTACAGGTTGACCAAAAGAAACCAATGTATGTAAACATAATGAAGTACTCATTTAACAGAAATTAGCAGTACAAAAGATTTGTGAAGTTGTCAACAGTAAAGGCCTAAGGCCATACAGTTAACATTTATTTTAATTTTTAAAGATTTTGTTTTACATTTTTTCAGGTTAAAAATAAATATAGACATACAACCCCACTAATATTTGGTTAAATATCTGCACCTCAACCGCTTGCTTTTTGTGTTCATCAACACTCAGAGCTTCTGATATGATTCTCACTGGATATTTGAGCACTTGTCCTAACCAGTTAAATCAGTTCATTTGAATTGGTTGGTTTCCTGGTTTCTCTTTCAACCAAAGTGTCCGCATTGTCAGCTGGGTTCTTTGTTCATTTCTAAATCAGTTTTGAAGTGTCCTAAATTTGGTGTTCTGCTTGAACACCAATCTGTGCTCAAATTTCAACTGTCTAGCTGTTACCTTGAAGCAGTCCCTGATTTTCTTCATTACATCCTCTTTTTGCTGTGCACCCTTACCACTGGCAGCAAAACAACCCCACAGCAAGATTGAATTTTGCTAGATAAGCACTAAGTGGTTCGTAACACAGAACAATCAATAAATTTGAACCCTCCGGTTCAGCGCTAAATGTTTTGGGGTCTACCGGTAGATCGTTTGTCCTCAAACCTTCAAGACATTTTAAGAAATTGAAAATGAATCCCTACTGTGTTCAACCTTGTACAATCCTGCCATGTTCAAAGATGAAAAGTCATTTTGCTTTTGCCTTCATTGGGTTATAACAGTGTGAATACCTGAAAATATCCTAAATAGACATATTCATGCATAGATTGACATTTTGAAACCAATTGGTCCAAAACCTTTGTTCACATGATAAACTCCCTGTTTGAATTTAAATGTCATAGTCAATAATTTGCTGACTGTATTAGTTTTGGTTCTTCCTCCTGTTTCTTCTTTTTGATTTTTGAAGCTCTTCTTACAACCTGTTTTTGGTCCACAGGCACACCATTGAGAACTCTTGTAATTTCTTTCCCATCTGTAGGATTTAATCCAAAGTGTATTTTGTGACACTTGTTCAAAAACTTTATGACACTAAACTCACTGTAATTTTTAAATTGTTAATCAAATCACTATAGTCTGATTCTAAATTGATGTGCAAAAACTCGTATAAAGTTCCCATAATATTTTTTTCAGAGTTGGATTCCGTTGTTTTGTTTCAAACATGCTCCAAACTTGTAAACCTTTTCCTCCTGTTCAGTATTTCCTTTTGTTATGCAGAGGCTTGATTCTTAATGTGAACCATGCTTCTTCGTCATTGGTACGATGGAATGGGAGGAGATGTGCTCCAGCAGTGACTCATAGCATTTCTTATGGGAACAAAAATGAGCAGAGCTTTACTCCTCAACCCAAGAACTAGTCGTTTTTAGCTAATTGAAAAAGTCCTTCGGGTTCATGTAGAGGAGCAAGACGAAGTTATAGTGACAGTAGATGTGTTGAGAATGTTTTGGCCAATGTTTTCAATAGTTGCATTGTAGAAAGAAACAGAACTGATGTAGTGTAAAAGCAGACAGAAAACAGTCATATTTTTTGACATAAGAGTACACACAGAGGACTGTGAAGCTCCCAGCTTCAGACCATAAATGGAAAGGTTCCTGTGACTGAGGTCACTGGCAGCTAGCCAGGGATCACAACACACACACACACACACACACACACACACACACACACACACATTTACAGATTAATTTAGGTCAGTCATATAAACTGTAAAACAGAGGAGCCTAAATATTTTAGAACTGATGTATATGAAGTGACACACACTTACACATGCAGACCCCCTGGCAGGCACAGGGGAGGGTGGGGGTGTGTGAACAGCTTGTGACGTCTCCAGGCCATGATAACGTCTGCTAATTGGTTCCATCAGGCCTCCTAGTGTGTGTGTTTGTGTGAGCTCATGGTGGAGTCACAATCACACAACTGTTCTCAACTCTCTTTCATTTGAACCAGTGTTCAGATTTAATCCGTGTATTAAAAGCAAATCTGAGCGACATCACCTTTGAACTGGCGTATACATGTGGTCGTGCCTCTGGTCTCCAGCAGACCCAACGCTGACTAGGTTGCAATAGAATGTCAGACTGAGGTGTTCTTTAAAGTTTGGAGGAGACTGTGTCCGAAACACAATGTGTCAGATTGAGAGTGAAAATCGGCTCATATAGAGACACATGGATGAAACTTCACAGATGGAGTTCGTAAAATATTGATCCAAAACTGAAATCATCAGAAGCCCCATTTAAACCATCTTACTGAAGATGTGAAAAAAGTCTTCAATCTGCTTCTCAGCAATGAAACCAAGCCACAGTCCTGGGATAAGCTGAGAGCAGCCAGCATGTGACCGTGAATGTTGAAAAACAGCCTCATTATGAACACCAATAAACTCTTTCAGCAGCAAAACAAGTGTAGAAGGAGCAGCTGAGGACGAAACAGCAGGTGAGTAAACCTACAAGAAGCACAGTGGGAAAGCTCCAGTTTGAAAGTATCCTTCATCTCTAGAGACACCTGGTTTACATCTTTGTTGAGGATGTTTCACATTGCAGAGCAATAAGGAGCCCAATCACATCTCAGAGGTCTAAAATTCAGTGGAGGTTTAAAAAATCTCTGTAGATTTCTTTCAATTTAATAATGATAAATGAAACAAAGATATTTTAACCAATTGTTCTTTTTAATTTGTCCGACTGTGGGGTGACAGCACCAAGAATGTTTAATGTGAGCATGGCCAGGGAGTGATAGCACCTCAATAGACAGAAACACAACTAAAACTAGAAAAATTTGCATCCCCTGCGAAAATGCATTGTGAATGCTGTAAGCTGACTGTTTTAGCTGAAAGCTGGTAGAAACAAGCTGAAATTGACTGCAGATAATTTGCTGAAATTTTATGAATTAGAAGAAAACAGAAATGCTAAACTCCTGTTGAAAGCTGGCAGAAAGTGGCTAAGGTTGACAGCGAATATCAGCTGAAATCTGATAAATTTGTAGAAATAGCAGAAACAGCAAAGAAAAACTGTCATCTGATCTGTTTAAGCAGGAAGACTATCAGGTATAAAACAGCGTAACAAGATGAAGTCACTTCAAAACTACTTGTTGAAATAGTTGTTGAAATGCAAGAACTGACAAAACTTTAAAAAAGCAGGAAAGAGCTGCCCATAGATGAGCTGAAGAAGCATAGACTGAAGCAAAAACATTGCCTAAGAAGTTGAAGTCAGTGCTAAAATATATAAAAAATGGCTGAAAATTCAGAAAAAGAATAAACTAACAACAAATATGCTGATGAAACACAAAAACAAACAAGTAATTGCCTAAGAAGGCAAATGTGTTCTTCAGCTAAGAGAGAAGAGAGTAGAAAGAGAAGCTAAAATGCTAACATTAGCATAATGGGAGTTTTTCCTCTCCACTGTCGCTACATGCAGGCTCAGTATGAGGGATTGCTGCAAAGTCAACGCCCGTCACTGTCCACTGTCGCTACATGCTCATCCAGGGGGAGTGACTGCTACAAAATCTCTGAGTCGATGCAATCTGCTGGGTTTCCTTAGATAGAAAAACTTTTTATCCAATTTGAATAAATAACTGAATCTGACTGCACTGTTCAATGGTTAGGATTAATTGGAATGTATGTACCTGACTTTTGTGAAGTGCCTTGAGACGACATGTGTTGTGAATTGGCGCTATATACATAAACTAAATTGAATTGAATTGAAATTGAATTATATTGAGAGACATTAGCATGGAGTTGGTCAAAAACAAAAACACAACAGTCTTTTACTTGCTGTGCCTGTACCAACAGCTGCATGTAATACATCCTGTTATATAAAGAACACAAATTTGTGGGGAAAATCAGTAGACTAGTTGTTTGATGCAGGTCAGCTATAAGCCATGCTTGGCTAAAAGATCTGCTAATGGAGCTAACAGTTGCTATGAATGCATCAAATCAGTCAAAGCCACAAAACAGGTCAGTTCATCACCTGAACCTGAAGTGAAAAGCACAATATCTGTTTGCCAAAAAATTATTTAAATCCAATAATGTCCTATTCATAGATGGAAACAACTAGGTCATGACTGCAAATATGAGCCTTGAGTGTGTGGAAGTGTTTAAAAGTCTAACAGTTCTCACATTGCTCTGCTCGTCCAAACCATAAAAAGATAGAGAATAACCCAGACTGAACTCACATACAGAAACAAAGCAGACCCCTGAATCATCATACAATAACTCATCAGCCTGACAAGTATATTCCGTTTGTAAGTAACTCAAGATAAGAATTATTAAATTATTATTATTAAAATTATTCACTCTTGTTCAGGTGTTGAAACAGCAGTAGAAGCTGTTTAAGTAGCTGACATCAAATGGTCGCAGTTTTGATGCTCCACTGGGACCTATGAAGATGGTCTTATCATCATAAGTCACAGAGTAGTGGTTTCATTCTGGTTCTGATAGAGATTTGACCTGGTTCTGATGGGGTTTGTTCCTGATTCTGATAGAGGGTTCCTCCTGGATATGATGAAGATTTGTACCTAGTTCTGATAGAATTTTAACCCGTTTCTGATGGATGCTTGTACATGGTTCTAGTGTAGATTTGTTCAAGGTTCTTATGGAAATTTGTGCCAGGTTCTGGTGGAGTTGGGACCTGGTTTTGATTAACGTTTCTTCCTGGTTCTGATAGAGTTTGGACCTAGATCGGATAGAGGTTTATACCTGATTCTGGTGAAAATTTTTAGAAGGTTCTTAAACAGATTTTTTTTCTGGTTCTGATGGAGCTTTTTGCTAGGTTCTGATGGAGTTTGGACCCGGTTCTTATAGAAGTTTCTTCCTGGATCTGATGGAGTTTGGATCTGGTTCTGATGGAGATCTGTATCTGTTTCTGGTGGAAGTCTGTACCTGGTTCTGATGGATTTTTCTCCTTGGTTCTGATAGAGTTTGGACCTGGTTCTGACACATGTTTGTACCTGGTTCTGATGGAGGTTTTTTCCTGGTACTGATGGAGCTTTTTGCCAGGTTTTGACAGAGTTTGGACCTGGTTCCGATAGAAGGTTCCTCCTGGCTCTGAAGGCGATTTGGACCTGGTTCTGGTGGAGGGTCCCTAAGTGGTTCTGATGGAGTTTGAGTCCGGTTTTGATGGAGATTTGTTCCAGGTTCGGATGGATATTGGACCTGGTTCTGATAGAGGTTTCTTCCTGGTTCTGACAGAGTTTGGACCTGGTTCTGGTGGAAGGTTCCTAACTGGTTCTGATGGAGATTTCCTCTTGGTTCTGATGGAGTTTGGGTCTGGTTTTGATAGAGATGATGTGCTAACAGCCTATATGCAAAAGTCTATGAAATTGCCTTTTAAATTTAATCACTGTTGTCTGGGTGTTGGAAAAGCAGTACCCCACACAAAATGGCCGCCACGTAGTTGCCTCCTATGAAGATGGTCAAAGGGTTAGGGGTCGGATCAGGTTTAGGCCATTGAAATGAATGAAAATCAATGGAATGTAAATGCAAAGTCCTCAAAAAGATAGTAATCCATGGATGTGTGTGTGTGTGTGTGTGTGTGTGTGTGTGTGGGTCCAAGTGTGAGACATAGAGAAAGTAGATGCAGAACGAAAGACATATTCGCATACAGACATATACAGTAGGAGATACACAGAGCTATAAATAGAACAGTGAGGAGTGAATCAGCCAATCAGCAAAGAGTGTCAGTGTAACTTGACACCTGCAGCATTTCTAACGCAGCACCTCACTATCGTCTCCCCCTGGCCTGGGCTTTTAACATGGAGGCGCATGCTCCCGAACTACCGCCCATAACTCGGAAACCGTAAGGGCTATCGACGTCATTCTTAGACCGTTTTTCTCAAAACGGACAGGGGAGCGATAATATCAATCTTTTTTTTTGTAAAAAATAGAACAATAAAGGCACAACACTAGGTGAAAATTTGAGAAAAAGACAAAACTGCCTGAACATGCTCTCAAACAACTTTGAATAACTCTAAAACTATAAGGGCTATCGCTTTGATTTATGCACCATATGAATCAGCAAGCCTTGCTGATCAATCATGGAGCTTTTCATTTCTACAACAATCTGTCTGGGAAGTGTGAACCTGTGATAAAGTGGATCTTTTTGACCTTTTTGAACCTGACTAAAGAATGTATTTTTCACTCACAAACAAACCTACTTCACGAGAAAACTGTAAAAGTTATTCAAAAAGTCTTTGGACCGTCGGTATCAGCATGCATCGGTGAACAATCTTGGAGAATTTCATATATCAACAATAATCTGTGTAGGATATTTGACAGTGTAATAAAGTCAATGATTTAGAAAATTTTAAATTTGAAGCTTTCTAAGGACAGATTTGGTACTCTGAAACAAACCTATTTTATGACAAAATAGTAAAAGATGTCAAAATATATCCTTCACTGTGAGCGCCAGCAAGGTCTGAAGATTAATCGGTTCACAGCTAATGTCTGTACATCGAAAGGTTTAGGAGAGGCGACGATTCGAAAACGTGAGTTTAAGGATTCTCTGCTCTGATTTTTTCTCAAATTCCTATAGGTGGCACATTCATGGTATGTTGACTTTGCGTTGCTTCGGGGCATGTTGCCAGAAATCTGTTAGTCCCACATCAATGAGGGTGACATTTTCTGAATCATGAAAGAGAATCCTACGTTTTGATATATAATTTGTGTCAGTAGAGTGAAAATTAATCTAGTTAGGAGAGTTTGTTTGTTCTTTCTCAGGTTATTCAAAAACCTAGAGTGTATACTCTAGCAACTGACGAATTCCGCCTGTTGTGATTATTAATCTGACAATATTATTTAATATTTAATATTAATATTTTAATATTTTATCAAATAATATTTTGATCTGTTAAGGGTTGTCCTGTGAATACCAGCCCAGTAAGGCGATGGTATTAGGCAAAGTTGAAAGGGGGAGCCAAGCTCTGACATTATTGAACAGCAAAAAACTCTGCACACGCATGGAATGAATTCACCAAATTTTTAAAATACAAGAATTTTTTTAACAAACAAAGTCAACTCAAAGTCAAAAAATTTTAATCAACAAAAAACTCTTTACTATGCTGAAACA
This sequence comes from Crenichthys baileyi, assembly GCA_036173005.1. Lineage (NCBI taxonomy): Eukaryota > Metazoa > Chordata > Actinopteri > Cyprinodontiformes > Goodeidae > Crenichthys > Crenichthys baileyi. The sequence continues at coordinate 631,750 of JAHHUM010002894.1, forward strand.
ATCAACTAAAATACCAAGCAGAAAAAAAATGGGAAAAACTAATGGGATATGTACAATATAAAAAAAATTGATTTAAAGATGATTTAAAATCATGACAAAAAGTGTGAAACATTACCATGCAATGTTTATGTTTGTAAACCAGGATTATCTTGAAGAATCTGGAAAAGAAGTTAAGTTACTTTGGAACCAAATTACGCAGTAATCAGCATACGTTAGACAACCAATCACAATGCAAGATCTGATAAATATTTTTTTATCAAATAATGCTTTTAAAATATTTTGGAATAAAACCAACCTTCTGGATGAATAATTTCTTTAATGGGGTCTAATTAGTTGCCTTTATTTATTAAATAAATTTGAAGAAATATTAAGGGAAATATTTGGAAAAGAGCCAAATCTTTCTGGAGAAATGGGGCTTAATGGTGTTTACTTAGTTGTCAGATTTAGTAGAATTTTTTTAGAGACTATTATTCACTAACTTTAAAACTAACAACTTTTTGGTTTAAATATTTTGTATTAAGCACGTGTTTCTAAAGCTGTTAGCAGTTAAGCTAACAAAGGGGCCGATAGCTTAGCACCAGAAACCAAACACATACCTTTAAAATACCAGGGTCAATAAAGGGTTAAAATGCATAAGCGGGGCGGCGCGTTATGAGAAACCTTCTGTGTTTAAAATCCCCCTTTAAAAAAAAAGTTTGTCTTAACTTTAAAAAACCAAACACAAAACACAAAGCGATCGTGTGTTCCAGATAGCCTGCTAGCACTAAGATAGCAGTTTCACACAAACAAAACCAAACTTCATAAAATGAAAAACGTTTAGATCATTTCATCCTAACTGTTATTCTGCCCAAACCTGACCTCTGACCATGTTGAGGAAAAGATGTCCGGGGCGGCGAAGTTTGAAGAAACGTCCACAGTCAGCAAGCGGTTAGCCTTCGGCTAACCTAACGAAGCTGTGGGTGGGCGGCCCGTTCTGTCGGCCGGCCAAAACTGCACGTTACCGGTGATGCGGCTGCTCGGCGTCCTTCTTTCAGGCAAGAAAGACTGCTTCACTCGGGTTGTAGAGACCGCGTCTCTGCTGGGGACTTTTCTCGAACACCGTGTGTGTCTGCAGGGCTCGGAGAGTGTCATACAATGCTGGTACCTTAATCCCCCCCGTTCGTGAATGAATACCGGATGCACAAACAGCAATTCATTCCATACTCAACTTTTGCATATGATCGGTGATCATATGAGACTCTTGGATCCAGTTTGATGAGTTTAAGTCCTTTTGCCAGCAAAAAGACTTCAGCACGCTGTGTCTCTCCTGGTCCGATGGTCAACCGGCTTGGAGAGATCGGGCCATTGGAAAGGGGGTGCTTTTATACAGCCAGTGGCATCATGGGAAGTCTGCTGCTACCTCCCTTTTCTCAATTGCTGGAAGTCAGTTAAATGCAATTTATTTTGAAAACTCCAGAAGAGCTTGTACCGGAGTTTTAATGTTGAAATCCATGGCTTAGGGTTCCAACACGCCATTGGATTACATTATAAAATTGAAAACTTCAAAAATTTTGCGTAAAATTTGAATCATGATTGTAGAAGAACCGAAACAGATATGAAAAAGCTGAATTATTTGAAGATAGCTTAATGGCTTGTGAACATTTTAAAAGTTGAATGGGGTTTCTAGCTGAAAGTATGTAGAAGTAGTAAGCTGTGAAAGAGCACAAAGTTTTAGCTGAATTTTGCGGAATTTTTACGATTTTCCATTCATTTCAATGGGCCAAAAATCGGCACAAAAAGCTGAATATTTTAAAAAGTGTGAAAAGTATTAATACCAAAAGTCATAGCCGTAATGTCCTATATGAGCTGAACATTTTAAAAGTTGAATGGCTGAAATAGCACAAAGAATGAAGGAGGAGATAGGTGCCAAAAAAGTGTTTGATATACATAATAATAAAGAGAAACAGGGGTCAGAGGTCATGTTTAATCATGTCATGTAGTGTCTATTTAAAATCTATTTAAATTGCTTGAAGTTTGACTGCAGATTAGAGGAGTTGACCAAAACATTCATAATAGAACAGTCCTATGAATTTCTATGCATTTTCACCGACAACTCAAAGCTTTTTCTGGATTCTTTTTCAACTTTGCTCCAGTTCAATTAAGATTTGGGTGATTGTTACTTAAACATTACAAGTGTGTTCATATGCACTCACTGGCCACTTTATTGGGTATGCCTGTTCACTTGTAACATAAATAGTGAATCAGTTAATCATGTGGCAGCAACTCAATGCATTTATTCATCTTGCTGAAGTTCAAACAGAGCATCAGAATGGTGAAGAAAGGTAATGGTTGTTGGTGCCACGCTGGCTGGTCTGAGTATTTCAGCAGTATTTTATGGGGGTTTATACCCACAACATGACATGATTGGTTTTAGGAAGCACCCAAATGCAGGTAGAACCAGAGACAGAGCAATGTACTAAGGAATCTTTACTAAATAAATTAACTGGACTTACATTGAGACATAAAGGAAATGGAACATGACACCAGCATAAGAGGAACAGGCAGGGAAAAGTCAACGAAAAAAACCAGCAATGAACTGTAAAACCGGTGAGCTTAAATACTGAGGGAGGTGTGGAGAATGGCATAGGATGTAGGTGAGTCAATCAGGAGATAATGTGGAACAGCTGGGACAGAAGGAAAGCAGGGAAGCTGAGGAAGGGAGACTAACTATGATGAATAGAGCTGAACAGAGATATGAAGAAACTATCAAACCAACAGACCAAACAGAAATGTAACAGAAGAAACGACAAATATACAAGGAACAGAACACAAAAATACATTTAACACAGAGCAATGAACTAAATATGAACGTAAAAAAGAAAGGATCGAAATACAACCACAAAAATACCAAAACCCAAACACCTCTGGACAAAACTTTTTCTCAGTTTTATACAGACTAGTCTAAAAAGAGAAAAAAAAATCCAGTGAGTGGCAGTTGTATGAATAAAAATGCTTTGCTGACATCACAGGAAAATGGTCTGACAGGTTTAAAATAATAGAAAGGCAATAGTAACTCAAGTAAGATATGTGGATCCAAATGCATGATCAGAATCAGAATCAGCTTTATTGCCAAGTTTGTACATACAAACAAGGAATTTGACTCCGGTACACTTTGCTCTGTGGGTTTTGTTTTTGCACTACAGAATATACATATTTACAATGTACAATATACACACATATAAATAAAAAGGTGCATTTGCAACATCTGTATGGTGTTTTTGGTATTCTATTAAATGTTCAACAGAGAAACAGCCTGGGGGAAGAAACTGTCTCTGTGGCGACTGGTTTTTGTGAACAATGCTCTGTAGCGGCGGCCTGAAGGTAAAACCCTGAACAGTTTATGTGCAGGGTGTGTGGGGTCTGCAGAGATTTTAGCAGCTCTTTTCCTGACCCTAGACCTGTATAAGTCCTGGATGGAGGGAAGGTCAGCAATGTTTATTCTCTCTGCAGACCTGCAGATGATGTGTCAAACCTTGACACAGATGGGCTGGAACAGCAGAAGACAGCACTACATACCTCTCCTGTCAGCTAAGAAAAGGAAACCGAAGCTTCATCTTACACAGGATTATTAAAATTAGACCATAACAGATAAAAAAAATGTTGCCTAGGGTTGCACAGTGGCGCAGTTGGTAGCACTGTTGCCTTGCAGCTAGAAGTCCTGGCTTTGACTCCCAGCCGGGTCTTTCTGCATGGAGTTTGCATGTTCTCCCAGTGCATGCATTGGCTTCCTCCCACTGTCCAAAGACATGTCTGTTAGGTTAATTGGTCTCTCTAATTTGCCCTTAGGTGCATGAATGAGTGTGTGCATGGTTGTTAGTGTGTTGCCCTGTGATGGATTGGCGACCTGTCCAGGGTGTACCCTGCCTCTCACCTGTAGACTGCTGGAGATAGGCACCAGCTTCCCCGCAACCCACTGGAATCAGTGGTAGAAAATGACTGACTGATCAAGATTACTGCTGAACTTTCAAATAATGTTGATTTTGTTCAAATGAGGATTTATGCCAAAAAAGCATGTTTTGCATAGACATAAGTATTCGGAATAAAGGGCCGATCTGAATAAAAATGCGTCATTTAAATGTGCCAATCGGAGTATTCTGATCGAATTCGGCTCGATCAGAATGAAACTGTATTCCAAATGAGAGGTGTGGTTTATGGAGATTGTCAATCCGAACACTGGACATGTAAACACTCTTTTGGATCATTCTGGACGCTTAGAACACTCAGAACCAACACACTTCTGCGCTTGTTTTCTTCTTTTACAGCACAGGCAGAGGTACATCCTCTTTTTCTGTGGTTGGTTTCAGAAAACTGCAGATGTCAAAGTCCTTTTATTCTGAATAAAGCGTGGTGCATATTAACTAATATAATTATAGGATTATTTAATTTTGCACCCATATGAACTGTATACTCGCATTTATTTATTTGAATCCGATCATTGAATTATGTGCATGTAAACATAGCTATAGTTCCTAGAGCAGAGCCTTGTGCATGTCAGTACAGACTGAGACAACAAGGACTTGACTGTTTGTGGGCTGGATGCTACTGACTGGACGGAAACATGAAAAAATTGGCCAAAAATAGACAGAACTGTAACAGAACAGAGGAGGACTCTGAGCGAAGAAACACTGGTGAGAATAAAATAAGCCAACAGCAATGGCTTTGCTTCGTACTGTGAACTGAATGGCTGAGAATCCTGAAGACAGAAAACAGAATTGAACTCTGATCTCAGAGCGACGCAGGAGTCTCAACTGTGAAACTCAACATAAATAAACTGAGTCCAGTAAACTAGGTCAGAGTTCACAGCGACAGGCTGCCTCATCTTGAATACAACAGTAATTAATAACAAGTTCATAAGAGCTGGATAACTGTGTTTGTCTCTGCGTGTGAGGCCATATGTCCAATCATTAATGAGCTGCAGGCCTGCAGCATTTATATAGTATGTGTGTGCATGAGAGGGAAAGTGTGCACGTTGTCCCACAGGCAACACAAGCTGTTTCTGAAGAGGACGCCTTCGGACACACACACACAAACACACACACACACACACACACACACACACATACACACACACACACACACACTGCCGACTGAAGGGACAGACTCCTCAGCAGTTTTGATTTCTTTGTGGAGTCCAATTTCTCCTGAGCTGAAGAGAGAGTGCTAAAATACCTTCAAATCAGCTTATGTGCAGAGATAAAAGTATACAGTCACACCATTAAAAAAGCATTGTTAGATGCAAATGTCAACTTGCTGGGGAACATTTGTTTGCAGAAACTGCTAACCCAATCTGGAAGGTTCTTGCATGTTATTTGTTTTTGCCATACATCTATTGGTATTTCTCTAAACTATTCAGATTTGCGGGAGTCTTTTTCATAATTAAGAAATATCACCTTTTGTTCTTATTTGCTAGACATTTTAGCATATTTTTATTATTAAAAACGTCACAATTATGTGTTCCACTGGGTTGATTTGCTCTCTCGACACTTTTTCCCCTCTTTTGTACCCACATGTTGCCATTTCGCCCCAACCTACTTATGTTTCATAGCCAGGTACTTGAGTATTGCACATCAGTTTATTTATGTTATACTTTAGGGATATTGATGTATTGTGGAAATAAATAGTCAATAAATTCTTAAATCTGATTTTTAACTTCAAGTAATGGTAATTTTTTTATTGCAAAACTAATCAAACCAAAATATTGAAACTTATCAAAAATGATTGGTATATAAAGCAGGTGAAAAACATCCCCAATTTGGGTACTAATCCCTTGACTGCTCCTTTTCATACTTGAAAAAGATGGAAATGAAAAAAATAAAAAGTGCAAACCTACTTTCAAACTGGTTCACTTAATGTCAATATTTACAGCTTGTTCACAACTGGTATCAGCAAAAGAAAAAGATCGATTCTATTATTTTTTTCCTGAACCACATTTTTTAGAGTAGAGAGAAACTAGATATGTCACAAACCAATAATGTAGATAAATTAATTATCAAATGACTAGGGTTGTTGTCGTTTTAAGGTTACAAGCACGTAATTATAGAATAAAAACACAGGTTTACATTGTAAGTTAAAAACATTAATAAACGTTTTAATTTAACCCATCATGTCTTACTCCAACACCAAACCAATTAAAACATTTAGAATTTTTTATTCTAAATGTTTTTAATACATTTGGAGATAATTTTTTAGAATGAAGATTGATTACCCAAAAAGTTCTAAGTCATCCATGTAAAACTGCCAGCTTCAATGCAAAAACAAAGCTGTGTTTTAAGCCTTAAATGTGAAAACAATTAGTCATTTCTTAAAGGTTTTTTCAATCATTTCTTATCTTGAGTTACTTACAAACTGAATATACTTGTCAGGCTGATGAGTTATTGTATGATGATTCAGGGGTCTGCTTTGTTTCTGTATGTGAGTTCAGTCTGGGTTATTCTCTATCTTTTTATGGTTTGGACGAGCAGAGCAATGTGAGAACTGGACTTTTAAACACTTCCACACACTCAAGGCTCATATTTGCAGTCATGACCTAGTTGTTTCCATCTATGAATAGGACATTATTGGATTTAAATAATTTTTTGGCAGATATTGTGCTTTTCACTTCAGGTTCAGGTGATGAACTGACCTGTTTTGTGGCTTTGACTGATTTGATGCATTCATAGCAACTGTTAGCTCCATTAGCAGATCTTTTAGCCAAGCATGGCTTATAGCTGACCTGCATCAAACAACTAGTGTTCTTTATATAACAGGATGTATTACAGGCAGCTGTTGGTACAGGCACAGCAAGTAAAAGACTGTTGTGTTTTTGTTTTTGACCAACTCCATGCTAATGTCTCTCAATATAATTCAATTTCAATTCAATTCAATTTAGTTTATTTATATAGCGCCAATTCACAACAAATGTCGTCTCAAGGCACTTCACAAAAGTCAGGTACATACATTCCAATTAATCCTAATCATTGAACAGTGCAGTCAGATTCAGTTATTTATTCAAATTGGATAAAAAGTTTTTCTATCTAAGGAAACCCAGCAGATTGCATCCAGTCAGTGACTTGCATCATTCACTCCTCCTGGATGAGCATGTAGAGACAGTGGACAGTCACTGGTGTTGACTTTGCAGCAATCCCTCATACTGAGCATGCATGTAGCGACAGTGGAGAGGAAAAACTCCCTTTTAACACAACCAACTGGGGTTTTGAGAGAACAGAGCAGAGACACAAAAAGAACACAGAAGCACTGATCCAGGAGTACTTTCTATGGGAAGGAAAAGTAAATGTTAGTGGATGTAGCTCCTTTAGTCGTTTTATCTAGAAAGAAAGAACAGATAAACTCTGAGCCAGTTTTCAAGGTTAGAATCTGAAAGAGAGGACATAGAGTTAGTCACAGTAAAAGCTCAGTCAATCGCCATGTCTAGGAGAGAGAAAGGGTTAAACACTAAAAGACAGGGCCATGTGGATCATCGGTAGAGGAAGCATTAAGTTGTTGCCAGCAGAAACTCGGACGATGCCCTTCTCCAGAAAGGTGTCACAGTTAGACACAGAGTCAGGCCAGGTGTAGCTTCTTGGAAGAGAAAAGAGAGAGAACAAAGTTAAAAGCTGAAACAACAGCAAATAACGCAAAATTGGAGAGTAGTGTGAGAATGTAGCGAAGAGGGTGAAAGTGGTCATTATGTCCTCCAGCAGCCTAAGCCTATAGCAGCATAACTAGCGAGATAGCTCAGGATAACCTAAGCCACTCTAACTATAAGCTCTATCAAAAAGGAAAGTTTTAAGCCTAGCCTTAAAAGTAGACAGGGTGTCTGCCTCACGGACTAAAACAAGGGAGCTGGTTCCGCAGGAGAGGAGCCTGATAACTAAAAGATCTGCCTCCCATTCTACTTCTAGAGACTCTAGGAACCACCAGTAAAGCTGCAGTCTGAGAACAAAGTGCTCTATATGCTCTATAGAGCAGAGCTGGCAGCTAACATCCTTCTGTCGCTATGACAAAGAGTTGGATTTGCTGAAAAAACATTGATGTTGATGTGGTGGTGCAAATATGAATTAAAACCTTGTGGAGTAGTAAAAGTAATTTTGACTGCCAACATTCATTTGCAATTACAACTGTTGGTTACCATGGAGACTGAACGCAGGCTGGTTGACAGACATTGCTGACCAAGAAGTTAGATTTCACAGGCAAATCCTGTTGCTTGGCTATCGAGAGATGTGAGGGCCAGCTCCCTTCTCAAGTACTGTTTGATCTCCTGTACAGTATCTGAGGACGATAATGATTCATTGTAATTATTTCTATATATTTTTGATATATTAAAACAATAAATTATGACATGTTACTTGTTAACTGCCTAAAGTAGATGTAAATAGAATAAGTCGGACGTATCTCAGCTTCAGAGATTGGTCTTTGACCCCAGCCAAAACAGCTGACTGATCAGGGGGTTAGATGGACAGATATGGTATCTCCATTTTACCAAAGGCGCTCAGACTGACACCCTCAAAAGCCTCTTCCTGTGCCAGAGTCCTTGGTGATGATGTCACATCCTGTCTGGAACAACAGCCATTGTGCTTGCCAGGAAGTGCACCTCCGGCACACAGTTTGTTCTTCCCGCTGAGGGTCATTTGGTGCAGCCTGACTCTGATGCTGCTGCTTGACAGAAAAAGTCAGGATGAATTCACATCAACATGTAGACACACTTCTAAATTCATTTAACAGCTACAGGTGTGGTAACTAGGCCAGGTTAGATAAACAATGGTGTAAAGTTAAGCTTCAACCTCAGAACTGGTATTGGTCGAAAATCTTTGTAGGCTTTGTTGTGTTGAAGGAATTTTAGTCCTTTGAATCAAATGTTCAGTAGCATGAAAAATAAGACACACCAACCTCTACTAAAACCTGTGTTATTAGCAATTTCACTCTCACATGTTGCCTTTTAAAATAGTTATAATGACATTAAATGTGATGATTTTCACAAAAATCAAAGAAGGAATCTTGAGGGGTTTTGCAGAGCAATGCTGTTTTCCCCTTGTTTTTAGCCATTATTTGTTTCACAACCTCACAGATACCTCTGATAACCCTTTAGGGGGCCTGAAAGCAAGGTTTGAAACTTCTGAATGCAGCTTTGTTTGAGGCTGAAAATACAGCAGTTCGAGCATCAGCTACAATTACAAGTACATACATATCGATGCACCAGTTCATGGGAAATCCATTACTTTGTTTATATTTTGGCACATTTACTAAACAGTAAATGTTCACAATTAGAAGGGCCAAAATTATGTATCAGCTTATTTCATCGCTTGCACATCATTGGAACCTTGTTACTTAGCATTTTGAAGGTTTACCTCAGAAATTTAGTTTGATTACATCAATAACAGAACCGCCACACTGCTACAGTTTTCTTCTCCAAGCTGTTAAAATGCTAAACTACTGTTAGAGATGATTGCACATATTTAGTTTTTATCTATTTTGTGTTTTATTATTAATGTTTCACACTAATCTATTGATTATCTCAGGGAAACGCTGTCTCGGGTTGTCATATGCCATTTGCTTTACCATAAACTGAGAATAGGTTAATTATTTATTTTCTCTTAATTTTCGGAAACCTTGTCTTTATAAACTACAGTGCCATGAAAGAGTATTTGCTTCCAAACATATTTTTTCTGGTTTTGCTATTTTGTCTCACTTAAATGTGTAATGAAATCAGCAGATCATCCAACATTCTTTAACATTAGACAAAAAATAATCTCAGTAAATAAAACACAAAAAGCTATCTAAATCAACCTGGCTCTACGTCAAAAAGTAATTGCGCCCCTTAACCACATAACTGTTTATGCCGCCTTTGAAACGAACAACCTGTGGAGGAATTTTGGACCAATGTTATCTGGAGAATTGTTTTGTTTCAGACACATTGGAGGGTTTTTCGAGCATGAAAGGACTATTTTGGGTCATAGCACATCATCTCAATCGGATTTAGGTCTAGCCTTTGACTAGTTACTCAAAAACCTTCATTTTATTTAACTTTTTTAAAAATTCATAGGTGGACTCGCTTCAGATCATTGTTCTGCTGCAAAATCCATGACGGCTTCAGCTTCAGGTCACAGTCTGTCGGCCAGACCATTTCCTTTTGGATTTCAGAACAGAATTCGTGGTTCCATCAATTACAGCAGGTCCAGAAGCAGCAAAGCAACCCTGGACCCTGGACCATGACACCACAATGTCTTTCATCATAATGTCCTTTTTCTGAAATGATGTGTTCATTTTACGGCAGATGTAGTTGGACACAGATTTTCAAAACCGTTTCACATTTGTCTCATCAATCCACAGTGTATTGTCCTAAAGTCTTTGGGATCAGCAATATATTTGTTTGGCAAATGTGAGATAGGCCTTTGTGTTTATGTGATGTATTATCCTTGGAACCCATGGATTAGTTTTTTTGCCCACTCTCTTTTCCTATAGTTGAATCATGAACTCTGACCCTGAGGCAAGTCAGGCCTGGAGTGAGTTACATGTTGTTCTGTGCTATTTTGAGATCTTCAAAGTGAGTCATTGATGTGCTCTTGGAGTAATTTTGGTAGATCAGCCCCTCCTGGGATTTTTCACCACTGTTCCATGTTTATTCCATTAGTGGATGATGGCTCTGATTGCAGTCCCAAAGCATTAGAAATTGCTTTTCAACACCTTCGAGAAAAAGTGTACCTCTTTTTTTTTGCCTTCTTCTTCTACAGGTCAGGTAGTAACCAACCCTGGGCGTGCCTAGTGAAACTAAACCAAAAAATGTGATTAATTTAAGTTAATTCATGACTTAAAAAGGGAAGGTTACTTGTTCAAATAGGGCAAGTTTGGTTTAGATAGCCTTTCTGCTTTAAGAACCAAATTCATCATTTAAAATCGCATTTTTATTTACTCAGGTTAGCTTTGTTGGATATAAAAAATTATGTGATGATCTGAAACATTTAAGTGTGACTAAAAAAATAGAAGAAAATATAATAAATCTGTATGTGGTTGCTTTTTCAAAGGACTGTAGGTCAGAAAATGATCTAAGGATTTAGAGGTTTCATCTTATCCCACTGTCGCTCCCCACACTCAGGTGTAGATTATGAAGGTGCGGAAGGTCAAGTGCTATCTTCAGATATCACTTAAGAATGACTAAAATGTAATCTGAAGCCAGACAGAATCAGTGTTGCTGAATTTGCTGCTATTCACTGTGACCTCTAAGTCTCTTCTGTGGAGTCCTACAGATAAGATTAAATCAAATTGGCTGCAAGTTAACCTGAGTAGTGAGCTGATGCTTCTGTGTTTAGATTGGAAACAATGTAGGGAGCGGCTGCATCCACTTGCTGTCTGGAACCTATTCAGTAGACAAAACATTGCCCACTATAAAACAGGAAAATACATGAAATCAGTTTAATGGATTTGGGAAGAAATCTTACCATTAGATCCTATTAAATAAGCTTTAGGAAAAATAGTTTTATGTATATTTTCTTATTTGCAAGTGTAACATGGTAATATTACACTTGCAAAGCAGTGTAATATTACCATGTTACCTCCTTTCACATAGCTCATGTTGCATAGAGTACATTTTGTAGTGTTGTTAATGTTTGTTGATTCCTTGTGCTGAGGTGAACAATTCAAGCACTTCAGCTGTGTCAGCATTCTCAATGAACAAAAGACTCTGCTCTGTGTGTTAACCTGCAGCTTCATTAAGCTAACAAGTGCCAATTAATTATGTTAATTAGCTGCAGTTAAAATCTCTCCGGGAGGGAAACAGGCAGACGGGGGAGCGACCATCCGGTCAGCTCAAGCAGTCGTTACAGCCAGTTTCAATGCGGAGGAGGGCTTCATCCTGAATTTTATCTCTCCCTGGCCCTGACCTGCTTATCTCTGACAACTTGCACACACAGATGAACACAGACACACACAAACTAGTCAGAGTCTTTTCCTGTCTGGCAGGAGGGAAGGTCTTGCTTATGTCCGTGTTGGATTGAGCTGCTGTGACGTCCTGTGGTGTGTGTGTGTGTGGGTGGGATGGGGGGAAGGAAGCTACGACGAGTTCACACTAGTATCATCCCAAGTCCGGCCCAAGAGACAGGCAGTTTGAGACCTTTCTTACACAGGCTCATTAAAGCCAGACTCGATTTGAAAAACCAAGAGAAATACAAAATAGAGAAAAATGCTGTTTTTATCGGCACCTTGGACCGGAATAGTAAAGTTTGATAAAGTAAAAATAAATATAAAAATAAAGGTGTGACACCTGTAGGATAACCAGTATTTAACCAGTATTTATGTATCTAAATATTGTTTAGCTAGCATGTCAGATAGATTGATAGTAAAAACTCCCATCTCTCACTTCAGTAAACGACCTGACGCTCACCCTCTCTTTTCCCTTTTCCCTTTACATGTCAGTTATTTCAGATACTTTTAATCTGTGCGACCTACTATGACAGTTGCTGTTTCTATCTGTACACTGTCTTAAATATAAAAAAGGAAGTAGTTGCACACAGATTCTTAAATACGAACTCCTTCCTGACCAGGTTTTTTCTTTGTTATATGGATATAGAACAATGATCCAAGTGTTACGTTAACCCTATAAAACCAAACATATCATTTAGGAAGAGGTCTCAGAAAAAACATGTAGAAAATGATAGGCATTATGGTGTTTTTATTATAGGCTTTTAATATACCAAGAATATATTTTTAAATATTACCTGGATTTCTATTTTTTTCTTTATCATAATTGATACTTTACATATTTATGGCTTTCTGTTACAGTCCCATGTAAAAGTATTACAGATTACATACCTTAACAAACATGTGAAAGAAATCCACCAAAAATACCTGATCCACTCAGACGTAAAGATTTCAACACAAAGTTGTTGGTTATTTTTTTACATTTTATGTCCTGTAAATACTTACAAAGTACTTTCTGCTCCACAGAATATCTTTTTCTTAGAAGCCTTTTAAAAAACATGTTGCAGAAATCCATTTAACAGCTGATGCACTGACCCATACATTGTACCAGAAAACCTAAAGTATCACAGTTCAGACACACCATTTCCCCATAATTTTTCAAAACAAAAAATCACTGATATAATAACCTTTTTAATTATTTGCAAAATCTTTTCAGGTTTTTTTGTGTGTGTTTTGTTTTGGTGTTTTACATTTTCTGTCCTGAATCAATTTCAAAAGGTGGACTTTGTATTCCACACAATCCTGCCTCTTAGAAGGTTCATGTAGCCATCTTGGATTTAGATCTTCCACCAGAGGGCAGAAGACAAGTATAGAATTTGATACAGCAGGCTTTGAATGACAGCAACCTAATCAAAAAAACTGATATAGCTAAATATAGAAATTGTGATATTTATTTCTGAGAATTTAACCCTATAGAACCAAAAATATCAAGACATCTACTTCATTATCAAAGTTGGTACTTTCCTCAAAGGCCTGCTGTATCAGATCTTATTTTTGCATTATGCCATCTAGTGGAAAATCAAAGTAAAGTGGTACAAGTGGGAACTGGGAGTTTTATTCAAAAGTCCAAGGTGGGTGTGCACATTCGAAAATGTAAATGTAACGCAATGCAAAACAAAGTAGTAAATGTAAATGTAGTCTTTAGTAGTCATAGCACAAAGGTAAAAAGGTAAAAGGTTAAGAGCAGAGAGGTGGAAACCCTCAGTGGTTTTAGAACTACAAAATCAGTAATTTGCATTCAACCATGATATTTCAGGCCAGTAGGGGCTACTGATACTTTTTAAAGCACACTTAAAATCTTTTTCTTGTTTAGCTTTCAGTGATTAAGATGACTTGACTTTATCTTACGGTAAGTATATCTGTGGTTTTATTGCACTTTTGGTTTGACTTTACACTTATTTTAAGTAATTGCATTGACAACGCCTGTTTTATTGCAGTGAATAACAAACTGTTGGGTCAGTGGTTTAAATGTTATGTATATTGTAATTTTATTCCATTTTATTTATTTATTCATTTGGTGATATTGTTTAGCTTACAACAATGTGCAATGTGTATCTGTATGTGTATTATTAAGAATTCGTCTTATTTATGTGTTGCATTATTATTGCTGCAAGAACAGTAATATAATGTATTTGTTTTTTTCTGCTTTTTAAACAGTCACTTTGTTATAGTTTTGAAGACATTTAGAGAGTTTTTATGAAAAACCTCCATGGAGCGACTTGTTGGGTGTCTGTACACAAACTCAGCATGTGACCTCGATGGTATAGTACACATTTCAGGGAAAAAATGTATATGCAACTATATGCCTAAAAAAAGTGTTAATGGTCATTGTCTCCTGGGTACTGGTCATTTTCCCCATTTTACCATTTTATAGTTTTGCTGTTTTGTTTATTGCATACTCGGCTTTCTGGCGTACAAAAAGGAGCCATCCACCAATAAGCATTTTGCATCAATTTATATATTTCTTGCTTATGTTTAGCACTCGCTAACACAAATAATGATTTTAAATAATTTTCTATAATCTACTCACTGTCATCTTTAAGGAAATGTAGTTAAATCAAATAACATTTTTCAGACATAGGTCAGTTGGTTATTTTCGCTTAACTGAAGATCAAGAAAGAGTCACCTGGCACAAATGGGGATCAGAACCACAATCAAAAAGGTAAAACATCAAATAATATACAACTTAAATAATTATTTATCTCCAAATTTTATCATAAAACTTAAAAGCTGCTAAGAGAAATATAAAATAAATACAATTTTTTTTTCTTTGAGGGTAAGAAATGGAAGTAGGTTGGATTAAAATGACAACGGGGTGAATGGAATTAGAGCCACATGTTGCTCTAAAATAAACAAATAACCCTGGTTCTTTTCTGCTCTTCAATCAAGCCATAAGCAACTGTCTTTTAGGGACAAAAGATTCGAATAAAGATAAAAAGCAACTGGAAGAATGGGGAATGGCGAGAGTTCTGGGGCCATTACACACATTTGGTAAAAGAGAAGAAAAAAAAAAAAACACAATTTTTGTATCTACGAGAAAATGCTTTGAGCCTATTTAGAGTGTTTTCTGAAAGTACAAACACCTTATACATGCGCAAAACTACAGAGAAAATTGTTCTTTCACTATGAATATCCAACAGCTTCTGATGAAAATTCAAGTAAATTTAAATGGGCTCATCTCAGATCCTGAATCTAATCTATTGAACATTAAATAAATGAGCATAATTGCCATATCAGCCTGGCAGTAAAACAGCAAAAAAATGTGTTTTGCAAGTAATTTGTTACAGGTATAGAATATCACAGTTTGAACTAATGTACACGCTGTTCATTAAAGTTCAAAAACTGTTCCGTCAGCATCATTACACAGTGTGTAGTTCTAGCTTCAGTATGCAGCATGGAGCTGGAACACTGTGCGTGACATTACCATTTTTCTGACTCAGAGGTTTTCATCATTCAGTGGGACGGCTTTGTTCAGTTATCCGCAGTCTTCACAAGGAATCAAAAATGATTTGTTTCTGGACAAAAGAGACACTGCATAGAGATATTGCACTCCACCTTTAAAACAGAGCACACACTCTCACATTCATAGCAGTGTTGTCTCCCACAGTGCTCCGAATGGCTAATGAATTATTAACAGACTCCGCTGGAGGTGAAGCATCTTTTCTCCTCGCATGGGTCTTTACATGTCTGTTGTACAGTCTATGTTGATGTTTATTGTCACATTCATCCTAAAAAGATTTCTGGCTGCCCCACTCAGCATTTTTTGAGTACAAAAAAACTAAAACAACCCTCCAGGTAAGTTAGACCATCCAGTTATTGACTCATTTGTAACTGGTCTGGTGAAAGGTACCTCTACACATATAATGTCATGGGAGGTGAGGATTTTGCAGGACCAAAGTGCAGACAAGAGCGAGGAAGCAGCATGGTGAGTAGATGAATGTATTTTCCAATAAGAACCAGTAACTTACAAATGCAGACAGGACATGAAAATCACAAGCAAGTCTACAGACATGGAGCGGTGAACAATCCGGGTAGAATGCAGGGTAGTTTTCTGAAGGAACCAGTGGAGAACAATGATAATAAGGGAGTATTGAGGGAGAGTGGAGAATGGACCAATTAACACAGGGAGTAAATCAGAGGGGAATCATGATCAGCTTGTGGGACAGAGACTGAAGGTATGTGATTAATTAACACTGATGAGCAGGGAGTGCAGGGAGGTAACAGAAAACATCTAAGTGAACTGAAAAGATTAAACAATGACGCTGCCTAAAGAACATAAACAGGAAGGAACCAGATCTATAAGGAAATACAAACTAAAACATCTAACATAGGAATCCAGGGTAGTAACAAAAACCTAAACACCAGATTGAAAGTAATAAACCTGAATGAAATGAAATAAAGCAAGAGAAGCAATGCAGAGAAGGTAAACAGAACACAAACTCAAAACCTAACAAAGGCAGATTATGACATATAATAATCATATATCTGCCTTTGAGTCAAACTAGGGGCTCTACACCCTAAAATCTACTGGTATGATGATCTAGAGTATAAATGACATACCATGATGGTGTTGCAAAAGATTTATAATCTAATTGTCTTTACTTTAACCAGAAATCCAGGAATTTTATACATGTAATAAATATTAAAAAATATCTAGAATATGTATTTACTGTTGTGTGATAGATACGCCTATTACAAATATAGAGTAAATATCTATTAAATATTTTGCAGCAGTTTTTAAAACAAGTGCTTACTGCGCAGACAATTGTACACTTTTACAATTTTGCTCTTTACAGAGCTACTTAAGCACTAGTCTGGTAGATAGCCTGCAGTCAGCTGCTTAACAAACATCCTGCTTCCAGCTTGTCAAATGTTTCAGACCTGCGTTACCTTAATAAGAGTAATGGCTGGTGTGGGGAATAAGTATAGTATTCTTAAGCAGCGGGGAGAGGTGAGTGCTGCACTTGAGCTCCATACAGCTGGAGAAAGCGTAGGTCATGCCAGCACATTGTCAGGTACACCATATTTCCCAAAGTATTTTTCTGTCTACTCGTGCATTTAGATGAACTCTGACGACATCATATTTTTAATCTAAAAGGTCCAATTTATTGATGGACCCACCATTGCCCTCAATAGCAACTTTAACTGTACTTTTAACATCTTCCACAAGGTTTAGGAGTGTGTTCATAGTTAGATGAGAAAACCAGAATTGCAGCATCTGCTCTAATTCATCCCAAAGGTGTTCAAGAAGGTTGAGGTCAGGACTCTGTGCAGGCCCAGTCAAGGTTCTCTACATCAAACTTTATACACCTGCAGCCATGAAAGTGATTGGAACACCAGAATTCATTGATTTGGTGGTTTGACCCAATACTTTTTAGCAACATGATGTACGCGCATTAAAAGGATTTTAAATGGTAGGTTCAACAGCAAAATGTAGCTGTTATGAAACGGTGACACTTTAAAATAAAAAAAAATCCTGGATTGGAATAAAAATGGATTGGGAGAATGGGTGTAGAATCATAACACTCCGCTGCGCCAGGGAGAGTATGTTGCTTTTGCCATGACATCATGTTTTATTTTTTCATAAGGATACATTTTTATGTAACCTTATGTACCATGCTATTTTGTCCATGACTAAAACATTTAGTTTGCTGGTCTAGAATGCCTAAAACACTCCTCCATCTAATGCACTAAAACAATAAATACATATTTCTAAGGACTCAACAGGAAATACGCCCTAATAAGCAGAACGAGGAAAGCAGCAGTAGTATTGCTGAGGGTAATCGCTGTTCATTCCAAGTGGGTCAGAATTGCAGAAACAAATGGGGAACTGTTTTTAACCATGTCAGCAAGTTCTCTTATATATCTAAGAATCCACTGAGGTCCATTCCATTTAACATATTATAAATGCTTGAACTTAAACACTGTTTTTAACAATGCTAACTTGAATGTTACATCTAACACAGAGCAATGTGACAGCACATGCCTCAACAGGTTTAGCTGGTCCTAGTTTGCGTCTTGGCCTGTGGCCTTATACCTGATTTCCAGAACATTTCCCTAGAGCTCAGAAAGCTCAGAGAAATCTTTATCTCTGTGTGTAAGCCTTTGTCTCTAGACTGACCTGGTGAACTCAGTGTTTGCACAGTATTTCCTCACACCCTTCTCTGACCATTTTAAAAACTTGTGTTTTTGTCTTAGAAATTCACAAACACCATATCTGCAGTTGGAAAAAAGTCTGAATTACTCAGAGGTCATTTCACTGAGCATGTTATCCTCCCTGCTGGTTTTAGTTGTAAATACCTTGGTAACCATGGCAACTTGACTGAACTTCCACTCTTTGCTTCCTTACAATGAATAGGGAGGTTTTGGTACCCACTGCCTGTTTCCTCCTGCTTTCATCTGACTCTGTGACGACCTTCTCTGTCAAGGTCTCTTTCTATTTAAGGATATCAAAATAAAAGCACTTCATGTTGACCTCCTGTCAAAATAAGAGTTAAGCCCTTCATCTATTTGTCTGTAAGGGGAAATAACATCCTGAACACTGTTAAATATACATACCCATACTTTGACAACGGCCTTCTTGCTTCCGTCTATCACTCCTTCACATCCCTGAGCAGTTCTTTTTATTTCTGAAGAGATAAAAAAGGAAAGATCTGCTCTGTTACTTCCTCAAGGTTGCTGTGACACTGAGATTTCAGAAGTGCGTGTCAACAAACAAATGTGTTTGGCCTGACAGAGTTTATCTTTCATCAAGCAGCCGAAATGATCTTTGAATTCAGCACTAGTTAGGAGGCGTCCTTTGAGAGTACAAAACAGCTATTTTAACTGATTTTGTAAACCTTGGTATTGTCACTCTGGTGTAGGGGAGCTGGCTACTTGTAAAGAGGTCTGTAGTTTCCATCATACTAATACTGCAGTTTAAATTCATTTTACCAGAGAGAGACCCTGACGTTTTCTCTGTGGAAAGCAGCACTGCCCCTCCCCCACTGGTTGCTACAAACATATTTCTAGACCCACAAAAGTTATGGTAGTTACAGTTAGGGTATAGCAAACTAAAGGAGCCCCGAGGGCACAGAGGCTGTACTGTTACGGCACTTTAATGTATTTAAAATGTCGTTTCAATAATATATGGCCAGTAAACAGAAAATCGATTATATTGAAATATCTAAAATGAACACTAGTGCTACTTTTCCATCTATTTTAAAATTCAGGATACTTTCTGGGAATATATAGACAAAACTACACTTTAACATTTACATTTTCATCGTCCTCGTCGTCTTCCGCTTTATTCGGGACCGGGTCACGGGGGCAGCAGACTCAGCAGAGACACCCAGACGTCCCTCTCCCTAGACAACTCCTCCATGTCCTCTGGGGGGAGCCCAAGGCATTCCCAGGCCAGCCGAGAGACATAGTCTCTCCAGCGTGTCCTGGGCCGTGTCCTGGGCCTCCTCCTGGTGGGACGTGCTTGGAACACCTCCCGAGGAAGGCGTCCAGGAGGCATCCGGTATAGATGCCCGAGCCACCTCAACTGGCTCCTGTCGATGTGAAGGAGCAGCGTCTCTACTCTGAGCTACCCCCGGATGGCCGAGCTCCTTACCCTATCTCTAAGGGAGTGCCTGGCCACCCTACGGAGGAAGCTCATTTCAGCCGCTTGTATTTGGGATCTCGCCCCCATTACTGCGGCAGCCGCACCGATCAGTCAGTCGATCTCCCGCTCTATTCTTCCCTCACTCGTGAACAAGACCCCGAGATATTTAAACTCCTCCACTTGAGGCAGGAACTCCCCTCCAACCTGAAGAGGACAAGCCACCCTTTTTCCAGTCGAGAACCATGGCCTCGGACTTGGAGGAGCTGATCCTCATCCCAGCCGCTTCACACTCGGCTGCGAACTGTCCCAGTGCATGCTGTAGGTCTTGGCTAGAGGGGGCCAGCAGGACCACGTCATCTGCAAAAAGAAGAGATGAAATCCTCTGGTCCAACCAAACCAGACCCCCTCCAGCCCTCGCCTGCGCCTAGAAATCCTGTCCATAAAAGTTATGAACAGGACCGGTGACAAAGGGCAGCCCTGCCGGAGTCCAACATTCACCGGGAAAAGGTCCGACTTAGTGCCGGCAATGCGGACCAAACTCCTGCCCCGCTTGTACAGAGACCGGATGGCCCCTAATAAAGGGCCCCCGATTCCATACTCCTGGAACACCCCCCACAGGGCATCACGAGGGACACAGTCGAATGCTTTCTCCAGGTCCACAAAACACATGTGGCCCTGTTGGGCAAACTCCCATGAACCCTTGAGTACTCTATAGAGGATATAGAGCTGGTCCAGTGTTCCACGGCCGGGACGAAAACCACAATGCTCCTCCTGAAGTTGAGATTCGACTATTGGCCAGACTCTCCTCTCCAATACCCTGGCGTAGGCCTTAACAGGGAGGCTGGGGAGTGTGATCCGCCTGTAGTTGGAACACACCCTCCTGTCACCCTTCTTATGAAGGGGGACCACCACCCCAGTCTGCCAGTCCAGAGGCACTGTTCCCGACCGCCACGCAATGTTGGATAGGCGTGTCAACCATGACAGCCCTACAACATCCAGAGATTTGAGGTACTCAAGGCGGATCTCATCCACCCCCGAAGCCTTGCCACCGCGGAGCTACCTCAGTGACTTCAGCCTGGGTGATGAAAGAGTCCAACCCCGAGTCCCCAGGCTCTGTTTCCACCAGGGAATGCATGATGGCAGGATTAAGGAGATCTTCGAAGTACTCCTTCCACTGCCCGATAATGTCCTCAGTCCAGGTCAACAGCCTCCCACCCCCACTATAAACAGTGTTGGCAAAGCACTGCTTCCCCCTCCTGAGGCGCCGGACGGTTTGCCAGAATCGCTTCGAGGCCAACCGGTAGTCCTTCTCCATGGTTCACTGAATTCCTCCCAGGCCAGAGTTTTTGCCTCTACCACAGTCTGGGCCGCGGCATGTTTGGCCTCACGGTACCCGTCAGCCGCCTCAGGAGTCCCACAAGCCAACCACAGCCGATAGGACTCCTTCTTCAGCTTGGCAGCGTCCCTTACTGCCGGTGTCCACCACGGGGTTCGGAGATTGCCGCCGTGACAGGCACCGCAGACCTTACGGCCGTAGCTACGGGCAGCAGCATCGACAATAGATGTGGAGAACATGGTCCACTCGGACTCTATGTCTCCAACATCCCCCGGAATCTGGTCAAAGAGGTGGGAGTTGAATACATCCCTGGCCAAGGGCTCCACCAGACGTTCCCAGCAGACCCTCACTGTGCGCTTGGGCCTGCCAAGTCTGTCCGGCTTTCTCCTCTTCCAGCGGATCCAACTCACCACCAGGTTGTGATCAGTGGACAGCTAGCCCGTCTCTTTACCCGAGTGTCCAAAACATGCGGCCTAAGGTCTGATGATACGACAACAAAGCCTGACTATTTCTAGTCGATATCTCTCGACCTCCCACACAAGCTCAGGCTCCTTCTCCCCCAGTGAGGTGACACTCCACATCCCTCGTGCCAGCCTAAGCATCCGGGGATCGGCCCACCGAGGTCTCCTCCTTCGTCCGCCGCCCAATCCTCTTTGCACCGGTCCCTCACGGTTCCCCCTGCAGGTGGTGGGTCCACTGGGGGATGGCCTCGCATCTCTCGTTCGGGCTTGGCCCGGCCGGGTCCCGTGAGTATTAATTCTGAGCTTTTTGCAAAATCTAATTATGTATATTTACTACTAATAATAAGAATTTAAGAGTACTTAAAATATATTTGTGCATCTAGAATCAAACAGTTGATTTGACTTTGGTTCCACTTTTTTCTAAATATGCACGTATATAGTGATTTTACAAAAAAAGACACATTGGCACACAGTGTTTCTATACAAATAAGGCGCAAAACAGGAACACAGACAGGTGAAGTGAATCATCTCTTTTTTATTAGACCATTTAGTGAAGGGACGGATGCAGGCAGCAAATGACCATGTTGTCCTCAGAGATGATGTGTTAGTAACTGTGAAAACGGGTTAGTGTAAGGATGTGAGCGAGTATGACAACAGTCAAATTATGAAAGCAATAGGACTGGTTCAGACCAGCTCCAAAATTGCAGCTCTTATGGGTTCTTCCAAGTCTGTGGTGATCTGAATAAATGAAAGGTGGTCAGAGGAAAGAACAGCATTAAACCTGCGCCAGACCAAAAGATTAATGGCACACATGAAGAACATAGGCTGATCCGTTTGGTCGATCCAACAGACAAGGTAACTGCTGAAGAAGTTAATGCTGGTCCTTATAGAGAGGTGTCAGAATGAACAGTGCAATTGTTTCAAATGGGGCTGCGTAGCAACATACCAGTTAGGGATTCCATGCTGGTCATAATATCATGCCTGATGGCTCCGCATTTTAAAATCTTATAAGTTCTGCAACACTTTTGTACCATTGTTAACAGATACAAGTACATCTCAGAAAATCAGAATATTGTTAAGAGTTCAATATTTTTGTCACTCATTTCCGGAAGTGAGACTCAGATATTATAAAGATTAATTACACATAGAGTGAAATATTTCAAGCTTTTACTAACTGTAATTTAGATGATTATGGCTTACAGATCATGGAAACCCTATATTCAGTGTTTTAGAAAATGTTAATGTTTTCTCAGATCAATAAAAAAAAGATTCACTCAATACTTGGTTGGGGCTAACTTTGCTTGAATTAATGCATCAATGTGGCGTCGCAGGGAGGCGATCAGCCTGTGGTTCTGCTGAGGTGTAATGGAAGCCCGAGTTGCTTTTATAGCAGCCTTTAAGTCATCTGCAATGTTGGGTCTGGTGTCTCTTGTCTTCCTCTTATTGTCCTCTTTTCAGTACCCTCAGGTCTTTTCAATACACCTCAGGTTCAGGTGAGGCAGGTTTGCTGGTCAGTCAGGCACAGTAACACCATGGTCATTGAACCAGCTTTTGGTACCATTAGCAGTGTAAGCAGGGGCCAAGTCCAGCTGGAAAATAAAAACAGGATATCCATTAAGCTTCTCAGCAGAAGGAAGCATGAAAAGCTCTAAAACTTCCTGGTAGTTGGCTGTGTTGACTGTGGACTTCATAAAACCCACTGGACCTACAGCAGCAGATGACATGGCACCCCAAACCATCACTGAATGTGGAAACTTCACACTGGACTTCAAACAACATAGATTCTTTACTTCTCCACTCTTCCACTAGACTCTTGGACACTTTACTTCATCTGAAAAGAAGACTTTGGACCACTGAGCGACAGTCCTGTTAGTTTTTCTTCTTAGCCCAGGTAAGATGCTTCTGATGTTGAATCTGATCCAGAAGTGGCTTGGCACGAGGGATGCGATATTTGTAGAGCATTGTAGCGCATGTAGGATTAATCTGTGCATAGTGAGTCTTGAGGCACTGACTCCACTCCTTGTGAAGTTTCATTGTTGCGGTTACCCCTGCTGCACCTTTTACTACCAGACTTTTTCCTTTCACTCAACTTTCTGTAAATGAGCTTGGATACAGAACTCTGTGAACAACCAGCTTCTGTAGCAATGACTTTTTGTGGCTTACCCTCCTTGTGGAGGGCGTCAATGACTGTCTTCTGGACATCGGTCTAGTTACCCAGCATTAGGCAGCAGCTACTGTAGAAAACCTTTATTAATATCTGAATTGTGCAGTTTCTCCTCTCAAGGAAGCTACCTGGGTCTCTGGCTGTGTGGCAACTCTTGGGACAAACAGCGGTCCAGTCAGCCTAGGAGTATCTCCAAAGGAGTTGAGGCAGTGGTGCTGTTCTTTCTACCAAATGTGCATCTCAATGGAACCAGGCTACTGGTAAATAATAAGGCATATTGCAGCTTTATAAACCTACTAGATTAGCTTGATCACAATCTTTACACAAAATATACAAAACATATGATGTTGACAAACAGAACCCTTAACCCAGCTGAACTTGAGGAACTCCACTCCTCGTTTGGAGAGACATAGCTGGACAGTACTGTCCTCAATGCAGTTGTTTCAACTCCCTTGAAAACCTAACTTCCAGTTGGGGGACCAGTCAGGTGGGAGTTGGCTGACCAATCAGATGAAGCCTTTAGGAAAACATGCTGGATGATTTACATTACATTTATCTTTAAAGACATCTCCTTTGGGCATCAGAGAAATTCTTTTGGGCTCTAATAACTCATGGCTCAGACTGTTCCAGCATTCATTCTTCCTGTATTCTCAATTTTGTAATCAGTGAACTTAAAAAAAACTTGCATTAATTTTTAAAGTTTATTGCAGTTCATCATTTCTGTTTAAATATAAGAAGGAGAAAGCCGGACAGACTTGGCAGGCCCAAGCGCATAGTGAGGGTCTGCTGGGAACGTCTGGCGGAGCCCTCGGCCAGCGATGTATTCAACTCCCACCTCCGGGAGAGCTTTGACCAGATTCCGGGGAATGTTGGAGACATAGAGTCCGAGTGGACCATGTTCTCCGCATCTATTGTCGATGCTGCTGCCCGTAGCTGTGGCTGTAAGGTCTGCGGTGCCTTTCACGGCGGCAATCCCAGAACCCAGTGGTGGACACTGGCAGTAAGGGATGCTGTCAAGCTGAAGAAGGAGTCCTATCGGCTGTGGTTGGCTTGTGGGACTCCTGAGGCGGCTGACGGGTACCGTGAGGCCAAGCGTGCTGTGGTAGAGGCAAAAACTCGGGCCTGGGAGGAGTTCGGTGAGGCCATGGAGAAGGACTACCGGTTGGCCTCGAAGCGATTCTGGCAAACCGTCCGGCGCTTCAGGAGGGGGAAGCAGTGCTTCGCCAACACTGTTTATAGTGGGGGTGGGAGGCTGTTGACCTGGACTGAGGACATTATCGGGCGGTGGAAGGAGTACTTCGAAGATCTCCTTAATCCTGCCATCATGCATTCCCTGGTGGAAACAAAGGCTGGGGACTCGGGGTTGGACTCTTTCATCACCCAGGCTGAAGTCACTGAGGTAGTTAAAAAGCTCCGCGGTGGCAAGGCTTCGGGGGTGGATGAGATCCGCCTTGAGTACCTCAAATCTCTGGATGTTGTAGGGCTGTCATGGTTGACACGCCTATCCAACATTGCGTGGCGGTCGGGGACAGTGCCTCTGGACTGGCAGACTGGGGTGGTGGTCCCCCTTCATAAGACGGGTGACCAGAGGGTGTGTTCCAACTACAGGCAGACCACACTCCTCAGCCTCCCTGGTAAGGCCTACGCCAGGGTATTGGAGAGGAGAGTCCGCCAATAGTCAAACCTCGGCTTCAGGAGGAGCAGTGTGGTTTTCGTCCTGGCCATGGAACACTGGACCGGCTCTATGCCCTCTACAGGGTACTCGAGGGTTCATGGGAGTTTGCCCAAACGGTCCACATGTGTTTTGTGGACCTGGAGAAGGCATTCGACTGTGTCCCTCCTGATGCCCTGTGGGGGGTGCTCCAGGAGTATGGAATCGGGGGCCCTTTATTAGGGGCCATCCAGTCCCTGTACAAGCGGAGCAGGAGCTTGGTCCGCATTGCCGGCACTAAGTCGGACCTGTTCCGGGTGCATGTTGGACTCCGGCAGGGCTGCCCTTTGTCACCGGTCCTGTTCATAACTTTTATGGACATGATTTCTTGGCGCAGCCAAGGGCCGGAGGGGGTCTGGTTTGGGGACCAGTGGATTTCGTCTCTTCTTTTTGCAGATGACGTGGTCTTGCTGGCCCCCTTTAGCCAAGACCTAAAGCATGTGCTGGGGCGGTTCGCAGCCGAGTGTGAAGCGGCTGGGATGAAGATCAGCTCCTCCAAGTCAGAGGCCATGGTTCTCTACCGGAAAAGGGTGGCTTGTCCTCTTCAGGTTGGAGGAGAGTTCCTGCCTCAAGTGGAGGAGTTCAAGTATCTCGGGGTCTTGTTCACGAGTGAGGAAAGAATGGAGCGGGAGATCAACAGACTGATCAGTGCGGCTGCTGCAGTAATGGGGGCGCTGTGCCGGTCCATTGTGGTGAAGAGAGAGCTGAGCCGAAAAGCGAAGCTCTCGATTTACCGGTCGGTCTACGTTCCTACCCTCACCTATGGCCATGAACTTTGGGTCATGACCGAAAGAACGAGATCCCGGATACAAGCGGCTGAAATGAGCTTTCTCCGTAGGGTGGCCGGGCACTCCCTTAGAGATAGGGTGAGGAGCTCGGCCATCTGGGAGGGGCTCAGAGTAGAGCCGCTGCTTCTCAACATCGAGAGGAGCCAATTGAGGTGGCTCGGGCATCTATATCGGATGCCTCCTGGACAGAGAGATGTTCCAGGCACGTCCCACCGGGAGGAGGCCCAGGGGATGGCCCAGGACACGCTGGAGGGACTATGTCTCTCGGCTGGCTTGGGAACTCCTTGGGCTCCCCCCGGAGGAGCTGGAGGAGGTGTCTGGGGAGAGGGACGTCTGGGTGTCTCTGCTTAGTCTGCTGCCCCCGCGACCCGGTTCCGGATAAAGCGGAAGATGACGACGAATTAAGAATTATTTCAAACTTTTTTTAATTTTTTATTTAAGCAAAATTATATTATTCACCTCCAGGTTTTACTTGGTTCCATCAAAGTGACACTTTCACATGTGGTGACAGGCATTCAGATAGTCACTATAACAACCTAGCAAGTGCATTCAGTATGTTCCTTGTGTTTTGAGGTCCCGAGCCATGAATGCTTGCTTTGACTAGACCTATGGTCCTACAATGACGTTTAGAGTGACCTGCATGAAGACAATGAAGAAGATTCCCATTCGATTATTGTGTGTACTCGAGATGAATTAATACAAAACCCATAAGCCTGAAGTAAATCTCAATTATCCTTTAAACATGATGTTTGCCTGTTTGTTCTTCTGACAACTTCTCCGCTGTTCATTCATCTCTCCTCTGAACAAAGAAGTGGTCTTCTCAGCCAGCTGACAGCTGCACTCGGCGTGTGTGTAAGTGTGTGTTTGTCTCCAATCTCTATAGTAACCAGTTTTCAGACCCACTAGTCTGCTGTTTGTTTTCTTGGCAAGAAAAAATAAACAGGAAGTGAGACAGAATGGCAGAAATGGGACATCCTGTGAGGGGTGAACCACAACATCAATATAATCAAATTAGAGACTGAAGGTGCAGTAAAACCTCCTGTCAGATCAGCGGCATCAGCTGGAAAATCAGAGAACTGCGCTTCATTCGTATTGAGAGCCGAACAATTTCGACAAAGGTGTTTTTGGTTGCTGACGACTAAATTATCACACAGACATGCACACACAGATCTTATGGGTGTTTAATGATGTAGTTCACTCCTTATTATGTCACAGAGTGTCTTACTGTTGTTGTTTTTATCATTTATGTTTCCAGTAGGAATGTTGACATCGGCACACTGAACAGCTGCCATAACTGGAGGCAACGCCACAGCAACTCCGACCCACAATGCCTCTGGATGAAAGCAGCTGTTCTGACCGACGGCAAAGAAACCCAGAAAAAAGAGACAGACTCATCATCTTGTAGAAAAATGATAACAAAGTCACAACAAAACAGGGTTTAAACAATGATCAAAATGTACGCCCACAACTCAAACTCACTGATTTTTGATTTTACTAAACAATTATTCAGGAATGGTGCTTGTCAATGGCTATTCTGTGACTTTTTATCAGCAAAACATTATAAAAGTTTTCATATTTTCCCTTATGAATTATTTGGAGAGTGGACAAACTCTTCATAAAACAGTCAGCATGACCAGATTCTAGCTTAAAATATCTTCACTTGTTTACAATGCAAAATATTATATTGTAAAACCTCACAAAATGCTTTTTTAATGAAAACACTTATTCAAGAAGGTTGATTCCCCATCTTATGAACTATTTGTGTTTGGATGTGGCCACCTGTTTTGGATCAAAATCATTTCTAAAGACCCACTGCTGATCAGTTTTCGGTTCATGGTCGAGTCCACCAGATTTAATTTAATTTGAAATCTACAGATATTTTCAAGAGTTAATTATCATGCCCTTA
The DNA here is from genome assembly GCA_036173005.1 of Crenichthys baileyi. Lineage (NCBI taxonomy): Eukaryota > Metazoa > Chordata > Actinopteri > Cyprinodontiformes > Goodeidae > Crenichthys > Crenichthys baileyi. The sequence continues at coordinate 659,692 of JAHHUM010002894.1, forward strand.
AACGAGGTTCGCCGAGGCTTATGGTATAGGCAGAGGCGCACAGCATCACAGATCCTCCGCCATGCCAGAGGGCATGGAGGTGCTTTCCCACATATCCATCTTTTGTTTTACGGCAAATCTACATGGTGTGTTTGTTGCTGAAGAGTTTGATCTTAGTCTCATCAGACCAAAGAACATTCTACCAATTAAAGTCACGGTAGCGTTTTGTAAGCTCCACATGTTTACGTTAGCGCTGGTGGGACATAAAAAAAGCCTTTTTTCCTGGCATCACTCCCAAAAAAAAATGTCAGGAAAAAAATGTAGTTGCATTTATTTTAATGAGATTGATAAGAGTAAAAATAATTGTGGCACTTGAGATTTTTCTGAAAACAGCTATTTCTTCAAGTGTGACCTTTCTCTACTGACAATGTACTCAAATTAAAGCTTGAATTTTACTTAGTTTTTCATCTGAGATTACAGTACTGTAATAAAGCCAAAAACAAAGCCTGCATTGTACATCTTACCTTGATGTTTTGTAGCAGTTTCCATATTCATTGGCCCAATACCAAATGTGTACATGTGTGACTGAGCCATAAATGGTTAAATGGGGACAAAAAAAAGTGATGAGCATCCACACACCACTCAATGTTGTTGACATTTTATCTTTCTTTTCACCCTGACTGATCAGTGTACCTCACACCAGCCGGCGGTTGGGGCTATGAGTTAAAAACACATTGCTATGATTGAATAAACATGGTTGGGTTTAACTGTTACAGAACACACGTTTAAGTTTAATATGCATTGTATGGAATTATGCAGTTTACTATTCATAATTCATAATTAGGAGTTCCCTCTTGTCACATGCACAAGTCTCCTATGTAAGACAGTGGTCTAAGGACACAAAGTCATCCAATATTTATATCCATAAACTGTGACACCACTATGTTTGGGACATGTTGATAAAGGCAGCTGTTTTTAATCAAAGTGCACATGCAAAGGAAGAACATGAGAATATTTTCCAGGTGTTTACAAATGGAAACATTTATGGACAGTACTGAACAGGGCAACACTCATTTCTTATGCTTATTAGAACAGGAAGTATCACAACCATTGATTTTTATATAATTAGCCTATTTTTCAAGGATTATGACAATGAAGCAGTGTTAGGCCTGCTGATAAAAATAGGTCACCATATAGTTATGATAATGAATTATGAAAAATTAGGACACCTTACAACAGTCTGTGTGTTTATCTAATGTGGACCTTTATAATCATTTTTAACATTACTAAAAAATTTAAATAATGTAATAGACAATTAAAACTAATGGAAATAAGACTTAATTTTGTCAAATGTATTTTATCTATCTATCTATCTATCTATCTATCTATCTATCTATCTATCTATCTATCTATCTATCTATCTATCTATCTATCTATCTATCTATCTATCTATCTATCTATCTATCTATCTATCTATCTATCTATCTATCTACTTACAGTGATGCATTTTTTCTAGTAATGTTTTTTCAAAGTGGTCTTGAGCATTAAACCTGCAAGATATCCAAGCATTTTTTCTTTAAGTATTGGCTGCTTGTTTGGTGAAACAGCTCTTTTGGATTCACAAACTTGACATTTTTTTTATTTTATGCTAAACAAAACATGTAATTTTCTTCCAAATCTAATTCATTGAAAGCAAAGCAACAAACATCTAAAGAACTAGAGGGCAGCTCAACAATTTTGTGCACAGCACTGCAAAGTTTTCAGGGAAATTCCTAAAAATCAACTAATATTTATATCGTAGTACTTTGTATTTAAAGTGTTTATTTTTACTTTTCTTTTTTTGCTGTGAGCTGAAGGAGGTTCAGACACAATTGAACCCAAAAGTTCAAAAAGGGGACCAGCTTGCGAACAAACAAATAACCAAATTCTAGAACATATAAAAAGTTTCATGACTTTATAGCAACAAGTCTTTCTGGAAAACAAAAACAAAAAGATGAATCAAGACGTAGAAGGAGTTTGTTTGTGAATACTGTGACTAATTCAATTAAATATAAATGTGTACTTCCTTTCCTGGCTGTGGGAGATGGCGGGGTTGTGTTTGATTGTATAGCAACATCCAAATACACACATATGTCCATACAGAACATACAAACAGCTGAGAATCAGCTTCAGTGAATACACACATTGACAGTGTTCAATATGGTTGCTCATCACTGCTCCAGCGTAAGACAAGCAGAACCACTGTTGGATATTTTCTTGTGGAGAGAAACAGGAAACGGTAAAATAAACAGAACAGTCTGTGCACGTTGTAAGAGTTTCAGCTCCATTGTGCTGTTTTGTCCCAAATCTGACAAAGCTAACTGTACTAATGATGAAGAGGCTAACCAACACAAACATACAGCGCAGCGCAGTGTTTAGTTGTTGGGCAGCAGAATGGAGCTCTGTTGTCACATCTGCAGCTCTCTGCATTTTCCTGTATACACAGGCTGAAGGTCATTCCACCAATGGGAGGTCAAAGATCAGGGGTGACCCTCAACCAAACCTCCTCCTCTCTGATGTCTTACAGCCTAAACTTGAGTCTCAGAGGGAATCTACATTTCTCATCTTTTGTGAGAAAACAAAGAACTTATTTCTCTATGCCCACAGAAAGTAAAATTAATGAACATTATCTTGCATTGTTAATAAATGTACTGTGGTGCAGTGTGTTTAAGGCTCTTTTGATATTTTATTATTAGACCAGGCAAGAAGAGCATTAATTAAAGAAACAGCCAGGAGCCCCGTGATAACTCTGGAGGAGCTGCAAAGATCCACGGCTCAGAGAAGAGAATCTGGACACTAGTTATTCAGGCACTCCACAAATCTGACCTTTATGGAAGAGTGACAAAAAACCCCCGTCATTTTTAGAGTCTGGAGAGGCCACAAGTTTGCCACAAGAGGAGTGGACACAGCTATCATGTGGAACAAGGTCCTCTAGTCAGATGAGACCAAAACCGAATCAAAACTAAACACTATGTGTATAGTTGCTATATGGTGGAGTTAAGGAAAACTAAAACTGTTCATCACCCTGACCAAACCCTCCCCATAGTGAAACGTGGTGGTGGAAGCAGGATGCTAGGAGGATGCTTTTATTCAGCAGGGAGAAGGAAGCTGGTCAGAGGTGAAGAGAGGATGGATGGAGAAAAATAAAGGATAGTCCAGATCAACTTTGTGTTGGTCGGTCACATAAAATCCCAATAACATACTGAAGCTTTTGGTTGTAATGTGACCAAGTGTAAAAAGGCCAAGTGACGTAAATATTTTTGCAAGGCACTGTAGCCCTTCAGGCTGGATATATTTTATGCTTTTACATGTTACTGTACACTTTCTTTCTTGCATTCTGTTATGGTTTAATCTTTTATTTGTTTTGCTCATGTGTACATGTTCTTTCAGAAGAGATTTCTGTGTGTCTCAACTGCAGTAGTAGTTCTTTACAGGAAATGCAGTAAAGAATGTTTGAACCGGGGATTTCCAGGACATTAGAGCACATACATGATTGGGTGGAGACAACAACAAATGCAGTATGAAGGATTTGGGGGATTTTTATCATAGTTTCTTTCCAGGATAAACTTTTTAATTATTGTTTTTAGCCTTTCTTTAAAATGTTGTCCTTCAGTTTTTATTGACAGTTGTCAGTCAACTTGGTTTCATCTGGAACAGCACTTCTGTAACTTACTGGGTGAGTTTAGAGATGCCATTCTTATCTTTATTTAAAACATGGTCTGCAGTGATTGGTTGAACGTTTAACAAGAGCTAGTTTAATAATAAGCTCATCTTTGTCCAAGAATAAACCGCTTTTTAACATCTTCATAAACTTCAAACACGTGTAAAAAAACAACTATCCACTGCATTTCCCATAAAATCTAATCTAGTCTGAATATCTCCATTTTTACAGACTACAGTTTTGGATGAAAAAATTTGCTAAATGTCTTATAAAGGTTTTTGCTTGTTGCCATATAACCATGTGTCATTTTTCTTATGCTTTATTTTGTTATTTTGCTATTTTGGTGGATCCAAAAATACAAAATACGTCTGGAGTTATTTCACAAATGTTTGTTCCCCACATAAATCTATATATTTTTGCAGCGCCCAGGGAGCATTTAGTGGTTAAGGGTCTTGTTCAGGGAGCCAAAGTGGCAGTCTGTGGGATTTGAACCAGGTACTTGCACCTTTCTTGGAACGCAACCACGCTGCTCTAATCACTGACTACCGCGATGAGAACAGCTTCCACTTTAATCTGTGTCTCTATTCAGAAAAGCTGCTTTTCATTCGCATCTTTTACTGTTTTGGTTAAGATTTCATCTCAACTCTGTAATCATAACATCAGGCAGTCTATTGCTTTGATCTTATAAGAACCTTGCATGTGTAATGAGTGACGTATAATATATTCGCTCTAATTTGACTATATTTACATAATCCCCCAGAGGACAAGTCAGAATCTGCAGAATCTCTTAAAACTTTTGTCTAACACACATGTGCGACACTAAGCATAGGCAAACATCTGATATATGCTGCTGCAAAAGCAGAAATAGTTTCTTTATAGCATAGAAGAGTTTGCAAACCTGTTAAAAAAAAGTTCACAAAAGAAAAACAAATCGGGGAGGATGCGGTGGATGGATGCCAGCTGTGAATCTAGCAGCTAATGATTTGACATATGACTGACTTTTTTGGTATCTGACATACATGAAGACAATTCTCACAGCAGCATCACCAGGTTACAGTACCCATACAGTCAACCACAGCCAAATCAGAACAGCTACAATAAATGGCATACATTGTCTTAAAAGGTTTTCTCTATACTGAAATAATATGGAAGAATAAATGTAATTCCTATAAAATGATATGTGTTGTATCTCTTGCAACCTTAAGAGCTACTTTTTGTTGTAACTAATAGTTATGATGCGCTAATCCTAGCACATAATGGTATTTTTTATCTAGCAGCACTTTTATTTTGCAAGATTAAATCCAAGTTATTTTTATTGCAAGTCTTACTGTGCATAGCGGTGCCATCTGGGGAGGACGCAAGCTTGGATGCACAATGTTCAAAAAATCAAGAGAATTCCTCCCAACAGCCCAATATGGGGTCCCTCTGTGCTTTGTAAGTACTCCGTATAGGCACAGCTTTTTTTTTCTTTTGGTTTGAATTTACTTTATCATAGTTTAACTGAGCCAAAAAGTGAACTCCTCAAATCTCATATAGCTAACAGCCTTGGTATATGCTTGAAAAGAAAAAAAAAAGCACAGATCAACAGGAGCAGCTTTTTCCATCTGTACTCGGTGATCTCTGAGGGATAAAATCATGAAAACAATAAAGGCCAAATCCAGAATATGAACGTGTGGGAGTAGGCCCATACAGTATTTATGCCCGTTATACCTGCGGGACTGTGTGAAACAATGCAGCATCATAATAACCAAGCCTTATATTTATCACTTGCTGTTTCAGCCTTGCATGTGTGCGTGTCCTCATTAATCACAACAGCATTGTTTCCCCAGCCAGATGCTCTGATCTCATGAGGGGAACCATCTGTTGCTCGACATCTCTTCTGTACAGGAGAGCAAACAACCACACGCGGGACATTTGAAATATGGAACTGATGTTTCAGAAAGAGTGTAATTTCACTCTGAATGTGTGCTGTTTACGGCCAACTACTGCTGCAAAATAAATGTACATAAAGCATTTTTTAAATTTTACTTTGCCTTTTTTTATTTGGTCAGAATGTCTAGGGATTCTTAACTATTAGGCCTACTCCATGACTTCCTCCCCCTGTAGAGTTATGAATATAGCCTGACACACAGGCCCTTTTCTCTCCACTACTTCTCAAAATGAGAAACACAAGAGAACATACCATTCAAGTAAGGAAGACGTGTGATGATTGTAATAAGTTAGGAAACGGGTTACAGGTAATAACTACTTCACCTAAACTTGCCCATATCAAATATCGGAGCAACTGTTAAGATGTTTAAAACAACTGGAGCTGGGTTGAAGAAGGCTGGATGAGGATTCGAGTTATCGTGCCACCACCATAGTATGAAGAATGGTAAGGTAATATCTCCAAAGCTCACTGTTAGACAACTGCAGCACAGAGTGGCATTTAGGGTTACCAGGTCTCTATAACATTCATTTCAAGGCTTTGTGCACATCTTTTTCTGGGATGCTCAATGATTGTGAAGGTACTGTCGTTTATATAGAAAAACTGCAACATGCAAAAAAATTTGCATTGTTCTTACAAAGCTTTGTATATTTTTTTAACAGCAGACTTTTTTAAGAGCATTGTAAAACAGCTTAAGTATCTGGAGCTATTGCATTCGATGCAGACGTGTACCTCTGTTATCAAGGTGATACATTTTAATTCACTGAGGTGCCAAAGAGAGATTTAGAAAGGTCATTGGATTGGCAAGTCAACATTAGTTGGTAAAAACTTCTTGTATAAACCTAACCCAAATATTAACCAGTGGTGAACTAAGAAACCAGGAACCAGGATCCTGATGGAAACACCAGCTTAGATTTACAGAAACACTGAAAGGGGATCTTCTTAGAGTTTCCTCTGATCCATTTCTAGCACACACACACAACAAGACCACAGGCACAACCAGAAGGTAATATTGGCTCCCTCTGTGTTCGTTCTCTTTTGTGTTGCATTGCTGCCACCTTCTGGTAGTGATAGATCACAGACTACTTTTCGTTTGGGATAAATAGTAGTTTATTTAGTCTTTCTGAGTCGCAGTTATGTACATAAATGAACCATATTAACAAATAGCACAACATAGTACTTTTTTACTCTGGATACAAACCGTGCAGTAAATCAACAGACGTGCATAATCACCACCAGGTGTTTCCTAACTTGTGAAAAAACACGAAACAGTGATTATTTATACCGATTAGCTAAAAAACGAAAACATGTAATTTGCTTGATTTAACTGAGACCTGTTTCAAACAATCTGAAATCTGTAGAGCGAAATTCATTACACTACATTTCCCATCAGCCACTTTCGGTGATTTCTCCGGAAGAAAACCTCCGCTGTTCTGTTCGAACTTCCTCTTTCCGTCAACGGAGTTTAGGTAGGATTGATACTTTCTGGTCCCCGTCTTTAAATCCTGTGTAAATCTTGACTTTACCGACTCATCCACTTTAAATTAACACGTATCAGGCCGTAGCAGATTCATAAGGATGTAACCCATGTTGTATTTTAACGGCAGAGTGGTTTTCAAAGTATTTATAGATGTTTTGTTGCCTCTTGGTTGACATGGCGCCGCAGTAGCGGTGTGATAACAGCTAGGAGGCCGGTAACCGGTGTCAAGGCGCTCAGGGGCGTTGTGAAAAAATATTAATGGCGAAAGATGATTAAAAGTGTCCTGATGTGTAAAATTTGAAAGAAGCATCTCTGAACAGAAAGAGCCTCGTACATCTGTTGAATTAGGCTAACGTTGTGCGGCTAGTTGTCATGCTAACCGCTTTAGGAATAGGGTTTGATGTAAGCATGTGATCATTCAACACAGTTTTATTAAGTTGGAAGAGGAGCAGTGATGCTTATCTTTATTAGAAATTAGTTCTAAACGTGCTACGGTTTTAATACCCACCTCTTCAAGATTGCTCAGTTAAATCATAACATGAAGAGGTTCTGCAGCGGTTTGGTTATAATGTCAGGCTCTGAAGGCTCTTCACGTTGATCATAGGTCATTATAAACTCCTGTGCTGAGAAATGACAACTTGATTTTATTACCTGCACTGGCTCATTGGTTCTGAGAGATGTATGTGTTTTTTAGAACAGGATGGGACGTGTGATCAGGGGACAGAGAAAAGGTGCTGGCTCCGTTTTCAGAGCCCACGTCAAGCACAGAAAAGGTGCCGCTAAACTCCGTCATGTTGACTTCGCTGAACGCAATGGCTACATCAAGGGCATCGTGAAGGTAAGAGGTGCCTATGATCAGATTGAGATTGTTCTGGTTAAAGTTGGGAGTGTTTAATAAGTACGCCCCCTCAGGATATCATCCACGACCCTGGCCGTGGCGCCCCCCTGGCCAAGGTGGCCTTCCGTGACCCGTATCGGTTCAAGAAGAGAACAGAGCTCTTCATCGCTGCCGAGGGTATCCACACCGGACAGTTCATCTACTGCGGCAAGAAGGGTAAGAACTGATGGAGCTCTATGGTGGCTCTTCCCTCAGCGTACCATTATTTGAGCCATGTAAGTGCAGGCGTTTTCTGGCGCTTGCAAAAAAAATGCGATCAGGTTGTGTTGCCATTTTTCATGTTTATAATACAGATTCAGCCATCAGCTGGCCAGAGATATCAATTATTCACAACTGTTTATTCCCTTAACTCCCAGTTTAGCTGAAAGAAAAGACGTTTCCTCATCCCATGTATGAAAGTTGGAATTTAAGGGAAAGTTGTTAGCAGAGCCTGAGAGTGACAAGAAATGGCAAAAACATTTTTAATCTAATCTAAATTTAATTTGACAGAATATTTCATTTTTAGCGGCCCATATTTGCCAGCTAGTAGATTTACATTACATATAAGACATCTTTACAATAAAGTGACATTTTGTATGGATTACACGAGAAGCAAATTGGTGGAGAGAAAAGAAAAGTAAATTGCAATGGTAGTATTGGGAGATAACCGCACACAACATGCTGAGGGGTCACTGATTGTTCCGTTTAGTTTAAAACTGATATTAACGCATAAATATAAATTAAATTAAGAAGCTTGTTTGCCATTTGAACTGACAGAACTTCGGTCTGTAAGCGGCTTAGATGTTTTGAATGTGGTTGTCTCAACATTTTCCTAGTGGGTGAGGATTATTATTGGTATGAGTTCACCAAGGTGCACGTTTGTTATTGTTTGTTCACAAGCATACAAATGCAGAACAAGAATTGGGTCTGTGAGCTAAGGGACGATAGGTTTTGACTTGATCAGCTGTTGCTTTAAAGTGATGCAGACGGTACAAACCGTAATCATTGTTACAAATACAATTGGATGCTTTTATGGATTTTCTCTTTTCTGCTTTGGTTCCAGCAAGCAACCGATTTACATCAAGCAATTTAGCCGAATTGTTAGATTTCTCCACGTTTTCTGTGTGAAATATACATTTTTTTTGTACACCGTTGGAGCGTTGCAGCCCCAAAGATTATAATTAAGATTTAAGTTGAAGTGTTTTACATCAAAATCAAATTCGTTTTCCAATTTGTTTAGTTGACCTTTTAGCAGAGTTTCCCAAATTTTAAGGCTTATACAAGTTTCAGACTGAGTTGAAGTAATTAAAACAAATTTTAGGAGGGGTAAAGGTGGACCTGATTCACGGCTTGAAGCAAGGAGAAAACCTGCGACAAAGCAGTGATTTTAAATTATTTTTGTAAGATTGGAAAGGTAATTATGTTTTAATCCTCTGCCATACAGCCCAACTGAACATTGGTAACGTTCTGCCTGTTGGCACCATGCCTGAGGGAACCATCATCTGCTGCGTGGAGGAGAAGCCCGGCGACAGAGGCAAGCTGGCCCGCGCCTCAGGAAACTACGCCACTGTCATCTCCCACAACCCTGAGACCAAGAAGTCCAGAGTCAAGCTGCCCTCAGGCGCCAAGAAGGTCATCTCTTCTGCTAACAGAGCCGTTGTCGGTGAGAAGCCCCCGCGTGTCTCGATTCTGGTTTAGATTGTTTGGTGTGAATCAGAGCGTTGCTTCTGAAGATAACTCATCGGGACCTTCTCTGCCACTGTGTTCAAGGTGTGGTGGCTGGAGGCGGTCGTATTGACAAGCCCATCCTGAAGGCCGGGCGTGCCTACCACAAGTACAAGGCCAAGAGGAACTGCTGGCCACGTGTCCGTGGTGTGGCTATGAACGTAAGTGAACATAGGAACACATACATGTGTGAATGCGTGCACATGGCCAATAATTTGGAAATTATTACAGTTTTTGTTCTGTTTTGACTGTTGTGTTCAGAGGCACCAGCCATTCATTGTTTAGAAACAAATGAGGAACAAACTAAACTAACAGCAGTCAATGAGTAGATGGTTAACCTTAATGACTTCCTAAAGATGAAGTAACCTGGATCTGAGAGTCAGAACTGTTTTATTGATCGCTGTAATTTTCAATCCTCACCAGACACCATATTCAGTTATTTCTTCTTTTTTTTTAATTCAACAACAGTAAAACTAAGTATTTTTCCCCCTTCTATCACCTCCGTGCAGCCTGTTGAGCATCCCTTCGGTGGTGGTAACCATCAGCACATCGGCAAACCGTCAACGATCAGGAGGGACGCACCTGCTGGTCGCAAGGTCGGTCTCATCGCTGCCCGTCGTACAGGCAGACTGCGCGGAACAAAGACCGTCCAGGAAAAGGAGAACTAAACGTGACTGTCTTGTTAATAAAACTTGTTCCAAAATCAGTTGTTTCCTGTTTGTATTTTAGTTTGTTCAATCCAAAGATATGTCTGAGAAGCCAGACTACAGTGAGCAAAGTCATCAAGTAGAAGATGAGCCAGAAATTTTGGCTGTTTTTTAAAAATGAATAATCTGTTAAAATTAGATTCCAGATGGGACTTGATGTTTTATGAAAATACACGAAAATTAAGTAAAGGATGAAAAGTTGATTTCAGGATAAAAGGCTTTTTTTACACTATTTAGATGAGGTACAATATTTGAATTTCAGATTTACGAGTATTTAGGAGTCGGTGGTGGAGGGCTCAGATAAATGAAGTGTTTAGAAATCTACAAGGAAAACTTCATTGCTTTAGGGTTGTACATTGGGTCCAGTTTAGATTAAAACACTGATTCTCCAGTCTATTGAAAAAGGGTTAAAGAGAATAAAAACCGGATTAAAACAAATGGTAGATTATCTGGTCCTACTATATCTGTACAGTATATATGAGCTATTCTCTCAATCAAAATGAGGGTGATTCATTTTCTGTAGATGAAAAGCTGTGAAGCTCTTTACCATTCTGCCAAGTTGAAGTCAGGAGATGCTTGTTCAGTAAGTGGATGAAAGTTAACCAACTGAGGGGTGGATGCAGAGTCATGTTTGGAGGTCCCACTAATGAGGTCAGTAGTAGTGCAGCAACTTTACAGGTGCATCTTAATAAATTAAATCAAAAAAGTATATTTTCCTCAGGAATTCAAAATAACTGATATAGATTAATTGCACACAACTATCAATTGATTTCACAATGGAGAAATTATCCTCTGCATTTAACCCTTAAGGAGCCGTGGGCTGGGGAGCATTCAGGGGCTAAGGGTCTTGCTCAGGGACCCATAGTGGCAGGCTGTGGGATTCAAACCAGGGTACTTGTGGCCTCTCCAGGATGCACATGCCCTGCTCTCTAATATATATATATATATATATATATACATATATGTGTGTGTTATGGAGATGCTGATTTCAATTTCCAACCAGCCTTGGCTCCTGCTGACACAGCCAGAAGTACCAATAACTGCTTTGATGATCATGGCATCACTGCTGGATTTGCCTGACCTTAACCCAAGAGAATCTATGAAATATTGTCAAGATGAAGATGAGAGACACCAAAGCCAACAATGCAGGTGAGGTGAAAGCCACTATTAAAGCAGCCTGGGCTTTGTTGACACCTCAGCAGAGCCACAGGCTGATCTCCATCCATGCCTTGCTGTAGTCATTAATGCAAAATAAGCCCGGACCAAGTATTGAGTGCAGCAAGTATGTACAGCTCATACTTTTTAGTGGACTCACATTACTTAAAACAAAGAAATGCTTTCTTTTATTGTAATATTCTCTCTCAGAAACTCAATTTAGGGATTTCATTACCTGTAAGCTTTTATTATCCAACATAAACAATTGAAATATATCACTTTAATGAAGTTTCACTCTTTGAATTGAATTCCTGAAATAAACATTTTGATCATATTCTAATTTTCTGAGATGCTTTTGAACACTCAGTAAATTGAAGTTATGTTTGCTTCCAGACATTTGGCTCATTTAAGATCCCACCCTTCAAGTTGGAGTTTATATTTAGAATAGCTAATAGAGTTGCAGTGACCACTATTGCACAACAGAGGGCGCTCACGTTGAAACAGCATTCTGAAGACTATTTAAGGAAATCTTTTTCAAACAACATCCTGCTCAAGGTTTCCTGCAGATATATATATAGGGCCGTGGTTGAGAAATTTCAAGCATTTTTTTACTTGTAAAACTGGAACACCTGCTTTAAACAAGAGTGGTCCAGCTATGTTCCTGTTAATGTCAAAAGAACTAATGTTTGACATCTATTATAACATTGAAAGCCAAAAAAATCTTAACTTCACAAAGACTAGGCATGGGCCATCAAAGCCAAGGTTTTAAAAATGTCTCCATCACACTATTTCTACGAATTAAATGGAAAATGCAGCAGTAACCAGTTTTCTTCAGATGTATGCAGCTGCCCCTCCTCCACCTGTTGCTGCACACTGCAGGTCATTTTCTGAAAGAACGCTCGTTGGCTCTCCCTTGCTTACAATAAAGACTAATTTATCGTTTATGAAATATTTCTGGTTACAAAAAACAAAGTCATGAAGTGGAAGCTAAAGGAACGCCACCTAGGGATGGGTGACATGGACTTACAGTTTTCTCTGATTATTATGTGGTATTTATTGTGATGATAAAAGTCAGGATAAAAACTTTTTACAACTTTTATGCTGCCTTTTTGAGGCAAATATATGGCTGCAGTTACAGCCCCACAAATACAAACACTGCTTCTAAAAACAACCAGTTAAAAATGGGCTTCAGTACACACTCGCATAAATGGTGATTTTTAATCACTAAGCTGTACAAAGTGACTGTATTTAATCATTTTCTATTGATGTATTGATATTTACTGATGGAGAAAGTAGTAAAAGTAACAGTCCAGAGAACAATGTCAGTTTTGGGGTTTTCAGACATAATTAATTAGACTTTATCCTCATGATAGATCAAAATTCTTATCTGAATAAGAAACTTTTGCCTGATTAACAATAAATGCCCATCCCTAGTGGCTCCACCTACCCTTAAGGTTAAAGGCTTTCTAAAGCTGTGAGCAGCATGTCTGTTAAGCAGTCGCCTGCAGGCTAGCTACCTGAGCAGATGACCTCACTAGTTAATGAGTATAAACAGGAGTAATATGTGCATGAGGCATTTACAGACTGCAAAACTAACTAAAATGGGCGATTGCTCTACATTTCAAGTTCATTTATCAAACGAAAACAAGTGTGGTAACATAACTGTGATAAAAAGGTACATTTTTTTTTACAGCAATAGTCAAAACACACAATCAGTGAATGGAAACACCTTCAGAAGGACCAAGTTCATTAAAACAAGACAGAGGCAAGATTCCATGTTCTTTATTTGCTAAGGGCGCAATGCTTTTTTTTTTTGTTATATTTCTGTGCACAAAAAAACCTCACAAAGTGAAAGTCCACATCGCGACTGTAGCTCCAGAATTCAACGTCACACCATGGCCAAAACAAAAGTCGGCAAAAACAGGGCGCAGAACTCTGTACAGTCAATATCTTCTTTAAAAATAACACAAGGACAAAAATGTTCCTCTTAAATCAAATTCTATTTTTAGTGAAATACAACAAAATAAATTCTATAAAATAAGAGCAAAATATTTAAATATAATACGGTGGGCAGAATATTTTCATTTGCAGGAGTATTTGGTATGTTTTAGACAAAAAAAGAAAAGAAAAGAAAATTTAAAAAAAATACAAGCATTCAAGTTACCAATTAAATACAGTATTTACTGATGTTTACCTTTTACTCCTACAGAATTACAAGTTAGCTCAGGTTGCGACGAGATTAACCAGCCACTAAAAAACCCTGCTGTGGGAGCTTCACGCAGTGGAGCGAGGAGAGGGTGGAGGGTCTCGCGGCTGTTTGGGATCGCCCCCAACCGCAGCCAGACGCCGGCCTGACCCAGCTCCACGGAAGAGAGGAAGCTGATGGGCAACGAGTCTGTCTACAACTACGCTCTATTGAAGAGACAGAAGCAAACCACACAGTCTATAATACACCAGAGAGCCCAGTGTCGCAATCCTGTTGCATATGTGTTCGTTTTTCTGTATTCCTATAGATGAAAGCAAAGCCGTCTAACCCACCAAAACTGACTGCCTAATATGAAGTTGGAGGATTACAATGTGCAATTGAAAAGCCACTTATACATTGGTTCAAAAAGGTTGCCCTCGTAGATAGGGGAAGATGAGTAGAAAAGAGAACCAAAACCAAAAAAAAAGAAAAGAAAAAACAAACAAAAATTAAACCTAAGGGTAAACAGCACCCCTCTGGAGGTTTGGATTAAGAACAGCTTCAGGTTGTTATGATCACAAGTCTTCCCTTGGGCTACACTATTTCTGGTGAGAAGCCATGCTAAATGTTACAGCATATTAACTACAGCTTCAAAAAGGTCTGAAGTAAGAACCAGAACAAACAAAACAAAAAAAGAAAGGCAATGAGTTTTAGAACAATGTTGCATCACTGCTTTTTCACATCAACCGAACGCCGTTAAAGTCCACCCAACCATTCCACATCGCACACGAAAACCAACCACAGCTCGTGAGTCGATTTGGCATGGGTCATAAGGTTGCCAAGGAGCTTAAGTATAATTATTAGAACTATGATAACAATGAGTCCTTCGACAGTTGAATGACCAGACAACGTCCAATGGTAGAACAAACTTTACTGCTGAGCATGGGTGATAAAACAAAGAAGAGTTGTTCTTCTCAGAGGTTTCTTTTTTGGGACTTTTTCTTATTTATAGTATCCATTTTGTTTTTCATTTCTGCAATATCTCCCAACAGCAACCCACACCGAGTTATGCTACTGGGGGAATCTGAACTGTCAGAAACATCAACATACTATTTACACCTTTTCGTTGTGTAGATAAGCGCTTCAGCATCGTCAGCTCTGGCTAATTGTTCTTTCGCTTTTCAGAACTCTTGTCCACTCCTTCGCCTCTGTAGTCGCCAGCAGCCCCCCTGTCACGCAGCTCCAGGTCAGGGAAGAGCGCCTCCGACCGGCTGACTGGCGGCCTGGAGAGGGGACGATGCGAGGCCTGGCTCTGCCCTGCCTTGGGGCCAGCGAGAGAGAGACAGAGAGGCCTGACGAGGAGCCTGTTGACCGAAGGATGAGAGGAAGGTGAGCATGACGATGGAGGCTCGAGGCACAGCAGAAGGGGGGGTGGGGGTGGGCGAGGTTACTCCTTAGGCGGGGCGGGTGCTGGGGTAGAGCTCGGGGCGGGGGTAACCTCCTCGGTGCCGTCCCAGTTCTCTTGTGCTCGCGGGCCCGAGCTGGGAGTGGTACCGGGGCCAGGTGTCGGAGTCTGGGTCGGACCTGGAGTTGGGGCGGAGGCAGGACCTGGACGCTGGGGGTTGTTCATGTGCTGAGCAGCAGGCCCGGTGTACGGCTGCCCATGGGGGTGGTTGTTCTGTTTGGGAGGAGAGAAGGAGGAAAAATGAGGATATTTGAAACCCAAAAAGGTAAAAGACCTGCATCTATAGCTTTCTTTGAGGTGAATGCAAAGATGAAAGTGTCTTAGGATTTATTTACACTCAACCAGCCCAGGTAGATGGATTCTGAGAAGACAAGAACATTGTTCTTCAGGCTTCAAACCAATTTGTTGACAAACTCCGGACCAGGCAGCACTTTATACTGGTGGCTCCCTTTCACTGTCCCATCTAATGCTGTGCTTTGTCATTTGGTTGAAATGAAGCTGAAAATCACTTAAAAATAAATCAACTATCTTCTCCCACGATCCGCTTTAAAAAGCCAGAGCTTCAGTTAGGATTATACCTCAGTAATGATTATCAACAGCTAAAAACTGAAGCAGAAATAAAATCATCTTAAAAGTCAGAAGACGTTTTTAACATCCAGATGATTTAATGACTAAAGCCTGAGAGATGCGTACGGATGTAGCAGCCACATCCTGTCGCCTTTAACTTCAGTTAATCTGTTAATGATCCACAGGTCTTCCTGTTTTTATCTGTGCCTCAGAACATTAATACCCCTAAAAAAAAATAGTTTTGACTGGAGAGGTTAGTCCTCCTTTCTCCACAGATGGCTGTAAGCAGACGTCTAAAATTCAAAATCAGTTCAAGTTAACAGCAGCTGCGGATGAGTGTAAACCAGGGCATTGTTCTGGTTTAAATTTCTACCCTGGTAAATTCAGTGGCAACGAAAGGTCATTTTAACTTAAAACTATCTGTTGTTGAGCTTCTGGGCCAAAAAAAAAGTTAGTAGCACAATGTGCTTCACACTCCAAATGTTTTTGTTTCACTGAAAGTGCAAAGAATGTGTGCATATAGTACTTCAACATGTTTGTAGCATAGTAAAAACTATTCAAGGTTTTTGCTTTAATCACATTTTTGGAAGGAATCATCACGCTTTATGTCTCCAAACAGCAGGATAATTTCTGATTGCTACAGTGGTGAGAGGTTTGAACTAAAATGCAGCTTTCAGTGTTACAAACCGCCTAGAAACTTGAGTCTCTTGATTATGTCAATGCTCGGATCCAAACAATACTATCAACATCACGCATCGCCACGGCAACCGTTACTGTTAATGGACATAAGAGTCTGGTTACAGGAAACAGACGCCACCTTGATCACCGCCCTGCTTTCATGGAAGGATCCAAACTCCACCGCTTGACTCGCATCGGTATAAATAAAAACAGAAGAACCCAGAGTTTTTCCGCTCAGATCCTACCTGCTGGAACTGGGTGGTTCCAGGAGAATGAGGGTACAGAGAGGTGTCCTCAGGTGGAGAGGAGTCTTGATCATCAGGTGCTTCCTGTTCATCTGGCTCCTGGAATACAAAGCAGAAAAGTTATCACAAATCAAATAGATATTATATTTTAACACCATATCATTAAATATAATCTGTCTATTTATCATGACAGTACCCTGAGTAAAAGGCTAAGCTTTGGTGTTTTACTGTGACATAATGAGCAGGTTATATGGGAAAATCACATTTCCTACTTTGGTGGTTTAACTGAAAAGAGATTTTGTGTGTTTCTGGGTAGGTGGGTGTTTAGTACGCCTAAGAGCCTACTTTCAACTTCTAGAGGTCACATGAACCTCTCTACTACGTGTAACGACCGGCCACTTTCACAGAATCAATCTTACTGTAAAATTTCTATTTTGCTCCTGAAATATCTTGCCTCGTTAAAGTGCAAGCCTTGTTTGATTGCCTGTTAGAAAAAAGTTTATACCTGCATGATAACAGAAGACGTGATATGGGAATTACACCCTTTATAATCATAGTTCAACTCTCTAAAGGTCAATTTTTACTGTGTCTTTGACATAAGTTCAACACAAGTGAAAAGTGATATGTTTTTTCCCAAATGGGTCTATATTACAGAAGACCAATAGGGTTTTAATATAAAAATGTAGGAATAACCAAATGCATTTTCTATGTACTCCTTCATTAATCTGACCAACCTAAACAGCCAGCTTCATTAGCACGTTCCTCTTGTGGCCTACACACTTTAAGTAGGGTGTCAATGACTAATTTCTTGAATTTAATCACTGAAAGAAGTGAACTTTTCAGTGATTTTCTAATTTAATGAGATGCTTCTGCAGAGGAGATGCAGTTAGTGCGGTTCTCTGGTCATTAATGCAAAAGGAGCAGGAGGACAGCAAAGGAGCTCCTCTCTGTGTGCAGCTGCGTAACATGGCTTCTTACTGCCTGTTACACAGAGCAGCATCCCACCAATGGCCCACCTTGCTCTCCTTAAGCTAGAACAACAACAAAAACTGTATTGATCACAGTAGTCTACAACAGGATAAAAGATAGAAAAGTGATGCTGTGCAATTTAAGGAATAAATGGCTTTAATTGTGACAATCTACACTGTAAAGCTGGAAACTATCTGAACAGTTGGTGAATGTGTTTGAAGGCCTAAACATTGACCAGTTACTCCATGTTCCTCTGCTGAATCTTTAGGGAGATTTTGTTGAATTTCCTTCCCTTATGTCGTGTTGCCTGGAATACTGACCTTCCCTGGGCTTTCCTGAGTACACTTGAGCTGTGTATGGAATATTACAGGAGAAGTGTGTCATTTAACTGGATTTGTTTCATCATGATAAATACAAATAGCTCATGTGAAGTGAGAAATATAGAATTTTGTGTTTATTGGTCAATTCAGCTACTAAAACCAGACATTTTAATCTGACCAAACAATTTGATTAGATTAATTTAAGTTTATAAATACATTTTCAATTTTTCATCTCTGAACAAAAATGACAAAACTATGAAAAGCTAAAGAACAGAACATATTTCATGTATTCTGACATATATTCATATTACCTACAACACAAACAACAACAGGGTAAGTTATTCAGTGGGTTGTTGTGCTGAGGTGATGATATCAAACTCAGTCGAATAAAGTTTCTTTTATAGGACTTTTCCACCAAAGAGGTTCCAGTTCTTAACAGGGTCAGAACAAGAACACGATTGTTTTTCCACCAGCCGAGAGCCAAATCTGAGCCCAGTCATCATAAACACCTTATTAATTTGTCGTTTGGTTCTTCCCTGGTTTTATTCTGTCTGTGAAAGAGCAAGGAGACCGTTTAACTAGAGGAGCTGGTGAATACTTCCCAATCCTAACCAGCCGATCTCTAATCAGCACCAGCAGCTGGAAGACGGGGGTTAAACACACCTTTAAGAGCGAGTTTAATAACCACCATCTGGAGATACTAAAGATCAACAGTGTTAAAGAACTGAGTTGAAACAAATGAATTCAGGGGGAAAATAATCAGCTGTGAGCGAAGCGGTAAGTTCCACATTCACCTAATAAAACTGTGTGATGAGTTATTTTAAAGTAAACTGTGAGAATATAAGAGACAGATAGCTATTGTTATCTGGTGCTGACATTTATGATGTTTTCACACCTGATGTGTTTAGTCCATCCTCTGGTTCATCCCCCCCTTTTTGCGCTTCGTTTGTGAGGATATGAACACAGCGATCGCACTAGGGTGCGGACCAAAACAACCACCTCTTCCAAACGGTCACGGTTCAAAACTTCTCAAATATGTTTGCATGAAATAGTAGCGAGAAAAAAACGAATGACCTGATTAAATTCTCCATGTTTTTTTAGAGGTTCAGGACACAGTGTCTACTTCCTGTATTCACCTTCGGTTCTCCCACCCCGGACACATCTGACCAATAAGCAGACTTAATATTCTCACAGGGTTTGCTTTAGGTTTTTTTTATGTAAACAGACCCTGAAAAACCTGTAACAAACTCGTTATCTGATTCGGACCAAAGTAAATCAACTATAGGCGTGGAAACACCCTTATTCTTGTTGAAGAGCAGAGTTTTTACTTGTGTTTCTGTTTAGATTTGACCAACAAAACTAAACTAAGCTGTCAGACTTTTAAACGTGGCGCTCTCAATGTTTTTAATAGCTAAAATTTCCCAGGAGCCCTCAACTAGCTCCTAACGAAAGCGGTTCTCTACTCTGGTCCAGCAGCGACTGGTACTGGATTAGCACCGTTTTTTCATGACTGGACCAGAGTTCGTCTCGGTGGAAACCCAAAGAACTGGTGCTTAGTGAGCTCTAGTACCAGTTAAGCGCTGGAACTGGCTTGGTGGAACAGGCCCCTTAAACCTTTTTCTTTAACATCTCTAAACATACAGTTAAGCCCAAAATTATTCATACCGCTGGCAGAATGAAGCTTAATTTTAACAAAATGTTTCTTCAGACTGGAAGTAATTACGTTTTAAAGTGACCCAGCCAGAGGCTTTACTTAAATCTGATAGAGGATCTGTGGAGGCAGCTAAAGATTAGGGTGATGGCAAGAAGGCCATAAATCATGAAAATACCAGTGGAAAGAAACAAAAAGCTGCTGAGCAATTATAAGGTTTTGATTGCTTTACATAATCTTGCCACTTTTAATCAGATTTAAATAAAGACAGATCATTTTTACCAAAACTGATATTTCTTTTACAATGTTTAATCTTTTCAGATATACCCGTCTTATTTGTTCTTAGAAACAATCTTCCAACTGGAATAAAAATATTTTTATATCTAATAATTTTTCTATCTATCTGCTAGGGGTATGCATAATTTTGGGCTTAACTGTATTCATTATGACTACATGATTAGATGAGTCTGAAACTGTGGGTGCGAAGGGTGCTTTGTAAATGTCATCACCTCTTCAGGGCAGAGTTCACAAGCCTTGGCCAGTGTCATGCGTGCACTGTGGGATCGCTCCAGAAAATATCCGTTGGAGGTCTCGTTGCTCTGAACTGGAGGTGACCAGTTGTTGTAGGTGTACTGGGGATTTCCTGTGTATGGCCTCCTTTCCAGCTCATCCCCTAACCACTCCACTGCCCATGTCCACTTTCGCTTCAAGTCGCCATTGCTCTGTAGGAGCACAAACAAAAGTCAACGATGGACTGAATTTGGTAGCAGGCTAAAAGAAATTGAACACCACATGAAGGACAACACTGTGAACTGAGCCTATGGTACTTGGATGAATGTAGCGTCGACTCAGAAAGTAGCTTTTTCTGTAAGAAGGTGTACCTGCAGGATCTGATACGCCACAGAGCAGTTGCTAAAGAGGGCCACCATGCACTTGATGCACTGATAAGCCCGTTTCTGGTAGTGGTTTTTAGACCGCTGAATGGTGTCAAACAGCCCATCTCTGTCATCAGGGATGCCTTTCAGCACATTGTGGATCCTTACCATAGACACAAAGAAATGCAAAGTTAAGACAAAGATCACACACAAAAAAATACAACTTATACAGGGCCTTCAAAATGATCAACCCTCCAACTTCCTCTAATTTTGTCACACAACAGCCACAGACTTCAATGTATTTTTCTGGAATTATATGTGATATACCAAGACAACGTAGTGCATGATTGTAAAGAGGAAGGAAAATGACACATGGCTTTTAATTAGTTCCATAATAAAAAGCCGAAAAGTGTGGCATTCATTTGCTCTTAGCTCCCCTCAGTAAATACTTTGCAGAACTGAATATATAAAAAGGATTCCAGGATTGGCCTTTTTTAGCTCCATCCATCCTCCCATTACTCTGATCAGCCTCCAGCTCCCTGCTAAAAACAAAAAAGCATCCCCACACCATGATGCTCCCACCAGCACGTTTAATTGTGGGGTTGATGTGTTCAGGGTGAGGTGCAGAGTAAGTAACTCTCCTTGCCCAGCCTATCAGTGTAAATGCAGAGCTATGTATTGGTGGGATTGCAGTAGAGCCGGTATCCTATAGCTCTAGAATGCAGTGGTGCCATACTCTTCCCATATTCAGATGTTCGACTGATATGTGCTCTGTGAGATGCTCTAACCTCGGAATATCATCTCAGAGTCTTATCTTAGTTTAAACTGCACACACGTTTGAAAACTATGTGTCATTCTCCTACAGCTTCACAATAATATATTGCTTAATGTTGATCTCAGATAAAATCCACAAAAATAGGTTGAAGTTAGTGGTTGTAAGATGGCAAAATCTGAAAAGGTTCAAGGTGTATGAATACTTAAGCAAGGTACTGTATATTACAGGCTGACCAGTCAGTCTGACCTGTGTGTTTGCCAGGAGTCCTCGATGAGCAGGATTTGTAGCAACAAGTCAAGGTAAGGCCTCAGCTCATAGGTGTAGGAATATGCCACCTGCAAACAAAGAATAAACACGTCATCTTTCCCATTTTCCCCTTTAGGGTTAATAAAGTATTCCTGAATTGAATCGGAACAAGTGGCATCAGATGTTTACCTGCCAGAGCAGCTCACTGAGCACAGTGGAGGAAAACTGAGGGTTCTCCCAGCAGCAGAAGCGAAGCAGCTTCACCGTCTCCTCAGAGTTGCTGCAGTCCTCGATGATCTTCTTTACATAGCTAGTCCTCACAAACAGAATCTCTGCCACTAGCTGCTGCACAGGCATGACAGGAGTCGTCAGGTTGGTGTCCCCGTATGGGTTAGGAAGGGGAGGATTACCTGAAGAAAAAACACAAGTAATACATTTAGAATACTCAAGCCATAATATCTTTCGTTAAAAAAGTGATGAAAGCCCCTAGCTCATTGCTGAGCCTACACATTAGGCTCAGTGGATGGTTTGTTAGTCACTAGATCCTGAGCACCGATATAAACCCTCATTGGATTTCAGCTATTACCACACAACCACAGCACACACCAGCCTGATGCACCTACCATTGATTGAGGACTGCATGCGGGAAGAAACGTCACAGCAGCGGACAAGCTGGGAGACCACAGTGTAGAGTTTGCCCAGCTCAGCGTACTGGTACTTAATGGGAGGGCCGGGACCCTCGTCCAGGGCAACCAACATGAAAGTGGCAGGAACATTTAGTTTCAGCAGCTGAGTCTTCTCTGCCAGGCCTGGGTGTGGTTAAAGAAGCAAAGAGTCAAGAGGAGATAAAAACTGTGCTTTAAGCTCCAAATAACTCACTGATGAACAGATGAAGATCCGTTTGCTGCTTACCCAGATTGGCATACATGACAAAGAGGTTAAAGTACTGCTGCAGGTGGCGGCCGTGTTCAGAAACCTCTCTTCTGAGTAGGTTGAGTACAGCTCTCAACAGGTGGTCACTAAGGCTGAGATTATCACAGCCCTGGAGCAAATGGAAAACAACATTCAACAGAAATCAAGAGCTGGGGCTACAAGGAGAAGAATGTTTCGATGGCAAATATATTTCTGCTGAGTGCACAAAATCCACCTGCCGAGTTCCAGCACCAACCTGAGCTGAGGGTCCTGGCGAAGCTGTGGGGGAGGGGCATGGTCCGTCTTGAAGGGAGAAGTGAGCGATGAAGACTATGAGCTTGGCAAACGCCCCACGGACCTCGGCGCTTGGGCACTCGAGCAAGTACTCGGAGAAGCGATTGGGGTAAGCAAAGAGAACATTGTGTGCAAACCAATAGCGTACATTCTTACTGTGTCTCAGCAGGATACAGAGGGCGTCATACCTAAAAGCAGAAAGAAAACAGCAAAAACACTTTATAGACAAGCGCAGAAAAACATTTGTTTTAAATCCTATTAAAGCAAACAGAACTTACCAGTCACTGGCAGGACCCCGTACTACTTTCTTGGTGTGAAACCCTGTGCTGAACAGGAACCTAGCAGCCAGCTGAGCACTTATCATAGCAATCTCCTCTGCCTCTGGCAGAAGGTGGTCTTGTCCTGAGGTAAAAGAAAGCAGTAAAACACTGAAAATCTTTCAATAATGTGTTTTTGCTTTCTTCGGTGCACGAACATGACCGGCAGGGAACAGAAGCAGTGTCTCCCTTGTTTTACAACACAAATCCTAGCCTAGCACACGCAAAATCTTTGAACTGCTATTTAAAGTTGACATTTAGCTTTTTTCATGTATCATTTGTACATTATAAAGGAAATTATCAATATCATGTTAAAGCCAAATCCAATGATTAAAGTTAAACATGGGCTAGTATCAGAATCTAATTGCTTTTATTTTAAAACAAAAAGAAAAACTATTATATATTTATTTTATCTTAGCTGTTCTGCTCGTTATAAATTAACACTGGAAGTCTTACAGGTTAATTAGTCAAGCTATGCTTCCAGGTAGCCGGCCTGCAGTCGGTTTCCTGACAGCGTTCTTTTCACAATTTTACAAACAGAAATGATTATCTTTCATTTAAGAAATGAAAAGTGCAGCAGCCATTATCTCAACAGCTGGCCGGCAGTGCGCAGCAACAGGTGGGGTCATTTTAAACCATGAATCATATTAGGATGAAACACGAATGGGCAGCTTTGCACAGTGATGCTGGGTCATGGTTTGTTTAACAAAGGATGCTCATTCAGTTACTACAGAGAAAGATTTACTGGCTTTGTCACAAAACGCTTCTGCATTAATGGCTTTAATACATATTTCAGTTAAATACTGCTGGGATCTGGTGTTCAAAATGCACTTTGGGGTTTTATATAAATATTAAAAAGGCGGTGTCATTCAGAGCTCTAGAAACCATTTTTCATCCAGAGTAAAGCTGGATATTAACATAATTTTGGACTGTAATTGTTAACACAAAGGAGGACGATTAGTGATACAATCACTTATAGCAGCTGCTGTATCCCAGCTTTGAGATGTAAGTGAATAGATTTATGATATTAAATTAATCACTGTTCAAAAGATCAAAGCAGCTCTCAGGGGCAAAACCAATGAACCGTCATAACTTGAGGAGAGATGTGATTCAGGGAACTAACTGGAATTAAAGTACAACAACTACAAGCTGCTGTAGTTTCCAACCGTGGGCTGCAGTACTTCAAGCAGCAGGAGTAAAGATAGTATGGCTTCCCAAAGTTACTAACTTCATTTCAATGTACAGTGCTATGGAAAAGTATTTACCCCTTACACTCATCACTTCTGTTGAATAGCTTTTATCCCTTAATAAATAAAACAATCTTTCAAAAACAGACCTTTGTTTTTACTCGGATACTAATGACAAAAAAGCGTAAACAGAAGAACTGTGTCATTAACTGCATATTTAAAACCTAGGATCTGATGAATGTTTTGCATTTACCTGCACAGATAAAATAAAGCATACCTGGAGGAGGGTTTAAATAGACACTGTTACAGGTCAGAAGTTTCTTAATGAACTGGAAATATTCCAGGCTGTATTGCATTCGGTTGTGCATGAATTGGACGTTCTGCTTGCGGACGCTGCACTCGATGACGCTCGGCATCTTGACCTGATGTGGCTTGGTGGAGGAGAGGTTCAGCTCCGAGATATATTTGACAAGTTCGCTGTCCTTGTCTAGTGAGTCCATACGCTCATAGAACAGGATGTACGCATTCCACCATCGCTTCTGCCTCCGATAAGACATCCTTTTCATCATATGATCGAACACCTCCCCCATGTATTCTCCCCCAAAGCACTGGTTCTTCATCTCCTCCTCGTCGTCCATCTTGCATTCTGTCACGTCGCCGTCATCGAACTTATACCAGCGGTTCTTTTCGCCGTCGCCCCCGTTTCGCTGGATTATGTAGGAGTAGTAGTGTCCGCCGCTCGCCTGGCCTGAGTGAACCAGCACTCCCACCAGACGGTACTTGGAGCTGCCGGGCGGCGTGGGATCGGAAGGCTCGTTCTGTTGGATCACCTGGTTCTCTGGGTTGACGTCGTCGCCTTCCAACTTGGCCACACCTGCTACTGTGTACGGCTCCATGTCCAGCTCCCGGGGGAACTCAAAGTAGTCATTAAACTTGATAGCACATTCCCTCTCCCAGTCGTAGTCGAAGCGCTTGAGCTGAATGGCCAGGACAGGTGGCAGCTTCTTGATCAGTAGACGCTTCACTGTGTCCACCTGGTGATGAGAGTCGTTTAGAAATGAACTTGGGCTGTTTTAACCTTCCAGGTTCCAGAACCAGAGATGTCTTTGTAGCTTTTTAAAGGAACTCAGTCTTACCTTCTTATTACATTTCTCACAGTGGTAGGCATTGGCTCCTTCAAGCAGATCTCCTTTAACATATTGCTCCATTGAGTCCAACAGGTTCTGGTGGTTTCTGATGTCTACATTTAATGTTGTAAATGACTCCTCACACTCGTATCTGCAGATAGAAGCATTATTAGTCAAAACATAAATTCAACAGTGCCAATAGACTTGTAATGTTAAATGTGACCAAGTACATTTAAATTGTGCTCACCTATGGGGACACCCTTGACAAATCTTTTGGTCAGCAAACGAACCGCCCAGCACCTTGCTGAGCATGGGAGGGTGACCCAAAGCTTTTAAAGCTTCATCCAAACTGTCCACCAGAGAGTTGAAGAACTCCAGAGCATCATGCTGTTCCCTCAAATTAACGGGCTCCCCCCATAATCTAAAAAAGAAAAAGAAGAGAACCAACAGAAGGGGTTAGAGTTCAGTTAATAGTCTCAACATATTTTGCATTTTAATCAAGTTCCAGTCTTAACCAGCCTCGTGTTAAACCACGGTTCCACCTTCACCCAGCAGCCGAGTGAAGGAGTAGCAGTTCATATTTAAAACAGTACAGGGCACCACTGATAAACTCTGTCTGTTTTCAACAACTGGTAGAAGAAGTGTTGGTTAAGGAAGTGCACTCTTAATTCAGCTCTACCTAAAAAGTGTTATTTTTAGCCATCTTTACAAGTCTATCAGTCACTTTCCAGTAATTACTTCCTCTGTGTTTAACCTGGCAAATGCTTGTAAAAACTGCCATACCTTCCGTTTCTACCTTGCCGTCTTTCTCGTTTGGCAAGCACAAAAATGGGGATGAGCACGAATGATTGAAACGGCCGGACATGCTCCCCGAATACAGTTTTGATGCTTCTGTCACGAGACGCCGTTCGTGAATACAACACAGGCGAGTTTAAACCGGGTTTTACATTCTCAGTCCAACTTTGACTTATTTCAAAAAGATAAACGCAAAACGTTTGCCATCAATTTTCTGCACAAGTATCTATTAGGGTCAGACTTTTATGACAAGATTTATCCAGACCCAGAAAATTCATTAACCCACACTTTTGACTTTAAATCAAAAATATATGTACTCCATAAGAAAATGAACGATCTCTGAAATACCTGAACTGTTTCCAGAAGCCTCTTGGGACGTAGTACTGCAGTCTGGATGCCGCCAGGTGGCCAAAGATAACCTGTAGGTGGCGCAACACTCCAATGTTGTACTCCTTCCTGTCCTCTGACTTACTGGAGGGTTTGTCATCAAACTGGTGGTGGTAGCTGAAAACTTCATCACGAGGATCTACATTGCTCTGTGGAAACACAATCTTCCTTTTAACAAACTGTACATGTCACAAGTGTTGCGCACCACCACAGTCAAAGAAGCGCATTCATCAGTGCTGTTAAAGTTTAGGAGAAACTCCAGGGATGTTAATGCTGTTTTTCACATGATTAACTTGAACTGAGAGCAGCTCCATGCTGGTTGCTCTTAAAACTGAGTTTCAGGACCAATTTAGCTTCTTTATGCAAAGGTGTGGTGAAATTTCCCTGAATGTGAGAGTGTTAAGCTGATACACACATCCTGTCTCTGGGAACTAGCCATTAATGAGAATGTATGCCCCTCTGCTCGCTTTAAACTATAATATAAACTTATTCCCTAACCGCCAATAAGTACAGATCATGCCAAGTCGGGCCTGAGCCTTGGTTCTGTTGTTGCCGTGCCAGGAGCCTGCTAGAGGCAGGGAGTGAATTTAGGTGTGGGTTTGCAGGCACAGTACAGAAAGAAGCTCAAGCATAAACCTGCAACTTAACGCATTATGTCACTTCTAACTCTGCTCTCTCACCGTTGTCCAGCTACGTATAGCCAAAATAACAACACAGATGCCTTTTATGTGAGACCTACCTGAGTGCCTATTGTGTCAACTTATGTCTTCAAACAGAATTTGGATTTTCTTGACGAAAATCCCACTTTCAGGGGGCAAACCTTTTCTATCAAAATTTCAAATTCACCTTAGTTTGCTGACAATGTAAACAGGACAAAATGTGAATAAAGCTGCTTTACTGGGAATTAGACCAAATTAAAATGCAACTAATGCGAGTAAATCCAACAGGAGATAGTTAGCTAACAACTGCTCCTGTTTCAGTGGGAGAATAAATCCCCAAATTATCACCAATAGAAAGTTAAGCCCAGACACACTTCTAATACCTCATTCTCCTGCTTCTCATCTCCAGACATGTCATCGTCCACATCAGTCCCCGTGCCCTCGATCGCCAGGATGCCGTTGCGGATTGGAGGGATCATGTAAAGCTGCTGGATGACAGAGTTCATATAACAAGTAGCACCGGCGTTCTTCAGACCTACGAAGCCTTTGTTAGGCCGTGGCCCCACGGGAGGCAGGTACTCCCACTCTGTCAGTGTCTCACAACCTGAATGCAGAGGGAAGAAAAACAAAACCCCACACTCAATTCAACTTTAAGAAATTGTTATGTGGTTGTTTGTGAACATGTCATTGAAATGTTTCCCTACCCAAATAGTACATGTCAGTCAGAGTGTCAGCTATTTGTTTGAGGTTGCGGACACAGCCAACAGCCAGCGCCACCAGGAGCTCAAAGCCGGCATTGATGGATGCGGGTGTGCTACACACGGGGATGGCCTGCTCTGTGGGGAACTCCCCACTCTTCATGTACTGCAGGTAAACATTAGATGCTGGGAAGATGAAGTCATCAATCAGCTCCTAATTAAAAAGTGATGAAGAAAAGAGAAATATAAGCAACGAGACAAAACCGGTGAAAGGATTTTTTTTTGAAGTCATCTCTTTGGGATGGGCTCCATACCGTACCTTAATAAGATTGGCTCCTCCTTTCTCACAGCCAATGTAGTATTTCTTTTCAGGCGTCTGGAAGGCTAGAAGCTCTTTGGTGACACCAAGGTGGCCCTCCAAGATGGTTTCTTCCACACCAGTCTCTCCTGTCCTCTTAACCTCATCCTAACAAACAAAATTGAGCAAGTCTGCATCAAGCTAAAGAACTGAAACTGAGGTTTCAAGCAAAAAAGAAAAACTAGCTGAAATATGAATCTCACCCGAATCCGTTTCAGCCAGTCGATCTCATTGTTGAGCAGCACCTCAGCGTTTGGCAGGTTGATGTTACTGTTGTAGGCGTAGTTCAGCAGGTGTCGGAGCAAAGTGAAGTAGTCCCCTGCATGTTTGGCTCGCTCTTTGGCTGTGCTCTGGACACACGCATGGTGAGATACATTAGGATGAACTGTGAGGTGAGGTTAAAAGAATGCTGGACATAGAAAGGCGGTCTATGTAGCCCCTTACCCCAAGCACTGTGAAGAGGAGGGTAATGAAGAAAAGAAGAGGCCGATGCCCCATGCAGCACCTAGTTGCCATTAGGAAAAACTGCTCCTGAGCCATCTGTCGCACAGACCTGTTCAAGGGAGATTTAAACAGCTAAAAATCAAAAAAAGGCTGCAGGGGATCAAACAGGCATTTTCTCCTTATAACTACACCTCAAGTGCCAAACGTGTCACCAACCAAAAAAAAAAAAAATCATGAAATATTTTGTTATATACGTTAGAATTTAGATAAAACTGGAAACAAATGTAATAAATAATGAAGTACATGGAGTGCATCCTGATGTGCTTACTTGCTGTGGCAGTGTAGCAACAAGTCTATGATGAAGGTCTGCCAGGCCTTCTCCTTACTGAGCGTGTCAAGAGCCGTAGGCATGAGGGCAAAGCACAGAGTCATCACTTCCAAAGCCTCGCAGCACACTTGCTCATCTTCTCCATCCGGCTCCTTGGCTGCATTTGTCTAAAAATAATGTAACAAAATTGACAGTTAAGTCCTTGGGAGTCTTTCTGAAATCGCTTAATTTGTTGAATTTTTAAGGGCTGAACGCTTCTACTCATAGAACACCTTACCTTCTCGTATATTTTGCTGATTTCATCATTGTTACTGAAGACCAGCTGCACTGTACCACAGCCCGATGCCCACACAATTTTCTGGACTGCTCGGATCACACAAATGTCTGGGATGTACTTCGATGCCTGGAAGAAATTCTGATGAAAAATACAGTTCCATTGAATCTATTATTAATATTGTTTTTTACAGTCTACTTTTTTTTTCTCACAAGCAAACTTGTGACAACTTAAAAGTACAACTTGAAAAATGTTTATACCAGATTTGAGCACTTATTAAATTCACTGCATATAAAAACTGAATTTACAAGTTAAAAGCATTCTGACCATAAATAGAAGGAAATAAAAGTTAGTTAAGCGTCTTTTACCTCATCAGAGATCTGCTGGGCCAGGCGGATAGCTACATTGCGCAACATACATTCAGAGGCAGGGTTGGGAATGTTTTGCAGGGCACTCTGCAGAACCAGCGCCTGGTCATGAGTAGCCTGATTTATCTGCATACAATTACAAAAAAAAAAAAACAACCCAGAATGAGACATGTTATCGCTGCAGCAGGTTAACAACCCAGGAACCAACTAAACTGGTTTGTCTTTACACGAGTAAAAAAGCAAGGCCTAACCGGAGAGACGGGAATATTTCCATCAGCGTTGGGTTGGCAAGCCTCGGCCACAGCCTTCACGTGTCCGAAGCCGACTGCAGTCAGGAGAAGCTTAGCGATCTTCAGAGCGTTGAGGTAAGCACCTCTGCGTGTCTCCATGTCCGCGGACGGGAGGAAGTTGTTTCTGGTGAGCATGCTCAGCACCAGTGGCAGACCGCCGCTCTTCAGGAAGTTGTACTGAAAGTCACTTGCATCCTCACCCAGGGTGGCACTAGCTGGCATCAGCAAAGCATAAACAACCTGCAACATGAACAGGCGTAGAATCTTAACCACTGAGCTGCCTCCTGATTTATACATTGGGCCACATATCTGGATTAATAAAAATAAAAACAAGACAGCTGTTTTGTAACAGTAAATATACAGACGCACCCCACTACAGGATGAGCTTGTAATCAGAAACAAATGTAGAGAAGTAGGGGCACCAGGTATAGTTTTTGTAGTAAGTTGAACGAATCAGATGATTTGTAGCTTGATCCCCCTAACTGGTGACCGGCTGGTCAAATACCCCATGCTTTTCCCCATCTGGGAATGCATACACCTAAGCACTAGCAGGTTGTAGCAAGATCAACAATCCTCAGTGAAGACGTTGTTACTGAGGAAAGAAGACTCAAAGCATTTTCAGAGTGAATTTGACTTTAAATGAGTTCAGATGAGGAACAGAGATCTAGGTTTTAATCCATTTTTTATTTCTTCCAAGCTTTTATTTTAACCTCTGTCTGTCAAAGACCTCGCTTCATCTAGAAAGGTTGGTGGCATTTCGGAAATCTCAGAGGTAAGGCAAGGACCTACATTCTTTAGGAAATGCACATAGACTGCAATTCACAGTTAGAAAAACTACCTGTAGTAACATAAGCTGCCCAAGAAATTTTAACTTATTAATCCTGTAATGATTATAACTTTCTAAGTTTAACAACCCCCTACATTACAGCGACTGCTCTCAGTGTGTAGTGATAAAAGCTTGGGGGAAACATATTGAACAAAATTTTTTATCTTTTAGTTCTTAGAGAGACGCTAACTGACTAAAATTGGTATCAATAGGTTGCAGCTTTCCAGCAATCGGTAACTATTAAAACTATGATTGGTGCATCTCTAGCATGCTGTCACATAAATGTACACTGAGCCTTACCTCAATGAGGTAGAGCACTTGTGAAGGTGAGGGGCCGAAGAAACGGGAGTCCAGCGAAGGACTCAGACTGTTCTCTCCAAGCTTGGCGTGGTCCAGACACACAGCTCTAAGATTCTCCACTGTGGTGTTATCTGTGTGCAGAGAAAACGCACAAAATTGGTCACCGAGTTAAACGAGATAAAGTGGTCTTTATTTAGCAAGAATAATCAGCCTAAGAGGCAGAAATAATCCGCTAAATCGGAGTGTGTATTTACCTGGAGGCATGAGCTTCATGAGAACTCGAGCTCCATCTCGAAGTTGAGACATGTTGAGGTTGCAGCCCAGGTCAGCTACTTGCCACAGGAAGGAGATGTAGCGTGGATGTAACGACATAATCTGCCAATCAGAGCAAAGGGTGTTATGTTATTTTTCTATATACTGATAAATGCATCATGTTGCATAATTTCAGTTTTGAAATTTCAAGGTAAATTCTGTTCACTCAGATAACGATTATGCTTATTATGATAGCCAAACAGTTTGCATGGCAGTCCTGTTTGAACATTTAATACAGAGTTCAATGCTGCTGACTCACCACACCAGGAAGACAGCTCTCAACTTCCGGGTTGGGCCCTTCACTGTAGTGGTTTCCGTGGTTACCAGGGGAGCCAGTGGAGGAGTCAGATGAGCTGTCTGGGCTTGAGGGCATGTTGGCACTCACCTGGGTCAGCTTGGCTGTGATCAGCTGCATAAAGTAATGAGGATGAGGTTTAGTTAACGGTGGTTAAGGCATTAAGAGTTTCTGAGTTTGAGATACACACACACTCACCGTTTTGTCCTTCAAATTGAGCTGTCCAATCAGCTTCCTGTCGTCAGCAGGATCAACAACCTCCCCACCAATAAACAGCTCAATCTTTGTGTGCGCAGCGTTAGCCTTTATCCTGTTTAGGATTCCCCGCCGGACCGAACCAATAGTGTCATTGGTGTGTGACCAGATGTCTAAATCGTCCACCTGCCGCCCTTGGTTTGGAAAACGGACGATCAGTGTGATATGCTTGCCCCGGAAAGCTCTGCACAACCAAGGGGTGAAAGATATTTCAGTGGAAGAGTTAAGGCACGACATTTTAAAATAATACGAAAAAAACTGAAAAAAGAAAAAGGCACAAAACTCTTTGATAACATGGAAATTTTGTGTATTGTCTTTTCCACCTAGAGAGCTACAAGTATAATTTTACCGTGCTCACGTGAAATAAGAGACAGTTTGTACCTTGACATAGGCAGTATAGTCCTCTCCTCATGGTAGTCACTGTCGCACTCATTAATGTATTCCTTAAGCACAGTGAGAACTCGCACCATGCGGATGGCCTCCTGCCGAGCACAGTTAATGCTGTCTTTGTCTCCGTCTAACACACAGAGGGTGTCATAGGATGCCTTCAGACGATCGAAACAGGACTGGATGAAATCTTCATGAATCTCAACCTGAAGAGAGAGATGAGGGAGGAAATTAATACCCGACTACTCAACAGTATGTACTAAATGCCATTTAGAAAGCAGTAAGAGGGAGCAGTCCCACTACCTGGTTGACTTGCAGTTTTGGTCCGAGATTGGTGTAGATTTCTTTCAGCAGGTCTATGGCTCGGCTTGCAATATCATCACTTCCTTGAATTACCACCTGGATGAGAAGAGAGAATGAGGAAATTAAGTCAATGGCTTGCTGCATAAATTAGGAGCTGCAAGCCGAGGTCTAACTAAGTAGGGGTAAAGAGATTTCATGGCACAACCAGTTGCATTACTAGATATGACAATATTTCTTGAAGTTGAATCTGTCCCACAGAGCAATTCAGTCTCTGTTAGCATTATCAGCTGGTGAAATGATCGCAAGCTATTATGAGCCTCGGATATGAAGGTAAGTGTTTTAAGTTGATAGCCAGTATTTACGGTACAGACTCTTATTTATTAGTAAACATTGCAGCAGTTCTTACGTTGACAGAGCTGACTGGTAAAGACGGCTAACACCTGGGTGCATAAGCATTGAAGATGCCCCCAAACAATAATGAGTTGCTTTCCCCTAAAAGCATTATGGGTACTTGGTAAAAAAACAGTCCAGAGAAACAAAACAGACTTTTTGTAAACACAGAGAAAAACCACGCTCTAGCAAATAATTAGCTGATGATGCAAAAGTTAGCATCTTTTTTTGTAGCCCCTTCTGCCCTACACCAAAGGGCTTGTTTCACATTTTTACATTTGTAAAACATTTTTTTTTAAACTCTAAAATTATTGTTTTTTGTCATTAGGCCCCCATCACTGATTTAGACAAGCATGGAAACCCACAATATGAACTAGCCAGATCTGGACTGAAAAATTGTACCCCGATGGGGGGCAGCGCTGGGTTGGTGTAAGGGTTTATCGCGCGACTACATATAGGGGCTATAGTCCTCAAGGGGCCCTTTCCCGGGTTCGAGTCCCCACCCGGCGACCTTTTGGCCGAATGTCTCCCCCTCTTTTTTGCCCCTCCTTCCTGTTTACCTACAATCTGAAATAAAGGTCTCTAGTGCCAAAAAAATTTTATTGGAAAAAAAAAAAATGTTGTACACCGATTATTTTTCCCTTTAGTTTATGAACCCTTTTCAATCCATTTTTGAAAAAAAAAAAATAACAAAATAGGGATGCCTTTCTTCGCCCAAAGATTTGGACAAAACCTCGTCTTATTATGTCTTTTGTGAAGCCAAATTTTTGGGCATCATCGTGAGCTGGATTTTCCCTTTACACCCCCCCTTCAAGGGGGAAAAACTAAATGACAAACAAATGTGCATTTTGAGTGCCCCTGGCACAAAGCAACAGTAGGCATTTTTTTTATTTTCAGAACGAAAGTTACTTATGTAATTTACGGTTCTGTGAACCCCGGGATAAATCAGAATTCTTGCTTTCCCCGTGAGAAAATTCGTAAAACCCAGAACCTGGGAGGACGGGGGTTTATATATAGCCTCTGTGGTCTCCGGGTGCGTCCCAGGGTGTGCCCTTTGGTAAAAATTTTACTCGAAGGGGGGCGAAATGGGGCGAAGGGAACATTGGGTTCTTTCAGCACCGCCCTCTGGCGGCCCAGTGGGGTTTAAACCCAGAACAACTACTACTATTTTTGATAGAAAACCCTTTGAAATTTCCCTTTTGGCCAAATGAGGCAGTTTTCCTTGCTTTAAAAAAGCCCCAAATACCCCGACATTTTTAAAATTTTCAATACTATTTTTTTTAAGGGAAAAAAGGGTTGATCAAACATAAAAACAACAGCCTAATATTAGCCCATTTATTTCTTTTTAATTTCCCGCAAAGGCAGAAAAATCTGCTTCTCTTGGACTGTTGAAAACTATTCCCCTTTCACCCCCCAAACAATAGCCCAAAGCCTTTTAGTTCCATTCATCCCCATCAGGAAAGGCCCTGCTTTTTTGCTACCACCCTTGCCTCCCGGGCATTTTTAAAGGCCTTGAAAAAACCCTCTCAAAGCATTTCATCCCCATTCCCTGTCAAAAGGGATGGGATCCAACTGTAAAACATTGTTGCTCGAAAAAATCCTTGTTGATGTCGGGGTCTGGGGTTTCCTGGTTCTCCCCCATCACTTTGATACCTTTTAAATTTAAAACGTAAAAAAATAGAAATTCCAGAAAAAAAAGGCCCCAGGAAAAACAAAATGCAGCAAAAAGTCCAAAAGCAAAAGCGATCTAATAGGGGGCGGTACCTTTTTGAAGCGGGGGCTCACGGTCACACAGAAACAGGCATTCTCAGCCAGACCTTCCAGATCTGCTTCGCCTGAGGACACACAGCCATACCGGGGGCCACTTTTAATGGGAAACCGGGAAATAAGAAAACAAATTAATAGAGGAAGATGTTTTCTCTGGGGGTTTTGAAGGACAAAACTTTTTTTTGACTAAAAAAAAGTTCCTGAATAGATCAACGGTAACAAACCCTTTTTGGGAACAAACTTTGGGAAAATAATTATGACTAGCCAAGATGAAAATTACAATGTGGTATACAGGGGTTGGACAATGAAACTGAAAAAAACCTGGTTTTAGACCCCCAAAAATTTTTTGTATGGGGTAAAGGGCCCCCCTTTTGCGGGGCCCTACAGCGCAATTCGTCTTGGAAAAGACCCTTACAAGTCCTGCACATTTGGGCAAGGGATTTTTAAAAACCATTCCGCTTGGGGGGAAAAAATAGGGGGCCAGGGGGGCACTACGGGGGGAATAAATTTGGGGGGGGAGGAAAACGTTTTTCCCGGGGCTCGCTCCTCCAAAAACCCCCCCAAAGTGGGTCAAAAATATTTAGATTGGTGGGGGGGGCTGGGGAATGTTCAACCCCCTTTAAATTTCAAAAAAATTTTCCCCCGCTTGGGTAAATTGGTTTTTGGGCCTCCAAACGGGCCCCCCTTGGTACCAAAGTTTGGCCTTTGGGTTTTAAATTTGGTTAAGAATTTGGAGGGGGGTGCCCCCCCAATAAGATTTGGCCCGGAAGC